>CAWUFW010007209.1:0-600000 GCA_963921515.1 Calotriton arnoldi
TGGAATGGAATGGCATGGTAAAGGCATATGCGATGTAAAAGTATGCGTTGTGACAGCACTTGCGCTGTTACAAATGCGTTGTGATGGTATGCGTGGTGTTGACATGCGGGGTAACATCATATATTCATGCACGACATCTGATTGGATAGCCCATTGTGATGTCATTTGGTGGTTCCCTGTTTTTCTGGGTTGTGTAGTTTTCTGTTTTGTTCTTGGCTGTTATGAAATAAAAAGCCAGAAATGACAGCATAATACTCGCCTCTGTGTCTTTAATAAAATCTACCCTTTCATACACCAAGGCTAGGAAAATCTCAATTAGGAATCAGTAGATCTGATTTTAAAAATTAGGCCTTTAGATTCCTAGCTAGGAGCGAGTGCATAAACAATGCAGACAAAAATCATTGGTGTCCTTTCAATGTGACTTTGGAGATAATAAAACTATGATGGAGAAATCCTGTGTTCTTAGATAAAGTGTTCTGAAGGCTGACTATGAGAAAAAGAGAGTGAGTGAGTGTGGGAGCATGTGTTCATGCAAGCACAGCTGGAGTTCATTATTGCACTGCAATTTTGTCAGATATAGGTGAAGATTTTGAGCAGATATTTGCTTCGCAGCAGATGGAAAGAAACAAACAGACAGAGTATGTAGGAAGTTGGGTTACTGTTGAGGGGGGTGAACCCCTACTCAAGGAGCAGCCACAATTCTTGTCAGGGTGAAACACAAGCAAACCCCAAATTAACCTGTGCATGACCCTCTGGCAGCTTGGCACAAAAGCAATCAGGCTTAACATAAAGGCAATGTGTAAAGTATTTATGCACCACACAAACAGTAATACAGTGAAAACACAATACCAAAAAAATCCCACACCAATTTAGAAAATTACCCAGTAGAGCCAGAGATATGCAATTTGAAAGATGTAAGTAGGAATAGTGCTTAAAAGCACAAAGCGCCAACTATGGTTATTGGGTCGCGCCGGACTGGGCCAAAGTAACAAGTTCAGACCGATCGAGATAGAGCATGGGCCAGATACAGAGACCAACTTAGACCCGCTTAACAGGTCCCGCGTCGAGGATTCGCAGTGGTGGTTCCAAAGAGTTGCAGTGCTGCCATGCGAGGTCCTGCAGCGAGGATGCATTGAGCAGCGGAAGGTCCCAGGAGCAGCGGGGCTGCGATGCAAGGCCCTGTGTCGAGGATGTGCAGCGCAGTGCCAATTCTGAGGAGCTGCGAAGTCCTACGTCAGGGATGCATCGCAAACTGGCAGTTGCAATGCGGGCTGCCAGGCGCTGCGTCAGTTCTGCTAGGTCCACAGTTGAATTGGCAGAGCACCTTTAGCCCCGCTTCAAACAGTCCAGGACTGGGGCAGCACCACTTGGTGGGGGCAGGACTTGCAGCAGGTAGAGTTCAAGTGCAGGGTTCAGGGTTCAGGGTGGTTGGAGCCCTTTCTGTGCCTGAGGCTCTGATCAGGAGGTCATCCAATTAGCCCTTGGAGTCACTCTGGTGGTCCTGGGGCCACAATGAAGATCCACTACTTCTCACTCGGGTAGCAGAGTAGTAGTCCTTCTTGCAGCAGCACTGTCGTCCTTTTTCTGAGTCTAGGTGACAGCTCCGCCTCCTAATCAAGTCAGGGATAGACCATCATGCCATCAACTATCTACGCCTTTGTCTCACTGTCTGGGAGCAATGCACAAAGACCAACTGCCAACTACACCTAGTCATGTAACCAGGGATACAGGCACCAAATGGTTGGGACAAGAAAATGCCAACTTTCTAAAAGTGGCGTTTTCTGAATTGTGACTTCAAATCCAACTTTACTGAAAAGGGTTTTAAATTTTAAAAAAATGTAGAGACCAAACCCAGCATTCCTACCCATTCCCAATTGAAAGTTATCATTTATTAAATATATTAAGGTAATCCAATGTTATCCTATGGAGAGGCAGGCCTTGTAGTAGTGAAAAACGAATTTAAGAGTTTTTCACTACTGAGACATGTAAATGTTAAAAGTAAATGTCCAACATTTTAAGTACACTGCACCCTTCCCTATGGGCTGTTTAGGGCCTGCCCTATGGGTGACAAATGTATTAAAAAGGAAGGTTTAGGTTTGTCAAAAGGTTTATTTTGCCAGGTCAAAATGCCAGTTTAAAACTGCACACACAGGCTGCAATGGCAGGCCTGAGACATGTTTGACAAGGCTACTTAAATATTAAATGGGTGGCACAATATGTGCTGCAGACCCACGAGTAGCATTTAATCTACAGGCCCTGGGTATATGTAGTACCAATTTAATAGGGACTTAGAAGTAAATTAAATGGGCCAGTTGGGTGTAAGTCAATTTAACCATGTTTTAGGGAGAGCACAAGCACTATAGCAGTGGTAAAGTGCGGAGAGTCAAAAGGCCAGCAAAAACAAAGTCCGCAAAACAGAAGGTTGGAAAGCAAAAAGTTGGGGGGTGGGGGGAAAGCATGCCAAGGATGTGAGGACCAACAAAGTACCACCTGAGAAGCTCCGCAACAATTGAAATGAGCATTGGCAAACCAATATGTCTGGCTTTAATTTGCTAACACATGAAAACACAGCTATGCATAAGTGTTATTTGCATGTGTTAACATTTGCATGTGTTAGCACATTAGAGCTGAATATATGATGTTACCCCGCATGTCAACATCACGCATACCATCACAACGCATTTGTAACAACGCAAGTGCTGTTACAACGCATTGCTATCACAACGCATACTTTTACATCGCATATGCCTTTACCACGCATACCATTACAACGCAAAGGCATGCGCGGTAAAGGCACATACTTTGTTTTTTTTTTTATTTCAAATACTTTATTGATTTTCCAAACGAAATAGAAAAACAACAGAAGAAACTTAGGTGTGCTCGTCATGTCGAGGCTAGAACAACATATAGATAACCCCGTAGTAGCTCAAAGAAACTAACCTCTAGTAACGAGGCTGAAGAAACCAGAGCAAAAAGAAGGAAAGAAGAAAAGATAGAAAAACGGAAAAAAGAGAGGGAAAGGGAAGAAAAGAGCAATAGACTGACACTATTCAAATATTATGCAGTGTAGACACGAGTACCCCAGTATTAACAGATATCATAGTAAGCATGTCAGAGCCATACAGTCAAATTTTAGTTGAACTCACGGAGGTTTATGGGAGTCGAAATAATTGTCCAAAGTATTCCACATTGATCTGAAAGTAGGTTTCCAAGGAGAGTTTTGTAGAGCAATGTTATCTGCACCCCTTAAGTGAGTAATCCAGTTAATCCACCCTTTATAGGTCTTCTTACTCGTGTCCTTCCAGTTCGTGAGAACCATTTTCACAGCAGAAGTTAGCAGAAGATTTAGAAGAGCTTTATCCGGCTCAGAACTTAGGTCCGTCCTCAAGAAAGCCATAGGTAAGGTAGAGAATTCCTTGGTCCATGTACAGTTAAACATTTCAGTTAGAAAAACAAAAATCTTATCCCAAAAGGGTTTCACCGACGTACAGTGTAGAATAACGATGGGCTAAGTCGCCCGTTTCTTGATTGCAATTCCAACATATTGCATCATCTCTAATCCCTAAAGAGAATAAATGAGCAGGAGTCCAAAAAGCCTTATGTAAGAGCCAATACTTGGTTTGAGATAATACCGGAGATATTTTATTACATGAGACAGAGCTCCACAGCTTCGACCATAGAGAAACAGATAGCGGGTCAGAAGAGTGCGAGTCCCAAAACGCTATAGACTTATTATTGAGGGTAGTGGTTTTAGGACGAAGGAGTTTATATATCTGAGAAACTTGGTGTCCTAATTTGTTAATCTTCTCCACGAACATTGGTAGTGATGGTTGTACGAGGGATAGTTTGGATTTTGACAGAGCAGTTCTTACTTTCAAAAAATTGTAGAATTCAATATCAGGTAGATTATATCTAGTTTGTAGGTCTGAGAACGTAACTGGGTAAGAAGTATCTTCCAGTTGGGAAGGGAAGAGGACACCTTTTTTGATCCAGGAGTCGAACGTTAAGCTCTTGCCCTTATAGAGTATTTTGCTGTTGTACCATAATGATTCCATTTTGGATCCTCTAATACTGTTTTCCAGTTTATTATCTATCTTTAATAATGCCAATTTAGTGTTTTTAAAGATAGGTTTAGAAATAGATGGATAAAGACGGTTGGTTGTAAGTAATGAAAGAGGACTTAGATCATTAAGGATAGCCTTCTCTACCTCTAACCATACAGGCATGTAACCCGCTGGGGGGGATAACCAATATGAGCCTTGTTTTGCTAAAAAAGCAAACTGGTACAATCTAAAGTCTGCTAGATTCACCCCTCCTAATGATTTGTCAAGCCTCAGTTTTTTAATACTAATTCATGCTTTTTTTCCGCGCAACAGAAATTTAGTAAGAAGGGCATCTAGTTTATGATGGAAATCATCTGTCAGTAGTAACGGGAGCATGGTGATAAGATAATTAACCAGAGGGGTGACCATCATTTTTATAGTTTCAATCCTTCCCCACCATGTGATAAATTTCGGAGACCAAGAATCTAGAAGTTTTTTTATTTTTCCTAATAATACTTTCTCATTCTGATGAAGGGTGTCCAATAGATTATTACCGAATTCGATTCCCAAATATTTTATATATCCTGATTGCCAAGTTAGACCAGAGTTTCCTAAAACTTCTCTAGCACAGTGCACATTTAATGGTTTAACTTCTGATTTATCCCTGTTGAGTTTGTATCCAGAATGAGTGGAATATTCTGTGATTGTGTGCATCAGGGCAGCAATTGATGTTTCCGGCTGTTCTGTCACTATAAGAATGTCATCTGCATAAGCGGCCAACTTGATAGCCATGCCATTAATATCCATCCCCGTAATATCCGGATTTAGTTTAATATCCTGGATAAGGGGTTCCAAAGCTAATAGGAATAAGGATGGGGACAATGGGCATCCTTGCCTGGTTCCTTGTTGGAGAGTAAAGGAATCCGACAAAGAACCATTGACCGCAATACGAGCTGATGGTTTTAGATAAAGAGACATAACCATATTTATGAAAGTCTCAACTAGATTAAACGAGTGCATACACCGGTCTTAAAAAAGCCCAAGAGACCCTATCAAAGGCCTTTTCGGCATCAAGTGTAATAGCGACGGACGGGTCTGGTTTTGCAGCGGCATTTTCTAGAACGTGGCATAATAAACAGGTATTATCATTAGACATGCGGTTGCGAAGGAACCCAACTTGAGAATTACTTATCAGTTTTGGAAGGACAGAGTTAAGTCTAGCAGCTAAAATTTTGGCATAGATTTTACAGTCCACATTGATAAGAGAAATGGGTCTGTAATTTTTCGGCAAGGTTGGATCCTTCCCTTCTTTCGGAATGACAATTATGTTAGCTTCCGCCATCGAGTCTGTCGTGGTCCCTTTAGTTGCAATATGGTTAAACATTCGTTTCATAGTTGGTTTCAGCTGGTTTAAGAAGGTCTTATAAAACGAAGCCGTAAAGCCATCGGGCCCAGGGGCCTTATTATCTTTCAGTGATTTTACAGATTTCTCAATTTCCGAAATATTTATATCTTGTCCTAACTTAATTGTATCTTCTTCAGTAAGTTGAGGCAAATTGAGTCTATTTAGATATTTGGTGCATTCCTCCGGGTTGAAATTTTGGTCGCCCATGTACAATTCATGATAGAATGCTTTAAAGGTATTAAGGATGTCTTTATGTTTCGTATGAGTTTGGTTATTAGAGTCTTTAATGGTGGAGATGATATTCTGGTTCTGTTTATATTTGAGATAGGAGGCAAGTAGTTTCCTGCTTTATTTGCTTCACATAAATTAAGGGCTTTAAATTTGTTTATCCAAACACCTGCCCGCACGCTTAGTATCTTGTTATATTCGTATTTCTTTTGTGTTAAAAGCGTGAGCATGGAAGTGTTGTGTAGTGATGTAGCATGGTGAGTCTCTAAATTTTTAATCTCTTGTTCAAGTTGGGTTAGTCTCAGATTCGTACGTTTGCTAATTTTTGTTTTAATTTCGATTATTGTTCCCCTGATGGTGGCTTTTAGGGCATCCCAGAGAGTATTCATGTTTGTTTCAGAAGTATCGTTATGACTAAGATAATCTGAAATGGCATTTTCTATTTTCTTTTTATCCTCAGGGTCGGCTAAGACATCATTGTTAAAGCGCCATCTTTTAGGCACAGGTTCGTTATGGCATCCTGCCAATTTGAGGCTAATGCATGAATGGTCAGACACCAACCTAGGGGCTATATCCGAATGCTCAATTAGTCGTGTATAGGAGCTGGAGATGAGAATATAGTCTATTCTGGTGTAAGAGTTATGAGGAGTGGAATAGAAGGTGTAATCTCTGGTATCAGGATGTTGAAGCCGCCAAGAGTCTTTGAGATTGAACTTAGAACAAATGGTTTGGATGATAGTATGTGATCTCGTAGGGTGGTAATGACAGGTAGATTGTCTATCAATTATCGGGTCTAGAGGGATATTAAAGTCCCCTGCTACTATGATGAGGTCCTCTTGTGGAAGACCATCTAGGGTGTTAGATATACCAGCCCAAAAAGTCGGATCATCAGAATTAGGGCCATAAATGTTAACCACATGTATCAGGTCCTCTCCCTTCCTCAAGTGTGTCACCAAACATCTGCCCTCATTATCGTGTGATTGTGATTTGAGTGAAATGTTAGATTTTTTTGATAACAGTGTAATCACGCCCCGTTTTTTGTGGTCAGCTGGGGAGCAGGCCACCTGCGAAATCCAGTTACTTCTAATAAGATTAGTGTCATCCTTAGATAACTTTGTCTCTTGCAGCAATATAACATCTCCTTTAGTTTTAGCCAAATAGTCAAAACAAAATCGACGCTTAATTGGGTGATTAAGTCCTTTAACATTTAGGGACACTATATTAAGATCCTCTGCTAAGCTATGTGGTCTATTCTGAGTCATCATAAAATAAGTCTTGCGTCTGATACCTCCTGCATATAGCTGAACGACAAATGCAGATCCATTGAGGGGAAAACATAACAGTGTATATCAATGCATAACCCCGGTTAGGTAACAATTCAAGCGCAAAATCTAGGTACATTGTATTGAAAGGAATCAAAAATTCTAGGTACTCTTGCATAACAGTCTCAAACATATCCGGCTGGAAAAGAAGCCTAAGCAAGGAGAAGTTTAGAATGTGGAGTAAAGAAAGAGAAAAAATGAAAGAGGAAACAGACAGTAAAAAGAAGAGTCTGAGAAACCCCAAGTCACTACAATGAAAGAAACATTCTGCAGACCCTGGAGTACCCCCACCCTCCCCCCCCAGTCCCCCCTCCCTCCCCACCCCTCTCTAAATACCTCGAATGTAGGAGGTGTGACGGCAGGAGCGTCAATCCATCTCACGGAGAATTTAGCAGAATAGATTCGCTTATTTCGCAATTCTCCCAGAGTTTCACATGCGGGCTGATTAGAAAACAGCACCGAGGAGATTACACTCCTCTGAAAAAACAAATCGGAAAGAATTATTTTAGGCACTTCTGTACTCATTGTATATAACCATATATCATCGAAAAGTAGGGCAATTTTAGGCCATACGATATAAGGAAAAAGGCTTAGGATAGTCTCCCTATTAGTGATGGTAGCAGCACAGGAATACGGCCATGTAGGCGGAGGTAGATAAAGGCTTAAACGCTGAGCAGCACAGGCCAACGGGTCGGTTCCAACTTTTACACTGGGCTTGGAGATGATTTCCTTTTGCTGGTGTTAGATTGCGAAGAGTCCATGTCCTGAGTGATCGGGCCTTCCAAATAGACCGCAAGGTCCCTAGGGTCATTGAAAAAGTGCTGCCTGCCGCTGTCTATGATTCTGAATTTGGTTGGACCGACAAAAGAGAACTGAATATTTTTGATCCTCAATTTGTCATGTAAGGCAAGGAAGCCCTTCCTCGTATCAACCGTAGGTTTAGAGTAATCCTGCGTGAAGATGATCTTGTGCCCGTTCCAGATAAGTTGTCGATTTTTACGAGCGTGGTTGAGAATAGCTTCTGCATGTTGATATCGCAGTGGCTTACAGATAATAGGACGGGTTGTTGGTCTTGAGGAGGATTGAATGTTGGAATTCTGTGGGCCCGATCCAGTTCGAATTGATGGTCGAACTTTATGCCAGTAAACTTAGGAATCCAATCCTCGAGGAAGGCTAGACATGAATCCGCAGAATCTTCAGAACCTTCCGGGACACCAAGGATTCGAATGTTGCCTCTCCTATTGCGGTCCTCAAGTTCAGCTGTTTGTCTTTGTAGCGTGGATGTCAAATTCCTCAGGGACTTCACCTCATTGCAAGATTTGTTAGAGATGTCTTCCACATCACTGATTCTTTGTTCAGCCAGTGCTAACCTAGTGTTGACAGTGTTCATGTCTGCTCTGATGGCCGTTATTTCAAGTTGAATAGCGTCCGTGGTTTGTTTGGTGGACTTAGCCAAATCAAGGACATCGGCCAATTTTTTTAGGATCATGTCTAGCGTGCTGTTAATGTCCGGTTTAAGTTTGATAGGTGAATCAGAGGGTGAAGGTTCAACTTTGTTCCTTTTATTTTGTAGCTTAGACTCCCTCTCCGCCATTTTGCAGATCCCTTGAGTGATTGGTGGCGCGCTCTACTGAAAAATCTCAGCAGTCGAGTAAGCGTGCGTTGATTTGGAGCCACTGAGGGAGTACCAAGCACTTGAATCCACTGCGTGGTTACTGCACACTAGCTTTGAAGCAGGAGCTTTGAAGTTTTGAAGCTTTGAGGCACCACAAAAGCATTGAAGATATATTATGTGGGGTTGAATGCCGTCACGGTTAAAGCTCTGCAGTCGTGGCTTAGCGCTTTTTAAAATCCGCACTGAGGTAGTCAATATCAGATCGTCAGGGAGTTCGCACGAAAAGCAGTATCGAGGCACCACCTCGTCTGCAGGTCTCCACTGTGTTGACAGCTAGTGCATAGTTAAGGCGCTACATGTGGTTACATGTGGCAGTTATTGAAGGGCCAGCTCCCCAGCTCGTTGCAATGGTGTTATATTGAGCAGCCCAGCCTGATTTGTTATTTATTGTCGGTGTGACGAGACCGCCTCCCTTTGGTTGACCGCCACTGTGCAGGGGATCCTCTGTGGCGGTGCTTCACGCCTCAAATTTTGATGTGGAGGCGAGCTATGGGCTTGGTTATGGCCGTTATGGTGCAGTGCTTATGCGTGCTGCGAAATTAACTCGCTGGTGCTCCTTTGATCGGCACTACTCTGATTAGCCAGTCGTCAGAAAACGCCCTCGATAATTCAGGCATCCGCCATTTTGCGCTCCGACATTGCGCTCCGATATTGCGGGGATATTGCGAGGAGCTGATTAACCGGCGGTATTGGACAAATGGAATGTTACAAGGCAGAGTTTTGTTGACCCTCTCGCTACGTTGTTTATGTACCGTTAACACAGCATGAGCATTAATCACTGTTAGACTTGGCATCTTTTGGCGTGTTTCCCCTGACTTTTTGCTTTCTGACCTCCCGGTTTTGACTCTGTTTTTGCTGGTGTAATGATTCTGCGCACTTTCCTCACTGCGGTCCAGTGGGAAAGTGCAAGTGCTCCTGTATAAAATGTGTTATGGATTGGTGTTTCCATGATTGGCCTATTTGGTTTATCTGTCAGTCCCTTGTAAAGTGCACTGCGAGTGCCAGGGCCTATAGACCAAATGCTGTTGGTGGGCTGCAGCACTGGATTGTGCCACCCACGCAAACAGCCCGTAAAGTGTAACTCGGGCCTGCCATCGCAGAGCCTGTGCGCAGCCTGGGGCTGCCATGTCGACTTGGCAAGTGCACACACTTGCAAGTCCCTAAACCTTCCCTTTGCTACCTGTTAGTCACCCCTAAGGTAGGCCCAAGGTACCCCTGTGGGCAGGGTGCGTTGTACGCGAAAGGTAGGACATGCCCTGGTGTGTGCGGCATGTCCTGATAGTGAATTACAGCCTAGTTCGTTTTTCACTATTGCAAGGCTACCTGTTCCCCCTAGGCCAGAACGGGCGGTTTTGATTATTACAGTATATAATCCTAACTGACCCCGGGAACATGGTAGAAATTCGAGTTTAGTATGCCTGGACTCAGAATGGTAAAATGCAGCTTTTAGTGAAGTTGGTTTTAACATTCTGTGTTTGAAAATACCACTTTTAGAAAGTGGGTATTTTCTTGTCTGACCATCCAAGCCTGCCTCTGCGAGGTTGTGTATTCCTTGTCTGGAGTGTGAGTGACAGGGGCTGGGGGATGCCAGGAGACAGGGTGAGTCAGCGCAGGGCTGAATAGCCAGATCGACATATAGATGGGTGGGAGGGGTCGCACCTGGGCCCTGAATAGGACAGTGCCTTCCCTCCACAATGCTGGCTCCACCTCCTGTGGTGCGTCTGATGTCCCTGGCCTACTCACTGAAAGAAGGGACGGAGACTTGTCAACAAAGTGCTCCAGAACTGGTTTGGACTAGGCAAAGGCCTCTCTGCCTTCAGAGAACAAAGGAATTTGGGATATAAATATTGGGGCCCTGACCCCATGAATTTAGATCTCGCTGGAATCAAGGAACCTGCCAAGACGAAGAGCTGGAAGAGCTGCCAGGAGGAGTACTGCCCCTTTGCTGTGTTGTTGCTTTGTTGGGTTGGCCTGCAGCTGCTGCTTCTGCCTTGGGCAGTGAAAGGACTGAACTTTCTACAAACTTGTGCTGAGTATCTCCAAGGGCCTGGAACCGAGCTGGCCTCCTGTTAAGAAGTCTCAGGGACTACAAAGACTTCACAAGCCTCTGGGTACCGCTTCTGGAACGCTGTTTCAGTTGCCACAGAGGAAGGGAACTGCAACCAACGCCGTCAACCGAATCCATCCCTGGCCGGTGACCTGTTTGCACCGCAGACCGCATCGCCCCGCATCGCAACCCTGGTCTCACCGTGGGCGACGTCCGACGCCGCCAACATCGAGCCGCTGCTTGCACCGTGACCTGTGGGCACCGCAGTTCGCATCGCATCGCTTCGCTGTGCCAGCCGGACCAGACCGACGCTGTCGCTGCAACTGGCTCAAGAGTCGTGACCGCACCGCATTTGGGGCACCGCTCGCACGTCTGCGACGCACCGCTCCGACTCGCACCGCTGTCCGACGCCAGCTCCCGCACTCCGGCTTGGTCGCCTGCATCGCAACCTGTCAGCACCGCATCGAGCATCGTCTCGCCCTGCATCGCACGCCTTGGACTCACCGACTCCGTCTACACGACGCTCATCGAGCCGCTGCCTGCACCGTATCGAGGGACACCGCACCTTGCATCGCTCCGTCTTGCACCGCAACCGCGACGAACGCCGACCGGCTCGTACACTCCGTACCAGCCACAACGAGAAAAGGTACTGTGACCGAGTCTGTTCACGACTCTGCTGGCCCGTATCGACGCGGTCGGCTGGAACTGTTAGACTCTGTGGTTTTCAGCATCACGGTAGGCTCGGACGGAGCTACCGACTCGCACGAACTTTGCTTTTGTGCTATTCCTGCAAAGAAGAAGTTAACGTATCAAGTATTCATTCGTAAAGTATAGTATTGTGGATTTTTGTCGTAATTGGTCTTGTCTTGAGTATATAAAATATTGGTTATTTTTCTAAACTGGTGTGGTGTCCGTTTGCAGTGCTTACACTGTATTACTGTTGGTTATGTGCAAATGCTTTACACACTGCCTCTGAATTAAGCCTGACTGCTCGTGCTAAGCTACCACGAGGGTGAGCAGGGGTTACTTCACGAGTGTAACAACCCTTACCCTGACTAGGAAGAAGGGTCCCTACTTGGACAAAGGTGCAAGCCCTTGCCAACTAGAGATCCCATTTCTAACATTGGTTGTCAGCGGTGAGGATAGGACTTGTGTTTGCACTTGACTTACAGTGATTGGTGTGCACTACTACCATATCGCAGACCATTATGTACCACATACTGGTTCTTTTTCTTTTGGCCTATTTTTGATCTTGCCAGTTTTCAACTCACTACTTTTGTCATGCCTGAATCAATTGCATCATCCGTTGCATCTCTGGAAGTTATCTTTGAGGAGGACAGGTTGGAATCCTACGCCGTAAAGGAGTTACGAGCGATTTGTAAAAACCTGAAAGTCCAAATTAAAGGCCTCACAAGGAAGGAGGAGCTACAGAAGGCGCTGAGGGCCTGGGTAGCAGCCAGACATGCCAATGGGCAGCCTGGTGATCTCAGTGAGGAGGTGGAGGAGCCTATTTCCAGGGTGGATGTACTTTTGGGTAGGGGGAACCCGCCAGGTCAGGCAGCAGCAGTCTGTCCCCAGAGGAGCTGGAGGACAGGCGGGAGGCAAGGCAGTTTGAGCTGCAGAAGCTCAGGCTGGAGAGTGAGCGGGAGGAGAAGAGATTGGCCATAGAGGAGAGGAAGATGCTCTTAGAGCATGAGAGAGAACTGAAGGAGCTAGAACTTAGGAGTAAGGCAGGCTCAGATGGTGGCAGCAATTCGTCCAGAAAGGCAGACAGGATTGTGCACATTCCCAAGAACGTAGGCAAGGAGTTCAAGAAGGGGGATGACATACAAAGGTGGTTTCCAGGGTTATGAGGCAGCCATACACATGAATGGGGTCCCTGAGGAGAATTGGGGAGCAGGATTGTGGCCACTTTTCCCTGAAGAAGCAAGGGATGCTCTGATAGCTTTGGGTAAGGGGTATCACCTCACCTATGCTGACATGAAGGATGCCCTTCTCACGAAGTATGGTCTTACTCCTGAAAAGTACAGGGATCAGTTCAGGTCCAGTAAGAAGTCTGATGTCAACACTTGGTTGGAATGTGTGGATGTGTTCTGCAGGTCTCTGGATGGTTGGGTGAAGGGCAGTAGTGTAACAGATTTTCAGGGGCTCTACAACTTGATTGCATGGGAGCACTTGTCTAGTCTATGTTTTGCAGATCTGCGCCAGCACCTAGTTGATAGTAAGCTAACTGACCCCAGGAAGCTTGCTATGGAAGCGGACCGCTGGGTGAGTACCAGGGTCCACAAGAAAGCGTTTGGGGGAGACTCAGCCAAAGGTGGGCAGGGTCCCCAGCAGAAAGGTGGGGGGACAAGGGTAAAACACAGGAGTTCTCTAAAGGGCCCCAAACTAGTACCCAGGGTAAAGGTTCCCAGCCCCCGGTGATAAGAAGAAAGGGGTCTCTACAGGGAAGCCTGTTGAGACCGGCCCCCGCAAGTGTTATGCATGTGACCAGGTAGGTCACTTTAAGGGGGACCCCAAGTGCCCGAAGGGGACACAGCCACCCACCGGTGGACAGTCCAAAGTGTTGGCTAGTGTAGCGCTTGGGGAGGAGGGGTGCCCACAGGAGGGTGGGGATCCCGCAGAAATGACCCTTGTCTCACTAGGGGACAGTGAGATGGTCCCAGGAAACCAGGTGCCCCTAACACAAAGAAATATAGCACCTGGGTGACCATTAATGGGAACAGGGTAGAGGCTCTCAGAGATACTGGAGCCAGTGTGACCTCAGTCCGGTGTCACCTGGTGTCTGAGAAGCAAGTAGTCCCAGGAGCATTCCACCAAGTAGTTGCTGTAGACAACTCAGAGCGCCAATGTATGGTGGCGCAGGTTCCCTTTGAATGGGGGGGTCTCAGGTCCCTTGAGGGTGGTTGTGAGCCCTACCATGCCTGTAGATTGTCTGCTAGGAAACGACCTGGAGCAGTCCTCGTGGAAGGAGGTTGAGCTCAGGTCGCACTTGGAGATGCTTGGGTTGCCAGAGTGGGCATGCGTGTCTACTCGGTCAATGGCAGCCAGAAAGGGTGGATCAAAAGGACTTGGAGCCTGAAACAGTGGCCCAAGTCCCTGCCAAGAGAAAGGGCAGGGGGCGCGGGAAACCGGACCCCGAAGTTCCCACGGACCGGGAGGAGGCGGACCTCGAGGGGACGCCCGGTGCCTACAGGGGAGCAGGTAGCCGAACTGGGAGACATCTCTGAGCTGACCCATTGGCAGCAAGAAGGGGGTCCCACCAGGGAGGAGTTCTGCAGGGAGCAGAACGAGTGCCCTACTCTGGAGGGTCTGCGGCGGCAGGCTGCAGACCAGGCAGCTGGTAATCAGTCCGGGTCACATCTGATCTACTGGGAGAGTGGTCTCCTATACAGTGAGCCTCAAGGTTGCTGAGCCTGGGTCAGCCCGTGTGCTGGTGGTACCCCAGCGCTTCAGGACCTTCCTACTGGGTCTGGCTCATGACGTGCCTTTGGCAGGACATTTGGGGCAGGACAAGACCTTTGACAGGCTTGTCACCCACTTCTTTTGGCCCCAAATGCGAAGGCAGTCAGATGCACACTGTAGGTCTTGCCAAACTTGCCAGGCAAGTGGTAAGAGTGGGAGGAAGGTCAAAGCTCCTCTCCAACCTTTTCCTGTTGTTGGAACACCCTTTGAAAGGGTAGGGATGGATATTGTGGGGCCACTGGATCCCAAGACAGCCATGGGCAACAGGTACATCCTGGTCTTGGTGGACCATGCCACCCGGTACCCGGAGGCAATCCCTCTCAGGACAACGACGGCGCCAGTGGTGGGCCGGGCGTTAATGGGGATCTTTTCCCGTGTGGGATTCCCCAGAGAGGTGGTTTCTGATAGGGGGACCAATTTCATATCGAAGTATATGACATCCCTGTGGAAGGAGTGTGGTGTAACCTACAAGTTCACCACTCCTTACCACCCACAAGGAAACGGTCTGGTTGAGCGATTCAACCAGACCTTGAAAGGCATGATCAAGGGTCTAACAGAACCCATGAGGCCGTGGGACGTCCTCTTGCCATGCCTACTCTTTGCATACCGGGAGGTGCCTCAGAAGTCTCTTGGGTACAGCCCCTTTGAGCTCCTGTATGGCCACCCTGTCAGAGGACCTCTGAGTTTGGTAAAGGAAGGCTGGGAGGCGGCTCCCAGGAAAACTCCCCAGGATGTATTTAGCTACATGCTGGCCTTTAGAAACCAAACTGCCCGCTTCAGGAAACTCGCTCAGGCGAACCTAGAAGCAAGCCAGGAAGAAATGAAGAGATGGTATGACCAGAATGCCACTCTGGTCGAATTTCAACCTGGGCAAAAAGTGTGGGTCATGGCCCCAGTGGCACCTTGTGCCTTGCAGGACATGTGGACTGGGCCATACAAGGTAAAGGAGCGCAAAAGTGACGTCACCTACCTGGTGGATTTGCAGGCTCCAAGGAACCCTTTGAGGGTCCTTCACGTGAACCGCCTCAAGCCCCACTTCAAGAGGTCCGAAGTGAGTATGCTCTTGGCGACAGATGATGGGGTGGAAGAGGAGAGTGAGCCTCTCCCTGACCTCCTGTCTAGCAAGGAGCATGATGGGTCAGTAGAGGGTGTGATCCTCTCCCCTACTCTGACTCAGGAGCAGCAGGGGAACTGTCGCCAGTTGTTGGGACAGTTCGCCCACTGTTCTCTCTGACCCCGGTGTTACTCACTGGTGTACCCATGACGTGGACACTGGTGACAGCCATCCTGTGAAGCACAAGATTTACAGGTTGACTGACCGGGTCAGAGCCAGCATCAAGGAGGAGGTCTCTAAGATGTTGGCGTTAGGGGTGATTGAGCCCTCCCACAGTCCTTGGGCCAGCCCAGTGGTCTTGGTCCCAAAGGCTGCGGCGCCCGGTGCCACTCCAGAACTCCGGTTTTGTGTGGACTACCGTGGGCTCAATGCCGTCACCAGGACTGACGCGCACCCCATCCCCAGAGCTGATGAGCTCATTGATCGGTTGGGAGCTGCCCGGTTCCTCAGCACGTTTGATTTAACGTCTGGGTACTGGCAGATTGCCTTAACCGATGGGGCCAAGGAGAGATCAGCATTCTCAACCCCAGAAGGTCATTACCAATTCCGGGTGATGCCCTTTGGGTTGAAGAATGCCCCTGCCACCTTTCAGAGGTTGGTCAATCAGGTGTTGGCTGGGCTGGAGGATTTCAGTGCCGCCTACCTGGATGACATTGCTGTGTTCAGTTCCAGCTGGGAAGAACATTTACAGCACCTTGAGAAAGTGTTGAGGGCTCTGCAAGGCGCAGGCCTCACGATCAAGGCCAGTAAGTGCCAGATCGGGCAGGGTTCTGTGGTGTACTTGGGACACCAGGTAGGAAGCGGCCAGGTGGCGCCCCTACAACCCAAGATTGACACCATTCTGGCTTGGGAGCCCCCAAGACCCAGACAGAGGTGAGAGCCTTCTTAGGTCTCACCGGTTACTACAGGAGATTTGTTAAGGGCTATGGCACCATCGTTGCCCCCTTAACAGAGCTGACCTCTAAGAGGCAGCCCAGGAAAGTGATCTGGACTGAGTCCTGCCAGAAAGCTTTTGATGCCCTGAAGGCAGCCATGTGCACGGCGCCCGTGCTCAAGGCACCTGACTTCTCCAAAGAATTTGTTGTGCAGACTGACGCTTCAGAGCATGGTGTGGGAGCGGTGCTCTCACAACTGAACGAAGAGGGCCTGGATCAGCCTGTAGTCTTCCTTAGCAGGAGACTACTTCCCAGGGAACAGAGGTGGAGTGCCATAGAAAGGGAAGCTTTTGCTGTGGTCTGGGCACTGAAGAAGTTGAGACCATACCTGTTTGGGACTCACTTCCGGGTTCAGACAGACCACAGGCCCCTCAGATGGTTGATGCAAATGAGGGGTGAGAATCCAAAACTGCTGAGGTGGTCCATCTCCCTACAGGGAATGGACTTTACGGTGGAGCACCGTCCTGGTACAGAACACGCCAACGCAGATGGTCTGTCCAGGTTCTTCCGCCTTAGTGAGGAGAACTCCAATGGGGTTGGGTAGTTCTCCCTACTTTCAGCTGGAGGGGACATGTGTTAGACTTGGCATCTTTTGGCGTGTTTCCCCTGACTTTTTGCTTTCTGACCTCCCGGTTTTGACTCTGTTTTTGCTGGTGTAATGATTCTGCGCACTTTCCTCACTGCGGTCCAGTGGGAAAGTGCAAGTGCTCCTGTATAAAATGTGTTATGGATTGGTGTTTCCATGATTGGTCTATTTGGTTTATCTGTCAGTCCCTTGTAAAGTGCACTGCGAGTGCCAGGGCCTATAGACCAAATGCTGTTGGTGGGCTGCAGCACTGGATTGTGCCACCCACGCAAACAGCCCGTAAAGTGTAACTCGGGCCTGCCATCGCAGAGCCTGTGCGCAGCCTGGGGCTGCCATGTCGACTTGGCAAGTGCACACACTTGCAAGTCCCTAAACCTTCCCTTTGCTACCCGTTAGTCACCCCTAAGGTAGGCCCAAGGTACCCCTGTGGGCAGGGTGCGTTGTACGCGAAAGGTAGGACATGCCCTGGTGTGTGCGGCATGTCCTGATAGTGAATTACAGCCTAGTTCGTTTTTCACTATTGCAAGGCTACCTGTTCCCCCTAGGCCAGAACGGGCGGTTTTGATTATTACAGTATATAATCCTAACTGACCCCGGGAACATGGTAGAAATTCGAGTTTAGTATGCCTGGACTCAGAATGATAAAATGCAGCTTTTAGTGAAGTTGGTTTTAACATTCTGTGTTTGAAAATACCACTTTTAGAAAGTGGGTATTTTCTTGTCTGACCATCCAAGCCTGCCTCTGCGAGGTTGTGTATTCCTTGTCTGGAGTGTGAGTGACAGGGGCTGGGGGATGCCAGGAGACAGGGTGAGTCAGCGCAGGGCTGAATAGCCAGATCGACATATAGATGGGTGGGAGGGTCGCACCTGGGCCCTGAATAGGACAGTGCCTTCCCTCCACAATGCTGGCTCCACCTCCTGTGGTGCGTCTGATGTCCCTGGCCTACTCACTGAAAGAAGGGACGGAGACTTGTCAACAAAGTGCTCCAGAACTGGTTTGGACTAGGCAAAGGCCTCTCTGCCTTCAGAGAACAAAGGAATTTGGGATATAAATATTGGGGCCCTGACCCCATGAATTTAGATCTCGCTGGAATCAAGGAACCTGCCAAGACGAAGAGCTGGAAGAGCTGCCAGGAGGAGTACTGCCCCTTTGCTGTGTTGTTGCTTTGTTGGGTTGGCCTGCAGCTGCTGCTTCTGCCTTGGGCAGTGAAAGGACTGAACTTTCTACAAACTTGTGCTGAGTATCTCCAAGGGCCTGGAACCGAGCTGGCCTCCTGTTAAGAAGTCTCAGGGACTACAAAGACTTCACAAGCCTCTGGGTACCGCTTCTGGAACGCTGTTTCAGTTGCCACAGAGGAAGGGAACTGCAACCAACGCCGTCAACCGAATCCATCCCTGGCCGGTGACCTGTTTGCACCGCAGACCGCATCGCCCCGCTTCGCATCGCAACCCTGGTCTCACCGTGGGCGACGTCCGACGCCGCCAACATCGAGCCGCTGCTTGCACCGTGACCTGAGGGCACCGCAGTTCGCATCGCATCGCTTCGCTGTGCCAGCCGGACCAGACCGACGCTGTCGCTGCAACTGGCTCAAGAGTCGTGACCGCACCGCATTTGGGGCACCGCTCGCACGTCTGCGACGCACCGCTCCGACTCGCACCGCTGTCCGACGCCAGCTCCCGCACTCCGGCTTGGTCGCCTGCATCGCAACCTGTCAGCACCGCATCGAGCATCGTCTCGCCCTGCATCGCACGCCTTGGACTCACCGACTCCGTCTACACGACGCTCATCGAGCCGCTGCCTGCACCGCATCGAGGGACACCGCACCTTGCATCGCTCCGTCTTGCACCGCAACCACGACGAACGCCGACCGGCTCGTACACTCCGTACCAGCCACAACGAGAAAAGGTACTGTGACCGAGTCTGTTCACGACTCTGCTGGCCCGTATCGACGCGGTCGGCTGGAACTGTTAGACTCTGTGGTTTTCAGCATCACGGTAGGCTCGGACGGAGCTACCGACTCGTACGAACTTTGCTTTTGTGCTATTCCTGCAAAGAAGAAGTTAACGTATCAAGTATTCATTCGTAAAGTATAGTATTGTGGATTTTTGTCGTAATTGGTCTTGTCTTGAGTATATAAAATATTGGTTATTTTTCTAAACTGGTGTGGTGTCCGTTTGTAGTGCTTACACTGTATTACTGTTGGTTATGTGCAAATGCTTTACACACTGCCTCTGAATTAAGCCTGACTGCTCGTGCCAAGCTACCACGAGGGTGAGCAGGGGTTACTTCACGAGTGTAACAACCCTTACCCTGACTAGGAAGAAGGGTCCCTACTTGGACAAAGGTGCAAGCCCTTGCCAACTAGAGATCCCATTTCTAACAATCACGGATCCTATTTGTCTCCATTAGCCGCCATTTTGAAGTCAGGCAAGCTGATTTTGATATCGCCGAGTGTCGCTGAACTTAAAAAAAGGGAGTTAAATACCTTAACGCCAGCTTAATACAATCAGATTCGGTACATATGGTAATTTCGGCCACCTTTGATGTTGCCATCCAGCTGAACGAAGCCTTCGTAGGTCGAGCGTTAGGCAGCCGCCATTTTATGCATCTCTCACTCGGCTCATAGCGATGTTGCAAATCTTCATTTTGGTTATCTAGGCCACTGCAGTGCCTGTCGACAGCATCATTATATATGCAGGGTCTGTTCCGACGACGATATATGCGTTCGTGGAGTTTCATCCATCGGTGTGACTCCAGGATTCCAGCTTCGCGTCTCCGTTACTGACGGAAAGACGGAATCAGGCAGCCATCAGCTCTGCCGTCCAAGCCACGCCCCCAAGGCATATACTTTGTAAAAGTGGTTAAGGTAAGTCTCTCTTCAGACAAGGTATGCAAAACATTTCACACTTCGTGGAATGTCGAAATTCAAACCAGCATAAAGCTATGCTTGAAGCGAAATACGAGTATACATCAATCTAGCTGCTCCTAAGCAGATAATGAGTGAACAATTCTAAGCTTGCAAGGAATGGTCTTGAACTACTTGCCTTGTAAAAAAAAGTTACAATTGCTAGCCTTGGAAGAGGGTGTTGGCATGCCAAGAATGACCTTAGCCTGGGGAGAGGGAGGTGGCACATCACTAGTGGCTGATGCATCCTGGGAAGAGGGCGGTAACATGTCCCCGATGGCTGCGGAACCGCGGAGAGAAAGAGAGGGACAGTCGGACTTAGCTGCCATGGTTTCATATTGCTTATGTGTGACATTTTCATAATTTCAGTGTAATTATGATTGACATTCAATGACTCTGAGTGGCACCCTCTCGGTAACAGTATAATATCACCTACACTTAGTAGTAGCATGGCACAGCCCACAACTTCCGTTGGATACTTGTTGCCGGGCGGGGCGGCAGAGAAATAATAAGTTAAACAGAGGTTCCCTGCCTTAGCCAGCCTGCGCCTCCTTGCTGGTAACCAATCAAATTAATGACATGATCTGACATGATCAATTGACAGAGTCTGTTAAGGCTCTCACCCACGTGGGACCAAGGACGACTTCAGGACGTGACAGGGGCCCCAGCGAGGATCTTCTCTCTTTACAGTTCTCCAATTAGGCCCCTCTTTTACTGCAGTTTAGACTGACCCAGTTTTTGGCATGTATTTAGAAGCTTCGTTTTGTGGTTGAACATCCACAAGTGTTTGATACTATGGCTTGAGCAGGGGGTGCTTTTTTCCATTAATTAGGCTAGTGTGTGGTTTTGTGTTTCAGTCTTCAAATCTCTGACGTTTGTTTGGCTTGCATATGAGTTTCTGTGATAGGAGGATATTTCCACATCATAATATATTTAAATTCCTAATCCTCCCATTGTACACTATCGCCATCTTGTGGCCTTTGAAAAACGAGCTCAGCTTTTATGCGTCCTTCCCAGCAAAGCGAGAAACTGGAACTACATGATTTTATCGCACTTCAGGACACCTTTCTTTTGTGTGACAATCTCAGGCATTGCGGTAACATAGGAAAATTACTGCAAATGAGTTATTCTAACGCGAGATGCGTGGCACTTGGCAGGACTGGTCAGAAGACCCACAGCGTTAGGAAGAGCATGGGTAGCCTGATGACTAAAGCCATCTTGGATAACATGCAGAGGAAGGAAGAGTACAGGCACGTAGTAATAATGACTGAAGCGGTTTTGGTAATGCTTTTACTATGGAAAGCCACAACAGAAGCTGCATAAAAAAGAAACAATGATTATTCTAGGCATGATGTAGACTAATGTATGTTCACACTGTCCTTTCCTCGGAAGAAATGAGTCGCACTTTTGAGCTTGAATTGCACTTTAATAAATGTTTATCAAAATTTACAAGTGTATATTTGAGACGTAGATGAGAATTTTTTCAGAACTCGTAAGCTGATGTTTGAAGAAAAATGATTGAATTTCTAAAATATATTTACTGCTAATAATTGATACATCAAGTGGCGCAGGATAGAACCATGCTGAGTGATGTCACACGCTGCTCAACGATCGCGCGGTCCGTGAAGCCGGACTATCCTACCTCTCGGCTCCCTCTGGGCCGCTGATGTTGGTGGCACCCGCAACTTCTGCTGCTTTGTTTCCCCCCTCAGGCACGGTCCATCTCTGAGAGAGTGGGAGCGATCTCGTCTGGACTATGCCAATGCCCTTTATCTAGGAGCACCACTCACTACAATAAAAAAATTACAGATAGTCCAAAACTGCGCTGCACGTTTGCTTCTGAACACCCCCTAAACGCCTATCAGCCAAGCCGGCACTGGCATCACTCCATTGGCTGCCCATACAGGAAAGAGTCCAGTTTAAGGCTCTATGTATTATGCATAAAGCATTTTCAGGCAAAGGCCCTCCCACTATCAGAGGCATTATCCAACCTTACCGCCCCAAGAGATCTTTAAGATCAGACAATAAACAACTGGCAGTAGTCCCAAAAATAAAAAGAACTGGAAGCGGAGGATGTCGTTTTTCATTTAATGCCGCAAAGTTGTAGAATCATCTACCTACCGTCAGCCGCCTGCAACCCAACCATTCGATTTTCCAAAAGCAACTTAAAACGTATCTGTTTCCTTAGGACTGCTTGTAGTGGGAACCGCAACGCTACTAGCACTGGGATGCTCCCGAGTAGCCATGCGCTTTAGAAATGCCTTTCCATTCCATTCCATTCCATCAAGCGAGTGAGTGCGGCTGCCATCAGTTGGCGGCCGCTGAGAGAGTGCCTCGGGCTTTCCGCAGAGGCGGCCCGGTTAGTACCAGGTGCAGCCTGCGGAAGCGCCCGGTGGACCCCACTCGCCGCCGGGAAATTAGCTTGCTGCAACGCCACCTGGATTCCCCCGAGACCAGACCTGGTTCTCCCCACCTGCCACACCGCCGCCATCTATGAAGAAGGGGCAGTAGGACGCCCAAGCCTGGAGGTAGGGGGGGGAGGGGAGAGGCCGGCCCGTGGAGCTGAGGCCAGAGGGCACCAAGTGTAAGGGGGGTCACGGAACGCAGGTCTCTTATAGAGGGGGTTGATGTCTGTTGGCTGAGCCGGCAAGTAGCGTTGCCCCTCCAGAGCCTTGTGGAGTCTTAATTGTCCCCCAGTGTGACACAAGGGGCCCGCTCCAAGTCTCCAATCTTCAATCTCTCCCAGAGTAAGGACCGCAATCCAGCTGCCAAGAGAGGCTGCAGGCACCAGAGCCCAGGATCCTCAAGCCCTGCACGTACCCTGCCAGCATAGCTGCTATTTTTTTAGTGGTCCTCTGGTCACCCAAGCAGCTAGCCAGTGAACAGTGGCCCGATTTTAGCACTCTCTCCTAGGGCCTAAGACAACTAATCTGGAACCTTATTCCGGACCCCTACTACCCGCCATATGACGGGAACAAGTTGACGAAGCCCTGGGTTGAGATTGAGCTACAAGTAGGCTTACAGGGCAGAAGCAGGGTCAACTGAAGTGAGGAAGAGGCAGGAGGGCTCCTGGCAACCCCGGAGTACCATGCAGGTCTTGGCAGAACTTTAAAAGAGACTTTATAAGCTCCTGAATTCCGTGAGGCTACTGGAAGTTACAAGAGCCCCCATCCTCATCCCACACCAGACGGACCTGGGAGGACCAATTACTTCTAGCAGCACATAAAGCCCCGTAGACTGCCCGTTCAGTCTGCCTGTTCATCATTTGTGTGGCCCCAGAGAAATGGGGCCCAAAAAGAAGGCTACCGGCTGTCCAAATACAGCACCTGACGAAAGGGTCATCCCGCAGACTCCGACAAAAAGGGCCACAAGGAGCACAACCCGGTCACATAGCTCTAATAAGATCTTACAGGATTTCCCTAAAAGGGGGTCAATTATGCAGTTTTTCCAAACAAGTGGAAACCCCAGTATGACTCCGGGCTGCCAAACGGATTGTCTTCCGGACGGAGAAATCACCAGATCCGGCACCTCATTTTTTCAGGCAGACAGCAACTCAAGCACGAATAAAGAGGCCTTTCGGTGTTCACCTATCCCCAAAAGGAGAATGCTTTCAAGTCCAGCGAGCTGGAGGAAGCAGGAACTCACCTCCCCCGTTATCCCAGGGAGTCACACCAGTGATACTATCCCTAGCTTAAAAGAAAAGGTGTCTGACTCTCCAGCCAACGAGAGCAATAAGGCAGCGCAGCCCAAAGCGGAACGAACCCCAGAGCCAGTGGCAAAAATTCATCAGAATGAAGGTGGCGGCCAAGAAGATCAGAAATTTGAGACACCACCACCAGTCTCAAGCCCCTTTTTACCCACAGGTGATCTGACATCAGACTCCCCAGCGGTAGGGGACTTCACCGCCTCCTTTCTTCAAAATGTTGGGCAAAAGATAGAAAGAACTTTGGAGCTAACCCCAAAGTTGCATGGGCTATTAGAGGTAGCACGGGATACACAGCAAGAAAGCCAAATATCGAATGATAACGACAAAGAAGACTTACAACTGAGGACCTTAAACGAGAAACACAACTCCGTCAGGAGAGCCCTACTATGGAAGTCGACAAAGATGGAGGTCCAAATAGACCTCCTGCAATCAATAGCACACCACCTAGTCAACCTAAGTAGCAGGGTGGAGGCACTGGAAGACAAGATTGTCAGGAATTTGGACATCAAACCTTGCTCATGCTCTTGTGCAACAATCATTGACAAGTGGGCTTCCCTCCCGACGATCTTAGGAGATATAGTAGAGACAGCCAAAGGGAGAAGGGACACACTGACACCCAGAACAACTGTCAGTCTCGCAGCACCTAGTAACCATCATTTGGCCCCAAGCGAGAAGGAAGTAGCCTCATTAAATCCGAAAGCAAATGATAAACCAGAAAATGACCTTGCCCAAAGGCTTGGGCGCCCAGAGCAGGGGCCTGAAGTTACATCTGGCCAACTGAAAGCCAACAACAGTGAAAGCGATGTGTCCATAAGGAACAGCCAAGCTTCAGGAGCCCTAAGTTCACCAGCCACGCTAGATGCCCTCCTATCAAGGAGAGCAAAGAAAAAGTTGAGAAAACGACTTAAAAAGTCCAAAGCAAAAAGAAGACAACTACAGCCACTTATTACAAACCAACCACCCCCATAAATTGAACTTAAAGACAGACAACTTTATCCAATATGTACAGTCAAACGGGGGGTCAAGATGGGTGTTTCACCAGGCTCGTTAGTAGAACAAAATGAAGGGCAGGCAACTCCAGCAAGTCATAACCATGCACCGGATTCCCCGCCCCTTGCCAGACCAAGTTTTAATCCAGGTCCCAATACAGCAGCAGGAATACGCCTCGCGAAGGTAGATGTCAGCACCCAGGCAACAGCAGCCACTTTACCAAAAAATACCGACGTACCCTCGCAACTGCAGCCAGGAACGGAGAAGAAGACAAGATTGCAGAGTACATTAGGAAGGAAAGCCGGCAATCAACAAGGCAACGATCTGAATTACTCAGCTAGCTCAAGCTCCATGAGAAGCCCGGAAGACCAGGATCAAGGAACAGGAGAAGCACCAACCTCGGAGGCAATTACAAACATCTATGAGATGGTACTCATTCCTAGATACCACATCAAGGGACAGCATGATATCCTGAATAGGAGTAACATCTTCCGTCTATTTAAACATGTAGCCTCACTGAAACAAATCCAACCAGAAGATCTAGAATGGGTCAGATTCATTAAACTTCAGGGGGACACTCATGGTGATTCGACCCTGGTGGGATTAAGGCAAAAGAGACTCCAACAAGCAGTTCTAAGAGAATCACAACAGCTTGCTGAGTGGGGCATAGATGCCCAGCCTCCCGAAAAAACGAAATACCTGCATGTCCTCGCTGAGAATAAAGGGGACAAGGGGGCCCGCTCCATCCTGCACGGGACTAACAGCTACGCAGCCCGTTGTAATAGTCAGACCAGTCTAAGCGTCCCTGTTAACATCAGGGTCACATGTCGCAACAATCAACGAGCCGTACATTCAAGTCATTTCGCCCTAAATCAAACAAGAGTGCAAAGAACGCAGTAGTACTATTCCTAACAGAAGCGACAGCCAGCTCAGCAGAGTGGAAGAAAGGGATGTAAACCCGCCCCAGCAACAACTCCATAATCTCATGGAACATTGCAGGGATCAGTAAAATCGCTAAGGAAAAACGTACACAAGAGTTTTTAGACAAGGGCGACATATTATGCTTCCAGGAGACATGGGCCTTTCCAGCACCACGTAGCAGCTACCAAACAGAACATCTTTGGTCGGCCATCCGGAGGACTCTCTGTCTTTAAAAAACATGCCTGCAGACTCATGGCTACAGAAATTGAAACAAGAACACCTGAGTCTCAAGTCTTATTGATCAAAGGCCTGAATTTAAACTCTCAACCACTTCGCCTCCTGCTAATAAATTGTTATATCAATCCAGCACAGACCAACAGAAAAGATTTTATGGATGCCCTGACATGTTCATTGATTGACCTCCTAACTAAATATAAATTCCATCAAGTAATCATAGCGGCGGACCTTAATCTGAGGGATTTAGATAAATTGAAAACCACACCCAGGTGCAGGGGTCGTGCAGAACCCCTTATTAATCACCACAAGCTAAGCTCAATCCACACACTAAAAGAAGCAAGCTCTCCATCCTGGTGCCCTTAACCAACTTTCTGGAATTTTTCGATAATCAACTATATTTTTGCCAGTGAAACCATCGCAGCCAGACTGACAGACTTCTAATTTGAAGACAGGGCCAAAAGTGATCACTGGCCCCTAAGGGCTACGATACAACTCGCAGTACCGACAGCAACCACCTTTCATCCAATAGGAGAGATGAGAGGATAAGAAACGCACAAGGTGCTCCAAAGGATAAAATGGTCCGCAAAAATTGGAGACAAACTGCGAGCATGGATGGAAATGAAGCAGCAAGGTACAACCCCACTAACTCAAGTATCTTCAATAAAAGACTAGGAGAACATCGTAGGGGACCTCCAATTAAATCTGAGAAAGGTACGGCAACAGTGCTCGAGCAACAAGCCCCAGCTTACCTCCAGAACTGCACGCCATTCGAAGGACATAATCAAGTGCAAACGTGCCCTATAATAGGCCTTGGAAGACAAGAAAAGAGGGTGTATTCCAACTGAGGGCCTTTCCATCACAGCCTTGAGGTCAGCTTACAAAAAGAAAGTTTGGGAGCACAAAAGGGAACACACAGAAAAGGAATGGCTTAAAGTGTTCTCCCTGTTGAAAGAGAAGAACCACACCGGGCTGTGGAGGCACATTAACAAGTTGAGTAATCGAGGAGCGTCAAGAGAGAACAGGGTGGCAGAGCGTGATTGGGCAAACCACGTAAAACAACTATACGCAATTGACTCTTTTGACAAAGGGCCCACGGGAGCGATCTTTCTGGGAGTGGGGTACTGCGGCTAAATAAAGCAAAACAACAGCACCTGACCGTCTCTCTTGACAAAGATTCATAGAATCAAATAGCTTGGAACTGGGGTACTGTAGGTCCCCAGGTACATCAATAAAAGCTTATGCAGTTATCAAGACCATCATGAAAATGAGGAACGATGGAGCACCAGAGCCTAATGAGTTACCAGCACCAGTATTTAAAACTGCGCCGTATTTTGGGCAGCAGTCTTAACCCTGCTTTTTAACAACACCTACTTAACAGCAAGGACGGCGGACTCCTGGAGGGGCTCCATACTTTTCCCTATCTTCAAGAAAGGCGACCGCTCTAAGCCATCAAACTACAGGCTTGTTGCCCTTCTGGACCTAGAAGCAAAGGCCTATGCTCGACTCCTCCTGAAGGATCTGGAGTCATGGGCACAAGAAAAAGGCATCATTCCGTTCTACAAATCAGGTTTCAGGTTACACTCCTCAACCATGGACAACATCATAGCATTAGCTCACTTATCAACACAGGCGGTTAAGAAGAAGAGTCTCCCATTGTTCTGCTGCTTCATCGATTACAGCACAGCTTTTGATAAAGTGGATGCAGAAGGTTATGGTGGAAACAAACCAGCTGGGGATTCAACCGAATTATTAAAAGCAATAACATTGCTATATGAAGATACCTGGGTTCAGGTCAAAACAAGCGCCAACACAGTAACCTCTAAAATTCCTACAAGCAACAGTCTTAAACAGGTCTGTGTACTGGCCCCCCTCCTGTTTAACCATTATACCGCAGACCTGGGGGCCGCTCTGCAAGGTGCCAGCCTAGTATCCCCAAGGCTGGGCAGGGCGAGGCTTCCGGTACTACAATACGCAGACAACACAGTAATAATGGACCACACCAGAGTGGGCCTCCAGAGAGCCTTGCATGCGCTGGATCGCTTCAACCAGGACAACTATCTGCTGCTTAATCAGGGGAAGATCAAGGTAGTGGTGCTTGGGAAAAATCAATACAAATGGGAAGCCCACTGGCGTCTGGGAGAACTGCAAATTGGCACAGTAACAGCCTACAAATACCTTGGGGTCTGGTTCTCAGAAAGGGCCAACTCAAACATTCACCAAAAAATTCCTAACTCTAAGGCCAATAACGTCATTCACCTATTAAGACAACTGAGCCACCATCTGTTAAGTCCATCAGCCGAGCCAATACTGAGCGTCTTAAAAACACAATTGTTACCTGCCATCTGCTGTGGTCATCTGGCTTATCCTGGAGCGCTGGACAAGTTCCTAATCACAACCCAAGCCAAGGCACATAAATCAGTGCTGCTCATTCCGCGGTCAGCAAGGAAATCAAGGCTGAGACTGGAGCTCGGCCTCAGGATGCCGGACTTGACATGCCACGGGGGACCTGATAAAGCTATACCTCAGGATCTTGAGGGCACCAGCAGACTCACTTAGACACCAACTGAGGTCTGTTTTTGAGGAGGTAGGTTCAGCCTGGCATGCCAGCCTTGGCAATGCCATAAAGATCCTGAGGATAGAGGCAGCAAGCTTATAAATACCTGAAATTCCTCTATCCGCTTGAAGAAAGAGGTGAACGAGCAGGTTTTGGCAACATCGTTCGCACAAGACATCGAAACCCTTCGCCCTAGCTTGATTACAGAGTCTTGGAGAAATCATACATTCTGGGACAGCCTCAACCTTAGTTACGTGAGACATTGACAATACAAGTCCGAAGGAAAATACTCTACATGAGACTTATCACGCTACGCATCACAGACTTTAAACCAGCTTGGGCTATGTTCCTTCTTCAAAGAATCCTGGTTCCCTTCCTGCGCTGTTGCCCCAAATTGAAGGGGAGGGGGTAGGGGGGATTGTTTTAAACAATTGTTCATCTTTTTACTGTAATGATTTTAATTAATCGAACACTTAATAAATATTCAATAGTCAAGTGGCGCTGGGGAGACTTACTGCTATTTTTATTACCTTGGTGCTGGGGCATTACATCTACGGCTGTTCTGTATTACCCACATAGAGGCATTCCACAATGACAGCACCTTTTTTTATATTACCAGTGGCAACCGTGCCTGATGAACTGAGGTGATCACTGCTTGTTTTCTTCTATATAGCAGCCACTAATGTAATCTTATCTGGGCATTATACAACACTAATAGCAGCTCATGATAATTTCATTGAACTTAAGTAACTCTTATTACTGAAAAGGTTGGAGGCCCCTGATGTAGATAACTACATAAAAGCGCAATTTTAGCTGTCATTTTTTGTAAGAAAATCTGATGTTATTCTGCAACAAACATTGAATGAAAAATACAAAACACGTGACCTTGTTAAAAAATAGACCTGACAAGTATTATAGTATATAAACATACTAATTTACGAGATACGTCAAGTAAATCTGTCTTTATGACACTTTATGTGTTCTTTCCAAGATGGCTTCTCTGATTACAAGATATTCCCTGGCAGCTGCTGCTGGTCCCGAACATAATGCAACGTATTTACTGCAAACGGAAGCTCTCCTTTGGAGGCTGAAAATATGTTTAATAGGTAATAGCAGGAGAGAGAGGGAGAAGTACTCAACTGGGCTAACTCAAGATACGATTGACACTGTCTCAAAGCTATGGCAGAAAGGGACTGACCAACATAAGCAAATGGGTGAAGCAGGCTGACACAAAGCCCACTCTTTCTTGGTATTGTTTCCAAGGGGTCTAGCAATCAGCTAAAAATAGGAAAACAAGATCTAAGAAAAAAAAATCTGAAGGCACTCGTTCAAGAATCACACATCTACTGTCTAAACAGTGGCTACCTAACAGCTGATCTCAGACAAGTAGGGTCCCTGCCACCTCTGTGAACCTCTGTCCAAATGGTTGTTTGCTGGTACTTAGGGAATCAATCTTTTAAAGAACCATCAAAGCCAGAGGCAATCAGGACAATCAGTTTGCCTGGTGATAGAAGGACCAGCCTATCAGCTAGAAAGAGCCACAGTCACACTCATGTTTTGTCTGCATGAGTGAATAGCTTCTCCATTAGGAAAAAAGGTCCAGTTTGGTGCGATTCATGAAGGCACTTCTCAGATACCAAATTTCAAAACTCACTAAACTGGGAGTTGGTGGCACGAGGCAGTTCTGCTATCGTATGGTAGGTTGGAAAAACTAGATTCTTTTACCCTTCACAGAGGAGGAGTGTGGGTTTTTGGAGAGAACCAAAAAAATGTTAGCTGACATAAAGGCAACTGCATCCTCAGCTGCATTTAAGGTTGCAAGTCACATAACATGCATTTGTAAAGCAAACAGATGTTTGTTGCTGCCCAACTCAATGGTACTTATTTTATCACTACCATGAGGATGAAAGGTACAGTAGGCCTGCTGCAGTTCAAACCTGTGACCATGAAGTCAAACCCAAATGCCTGCAGTGGGAGTACTACTCCACTGAGCCATCAGACTCAGTTATAATTAAGAAGCCTCTTACTATCTGTTTCCCAGATGGCACTGGTCACATTAACCTATTGTTCTAGCTTAAAGGCTATATACTAAGCTACTTTAATATTAAGAATAGGAGGGTAAAAACTGGTGAAAGAAAGCGAGAACACAGGAATGAGAAAGCGAGAGCTGTAAAGTTGAGCCATCACCAGTGGTATTTAGAAAAAAGTATGCAGTGACATCAGTCACAGAGACAACCGGACCATACTTGAGAGCCTACTTGAAACTGTCTTGAAACCCTTAGACCCATTAGGAACCCAGGACAATTATGTTTGCCCTTTCATATATAGACTAGCTGTTAGCCTCCCATCAGGACACAATCGTCCTGTATCCACAGACCACAGGCTAGGGACATTCGGTGCACCCATTCTTGAGTCGGCCAGGCGCCAGCTCCCACACAGGACACAACCAGCCTGTGTCACCAGCCTGCCACAAATGTGTAAAAATATTTTATAAAGGCTTCGGCCTTTTTCTTTAAGATGCCTTTCTACCTTCAGAGAAGAAGGCTGATGAAAAGATATTTTACGAATGAAGAGCCCTGGTTATATAAATTTGCACAAATTTGAGACAATACGCAAAAGGAGCTTAAAATGATGGGTTCTATGTAGGGGTGCCGAGATATAGTTGAACCAAGCCCATGCCAAGCTTGTGAATTGGTTTTAAAATATATTATGTTGGATTATACATATACTCTTGAATAGAGTTCAGAAGAATATGTGTCTTACATGTAGTCATTGGCAGCAAGCAAATCCACGATGAATCGTGTGTTGGGGAGATCCCATCCGAAAATGTCTTGGACGACAATTACAGCCCGGTCTTGTGCTGACTGTGGCCTGCAGATGTATGCCTTGAAATGCTCAATTTCGACTTCCTGTCCTAGTCCCCCATATTCAAACTTATCTCCAATGTCGCATGGGCATGGGCGCTCTTCGTTGGCCATTTTCAGACTCTGTGAACGCACAGAAAAAGAACAAGAAAACATTAGGGCACCACCTTGTAATGCTGTTAAACTACAAGTTTTATTTCCATTTACTGAGAATCGAACCTCAGTTAAATTTAAAGCATAATATATGTCAACTTGTTGAGGAACTGATCCTTTTATGAGGAGTTAACGTCTTCCTGCTTTCCAGTCCTACACCTACACCCTGTGGAAAGGAAAATTTTTATTATTTTGTATAGTTTAAATTTAATCTGTCTCACAATAGAAGGAAAATAATAGCAATGCCTTAAACTTTGCTAATACAATATTTGTTCATAACAGTGCTACAAAAGAAAAAGAAGCTGGTCGCATGAGACGTATATGAAAATGTGCAGTTATTCATAACATTATTATTATTAGTAGTTGTTGTAGCCGCGTTAGTCGTAGTACTAGTAGTATTAGCAGTGGTGGTAGTAGTAGGGGTGGTTGCAGTGCAAAATATTAGTATTTATATTTATTAAGAAAACATTCATAATGATGAAGAGCCTTCTTTCAAAGCTTTCTTATAAAAAGGCCTATAACTGATTTTGTCAGTTTTTAGGTCTTGTCTACAGCCAGTGTAAGCTGTCTCTGAGGACTCATGTCAGCACACAACACACATACCACCACAATATACTAGGAACAAAATATAAACAGTTAGAGAAAGGTTTTTTTAGACAACCCCTTTCAGCCATTGGCTACAGTGGTTCAGTTGACATCAGGAGATATTTGATAGGGCTGTCCATCAAAGTTGGTATCAGAACATGACATTTCGCTGAATGGCCTGCTTAAAAAGTCCACACACACTCTTAAAAATGCCTTGTTTACTTTTTTCTACTTTTTTTTATTTGTATCTATTGAAAAGGCACCTGCCTCCATGCACACTCTCTGTCATTAAACTCCCTCCCACTGACCCATGTCTCCTTTTTCCCAGCACTTCACTTCCTACGTTTTATTTTTAATTTATCCCAGGCCCAGCACCCGCATATTTCTGCCAAACCTCTCACTTCACTTTTCAGTGCTCTGCAGTTTTAGTCGTTCTGGCATGGCCAATAGCCTTTTGGAAAGGTAAAGTAATAAACAGAAACTCGGGGCGCCATGTCCTGATGCATGCTTCACAGTGCATGTGTATCGAAATGGCAGCCATATGTGCACATGCGTGTATACAGGTTGTGACATGTGTCATGATGCAGCAACAGATACACTAGCTTTTTTTGCTTACTTTATCTTTTCAACATGGCCAATAAAAGATCTGTAAAAAAAATGTGCACTTATCGCCAATGCAAATAAGCACTGGCAACAACAGCAGGTTGGCACGCACCTTTTAAAGGCTATACCTGTTGGCTTTACCAGTTCGTGTTTTACTATGACTTGGAATTATGTTTTTGATTATGTTGTTTTTTGTACTGAAAATACGATTCTTTTTCAGCACATTATTGCACCTGGGGGGAGAGAAGGCATTGTGGAAGTGCACTAGATACATGAAATTAATCAATTAGCTACATGAGAAATCATTATTTGTGTCAGCTTTCTAGAAACTCCAGAAGCTGAGGCAGCCTTCATTCAGAACACTGTGTGGGAGGCAATAAGGTGCCTCACAGGAAAAAGCCCCCATTGGGAGATATTAATCTTAGATATGAAAGTACTCCCACATAGTACGACAATGCTCAAGCAACACAATAGGACTCTTTGGCACAAATGGACACTGATTCTGAGTAACAGAAGAAGGGCTTCTGAAGTAAACTCTTGTACAGTACCGGGTCAATGAATACTGTGCCCTGACACCGGCAGAAGAAAAAACAGGCTTCCTGACTCTGACACTGTGTCAAGCTCATCTAACTGAGGTTCAGTGCCAGTCATGTTCCAGGAAGACACACCACTGTGGTGAAACTTCTTGAATGCTGACACATTGTGAGTGACTTCTTCAGTCCCACGACGAGCAGTAAGTTTAGTGCCTCTCACACGGATGATGGTCCATGGGAACCTCTCAAAAGGTAGTCTAAACTTACTTCTGGGGAAACAATCTTTAATGAAGACTGAGTCTCCAACTGCAAGAGTGGATGATTTTGCACGCCGGGGTTGGCTAGCTCCATCATTGGCCTTCTGTCTTTTCTCATGTACTCGGTGATCATCAATAGAGACAGGTATCCATTTATGGTGATGAAGGATGGTGTTTTTGATTACTCTACCCATTGAGCGATGTCCAGGAGCCCACCCTGTGCTGGAATGTGGAGTCCGGCAGTTGTCCAGTAGGAATGAGTAGATGGCCAATTCAGGAGCCTGTTGGCTGGCAGAGCCGATCCAAATTACCTTGTTTAATGTCCTCATGAATCGATCTACCTTGCAGTTCGCTTGAGGCCAAAGGGGTGTGAATCATTTATGGGATATGTTCATGGATTTTAGATAGGTTGCCACTTCTTGGCCTTGGAATGGCGGACCGTTGTCAGTCTTTAGCACTTTTATCAACCCATGTGTCGCCATGATTGTCTCAATCTTGGGTACTAATTCACTTGCACTTAGAGAGGAGAGTATTTCTACCTCTGGATATTTTGAATAGTCATCAATCATGACCATGGTGTGTCTTCCATCCATGAGGCTCCCAAAATCAAGGCTAGCACTCACCCACGCCTGTTGGGGTCCCACTTCAGTCATCACCGGGGCCAGTGGATTGGCTTCGCCTGATGCTTGACACCAGGTGCACAACCTTATCCTCGCTTCGACTTGTTCAACCATCAAGGGGAGCCACACTTTGGTTTGTAACCGACTCTTGGTCTTGACCATATGCTGGTGCCCAGCATGAGCAAGCTGAAGAACCTGGTCAGTGAGGCTGGTGGGAATGACTAATCGATGCACTCTCAGGCGGCAGCCATCCGGGTCAGCACTCAGTTCCTGGCGAACATGATAGAGACTTTCCCTGATGCATCTGGCATCGGGGGTGAGTTGAGTATAATGTTTTTTTAATGCAAACCACTGGTTGGTCTTTAAGACATTCAGTACTTTTTGGAGGCATTCATCACCGTTTCTAGCTTGACAGATAACTTCCAATCGGTCACGTATCTCACGTATTCCTCTGTTTTGTCCGCTTCTTCTTCCTCTTTGAGCGTGGCAGCACAAATGTGCCACGACAGGCAGCGGGCTGGGGTTGTGGGACCCAGGACGATATTCTACTTTACAGATGTACTCCGGAAGTTGGAGCATCCATTATTCAATCCGCGGAGGTGGCTTTGAGGCGGTTCCATTGAATAGCGGTATGAGGGGTTTGTGGTCAGTGGTGACTGTAAACGGATTGCCGTATACGTATTGATGAAAATGGCGACATCCCCAATGTATGGCGATCGCCTCCTTCTCAGAGAATATCGCTGCTCCGTCATGGTGAGAGATCTACTTGCAAAAGCTACCGAGATCGAATCTTCTCCTCCTTGTCGTTGCATCAGCACAGCACCTAGACCTTTTGGACTTTCATCCACTGCTATTGTTGTCTCCTTCATAGGGTCGCAATAGATCAGCGTCGTATCAGCTGACAAGGCTTCTTTAGTACCTTGAAAAGCCTGTTCTTGTTCTCAACCCCATGACCATGGGATTGACGACTTGGTGAGGTCTCTGATTGATTGTGTGAGCATCGTGAGGCCGCAGTAATTTACCATACCTAAAAAACTGTGCAGTTCAGTCACTGTAGTTGGCAGTGATTCTTCTTTGCTATCTCGTACCTGGTCAGGCGCTACTCCTTCTGACGAGAACACATACCCAAAAAGATTTAGTTTTTGTTTCAAGATTCACACTTGCTGCGGTGCAGGGTGAGGCCAGAGTCTTGAATCCGGGGAAGTACTTTCTTCAACCTCATGTTGTGTTCTGGAACGGTCTTGGCATATATTATGATATCTTCGCTGGCGTTGACAACTCCTGGGAGGTCTACTAGGAGTTCATGTATAGCATTTTGGAATACTTTGGCGGCACTCGAGATTCCAAAATTCAGCCGCTTGTAGCGCCGCAGACCTACGTGAGTAGAGAAGGAGAGATGTAGCGGGGCTTCTCTGCAAGGACAAGCTGGTGATAGCCAGAAAGCAAATCCAGTTTGGGGAACTCAGTGGGGCCTGCTGGTTCTCCAATCGGGTCATATATGGTTGGCGTTAGATGTCACTCCCTCTTGATAGCGACATTGGGTAGGCGCATGTCTACACATATCCGGATCTCACTGGGTTGTTTAGACTTCCTGGCCACTATGATTGGAGACACCCATGGGGTGGGCCTTGTCACTTTCTCAGTTATGCCGGTGGCTTCAAGTTTGTCTAGTTCTGTTTCCACTTGAGGCCTCAGATGTATGTATGTATGTAAGTAATTTATAAAGCACAACTGTTACTCAGAGGAGTGTTCTGGCGCTATAGCATAGGAGCCGTCTACAGGCAAGGAAAGGAGAAGAGTCTAAGTGGAGGAAAAGAGCCAGGTCTTAAGTTTTTTCCGTAAGATCAGTGTTTCCTTTATGGCCCTGAGAGTCAGCGGCAGCTTGTTCCAAAGAGAGGGGCCTAGAAAGGAGAAAGATCTGCCCCCCGTCCTCGTCTTCCTAATCCAAGGGACTGTGGCCAGACAGAGATTTTCAGAGTGAAGGTTTCTCTGGGGAGTGTTGAGCTTGATTTTGTCTTGAAGGTACCCTGGGCCGGTACCGTAAAGTGCTTTTTGGGTTATGAGCAATATTTTAAAAGTGATCCTCTTCCTGACCGGAAGCCAGAGTAGGCTGTGAAGAAGGCCGGAGACATGGGAGTGGTGTGGGAGCCCTAAGATGGTACATGCTGCTGCATTCTGAACTAACTGCAACCTATCAAGTGCTTGGGCAACCCTACGTAAAGGCTGTTTCCATAGTCCAAACGTGAGATTATCAAGGCCTGCGTCACCTGTTGTCAAGACTGAAGGGAGAGGAGATAAAAGAATTTCCTGAGAATACGGAGGAGGGCAAAGCCCGTGCCCACCACAGAATTGATTTGAGTGTGAAATGACAGTTGCTCATCGAATTTGAAGCCCAGGTTTTTTACCACTTGACTTTTTAATAAAGAAGGGGGGGCATCCTTCGGCCAGAAAGTTTCCCATGCTGTCTTGGCCTCCGGTTCAAAGAAGAGGAGCTCAGTCTTACCCACGTTACATTTGAGTTGGTTATTGGATAACCATCTGAATGTTGCATTCAGGCACTCGAATATTTTCTCACCAGGGAAGGACTCACCCTTCCCCCAGGAGAAAAGGAGTTGGGTGTCATCTGCATATGACATTATTTTTGCGCCCCCAGAGTTTTACTAAGGAGGCCAAGGGGCAGAGATAGATATTACATAGCATCGGACTCAGTGCTGAGTCCTGTGGCACTCCAACCTTTAGCTTGCGGGAGGTGGCAGAAAAAGGGCTGCACCAAACCTCTTGTCCTCTGTCTTCCATAAAAGAGGCAAGCCACTGCCAGGCTGACCCTGTGATCCCCATTGAGTGTATACGAGCTAGGAGGATGGAGTGAGATATAGTGTCGAACGCTGCCGATAGATCGAGTAACACCAGCAGCGCTCTATTGCCCCAGTCTGTACTAAGGCGAATGGAGTCAAGAACTTCCAGAAACTATAGTTGGGCCAAAAGCCAGATTGACTTGCATACAAAAAAAAATACAAAAAAAATGTAAGTCCGTTTTTATATAGCGCAGCTACTCACCCTTACGGGTCTCAAGGCGCTGGGGGCCGGAGTGGAAATTAAGTGAGCTATTGCCCAGAGTCACATGGTGCTGAGCTGCCGCCGGAGCCAGGGATCGAACCGTGAACCCTGTGCTCCGAAGTCAGCTGCCCTGGCCGCTGCACCACACCTCTTTCTAAATGTGTGGAAATCTGTTGATTGACATGTTTTTCCAGTACTTTTGCTAGGTCTGGGAGAAGGGAGATGGGTCGGTAATTGATTGGATTATTTGGATCTGCCTGGGGTTTTTTCAGCAGTGGTGGAATTTTAGCTTGTTTCCAAACCATGGGCATCTTAGCTGATGACAGGGACGTATTAAATAACTGATGCACCAGTGGACTAATGGCCTTTGCCCCGCGAGCTAAGAGAGACGCAAGGCCCGGATCTGAGGGGAAGCCTGATTTTAGGCGACTTATGGCTAGAAAAGTATCTTCCACTAAAATGGGAGAAAAAAGTCTAAGAAGCTGACTGTGCTACTGAAGGTAGGCATTGGAGGAATCAGGTCTGTCTCCTTCCTCTCCTTTATGCCTGTGAGTTCCTTCGTAATATCTTTATCCAAGCAGTTGTTGACTTTTGGAGGTGGAAGGCTAAATTGAATGGAGGTTATTTTGTCATGAAAGCTGCTAGCAAGTTGTTCGCACCATTTTTGAGAAGATGGTTTGGAGTTAGTCTCTGCTTCAGGCATGGTGAAGGATTTGACGATTTTGAAGATTTCCTTAGAGCAATTGCCAGCAGTTAAAATTTTAGCCTCAAAGTATGCTTTTTTTGCTAATTTAATCTCCTTATGATATTTTATGAGACTTTCTTTATAATCTGATTTTTTTTGTCGTGCAGTATGAAATTCTCCACTGCCTTTCTAAGCGTTTGCATTCTAGCTTTAGACTTTTTAACGCCTGGGTGTACCAAGGACCAGACTTTTTAAGGCGATGTGGCGGAGACCTCCTTACTGGAGCAAGAGCTAGGATTGTGGTCTCTAACCAGCTATTTATTGGAGTTGTGTTCACCTCCAGATTATCTGATAGGGTGGGTTTGTCCACTTCAAGTGCAGGGCATAGGTCCCCCGGTTGAATTTTGTGAAAGGTTCTTACCGTACTGGATAAGTTGCCTTTCGGAGCCGGAGGGCTCATACGCTTAGGCCATTTAAATGTAAGCAAATAGTGGTCGGACTAAGCCAGCGGCAAGGGGGGATCCACTTCGATAGGGCAGGAGGTGAAGATTTGGTCCAAGGTGTGACCAGCCAAATATGTGGAGGCAAAAACAGACTGGACCAGGCCCATGACAGCTAGATTCTCCAGAAGTATTGCAGCATCTCTTGCCTCTGCACAATCCATGTGAAGGTTAAAATCACCAAACACTAAGCAGTGTGCGAAATGAAGAGTTATTGGGGTCAGGACGTTGCAGAGAGAGGCTGAAAACCCTCCTAAAGGGCCAGGAGGCCTGTATATGAGTGCCCCCTGATACCGATTGTTTCGGTGAGAGAGAAAGTGTGAAGCCCAGAATCTCTGCCCCAACTAAATCTATTGGGGGCAGAGAGGTGAGCGTATAACACTCCTTGTAAATAATTGTGAGACCTCCCCCTCCACCTAAAACGCGGTCTTTCCTCATAATCTTAAAGCCTTTCGAAATGGCTGACCAAATGTCCGGGCCTGAGGAGTCTGAAAGCCACGTTTCTGTTACGAATAGTACATCAAAGTGTTCATCACACAATAGGTCATAAATATTGGCGATGTGTTTTGAAAGAGAACGATTGTTAATCAGGCCTGCCATAATGTGGGGACTAGTATGTAAGTGCTCCCTTAGAGATTGTTTTACTCCTTCAATACAGAAATTACACGTACTGCATTGGGTAACAGAGAGACCAAGGGTATGGGGGTTGAGAGTGGTGCATGTGAAACTTTGGGCCAGCTCACAAAGTTGTTGAGGGCTATAAGAAATGCGAGCCATCTTCGCCCTAATCGAACCGGCATAGTGGCTGGCGCTGGCCGCTTCCAGGACGCTGACAAGCCCAGACTGGCTTGCCTTTGGCGCGCCAGCGGCGCGTCCGCGCAGCGTCCCTGGTTAAATGCATGGGAGGCAAGATAGACTAGAGCGCGAATTCCAAAAATGGCTGCTCTAGTCGTCCCCCGGGAGGAAAAATGTCCGCCAGTCACCGGGCCACTACCTAGCCGAGTAACAGTTGATTCCCTCCCCACCCCACCAGAAAGGACTTATCCAACAGCTCAGTTCAGTTACCCTAGTTTTCAGCACAGTACAATCAAATTCAATGTTTGCACAATCTTCGTTTTAAAAAAAAATATAGTTTAAAATGCACAATGCCAAGTTACAATTAAAACCAGTAAAAGTGTTGTAGATCAAGGGGAACGATGCACGCTGTAGTGAGAGCACCTAAGAACGGGAAAGAGTGAGGGAGCCCGCCAATGCTTCTGCTATCGGCGCGTCCGCACAGCGTCCCTGGTTAAATGCATGCGGAGGCAAGATAGACTAGAGCGCGCACTTCCAAAAATGGCCGCTCTAGTCATCCCCCGGGAGGAAAAATGGCCGCCAGTCCCTGGGCCACTACTTAGCCGAGTAACAGTTGATTTCCTCCCCCGCCCCACCAGAAAGGACTTATCCACCAGCTCAGGTCAGTTACCCTACTTTTCAGCACAGTACAATCAAAATCAATGTTTGCACTATCTTCGTTTAAAAAAAAAAAAAAAATGTTTAAAATGCGCAATGCCAAGTTACAATTAAACCAGTAAAAAGGTTGTAGATCAAGGGGAATGATGCACACGGTAGTGAGAGCACCTAAGAACGGGAAAGAGTGAGGGAGCCTGCCAACACTTCTGCTATTGGCGCATTCCCGCAACTTCCCTGGTTAAATGCACGGGGAGGCAAGATAGACTAGGGCGCGCACTTCCAAAAATGGCCGCTCTAGTCGTCCCCAGAAGGAAAAATGGCTGCCAGTCACTGGGCCACTACCTAGCCGAGTAACAGTTGATTTCCTCTCCCGCTCTACCAGAAAGGACTAAACCACCAGCTCAGGTCAGTTACCCTAGTTTTCAGGACAGTACAATCAAATTCACAATCTTCGTTTTTTTAAAAATAGATAGTTTAAAATGCACAATGCCAAGTTACAATTAAAACCAGTAAAAGGGTTGTAGATCAAGGGGAATGATGCACAGGGTAGTGAGAGCACCTAAGAACGGTAAAGAGTGAGGGAGCCCGCCAACGCTTCTGCTATCCGTGAAAAGCACTCCGTCGGTGACGGAGGGCTATTGGCTGAACTGATGTATCTATGTGTAATCTTATCTCTTTGTCTTGCAGGCACCAGATGCGTTAGAACACAGTAGGGAATTCATTGAGGATGTGAGCTTTGGCTTCTTGGTATACTCCGAATGTAAAACTTATGATCCCAAGGGCTTCTGCTGCTCTACATCCTAGTAGCATGCTGTGACCTCCTTCAGCAACATATATTTGTGTATCTACAGATTGAGATCCATATACGATTGTCATCCGGAATTTCCCTTTTCCATCTAGTGACTTGTCTTGGCCCTAGGTGAATACTTTGACCATTGCTTGGTGTAAACGTGGGGGCGGATGCATGGTGCGGTATGCTTCGGAGGACATGATGTTGATGGATGCCTCAGTGTCCACTAATGCTGTTGGTGGATGATTCCAAATGAGTATTTGGCACTGGGGACACTGGATGCTGTGCCTACAGTGAAGATGGAGTGGATTATGTGCTCTTCATTGTCATCAATATCACTACTTCTCTCTTGAACTTCTGGTACAGCATTCACCATGGTGTGCGGTGCATGCCCTTTTCCGGAACGACACTTTCACAAAATGGTTGAGTTTTCCACAACCTGCACATTTCTTTCCTCTGGCTGGGCATTCTGAGGGTTGGTGTGCTGGTCCTCCGCAGTAGCCGCATGTTCTGGGGGTCATACTGCCTTCTCTGGGTCTACTGGTGCCGGGCGTCAAATTGACGGCATAGACTAGTTCCACTTTCAGTGGTTTGTTCAGGACGGCTTCCATATGAGAAGCGCGGGCTACAAGAGCTCTTTTGTTAAGCTCATTGTTAAGATGTCTGCTAGCGATCTTCCAGACTCCTTTAGGATACGTTTACGGAGCTTAGCTGATGCACATCCTTGAATTATTTGACTACGTATTTCTTCGTTCTCATCAGTGAACCCGCATATTGTCTTGACAACTGAAATGTGGAAAAACAGGCCGGTTCTACGACTTGTGGGGCCCTGAGCTGACTGGGAATATGCGAGGACCCTATAATTTGAAACAATGTAATATGAAAAGTAGTGCCATTAATTAACTGGCATTGTTGAAGGGACTTTGCTACAAGCGACTTTCCTGAAGCAGATCTCAAGAAAACAATAAAACCTAAATAATAGCCCTAATAAAATATGTACATCTATATTAAAGCTGTATGAAGTGGAAATATATTTTATCAGGCACGCTTGCTGAAAAAGCTTGGAGCAGGTTTCTACAAAACGTATATCTTTACTCCAATGTTAAAAAGTGTTATCCAGGTTAGTATGTTACAATGTATTTTGTGGCATTTGTATACTTCAAAGCTAAAATAAAGGCAGAGGAGTACTGTAGAGGGTCAAAGGCAAAGACACAGTCAACATGTGCTAGGAGGAGTAGCTAGTTTGTGCACTGTTACTGAATCATGGTGTAGTGTTCTTTAAAGAGGTGAGTATTCAGCTGCAACCTCAATTGGAATTAGGTTGTGGCTGTCCAGAGGGATACGGGGAAATCGTTCTAGTTCGATTGTGCACAGATGGAGAATGCCTTATTTTCTTCTTTTTCTCCTACTGAAGGTGTCCTGGCTGCGGCTTTGTGGAGAGCCACCCAAAACGGCAAGCTTGTCACCCAAGTAAGCAGGGTGCTGCTCATGTTGTAACTGTAGATGATGCATCTGGTTTTGAAGGTGATGCTGGCTGACATGGTGAACCTGTGGAGTAACGTCAAGGTGGGGTGAAGTGGCTCTATTTCTTCAGGGCCCAGTGAGGTGTGCTGCAGTTTGTAGGAAGCCCTTAACAGTCGTTGGCTTCCCAGATACACAGCGCAAGTTAAGGTGTGTGGCACAGTCGATTTTTGAGGAAGAAAGATATGAAAGGAAACAAAATAGTTGAAAATAGCTTGCCTTCTACTGAAGGCATCTCTCAAATGACTTTAAAAGTTAACAATGGGATTTAGTGAGATAAATGTCAGTGCTATTATAGTCACCTTTTTATTTTAAAGAATATAAAGCACAGGCGAGACCCAGGAAAATGGCAGCAGTGTTCTGTACAAAGCATTATTATTTAGGATTTTTCTGGACAGTGATCAGTATTCTGGGTTTTTCCTTCCCAAACTTACATTCTTAAATGTGAAACTTCTAAAAATGCAATGATATGTAAGCTAAAAGCTTCTAACGGCATGTGCCCTTAGCCATGGCTACAAGACCCATATCACTTCCCTGCGGCATGTAAAATTATAATAGTAATTTTTCAGGTGGTAAAGCCTTCTTTGGGTGCAGATGCGATTTCTCTTGATGCCACTAAGGCATTTGATACTCGTGAAAGGCTGTACCTATTCGCGTTGTTGACTCGCCTGGGACTTAGCCACAAATTCATCCAATTGATTGGTCTTCTTTACTCTAAACCTACAGCGCGTCTCAGGATTAATATGTTGATCTCCCCCCCTTTTCCAGTTTTGCGGGGGATGAGGCAGGGGTGCCCACTTTCACCCATTCTTTTTGCCATAGCAATGGAGCCCTTGGCTGCGTACCATAGACAGCATCATGATGCACATCGGGCCTGGCTTTCGCCCCTCGAGTGGTGCTGGTTTCCTTGTATGCCGACGAGGTCACCCTGTATGTCAAGCACCCAGCTGAGAATTTGGATACACTGATCAGGGAATTCACCAGATTTGGTGGGCTGTCTGGAATCTCCATTGTACGAGGCTGGCTTAATATATGGTGCACACTTATTTAAGTGAAGCACCTTGCACTAATCCAAGCAACCCTTATGGTGATTTTAGTGGTCTTAGACAACCATTGAAAGCTCTCTAAGTGGTAGCTGTGGACAGCAGCCTTCAAGCTTATCCAGTAGGAGTGTTAAGCAGCTTGTTTTACCAGATCTAATCACGTAGTGTTGGTTAAACGAAAAAGAACCACACAGTGTATGTATAAAAATATGTGTATTTATTATACAACACTCACTAACACATTGGTATATCTCCTACCGCTGGAGAAGGCTGTGCAAGAGTCCGGTGGAATCCAAGGGTGGATTCTTGAAGTGAAGAACCTGCAAGCTGAGGGGACAGAGTCTATGCCACTCGGAGATGACCAGGAGGCATGGAAGAGCAATGCCCACCGATGTCGGATGGTTCAGAAGAGTTGACGGTGACCTTGTTGCTGAGGCTGTGGGGAGCAGGTGACACTGAGGAAGACCAGGCGCCGTGCAAGAGCTGTCTCACGTCGGAAGTCGAGAATCAGGGGGTTGGTGTCCGGCGGAAGCACCAACAAGCCTTGGAAGCTGCAACAAGCATGGAAAGGGAAGAAGGAGCAACCTAGGGACCAGCAACGTCCAAGGGACTCCCCACCAGCAGGAGAGTCAGAGCATGCCACGAGCAAGCAGGGGAGTCCACTAGAGCAGGAGAAGACCCTCAAGAGGACCCACAGGCCGAAGGCACAGGAGTCGCAAGAGGACCTCTAGCAGCTCAACAAAGATGAAGGCCCACAGTGCAGAGAATGCGGTGAGGAAGGAGATCTTGGCAGGAATAGATGCTGGAGGCTGGAGCTTCTTGTATCCCGAAGATCTCTGGAATGCAGAGCCAACAAGCCTTGGCAACGGCAAGTGGACGCAGTGCACAGGGGTTCAGTCCCACCGGTTACAACAAGGGATACTGGCCTCAAAATTGCAGAGAGGACAGGTCAGGCCTTGAGGAAGTTGCAGAACCACCACCTGTGTTGCTGAACCTTTTGAAGTTCGTGGGACGTCATGAGTAGCAGACTGGTCAGCTTTGTTGCGGTGGTGAAGGTAAATCAGGGTAGTAGGACCTTCTGTTACAAGTTACAAGCTTTGCTGCAGTGCCAGCAGATGCAGGGGGCTGACTCCTTCACTCCAAGGGAGATTACTTCAGGTGTCCTTGATTCCCAGAGGTCTGTTGAAGATCCTGGAAGGAGCACAGACACAGACAATGAAGTCTTGGAGAACAGCAAGACCAGGAGCAGCAGGAGTTTTCCTTGATGCAGTCTTGGTGCCAGGGCGAAGTCCAAGTGTCCAGAGGGTCGAAGAGTGACGTGGTTTCAGGCTTGAGTCTTGTCCCACGAGGAATGTGAGGACTCACCCACAGGTAAGCCCTTAAATACCCTAGGAAGGGGGTTAAGACAACTCAGGGGTCCCTCCCAGAGGAGGGGATGGACATAGGGGAGGTTACTTCCTCGTCCTTTGTCTAGTTTTGCGCCACAGCAGGAGCCAAGTACTCCCTGAACTGGCTCAAACCAGAGTATGCAAGGAGGGCAGCAAATGTGCCCTTCAAAGCAGTCTGGTGGCGCTGGCAAGCGCCCCCTTCTCAGCCAAAAACACTAAGTTCTGTCTAGGAGGTAGTCACACCTCCCTGTGACAGGAAACTTATTGTTCTACCTTCCTTTGCTCAAGCCCAGCTCAGCAACAGGAGGGCAGAATCGTGTCTGGGGTCAGCAGCAACACTAGCTTGCTCGCAGACCCTGAAAGGCTGTTACTGAGAGTACTGCGGGCTTCCCAGAGGAGCCCCCCAGTGCCTGGAATCGTACCTCCAACACCGGTAATGTTGTTGGGGTATGATTCCAACATGTTTGATACCAAACATGCCCAGGTTCGGTACAGCCACTACATAGTTAGCCATCGCGTAATGACGGATGGCCACTATATGTATCAAAATGGCTGCCCGCAATTACAAAGCCTGAAGAATCAACTCCGGGGTTTGTAGGGGTGTCCTGCTCATGCAGAGGCACCCTCACACTTATAACCCAGCACCCTGCTTCAGGATTGAAAGGCCTGCCTTAGGGGTGACTTATAGGTTTTAAGTGTAGTGACCTCATGTATAAGAACATTTATATCTGTCGTAAGTGATACTAGCACCAACTTACACAGGCAGCAATGGCAGGCCTGTAGTCACAGTTTGAGTGGTCTCTCATGGGTGGCACAATACATGCTGCAGCCAATGGGAGACCCCTGGTGTACCTATGCCTTGGGTACCTCAGTACCATATACTAGGGACTTATAAGGGTACACCAGTAGCCAATTGTGGAGGTACAGAAGTACTTACCATAGTGAATTTAGGAAGGAAGCATAGTGACTGGGGTCCTGATTAGCACAATCCCAGTCAGACTAGTCAAAAAAACATACTGACACCAGCAACAGGTGGAGGTAACCATGAAAGCAAATCCTACTTTCCTACGTCCATTAACTGGGCAAAATCATTGATTTTCCCACTCACGGATGCCACTGTGGAATCCTCCTCTGAGTTTCCTTTGTTGGGCGAATGGTCCCATTAAATATCTGGGGATATGGCTGAGCCGTGATGTGGACGTTCTTTGGAGGTCGAACTACGGCTGCTTGATGGAGTGGTTGGAGAGCAGGGTAGCTCGCTGGATGCTCCTCCTGCGTTCCATGGCGAGACAGTTGTCCATCGCTAAATTGGTTGTACTGCCCAAATTTCTCTACTTGTTTATCAATCTTCCCCTTCCCCTTCCTCTTCCCCCTTGCTTCCAGCGCAAACTTTGGTCGAGCCTGGTGATGCTGGCATGGGCCGAGAAGCAACCTGTATTGACTGGGAGATTCTCACTCTTCCATTTGAACTGGGTGGATTGGGCGCACTGGGCATGGATCTTTATTATAGCTGTGCACAGGCGGAGTTTGCGTTCTACTGGCTATACAACACCCAGGGGCGGCTCCTCCATGTGGGCGGAGGAGCGTCGCCCCACTGCTTTCTCGCAGTGCGAGAAGCAGAAACATAAAATGGTATTATGAATACCATTTTGTTTCTGCTTCTCGCACTGCGAGAAAGTAGAAGGGTTTGGTTGGGGGCGGGTTGGTGGGCGGTCCTGCTTCAGGCAGGGGAGGAGTGGCTTGCCCACTGTTGTGGGCGCTGACTGTTTGGTCGGCCCCAGGGCCGACCAAACCAGTCATGCACACTCTCCCGTTTTTTCCATGTAGGCTGCATGCCCCCCCCCACCCACGAGTCATGCCGGCCGCGACTGACCGCACCCAATTCATGGCACACACAGTGCCCGAACATGATCATGCGGTGCTGTGCCCACTCCATATGGTATTATATCGGCCTCAGCGCTGGCCACGAACGGCGTTGGACACGGTTGGCTGTACAGTTTAGGCATGGCACGAACAATGCCGCCGTGCACAACTGGACGATCTGTTTGCCCCCTCGATTCCACTGATTAAGCACCCAGCCCTGCCCTACTCATAGGATGCTGGGACATACGATAGGCTGAGGCGACTGTGGCTTACCAATATGGAGGCTGATTTCCCAGAGTTTTTTTTAACATGCTGCAGCAGGCTCTGGGAGATGGCGATGTGAATATTCTTGAAAGGTTCACTTATTACAAGTTGCAAGCGGCTTTACGTGCTCACTAAGCCTCGTTTCCTGTGGCACTTCCCACGCTGCAGGCTCTTGAGGACTTCATTGGGAACCCTTCCCCACACAAGCTTATAACTAGACTATATTCTGAAATGCAAAGTATGGTGCCGGTAGAGGCTCCAGTTGCGCGTTAGGAGTGGGAAGACAAACTGGGCGGATCCATACCGGAGGAGCAGTGGAGCTTTTGCTGTGCCCAAGCAAGAGCATTGTCGATAAACTATAGGCTGTGACTGGTGCATTTTAAATTCCAAAATAAAGAGAGTTACCCAGGTAAAACCAGAAAGGGACCGGGTCGATTCACAAGTAAAAAACAATATTCCCTTCGGTGTCGTAATATAATTCTATTATAGAGATCTATATAAGTTACACATGAACCAACAGAAACAGAATATTAATTCTCATTTAATATCACACACCGTAATTAATTTTGTCACTCATGTATTTATTTATCACTTAGTAAGTATAGATTGAACTTTTTTTATATAAAAAACCATGTAGTAAAAAACCATATTTCTAAACACATTAAATAAAATCATTAAAACACATAAACCTATAGTTAAAAACAATTAATATCGAAGTGAGAGATAATTAGATACTGCTTTAGATTACATCAAGGCTTTACTTTTTGAATGAATTCCTGCCTATATCCATTCTACTTAGACACTAATGTCATACTATACAGCTTAAAAACCTTATCAGGTACTGCACTCTATACAAAAATACAATCCAATCTATAGTGTAAAACACTAACATGTGCAAAATTACAAATATTCAATAAAAACAAAACTTTATTGTTGTCCAATAGTCGACGCGTTTCGGTGTATGTAAGAATTCTTAAACACCTTCCTCAGGACTCAAATATAAAAACACAGATTTTATTTTCTCAAAACCAGACCATGTATCTAAAAAACAAAAATTATTAAAATTAACTTCAAAAATATACGTGTGTGAAACTGATACTTATATTATATTGGTTCTGTACCTCCTAAATATCTTAAGCATGCAGCCTCCTCTTAAGCATGTTAAACTCTATAGGAATTAAAATAATTCATATATCCAATATTTCCAGAGTTTACTATAATTTATAGTTAAGGTTGATAGGAACTCTTACCCTTAAAATATTCTATCAAGCGTCATCAATACCTAGGATGAACATGTATCACTCCTCAATCCTCTTTCCTTTCAATGTCCTTAGTTAATGAGGACCAACACCTACAGAAATTATATTATATTATTTACAATAAATACTCTTTTTGGACCATATCCAATAGGTTACAACTATAACCTTATACTTACTCAAAGAGCACTCAATTGACTGCACATCCCATGTAGGATCAGCAAGTTCTATGGAATTTCTTATTCCTGTGTATAAAATTATTCCATCTTATTAATATTATAGTCCTTATACTTCAAGATTAATAGGCTAATTTGATGTTATTAAACACTTACCACTATTAAAATTTCTTTGACCACTCCTTGTATTAATTTTCAAGGTATTATATTTCGGATCAACCGTTGTGTATTCAAAGAGCTCCTTTAAAAAGTACGAACACCTTTCATCAATTAGGTAGATATCGTATTCCTAATGAAATCAAAAAAGACATATTTTGTATATATAAGAATACTCGATATTCCATAACGTTTTCTTAAAAAATAAATTCATATATGACTCAACTACTTCACAGTAAGGGGCCCTAGCCGTTATTTTCTATATTTTATTCACTATTTTATCGGGTTGCTAGATTTAAATGTCCTTTATAAACCCGCTCACCCTTCAATTGGACAAAACTGAACTTCTAAAGTAGTACTACTGTGTGGGATACACAATTCCCAGATTAAATGCCTCTACCCGACCTTGACACTTACTAAAGTGGGCTGGGAATCCTGCCTAAAATAATCACTGCTTCGCTAGCTTAACACACGTTATACTGTTCTATACTATAGCCATTTATCAAGCTACTGCGTTCACTGGACCGTACTATAATTAAGAAACGGTCAGTAACTGAAGCGTAATACATCATACTTGTTACTACGCTGGTTTCACATACTCTATATGTCCTATGTTCTCTATGTAGCCCTTGCGTAAAACTAGTAAGTTACCTCAAATTTATCACATGAAAAATGGTAACGATGAAGAGAGGCATATCCAACACTCTCTAAGCAGTACACACGCCCATAGGTATTATTAATTACCATAAACTAGGGCGTCTACTATTAAACATATCTCATATCACTAACTCATAAGCCAATTCAATGGTGGCTAATTGGCAAAGTATGACAGCGAACATCTTAGTATATCGATTTGATACTCGTATACATCTAACTAAAGTTCCCTCGCTATTCACACAAAACGGCTACCAAACCTAACCTCCAAGTGCCTCGATATTCCTAGATTAGAGACCGAAAGACACCTGCGTTTTTAAATATATTGCCCTCGTGTTTAAAAGGACGGCCACCATTCAGTCAAACACTCACCTAAATTCTTGGAGCAGCATTTAGTCAACGTGGGATTCCTGGTGTAATTATTAAACCACCACGAGCAGTGTTCTCTCTATTTATACGTAATTGTCACGTCGCGTAACAGTTACGTATTTGGCCGCCATTTTGGTAGTTTTTACTTTGGCCGGTATACCCCCATCGTTTTGTCCCACTGATCTTGATAGCATTCACTGTTTGATAAAGTTGCCACTGCAGAAACTAACAATCCCCAACCATGGCAGTCTATGTGTCCATGAAAATATATATCGCGCGTTCTGCAGTTATTTTACAAGCCGCGTTGCAAACTCTTGTGCAGTGTTAAATTCAATTGTACACCGCAGTATATATATATCTATATCCATATCACCAGATTCGTTACATATTGATGGATATGGGTCCTACAGTTGCTAAACTACTATGTTAACCGGAGCAGCATATCCTCTCGCCAGGCTCTCTAGTGAGATACAAATTCACCGTAATTATAACTTTATTAATATATCCTTGCATTGTCACCGCTTATGAAAACATAAACAGCAACCATTTTGATAGTCTTATTCAAACTACACACGTATAAAGACTAGATACTCACAATTACAAAAAAACTGTTAGCTTTAAAATCCTTTTCAAATTACAAATCTTATCTGTGTTCTTAAAAGAGACCATTTAACAAAAACGAATCCCCGAAATGGAATCACTCGTTTTGTTCGGACAGAACACATTCATCATCTAATTAATCTTTCCCACTCCTCTCTACTGTTCAATCCCTGATAGTAGGTCTTAAATTTCGACATGAAAAACTGTTCTCTTTGTTTCCTCCTTTTTTCTATGTCACCTCCACGTGTAGATATCTTGACTTTTTCCAAAATAAACCATCTCATATCACCTTCACTGTGGTTGTTTTCTACCCAATGGTCTACAAGTGGTGCATTTTTCTTTCTGTTTTTCAACGCTGATCTATGTTCAGTTAACCTTATTCTCATTTCACGGCTTGTTTCACCTACATATCCTTTCTGACAGGGACAAATGATTAAATATATAACATTTCTTGTTCTACAATTTACCATATCATTCATCCAATGTGTGATACCATTAAGCATCACCTTCTGTTCTTTTACTATTGATTTACAGTGTGTACATGTACTACAAGGAAAATTGCCCTTTAGTTTTGAGCCATCTATTATACTCTGATTTTTATTATTGGGCTCTCTATATGTCCTTACCAGATGATTACGAATAGTTTTGTTTCTCCTATATGCATAAATAATGGGAGATGGCGATGTGAATATTCTTGAAAGGTTCACTTATTACAAGTTGCAAGCGGCTTTACGTGCTCACCAAGCCTCGTTTCCTGTGGCACTTCCCACGCTGCAGGCTCTTGAGGACTTCATTGGGAACCCTTCCCCACACAAGCTTATAACTAGACTATATTCTGAAATGCAAAGTACGGTGCCGGTAGAGGCTCCAGTTGCGCGTTAGGAGTGGGAAGACAAACTGGGCGGATCCATACCGGAGGAGCAGTGGAGCTTTTGCTGTGCCCAAGCAAGAGCATTGTCGATAAACTATAGGCTGTGACTGGTGCATTTTAAATTCCTACATAGATTGTATAGGACCCCGGAGTGGCTGTTTAAGCTAGGATTAATAGATGAGGCACGCTGCGCCCGGTGTTCAGAATCCTGCACAAACTTTATCCATTTAGCTTGGGCATGCCCTGAAATAGAACGATATTGGAAGTTAGTCTTTGGTGTCATTGATGAGGTTACAGGCTAGCGGCTGTAGCGCACCCCCCTTGATGCATTTTTGGGGTATGTCAGGGATGTCCCCCCAGAGTTACGGAAGTTAAGTGCAATTCTGCTCTTACTGGGCAAGAGACGGGTGGCAATGTATTGGAGCCGTCGCCCACTTCCCCAACTGGAAGACTGGCTAAAGGACGCAGCATTTTGCCAGAATCAGTTCGTGGCATACTGGGATCTAATGCCTGTCCGATCACGCCCCAAAGATATCTTGGCTACTTTTCAATCCTACCTGCGGCTGTGTGCGCCTGCAGAGGCTAGCGCCACCTCAAGACACTAGTCTGGCTGTATGGGGTCTCCCACCCCCCCTCATCTGTGGACAGCGACTTTTGATAGTCCGGTGCAGAGTGGAAGATTTTTGTTTTTGGCCAACTCCCTGTTGCTGCGTTCCCAGACATTCCCCTGGTGGAAATCCATGTGTTATTTCTTCATTATGTGGCAGCCCCTTCCCCTCTCCCTTCTTTTTCCTTGTATTCTTCACCTCTCCTCTTCCCTGAGGCATGTCATTGTATGGAATTGTACTGTATTGTAATTGCATTTATATAGAGCTTACTACCCCTGACGAGGTTTCGAAGCGCTTTCACAGCGAGTAGCACGCTACTCTGGAACCTAAAAAGGATTAGTGGTGAATTAGTAGAGTGAAATATGAAATTAATTTGAGCAGTGGATATGTTAGTCTGTTATTTGGATTGAGAAGGATAGTGGAGGGAAAGAAGAGGAAAAGGTTTGCATTTTTTAGCGCTTGCTACCCCTGATGAGGTGTTAAAGTGCTTTTCGGGGAGTAGTGTGCTACTCCGGAACCAAAAAAGGATTAGTGGTGAATTAGTCTAGGAAAATATGAAATTAATTTGAGCGGAGGAAATGTTAGTCTGTTTTTGGTTTGAAAAGGATAGTGGAGGGATGGAAGAGGGAAGGGTTTGCATTTATATAGCGCTTTCTCCCCTGATGAGGTGCTGTAGCACTTTTCGGAGAGTAGCCTGCTACTCTGGAACCCAAAAAGGATTAGTGGTGAATAAGTCTAGGGAAATGTGAAAATAATTTGCTTTGAGTGGTGGACATGTTAGTCTGTTATTTGGATTGTAAAAGGAATAGTGGGGGGGATAGAAAAAGGATGGATCTAGACATTCTTTTTTTTGGGGAGTTTGTAGCAGTAGGAGGGGGTTTGGGATGAATAATGGGGAGGTGGAGGGGGAAAGTCAGAGGGGAGGGTTTAGAAAGGCTAGCTTGGGAGATCTGAATAGTAAAAGAGGTATGAGATGATGCAAGGAGGGGTAGAGGAGGGAAGAGTCTAGAAAGGGTTATTTTGGGGATCATAGTAGGGGTTTGGGATAAATGAGAGAGTGGAGGTAGGGGATATATTGAGAGAGGTATAGGGTGAGAAATAGGGTAGTGCATTGGAAAGAGTAGTAGAATGAGGTTTGAGATGAGTCAGAGTTGAGGGAGAGAATATATTGAGAGTGGTATAGGGTGAGAAATAGGGTAGTGATTTGTAGAGAGCAGTGGAATGAGGTTTGAAATGAGTCAGAGTGGAGGTAGAGGATATATTGCGAGAGATATAGGGTAGTGCATTGGAGATGCTGAATTAGAAGTAAAGTAATAAATATAAAGATACATAAGTACATGGAAGGTAATATATGTAGATTAAAGTTGTATTTAAAAAACTCAAACTTTCAAGTGTTGCTGTAATTTAAATTAGTTCATTTGTTTTTTTTTGTAATTCAATAGTGAATCAATTGTAGATAGTTATGATAAAAGATTTACTTATTTAAGCAGTCACTTATATACATGTTAAACATAGAATAATGTTACTATAAATAATATGTACATTTGTTAAGCAGAACTAATATATATCTATAAACACAAATATGATACACTTTTATACAAAGAAATACACATATGTAGGTGCACATCTATAGTCCAAATAAATGCTTATATATAGAGGGATAAGCCGTATATTTTGATTAGAGTATGATGGTTATGTGGGGAGGAGCCACTTCTTGAGCAGTCTTCTGAAGATAAGGTTGTTATCCGTGGATCCTATGTTTGGGGGTAAAGAGTTCCATAGTTTGGCTGCTTGAGCGGAGAAGGATGTGCCACTTATGGTTTTATCCTTGTATGGTGGGATTTTGAGGCAAGGTGCCAATCTAGAGAGAGGTTCCTTTGTTGAATGTTTTTGGTGATTTTATTCCTGATGAAGAGCGGTCCTCTTCCATGTATGGGTCTGTGGGTGATACAAAGCAGCTTGAATGTCGATCTTCTGGCAACCGATAACCAATATAGGGCTTTCAAGGCAGGGGAGATGTGGGCTTGTAGCTTTATTGGTAAGGTAGTCTGGCAGCAAATTTCTGAATCCGTTGTAGTCTTTTCATAGTTGTTAAAGGTGATCCGTGGTAGAGGCTATTGGCGTAATCGAGTTTGGACAGAACAAGAGAGATGGTAGCCTGGACCTTGTGTGGGAATCCCAGGAGGGGAAGATGCGTCACAGAGTTTTTACAGTAACAAAGCTTGATCTTGCTAGTTTTTCCACTTGGGCATTCATTGATAGCTTGGAGTCCCTGGTCATTCTGCGGTTCCTTACTTCCTTTGATACTTTAGGCGGTGTTCCCAGATCAAGCCATGCGGCAAGCAGGTCATAATTTTTCAAATCGCCATTCATGAGTATTTCCGTTTTGGATGCATTCAATTTGAGATGCGTCCATGTCACCCATTAATCCACGGCTCTGAGACAACTGAAAATTGTTGAGTTTCCAATTTCTTTGAGGCATTCCAGTTGAAGGAGCATGGGTGAGATGATAGATGCATTCACGTTGTACAGTGCAGCTCAGTACTCTAAATGAGCACAGTTTTGTTCTGTCTGTCCATGCTGTTGATGATGTTATCTGTCAATCAATCAGTGGATTTGTATAGCGCAGATAATCATCTGGGAGGGTATCTAAGCGCTCTATAAGCTGTTGCTACGAGGTTCCCCTTTCCCGAAAGTTGGATTTGAATGGTGCTGGTGTGCTGTTTTTCATAGTATGCCTGAGCCCTCTCTACGGTGAAACGACGCCAAAGTTACCAGCGAATGGAAAAAACGCTCCTCTCACAGAAACCACAACCACCCACAGGCGACCGCCAGCAGGCATCACGCAATACACATGTGAGGTCCCACCCTCACCCCATGGATAAAGCACCCATTCTGAGCTGTGATGGTGACTAAAGTGGAACTCCAGAACCACCGCCGATGAGCTTTTCCTGCCGATCGAAGAGTCGCAAGTCATTCAAACTTGGGGACGTTCAGTTATTTATCTGACGCCTATGGGAAGAATGTCTTTAGCAATCCGGCGGCTGCGGCGAGGGACATGTTTGTGACACAGTGTTGCAAATGAAATGGCAGCCCATGCAGGGCATCATAGGCCGATATAAACGATCGGACATTTTGCAAGCGGTGGCCGTGAAGTATCTCATTTCCATTGTGTGTCCATCGAGGACGAAATTGACATTTGGGACATTGTTGTCTGTCATCAGAATTCGTCACAATCATATGGGTAATGAGGTATGAGAACGGCACACCAGCTGCTAGGAAACGCAAATCAGCTTTACTATCTGCAGTCATCCCATTGGCCAGGTATCAACCAATAGCAGAAGTGGACATAGTACATCTGTCCAATCCAACACTGGGTGCCTTGATTGAGCCTTACGCGAAAATTAGCAACAGTGTCTCAACTGGTATTAATGAAAAAAAGGCAAATATACATGTATGTACAAAACATTACACGAAGGGAGACTCGTATTGTTTGGTTTGGAAGTGCTCATGGCATCATGTATTTGGTATGGCAATTTTATACAATACAGTTATATCAGCACTGTGAGCATAAATTGCAAAGGCAACCCAAAAACAATAGGTGCACGTTGTGCTCGTGACATGAAAAGTGACGGCGCAAGTGACACGTGGAGAAAAACAGCATAAGGCGCAAGGTGACAAAGTGAAGAAAGATATATACAGAGTTATGGTTCAGCTTCAAAAGTTTGAGGCATTAATTCGTTTTGTTCAAGATGTTTCAGTGAACCATAGAGATATGTGCGCCGCGAATTGCGCTGAAAGTTTTGGTTGACGGCGTTTCGATCCTATTGAGTCAGGATCATCTTCAGGACCGGGTTGCCAATTGACGGGTGCTATCTGCCAACCGGAGCGAGTGAGCGGTGGGCAGCCTGAGTGGTCGGAGCCCTGATCCACTGTAGGGCGAATCCGCGGGAGGATTCAGCTATCGAAGGAAGGAACCTTTCGGGCGGCGCAGAGTGAATCCAGCCGTTGGGGCACGTAGTGATCAGTGCCGTCTCGAAACCACGAGGGAAATCGGATTCGTTATGTTCAGTTGTGGTAATGCGGAAACAATTCCAGGCATTATGGGTTTTTGCTCCTGTCGCTATCTACCACTTGATTGAGCCTTACAGCATTGAAAAGGCGATGAATGCCGAAACGCGTCTGCTGTTAATAAAGAAGCTTTCAATGATCCTGCAAGTGCTCCAACTGTTTTGAGTTGCTGTGTAGCAAAAGTGTGGTCCCACCCTCACCCCATGGGTATAGCACCCGTCCTGGGTTCGGAGTCCGAGGTGGGAGCTGTGATGGTGATATATATATAGTAAACATAAACAAGAAAGGGAGTGAAGAGGTTCAGTAAGTTGTGGACTCACCCTCCTCTGTAAATCCTGAAAAAACAAAGAAAGTCCACCCTCTACTACTAGAATGATGTTATCCTTCCTAGATCAGTTCTATGGTGTGTTATAGAAAACTGTTCGTTTTCCTAAAGATGTATAGGAAAACACAATGTTTTGTTAAAATAACCCTCGACCACCAAAAGGTCCCTTGGTGGCATGCTTCATCATCGGGTTCTTCCCGCCCCGCTGCAGGACGGGGCGTGCTGCGACCGACGAAGACGTGGGAGCACTTGTTAGTGAGGTGATACTATGTATGATGTGAGAGTGGAAAGGTCAGAGTGAATATAGTGAGATTAAAAAATACCTGGCTGAGTGGAAACTAAAATGTAATACTCCCTATAGCTGGTATTAGTAAAAATGGGGAGTGGAGGACCCCTTGGCTTCTCTTCAGGACCAAAAAAAGTGATCCCTGCACCACTCTACAAAGGAAACAACAATGTGGTCTGCCTACTCAATGTTGCAGTTTTTATGTGCATATTAAAAACATGCACTTATACAATACCCAATTGGTATATTCATGTAAGTTAATCTGGAAGGATAGAAAAAACATGGTTAATACAGCGATATTATATTCGCAAGACCCCATCACCAAACTCGTAGAAGGTCTACTCAATGATATATTTTTCAGTAGTGCCCGACAACTCGTAATTCAAGTGGGTGCCGTGCTGCCCTTGATTGTGACGTACAACACAATACAAGACAAAAAACATAGAACATAAAACACACACTCAATAGTGATCCGTATTCATGGTATTCAAATCCATGTCTAGTACTCTTGTTGCATCTCAGTTGTATCTATGCGGGAAAAATATACTGCGATGCCTGGTGAGATACTCTATGAAATAGAAGTACAAGTAAAAATGTAAAGCAGAGTTAACATACACTTTTGTAGCCAAACTATAGCCCCATGAGCTTTTTCACGGGAAGGGAGGAGCTCTTGTAGTCACACACTGTGGGAGACAAAGTGTTCACGCAATGAGAAATAAAGTTTTTGTTGAAAAACGATACCTGGTTATCTAAATTGCTCGTTGCCTAAGGGGATCGGCTGTGCCTTTCTCACATTGTCAAAGCTGCTCTCTCACCCTAGCAATACCTCCCCGTGGCTCCGATGAACAAGGAATGTATGCCGCGAGCTGGTTTAAGTATCCCATGCCTCCCGCGTTTGGCGCCCGTGTGTGGCAAAAAGGCTGAAATGTTAACCTTCCCAAAATGGCCGCGCAGTGATGGAACCTTCTACCAGATAGTCGCGGTGACTTCCGCGTATGTGCAAGGCGGCACAAAACCACTAGAATGTCTTCTCCAAAATGGCCGCCATTAAGTGGCACTTCTTTCACTGGTAGCTCCTTGTATAGTACGCGGCTGCGTTGTGTATATATGAAACAACTACAAACAGATGAGCATTACACCCCGATCACCAAGAGAGAATATGAAGCAAGTATCAAATCATTTCAGGAACTGTTGAACAAATGGAGAAATGAAGGAGTGCTGGAGCAGGAAGACTATACATTCCTGAACTGTGAATTTCCGGAGCTGGCAACCTTTTACCATTTACCCAAAGTCCATAAGGACAAACAATTTCCTCCAGGACGTCCAATAGTGTCCTCCATAAACAGTCTCCTTGAAAACACCGCAATGTATATAGACTGTTTTATTTCCCCTATGGTAAAAGATCTCAGCTCATACCTACGAGATACAAAAGACTTTTTACGGACGATTGAAGGGACACAGTGGGAGCCAGATATGTTACTTATTACCTTCGATATTACAAGCCTGTACACTTGTATTGAACATAAGAAAGGTCTGGAGGCAATCAAATTCTTCTTACAAAAAAGACCCCTAAAGTTTCAAGAGCATAATCAATTTTTGATTGAACTTATTTGGTTTTGTCTTAACAATAATATGTTTACCTTTGCAGGACAACTCTATGTACAAAAGCAAGGTACCGCCATGGGAATGTGCTTCGCCCCCAGCTATGCGAACCTTTTCGTAGGCTGGTGGGAGAAGCACGTGGCCTGGGCGGGTACCAATGAGAAATGGGTTGATAGTGTGGCCTTATGGACGCGCTATATTGATGATCTTTTTATCATTTGGCGGGGCCCACAAAATGAAGCAGAGAATTATATACAAGCATTGAATGACAATGAATTGAATCTGCGGTTCACTAGCTGTATTAGCAAGAGGGAAGTAGTTTACCTTGATGTCAGGGTGTATGTAGAGGATGACACTTTACAAACTGCTTTATATCGTAAACCCACCGCAGGGAGCTCAATTCTGCATGCTGGCAGCTATCATCCTAGAAGTGTGATTAAAAATATCCCCTTGGGGGAGTTCCTCAGGATGAAGCGCAACTGTTCCACCTCTTGTGAATATGAGAAAGCAAAAGGAAAAGCTAAACAGAGGTTTCTCAAAAGAGGATACTGCAGAGGGATTTTGGACAAGGCGTAATCTAGTAGTGATGAAACACAGCGGGGGCATCTCCTTATTGATAAAGAGGAAAGCAGTGAGACACAAGAAGAAAATAAGATCAAATTGATCACAGATTACACTGATAAATCACCAGAAGTGTTCCTAATCCTAAGAAAGAACTGGTGCATATTAAAATCTGATAGTACAATAGGCAAAATAATATCAGACTGACCATTAGTGACTTACAGAAGAGGAACATCTTAAAAAGATCATTTAGTCAGGAGTCATTATAAAGCCAAACCTAAGAAGCAGGATCCCATAAAGGGATTTTTCCCATGTACTAGATGTAAGGCCTGCAAAAACAGCAGTAAAGTAAAGGAATACTCGATACCAGGCAAGAAAACAAAGACGCAGATAGCGAAGTTTCTTAATTGTAATTCAGATCACACGATATACTGTTTAGAATGCCCGTGTGGCAAACAGTATGTGGGAAGTACAATCCATCCCACCAAAAAAGAATCTTAGAGCATCTGAGGGCGATCAATAATAAAGATCAATCATATCCGGTCGCCAGACACTTTGAACTCTTGCATAACAGAAACAGTAATATACTAAAATGATTTTGTCTGGATCAGGTACAAAAAGGAGAGAGAGGTGGGGACAGGGTGAGAAAATTACGCACCTTAGAGTCCAAATATATCATCAAAATGCAGAGTAAGGCCCAGAGAGGGTTAAATAACGAGGAAGAAATGTGGATCCATATAGGCTGAGAAAATGACGGATAACCAAGGGACTAGAAGCATATACACCCCCGGTCTAAACTCCTGGTTGCAGGCATTATGCCTATATATTGTAGCACCCCAGAGGACTATTAGGAAGGGTTAAGTGTAAATACTTAAGTCACTGAATTCTCAATTGAATGTCGTAATGTAAAGAAGTCCTGTTTTGAGTAATGTTATAACTTTTTGTTATCTTAGAATTGTATAGAATATTAGTTGACTGCTGAAAGTGCCCATACAGGGCGTGATTGAAAATAGTGGCAGACACATTGAGCATTCCGAATCCAACTAACGCATAGAATAAATCACAGTATACTAAAGGCTGAATTAATGAGAACAATCTATGGTGTTTAGCTAAAGTTTCTTTTCCATTTTTCGATGAAGTACAGGAGGTGTATTATGGCCGTAATGTTAAACAATGTAAAGAATATTATTTTACGTGTGAAATGATGAAAATAGAAACTTGAATTGATATGTGAGGTAACATGATGAATTTGTATAAATATGTGATTTATCTATGAAAGAACGATTGGCATTAGGCCCGCAATGAGGATAGGAACGATACATTGTATATAACTATATAAAATGGCCAATTCAAGATGTCTGCCACACTTGCAATGAAATCTTTATGTTTTTTGTTTCTGCACGAAGACACTTTCTATGTCACTGACTTCCGGTCAGGTTGTATAGCACAACTCTATTTAAAAGCACGAGTTTTGTAATGAACTGTTGACATTGAAGAAGGCAACAACGCTGAAACGCGTTTGTCATTCCGATACCAGGAATAAATAATTGAAAATATAAGTGGCTCCGGAGTGCGCTCATTTTGTAAAGCAATTCCCAGGACGGGAGAATTGCGGTTGAGGAATATATATATATATATATATACACACACACAGACATATATCTAGATATACACACATATATACATACACATACACCACCCACTGGCGGCCGCCAATAGGCACAGGGTCAAGACTGATTTGCATATAGCTGTGTCTGAACTGGGGTGGCAAAGTGAGCTAAAGAATGATGATGGATTCAACTCAGATCTGTGACTGGGGGTGAGTGTTTGAAAAGTTTCAGCACTCCGTCCATCATCTCCTTGTGTTTGCTTTGTTCGCCCTAAGTTGGCAGGGTATGCCCAGACGTGGGTCCCTTGCTCACTTTGCCACTGGATTCAAGCTAGCCTGGCTGATGAGGGCTGTCAGCCTGAAACCGGTCCCAGGATGCTTGTTTCCGGTCCAGGGAAGACATGGCTTGGCAGTTCGGGCTGGACTGTTCCCATGAGGCACAGGGTCAAGACTGAATTGCATATAGCTGTGTCTGAACTGGGGTGGCAACGTGAGCTAAAGAATGATGATGGATTCAACCCAGATCTGTGACTGGGGGGGAGTGTTTGAAAAGTTTCAGCACTCCGTCCATCATCTCCTTGTGTTTGCTTTGTTCGCCAATAGGCAGCCACAGCCAGGACCCAGCCTCCACAGAAAAGCATCCCCTGACCCGCCTATAACCTTGGCGCCGTTTGACCAATCTTCATAAAATTTTCCCCAAAAAGTGTCAAAGTAGGTTCTGTTTGTCATGGAAAGTTTGGGCGTGATCTGTGCAGTGAGGATCGAAATAAATATGGGCGCGAAATAAGGGTGAGTTTGTAATGTTAATTCCCATAGGAATGCGTTGTCTAACCTACAGCCCGAACTGCTGGATGGAATTGCACCAAATTTAGCAGAAAGGTAGATGTTGTTACGCAGATTGTGCTTTTTGTTATTTGGTGCAAATCCGTTCAGTAGTTTCTCAGAAAGTTAAGTTGAAAATTATAGTGATATCGCTGGTAAAAAGAAGAAAAAAATGGATAACTCCGGTTATACTGTATGTATTAAACCTGTTTTGGTGTCTAAAAATATATAAAAATCTGTGCTATTTTTAATTACTTATCGCCCATGATGGTGATCTGAAATGCTTAACACATGTTTCTCTCACTAGCCTGTCTGCTCTTTGCCACTCTACCAGGACTGAGAGAAGGTATACTGAGAGAGTACCCGGGGTCCATCTTTGTGTATTGTGCTAGTATTACATGGTAAGGCACTCCTGCCATACCACATAATAATTTCACCTTGCAACATGCACTCTACGCCACTGCACTCTGCAGCACTCTACTCTATGCCACTATACTCTACTCTGCACCACTGCACTCTACGTCAATGTATTCTACGCCATTGCATTCTTTACCACTCTACTCTGCACCACTCCACTCTGCGCCACTGCACTCTACATCGCTGGACTCTACACCGTTGAATTCTATGCCGCTGCACTCTTCACCACTATACTCTGCAACACACTACACCAATGCACTCTACACCAGTCAACTCTACGTCACTCCACTCTAACCTACTCTATGCTGTTGCACTCTACACCACTCTACTCTGCCACTGCATTCTACTCTAAGCCACTGCCCTTTATGCCACTACACCACTGCACTCTACGACACTCTACTCTGCAATACTGCACTCTGCGTTACTGAACTTTACGCCACTCTACTCTGCACTACTGCATTCTTTGCCAATGTACTTTACGCCACTACTCTGCATCACTCTGCTCTATGCTACTTCACGCTGCAGCATGCCACTATATGCCACTGCATTCGACTGCACTATACTCTACTCTGCACCACTGTATTCTAAGCCACTCTGCACCACTGCACTCTACTATGCAACACTCTAATCTATGCCACTGCATTCTACGACCCTGTATTGTACACCACTGAATTCTGTGCTGTTGCACTCTGCGCCACTGCACACCAATTTTTACTTCAACACTGTAAGCCAATGCTCTGTACACCACTACACTGTACGCCACACAACTCCACTCTATGCCACTCCAATACAGGACACTCTGTGCCACTCCACTCTACAACACTCCACGACACTCCTCTACGGCACTAACTTTTACTGAATTGAACAGCAGCCACGCAGGTGTACAACATTTCCAATAAGCATTGGAAAAGCCAATAATTCTTGCATAGGCTATACATTTTGGCTTTGCTTATGCTTGTTTGTATTTATAGTGAGTTATGTAAAGTGGTGGATGAAAATAATTCCACCGCTTAATACTTTTCTCACGTTTGATTTAAGACACAGGAGGATGAAAGAAGACAGTGCTCAGTTTGGCTATTACACAGAAACATCACAGGCAATGTGTCCCATGCACATGGATTTATGTTGGATTCACTCCTCTGCTGGCAGACCGTTTAGTGAGGTCAAACTAGGCTAACACAAATCCTCTATCTGACCCAAATCAGTATATACAAATTCTCTGCATTTCTAACAATTTCACTCTAGTAATTTATTTTGCTCCCAATCTACAGCTTTTGGCATTTTTAACTCAGACTTCATTCTTGCGATTCCTTCATGAACATGTGATCCACGTTATGGCGCAAGAGCGGGAGCTCCAGAACTGTGAATTTAGGCACATGAGTGTCAGCCATGAAGATCTCCATAGGGAGAATTCTTGACAGAACAGACTGGCAAAGATCTGCTTTGGGGTTTGCCTCACTCATGCTTTGGTGCCAACATCATTCTTCCATATAACACGCATTTTACCATTCATCTATAGGTAGCTGTTAGCTACCCATCCAATGTGATGACAATCATGTCTGCCGAACAATACTGTTGTGCTTGCAGCTTCCATTGATGAAGCAGAGGTGATAACGACTTTCTACATTAGAACAGCAAGGTGCTTACTGTCCTTATCTGGAGTGCTGGAGGATGACTGTGATGGGATAGTTAATTGAATCGGAGAGTTAGGTGGCGGGTACGACCCAGGAGGTAAGAATTATGCAAACTGCACATGTCAAATGACCTACAATCAAAGAAACAATTAGGTGAAGAACTTTGATGTTGCAGGATTTGAAAAATAAAAGATGCTGCTTGTTGAAAGGTCAAAGTAAACCCACTATGCTTGGTAGGAGCTTAATGCTTTCCGATTGAAATATAGCAGTGTATTATTATTAGGCATTTACTTTAAATAATAAGAACAAGGAAAAGTTGATGAATAGGGTCTGCAGTAAGATTCTGATCCTATGCTGAGATGGCTTGGAAGGTGAAAAACACTGTGGCCTGCATGTTAAGTAACATGACCCTATAGAGATCCAACACCATCGTGCAGGCCGACTTCTTCCCCTGGAAACGGTTTTGCATACCACTAGGCAATGCATAGACATAGATGAAGTTAGCCTTCAGTGAAGTAAACTCCTGTGCATGAAGTTAGCTAGGACCAGGAACCATATCTTGAGTATTCTCTTCATTAGCATGAGTTATCAAGAGGTCCCAATGTGTTTTTTAAAGTCTCCCTCATGGTTCTCAACATTTAACACAAGTGGTTTACTGTTGAAGATCTCTGCAATGTAAGCCTCAATGATGAAGGCCTTATCAATGTACCACACCTAGATATTAAACACCACTCCGTCTGTGTTCCTTTGCAAGGAACCATGCGAAGAGTGGATTTGTTCATAGGCTAAGATAAAATCAAAACAGAGTCAGGCTCTATTCTGGGGCACAAACAGCTAAGAAAAAAATCCAAACAGCATCAGGCTTGTTCCACAGACACAGAGCTCCTTCCTCTCACAATATGAGAACAGGATGTAGGTATTGGATAACCACATTATATATCAGTGTTGGTATTAGCCCACAACATTGTATGGATATAAATGTCTTAAAAAAGGTGATTCACAAACATACACTGGCATCAATTGGTTTTTTTCTCCTGTGGATCCCACCCAGAAGCTGTAAATGTGCTGTCAACCCTGAACCTCTATCGGAATGGACAGAAACAAAGCCAAAAAGGACGATGTGAAAACAATATAGTGCCAATGTGGTCTTCAAATATCCATAGCGTTGACTCATTCCTGCCGTGTGCAATAGGCCCACCCACATATGTGGGGTGCCCTTTTATCAGGAGAAGTGTGGAAACATTGGATGGTAGAACTTTTCCCCATAAATTCTTCAGATTTCTTACAGAAGGTGATGAAACTGATTTTATTAAGCCATATTAGGAAATTTGCAGCGGATTCTGGGTGATAAAACATGATGGGATTCATACAAATCACATCACACATGATTCCCCAGGGTCTCTGGTTTTCAGAAATGTTTGCTGTGGTTGTTAGGACTCCCTTTTTCAGGCCCACACCATGCCAAAACACTGCAGATATCCTCCATAGGATCACCCCCATCAAAAACATTCCTTAGTGCATAGTGTGTGGATGGATTCCTGTTAAAATCCACTAAACCCCCACACTCTTGAAACCTCTACACACAGAAGACTCAGAGGAACATAGATGTGGGTCAAGACTTGGTAGGCATATGTTCCTCCATAAAGAAGGCTGACTAAGGATGCCAAGTTTTGGGGAGAAAATCCTGAAAATCTGACAAACGCCCTGTTTAACACCTTGCAGTGCCTAGTGAATTAGAGCATGAAGTGTTTCGCACCCAGCGACAGAAGCCTTTGGATGGGTAGAATTTGAAAACATATTGTTGCAGTAGATTCCATAAAGGCCAGGTGTGATACCGATAACCAAAAACAAGGTACACCAAATCAGAATTTAGCTTTAATATGCTTTTGAAATTTCCTGAAAGAACGGGACCCAGTTTATCGTCTGTTGGCATGCAGAACTGATAAAAAGCCATAAATGTTTGGTTCCCCCTAAACTAAGGAAACACAGATGTTACTTTGTCAGGGTGTGCGAGTGTATGTAAATTCCTGCACAAGGGACACTGGGGGGAATTGCCAGTGTTTAGAAAAAACTGCTGAATATCTGACAAATGGGTAGCCAATCAAGGCAAAGGAAGTCTAGCACCCAGTAACAGAAACTTCAGGATGTGTAGATTTTGAAAGTATATGGTTGTAGTGAGCTTTCATACTGCCCGTGGATGATACCAGCGACAAAAAACAGGTACCCTAAAGCAGCAAGTTGCTTTTTTTGCTTTAAAAAGGTCTCAAATGCACTGCACCTAGTTTATCGCCTGTTGTACACCCCTAACCCATAGGAAAACCCATACACATCTGGTACCCCATCGCTACGGAGACAGAAGGACACATATGTGGGTCAAGACTTTTGAAAAAGTACTGCAGAAATTCTGACAAACCTATGCATTGCATTCTCCGAGGCAGACCGTCAGAGCAAGGGAGCACAAATCATGCACCACTAGATTCCTTAGGTTGTACAGAATTCGAAAATATATAGTTTTTAATACTTTCCATATATGTCCTGAATTTGAGATCCATGATCAAATGAACAGCTCAACTACAACAATTCAGGGATCTGCACTTACATTACATCACTGTGCAGACTACAGTCCATATGACAACATATATATATATATATATATATATATATCCATCCAAGCTCATTTTGTCCGCAAGGAGCATGGACCTCTCCAGGGCGGTCTCGGCGCTGGGGGCGGACAACCTCCATACAAATCCAACATATCTCCAATTCAAACGAAAAGAAGTACGCCCGACCAGACTTCAGGAATTATCTTGCACTTTTATTCTACAAAGAAACAGCCTCGTTAGAAATCCTTACGCGTTTCAGCTACATCAGTAGCCTTGATCACAGGTGAGCTGCATACATGAAATTACGGCGTGACTATGTGCTTTATACGCCTTCTTTGGACTACAACATCTTCACGTAGTCCTAACTTACTACAATTCCCAAAATGCACTTTGAATGTCAAAAGTCTCACAATCATTTTCGCAGTGCGACGTGCAACATACTGAGTTAATTCAAAGTAGTATTCATTTGCTCGATAGTCATAAGGATGTTGCTATTTTTCCAATTATTAGTAGTACCTGAAAGCCTGAAGTCCATACGTGAAGGACAAATGTGCTTCACTTTCCCTTGCCTCACTGTGTTTACCAAAATCCCTCAGCTGGAATTCTCCGTGCCATTTACTGTTTGGAACACTGCGGGCGGGTCCCGCTCCTTTTCAAACAATGTCCAAGCTCAATTTGTCCGCAAGGAGCATGGACCTCTCCAGGGCGGTCTCGGCGCTGGGGGCGGACAACCTCCATACAAATCCAACATATCTCCAATTCAAACGAAAAGAAGTACGCCCGACCAGACTTCAGGAATTAACTTGCACTTTTATTCCACAAAGAAACAGCCTCGTTAGAAATTCTTACGCGTTTCAGCTACATCAGTAGCCTTGATCACAGGTGAGCTGCATACATGAAATTACGGCGTGACTATGTGCTTTATACGCCTTCATTGGACTACAACATCTTCACGTAGTCCTAACTTACTACAATTCCCAAAATGCACTTTGAATGTCAAAAGTCTCACAATCATTTGGTATTTTCACTGCTATTCACGTTCCCATCATGTTTGTAAAATATCGGGTATTTTCGCAGTGCGACGTGCAACATACTGAGTTCATTCAAAGTAGTATACATTTGCTCGATAGTCATAAGGATGTTGCTATTTTCCCAATTATTAGTAGTAGCTGAAAGCCTGAAGTCCATACGTGAAGGACAAATGTGCTTCACTTTCCCTTGCCTCACTGTGTTTACCAAAATCCCTCAGCTGGAATTCTCCGTGCCATTTACTGTTTGGAACACTGCGGGCGGGTCCCGCTCCTTTTCAAACAATATCCAAGCTCAATTTGTCCGCAAGGAGCATGGACCTCTCCAGGGCGGTCTCGGCGATGGGGGCTGCACCTAGTTTATCGCCTGTTGTACACCCCTAACCCATAGGAAAACCCATACACATCTGACCCCATCGATACGGAGACAGAAGGACACATATGTGGGTCAAGCCTTTTGAAAAAGTACTGCAGAAATTCTGACAAACCTATGCATTGCATTCTCCGAGGCAGACAGTCAGAACAAGGGAGCACAAATCATGCACCACTAATTCCTTAGGTTGTACAGAATTCGAAAATATATAGTTTTTAATACTTTCCATATATGCCCTGAATTTGAGATCCATGATCAAATGAACAGCTCAACTACAACAATTCAGGGATCTGCACTTACATTACATCACTGTGCAGACTACATTCCCTATGACAACATATACACACACATCTATATATATATATATATCTATATATCTATATCTATATATATAGATATATATATACATTCACACACACACACATATAAAGTGGAGGCGGGGTGGAAATAATAAAAATGTAATTAAAATTAATGCTTATTGTTGTTACGATAAGGTGGACTTGTAACCGCAGATGATATTACCAACGCCTTGTAGATCCTGATTATTACATGCTGTATGGTCTCTGTATACGTTTATCCCAGCTATATTCTTACTGCTTTATGTGTATTTGCATCATATACTCAATAAACCCCCAAACAAATTATAATGGTAATTATTAGTAGAGACTTACAATTAGGTGGTTCTAGAGCACATTTTAACCCCTATCCTGGGCCTTGCAGTGCTGGATCATGGCTGCGAGTCCCAGGGGCGGGATGGGAGCTGACTAATAAAGGCCTTATGTGCAAAGCGCCTGAAGGAGAGGCAGAGCAGCAGAGCCACAGTCTGAGTGAGTGGTGCTTGCAGTAAAGCCAAGAGAGCATCACTGAGCTTTGGGAGAGGTGCATTTTATGTGACTGTTACAACCGCTCCACTGCTCCATGAGGCATGCATCTCTGTGTGTAGCAGTGGCAGCAGAAGGGAAAAGGCTTCAACAATCTTGTGGGTGAGACAGTCTTATACACTTTCCATAGAGGGGATGAAGGCGCACTAAAATGCTGGCTTCAGTGGGTCTAGTAGATCTTCAGTTGGGTCAGAGGGTGCGAAATACCTGTTGTAGTATTGGGTAAACTGTCTCTGGAAGCCCAAATAATAGGTGTTTTCATCTCACTCACGGGTACTCATTTCATAAACCTGGCAAAGATGGAAGGCCTGAGGTATCAAATCTATGACACCCATGTTGAAATGTATAAACTCAGCCAACTGCTCATTCTTCTCATTTGATAGTCTTCGCTCATTTATGGGGTGACTGACGTCCGTGAACAATGACATTGCTGCAGGCGATATATATGGGGTCAACTTTGTTATTATGCATTGTCTGATTGCACAATGCTACCAAGAAGCGCATTCTCTTCGCAGGCAACTGGAATCTCTGCAACGGGAAATAGTGCTGCAACACAGCAGTTAACTTGCAGCAACATGAGGGTGGCTTTAGGCCAGCAGCGCCAAGTATACTTTGTGCTGCAGGTTGAATACATAGGACTGGCTGAAAGTCAACATTGTGATACAATCGCGTATACCAGAGCAGCAGAGCAGTGGAACTATGTCGACCTTTGTGCAGTTTATGCTGGAAGCTAGTGTTATATACGTTTATGTTCCCCTGCATAGGGCCATAAACCTGCACTCCAATTAAACTACAGTTTCATGAAGTCGTAAGGCAGTATGTATAGGCTTGCAGGGTTGCAATACTGTAGAACTATGAACATAAAGCCTGAACAGGGAAGTAATGCTGAAGTCTGACTTGCAAGCTGCAGCACAGTGAAATTATAGGGTCCTTTGCTCAGAGCAGTAGTGCTGCAATCCAAACCAGGTAAGCTGCAGCACTATGCACAAGCAGTGGTGCTGCAGTCTGTAGTAGGAAGCTTCAGCATTATGAAGGGATATGACCTTATGCACAGGGCAGTAGTGCAGACATCTGAAGTAGGAAGCTGTATCATTATGAACTGATATGTCATTTTTTACAGGGCACTAGCAGAGATGAGTGAGACACTAAAGGTTTGAGCCAGTTCCCAGGCTCTGGCGCAGCCCCAGTTTTTCTTGGACCCTCGAGCCCAAAACAGGTGTAATTTTATGTGTTCTGTGTGCCTAACCTCACGGTTTAACCTCATGCCCCAAGAATTAAAAACAAAACCAAGCAATAACCTTTAATGTAAAACAGGAGAGAAACTTGACCAGTGTGTGTGATCCTAGGCAAAGATTTTATTTCAGTCTTTCTCCTTTTTTAGGTCTCGTCTGAGACAGCACATGCACTGGCGCTTGTGATACATTTTGTTAGCTTATAGGGGGCTTAGAGCCCGCCCATTACTTACCATTGGAGGGCTATATTGTCACTCTCATTTCCTTGCCTCTCATTGGTCAGTGAATGCGGATTTCACTTTCTTCTCATGTGTTTGTTCCTTCCCTGGATCATAGACAAAGTATTGATTAATTTCTAGTTGGTGTCCTTCAGCTGCTCGCGCTCGGATTGAGGGACTTTTTTTTGTTGCTTCCCTCGTCATCGTTGCTTCCCCTTTTCCCCATCCTGTGTATTTGCTTGCCCATTTGGATCCTTACAAATATTGGGATTTTGTCTTTGTACTGTTTCAGCTTTAGTTCAATAAATATTTTTTGTTGGATTGCCAGGTTATTAATCACTGTTTCTTTATTGTGTTCACTAATTGCTGATTTGACCCTGCCTGCAGTTTCAAACAGGCCCTTTCCATACAACCAGCTCTCTAAACCTGGAAACGTTTAGTGCCATAGTTTCCCCCTTATGCCAGCCGCTCCCTCACAAGTGGGACCTGAGTCCTGGTGTGTTCAGTATCCGTAACTTGGCCTTTATTATAGGAAGGGGAGCTTGGGCCTTTGCACCCCCTGCGTTATCCGTGTGTAGTTGCTTGCACAAGGGTTCTCTCCTCGCTCCATGTCAAGGAACCATGCCTAGTCTGCTAAGTTAAAGCTCATTGCTGTCAGATGTCTCCATGGATGCTGAGCACGACTACAACTCCCAGAACATGAGGTTGACAATTAAAACTGAATCACACGATGCCCTGCCAGCATAGAACGAGGAAGCACCTCTAGCCTGTGTGCCCTTTGTAAACGGCTGCTCGTGGGAATCGCCTGACATGGAGTGCAGCTTGACTCATCACAGTTGTGATGTACCTCATTGCCCCAGTGCACCTGCTGCAGACATGTTCATGTGACATGTTTGTTGCAAGCTCGAATCCAGCCGGTCTGACTTGGCATTTCAACCTGCAGACGTCAAAGGAAATGAGCACCAAGTAGCTCTTTGTAAAGGTTGTAAGTACTGGGTAGCTTTTTGCGTGTGTTACATGAATAAATCTTGTGCTTATGTGGTGACTGGTAGTCGGCCGTGTCTGCTGCATCATGGGCTGATTGTGTCTGTTGCTTTCTGACCAACATGTGTCTTCTTATCAGGATCGTGTCTGGGCATGACTCTAAATCCCTGCATCTTCCCTAACTTTGGCGACCTGCCTTCTCGATATCTGTAGTTCTGTACCAGTGAAAACTGCAGTGATAGCTTCCTGTACCAAAATCCGTATCTGTGAAAGAGTCTTGGATCCAATTAATTTTTGATGCCCCAATCCTTGTGTGAGCGTCATATACCTCCCCAAAAATACACTATTTTGGTTTAAAGCATTTTGTAAAATTTGAAACCAGAAACTCAGTGTCATGCCAAATCCATGTAGTCTGTGCATAACAATTCATCCCCTATTCATGGTGTAATGTTGCGATATGTGCTGGGCGCTAGGACCGGCACATGAGGTTAAGAGGTGGGAGGAGAGCCGGGTGGCGGAAGAGGAGGAGCGAGGGAGGTTAGGTTACAGCGGAGATAAGAAGGTAGTGGATGGATGTGAATAAAGCTCCACACCTAAAGAACAGTGTCTGTGTCCTTTGTACTGGCGCAACGACACTACAACTGGCGACGACGGTGGTCGTAATCCTTGCCCGCCTACCTGTCTCCTAGCGTGCGCTCCGCTGCCTCGGAGCTGTGCTGAGTAGCGGACCGCGTGCCCACCCCGGTCGCGTTGTGCCCCGCTGTGTTGGCTGTTTGCTCCGCTGCCTCGGAGCTCTGCTGAGTAGCGGACCGGGTGCCCACCCCGGTCGCGTTGTGCCCCGCTGTGTTGGCTGTTCGCTCCGCTGCCTCGGAGCTAGGAAGTCCGCCGCCGAGCACTGGGAGTCCACCCCAGTCGCGTGTATCCTGGAGGAGAGTCGGCGTTGCAGTGCCCCGGGAGCCCACCCCGGTCGTGTGCTCTGGACTGCAGGTGCCTGTTTGTGGCTGCGTCTCTGGAGGAGTGCAGGGTCCGCTGCTGTGCCCGGTAACTGAAGTCGTCCCCTGCTGGGTGCTGTCTGTTACCGCGCTGCTACTCCCTCTGCTTGAATCCAGCTCGAAATCTTGCGAGGAGCGAGATTTCACCGGCGGCCATCTTTAAGTCAGGCGCCTCAACCAATCCCCTGCAAGGAGTGCCCGGCGGCCATTTTGAGGTCAGGCGTCTGCTGAAAATTTCAACAAGCCTTGATACATGAATGTCAGAGGAGCTATCAGGTGCCTTATCTTGCGTTACAAGGCCCTATGAATGGACTTATGGAACTGCCTGCTCGTCTGGTCGCCTGTCCTTGATGTTTATCGCTGCGAGTAGTCATACCTACATATCAAGTAGCTGGTGGACTGGTTTTTTTTTCACTGGTGCCCTGCTATTGGCCCTACCCTATAGCATTACTGAAGAGTGGCGCTCACGTTGACATTTCTTTTTACCGAGTGGCAGGCGCTGTGAGGGTTCCTGTGGTTCGACTGTCCATCACACAGCATTTGCCCCACCACAGTCAGACGCAATGTCCGGATCGCCAACGTCAAGGCAGCGTCATGCCTCTGCCAGCGCCAGCACCAGGCAGGAGTCACCTACGTCCACAGCGCAAATGGGTGGACACAGATTTGGCTTGCTCGGAGTCCCTTTTCTACGCCCGCCGGAACCTTTGGTCCTCATATCGGGGGGAGGTATGGGCCTTCGCTGGCAGGAATGGTTAGAAGACTTTGAAGACTTCATGAAAGGGTCTCATGTGACCGAGGAGGAGCAGCAACTGATTGCATTACGCAATTTAATCGGGAAAGATGTTGGTCAGATTATAAAGGAGCTTCCGGCTGACGCTGTTTCGTCCTATGCCAATGTGCGTGACGCACTAAATAGGAAATTTTTCACAAACGGAACGTTGACTATGAAAGATATACATTCAATCTGGCTTCTCAAGAAAAAGACGAGCCCATGAGTACTTTCATCACGCGACTTCAACGCTTGGCCCGCTACTGTGAATTTGACTCTTTCTCGACGGAAGACGCCCTTCGCCTGCGAATCATAGAAGGATGCCAGTCCGAGTCGTTACGCAGACGTCTATTAAAGAAAAGCTACTCTCTGGATGAGATCGAAGAAATGACGCGAGTACATGATCAGGCAGAAGAACATGCCAAAAAAATGGAAGCTGGAAGAGGCGAAAAACGTGAACAAGCATTTCGACTCCAATACCGCAACACCAAGAGGTCTTCCCCTGCAAAGCAACGATCATCCAGACCCAAAGTTCAGTCACATTATACAAGTCGTCGGCGTCGCAGTTCTAGCCGGACTGATAAACGACAGGAGCGCCAACTTAAATGCTATCGCTGTGGATATGACTTCCCTCACACGGAGACCTGCCCTGCATTAGGCCAAAAATGCAGGAAGTGTGGCCGGGATAACCACTTTGAGAACGTCTGCGGAGCTCCTCGCAAAGACACCCACAGAGACAATTACAGACAATCCAGACAGTCTAACACTCGCCATCATGCCAAAGCCGTGTGGGACTACAGAGATTCTTCCACTGGCTCTTCACAGTCCAGCCGTCAGTCTCATGGGACATATCGATCCCGTCGATCACAATCTCGTGAATCGAGGTCGTTGTCACCAATATCGCAAGACAGTGATGAGTACGTCTGCATGGTTGCGGATCCGGACCGATTGAAGAAATACCCGCGACTAGATCTTAAAATGGACACACACTTGGCCAAATTTATTCTGGATAGTGGAGCATCTCTCAACTATATTTCAGTTGCAGAATATAAGAAAATGAGTCCGCCACCACACTTGCACAAAGCCAACGTGCGGGTATACACTTGGATGTCAAAGAAACCGCTTCCTTGTTTAGGACACTTCCCGACTAATCTCACGTACAAGGACAGAACTATTCCGGCCCACATTCATGTCATTGATGGTCCTGAAGCAGATTGTCTTCTTAGCTTGCCCACGGCGGAGCGACTTCGACTAGTAGAAATTTTGTATAACGTTGATGATGAACCGGACATTGTTCACAAGTTTCCGAAGTTATTCACCGGACTTGGAAAGATGGCTCATTGCCAAGTTCGATTGCATATAAATGAACGTGTGACTCCTATAGCACAACATCACAGGAAAATTCCATTTCACCTTCAACAGTCTGTAGAGGAGGAATTGCAGGATCTTCTCCAGGCTGACATCATTGAGAGAACGTCAGGACCCACTCCCTCGGTCTCTCCGGTGGTCGTTGTGCCTAAGAAGGGCTCACCTGGCAAAGTGCGCCTCTGTGTAGATATGAGGGCACCCAACACCGCCATTGAAAGAGAAAGACACCCGGGACCTCATATTAGCGACATGATTGCGTCACTCAATGGTGCGCAAATATTCTCCAAATTAGATCTTAACAAGGGCTATCACCAGTTGGAACTTCAAGAAAAATCGAGATATATCACCACATTCTCGACTCATCAAGGCCTGTTCAGATACAAAAGACTCAGCTTTGGGGTCTCTTCTGCCGCTGAGATTTTTCAGGAGGCCATCAGAAAGGTAATTCATCACATTCCCAACACTCTAAACTACAGTGACGACATCCTAGTCTATGGAGCAACAATGCAAGAACACGACACAGCGCTGGACCGAGTCTGTCATGCTCTATTAGAGGCTAATCTCACTTTAAATAAAGACAAATGCGAATTCCACAAATCCACATTAAAATTCTTCGGACACATATTCTCAGGCACCGGAATGAAACCACATCCAGAAAAGATTGCTGTTCTGAATGACACCCCCAGGCCGCGAGACGCGGGGGATGTACGTTCCTTCTTAGGCATGGCGAGCTACTGTGCACGCTATATCAGGGACTATGCCACCATCAGTTACCCCCTGAGAAAGCTGACCAAACAAGGACACACATTTCAATGGACCACAAGATGTGATCAAGCCTTTCATGAAATCAAAGCTGCGGTTGAATCTGCCAACAATCTTGCATACTTCAATCCTAGAAAAAAAACTGAAATCACCGTGGATGCGAGTCCCGTAGGACTGGGAGCGATATTAGCTCAATATGACAGAGAGAGTGATCAACGGTATATTGTAGCATATGTCAGTCGGAGTCTCACGGACACAGAGAGAGCCTACTCCCAGCCTGAAAAGGAAAGCCTGGCGGTAGTCTGGGCCTGTGAACATTTTCACATCTTCATCTATGGGAAACACTTCACACTTATCACGGATCACCAGGCCCTGATAACTATCTTTGGAAATCCCCGAGCCAAAATGCCACCTAGAATAGAGCGCTGGGGCATCCGCCTTCAAGAATATACTTATACTATCATTCACAAGCCGGGAAAAGCTGCAAATCCTGCTGATTATATGTCCCGACATCCCAAGGCAACGTCCAAATCCAATCCATCCTTAGCTGAGGAATACATCCATTTTGTAGTGGCTCAAGCCAAACCACCCGCAGTCCCTCTGGAGGCCATCTTTGATGCTACCACTGAAGATGCCACACTACAAAATGTAAAACATCGCATTCAGACAAACAGTTGGAGGCATTTGGAAGAATCCGGACAGAGTGAACAGATTGACCATCAGGAACTGTCCTCTTTCAGGCATGTGAAGGATGAATTGTCCATCACCTCAGATGGTCTTATACTAAGAGACAAACGGATTATCATCCCGAAACAGTTGCGCCAAGGAGTCATCAACTTAGCGCATGAAGGGCACAGAGGTATTGTAGCCACGAAGAGAGCGCTGAGGGAACGGGTCTGGTTCCCTATGCTGGATCAGATGGTGGAACTTACACTGAAAGACTGCCCACAGTGTCAGCTAGTAAGTCGAGAGGATCCACCTGCGCCGCTGCAAATGTCTGAACTGCCGGATGGCGTGTGGCATCAGGTCGCAGTGGACTTCTTTGGACCGCTACAATATGGCAAGTATATCCTGGTCATAATGGACGAATACTCACGCTTCCCAATTGCGCACCTCGTAACGTCAACCAAAGCCACCACCACCATACCGGTATTTGATGAGGTTTTCGCAGCATGGGGCAAACCGAAGGTAGTAAAAACAGATAATGGCCCACCATTCAATGGGCAAGACTTCGCCGAATTTGCCAAGCACCTCAATTTCAGACACCGGAAGATCACTCCTTTGTGGCCCCAGGCCAATGGAATGGTGGAAAGATTTATGGCCACTCTAAAGAAGACCATCCAGCAGACAGAACTTTCAAAGAGTGATGTGCAAGTGGCTCTAAATGAAGTATTACGCGCCTATCGAACCACACCGCATACTACCACAGGCAAATGTCCGGCAACATTAATGTTGGGTCGCACAGTGCGCACCAGAATACCAACGTGGGAAGATGCAGCTAGTGGTGTGTCTCAAGACTCTGAGCACGAAGAAATAGCAGCCACAGACAAACTAAAAAAGGAGAAGATGAAGGAATATGCAGACCGACGGAGAAAAGCTGCACAGCCATCCATGCATGCGGGAGACTGGGTATTGGTGCGACAAGAACAACAGAGAAAAGCAAACTGTCGATATCATGCATGCCCACTGCTGGTGACAAAACAAAAAGGGACCATGATTACAGCTGCGTCGGAGAACAAGAGGATCACAAAGAACGTGACGCATTTTCAGAAATGCACGCCCAAGGTCCGAGAAGCATTGACTGCACCTCACAGTATGGCAACAGGAGATGCACCTGAGTCGATAAGTGATCATCGACCCTCCACGTCTCCGGACGAAAGGGAACGGGCGGCTCAAGAGGCTCATCTCCGGCCGCAACGAACTCATCGAAGACCAGTTCGCCTGATTGAAGAACTGTAACTATGTTGTTTTATATTATCGTTTAATCTGGCATGCACGGACACATCTAAAATAGTTAAAATTGTTTAAGAAGGGGGAAGATGTAATGTTGCGATATGTGCTGGGCGCTAGGACCGGCACATGAGGTTAAGAGGTGGGAGGAGAGCCGGGTGGCGGAAGAGGAGGAGCGAGGGAGGTTAGGTTACAGCGGAGATAAGAAGGTAGTGGATGGACGTGAATAAAGCTCCACACCTAAAGAACAGTGTCTGTGTCCTTTGTACTGGCGCAACGACACTACACATGGGGTAAGCTGACCCTGAAAAATGATTGCGACAAATACAGAAACATCAAGTCACCTTCCCAACAAATAGAACATCTTCACAACGAAGAGAAACCTAATGGGGAAAGTGATGGGGTAGGGAAGTGATAGTGACAAAATAAATACAATCTCAAGATTCCTATTCCTCCCTCGAAGCACTACCCCAACAAATAAAGGTCAAACAGTTAGCCCACCCCTCACCTAAGAAATTTTCAACACTCATGTTAACAATATATTCAGTTTCCTTATTCACCAACCCCTCCAGTCCCTACCTGCCTGGTTCAATTTTGGAGAGAAAAAACATTTGCCCAGATGGGTCACCCTCAGCTGGACTGGGAGCACAAAAGATGCATCAATGCAATTTTATCAGGAGAGCACTACAAACTTTACTATGTGCTCTCCCAGGTTAATGGGGCTTATGCATGGTACTCAAACTCCACAGTCCTCGCCTTCAGCACTTCTATCAAGACAGTCGCTCGGCCCCCTGGATAATCCAAGACAGCCACCACTGGACCAGTTTTCTTCTTTCCACCATTTCCTCACCAGTAACCTATAGGCTTTGCGTATTTTCTCTGTAAGTCCATCCTCTGCATACACCATCCGTGTCGTGATGGATAATTTCCAACATGAAAATAAGTGGGCTCTCCTCCACTATCATTGAAGTCCCATCACCCGGTCAGCTGTTATACAGCACTTTACAACTTTATTCCAGGTGCACAGGTCACATAGTTAATGCACAGATTCCATTGGTGACCTCTAGGCCTCCAGGTTTTGAAAGCAGCATTTGCTGTTGACGAATAAGTTACTCACCTTCGGTAATGATGTATCTGGTAGAGACATATTCTAGTTGTAGTCAGGCATCAGTCTGGATACGGAGATTTTTAATCAGCAGTACCCCTGCAAGTCGGTAGGTGGCGTTGGTTGGCTCAGCGTCCGTCGTTGGCGTCGTGCGCGCCGGAAATGACATCCTAGGGCCTATATAGACGCCGCCCGAGCACGCTGACGTCAGTGCTTAGCACGAATTTCCATGCCAGATGCGCAGAACCATGAAAGACACTGACCACTGGTGCGTCAAACCTAGGGCCCTTTAGGGGAGTCCCTATCCCTAGAAATCAGTTCGCAGAGCTACCTTTTGAATTGATACCCCAGCAATACCAACCCCAGAGGAGAGTCTGCGAACCAAGATCACACAAGAAAGTCCTGGAGGACTGAACGGGCAAAGTACCCGTCCCTACGGACTTGGCTGTCCAGGCAGTAGTGTCTGGTAAACGTGTGCAGAAATGCCCACGTTGCTGCCTAACAGATATCCAGGACTGGGACTCTGCATGCCAACGCAGTGGTTGCCGCTGTTGCTCTAGTAGAGTGAGCACGTAACCCCACAGGAGGTTCCTTCTTTGCCAATGCGTAGCACAATTTAATGTAGAGGACAACCCATCAAGAGATGGTCCTTTTCCGTACCGCCCGACCTTTCTTGGCACCCTCATAGCCAATGAAGAGATGATCGTTCACCCGGAAGTCCTTGGTATGATCAAGATAAAAAGACAATGCATGTTTTGGTTCCAGGCGGTGGAGTCTCTCCTCTTCCTTGGAGAAATGCGGGGGTGGGTAAAAGGTGGGCAGAGTAATGGATTGTCCCACATGAAAGGGCGTGACCACTTTAGGGAGGAACAAAGCTTTTGTGTGAAGCACCACTTTATCCAGATGAACAGACAGATAGGGAGGCTTGGAAGACAGAGCCTGGAGCTCGCTATCTCTGCAAGCAGAGGAAATGGCAATGAGGAAATCAGTCTCAAGGGTTAGAAGCCTGAGAGGGCAATTATGAAGAGGCTCGAAGGGAGCACACATAAGAAAAGTAAGAACCAAGTTTAATTCCCATTGGGGCATTATGAAAGGAGACGGAGGAAACAAGTGAGTAAGGCCCTTAAGAAACCTATTGACAATGGGTGTTTTGAATAGAGAGGGCTGATCTGGAAGTCTCAGAAAGGCAAAAATAGCCGAAATATAACCTTTAAGGATGCCCAAAGCAGAGTCCTGCTGGGCCAAAGAAAGTATGTACAACAGGACCTCTGAAAGATGGGCAGAAAGGAGATCAACAGCCTTTGCTGTGCACCATGCCACAAATTTGTTACATCTACAGGCGTATACAGTTTAAATGGAGGGACGCCTGGCTGCCAAGATGACATCACAGATTTCGGGTGGAAGGTCGAAAGCTGTCAACTGCTGCCGCTCAATCTCCATGCAAGGAGGTGGAGGCTGGACAGTTTTGGGTAAAGAACCGTCCCCCGCTGCTGCGACAGCATATCCTCCCGAAGGGGCAGTCTGATCAGAGGATCGATGGCCATACTCAGAATGTCGGAATACCAGACTCTTTGTGTTCAATCCAGAGTCACAAGAATGACTTGAGCCCGGTCGAGCTTGATCTTCCTAAGCACTCTGGGCAGAAGTGGTGTAGGCGGAAAGGAGGCCGAAGCTTCATTTGCGACGAAAAGCATCGCCAAGCGAGCTCCGCCTTGGAAACTCCAATGAGCAATATTGCGCGCTGTCTGGGGAGGCAAACAGATCTAACCAAGGTTCTCCCCACAGCTGAAAGAAACCTTGCCCCACCTCCAGATGGAGACTCCATTTGTGATCGACCAGGCACCGACGGCTGAGTTCGTCCGCTCTGGCATTCAGAGAACCCACCAGGTGGTGAACCACCAGGGATATGCCCTGATGATCCAGCCATGTCCAGAGGTGGAGAGCCTCCTGACAAAGGGTCCATGACCCTAACCCGCAAGGTTTGTTGCAGTACCATATGTCAGTGAGGTTTTCCGTGAACACCTGAACCACTTTCCCTTTGAGAGAGGGAAGGAATGCCTTCAGTACCAGTCTGATCGCCCGAGCTCCAAAAGGTTGATATGAAGACCGGACACTGCCAGAGACCGGACTCCTCCGGAGACCAGACGCCTCTGATCTCCGCCTTTCCCAGGTGGCCGCCCCATCCCAGGAGTGACGCATCCGTCACCACAGTCAGATCTGGTTGGGGAAGGGAGCAGGATCTTCCTCTGACCCAATTCTGGTTCGTTAGCCACCACTGCAATTGATGCACAGTTCCCTCCGAGATCTGGACATAGTCTGAAGGATTCCCCTGATGGTGCACCAACTGGAACTTCAGGTCCCACTGCAGAGCCCGCATATGCCATCTGGCATGATCCATGAGCAGGATGCAGGAGGCCATGAGGTCCAGCAGCCTCAGGGTCATTCTCACCGAAATCATTGGCTAGCCCCCACCCTCCCTCTCTGTGTCAGTGTTGCCTTGTCCTCACACTCCCTCCCTGTGTTCGTGTTGCCTGGCTCCCTCCCTCCCATTGTCCATGTTGCCTTCATACCACCCTCCCTCCTGTTGTCCATGTTGCCTAGCTACCACCCTACCTCCCAATGTTCGTCTTGCCTTGCTACCACCCTCCATCCCATTGTCACTGTTGCCTTGCTCCCACCTACCCTTCCTCCTTCCGTTGTCTGTCCTGCCACCCACACCCACACCCACATCACAAAACAAAAACGCTATAACGTGGACACCATTGGCCACATCATAGTATTTTCTCCCTCCTCCTGTTGTCCATGTGGCCCCCTTACCCAGCAAAGCAAAGAAAAAAATGCTATGACGCAGACACCGCTGGTCACGTCATTGTGCTTGTTTCACTCTCACCCGCCATCTGTGCTGCCTCCCTCTCCTTCCGTGTTGCCTCCCCCACCCCTTGCCAACAATGAAAAATAAAGCACTATGATTGCCGCCCTGTAGCACATTTCTTTTTACTTTCAGCCATGCTGCAGAGCACTTCTGTACAACATAGCTAAAAACACATTGACAAAGCCAATACCTTGCAGAGAATTAAACATTTCCTAGCACTCATAACAGAAAGTTTAAATTCCGTTAAGGACACGGAGGCGAGGATTATGCTCTGCTTTTTTTCCTTTATTTATACGCCAGTAGACTTCAACATACTCATATAAACCACATTCCCCAGCAAGCCACGGAAAAGGAACTACAAAACTTAAACCAATGAATAGTCTCTCTTGTCCCGCATAACGAACGTCTCCCTGTTTAACTTCCTCTTTTTTTCCCCTGCAACAGGAGATATTCTAAACTATTTCTTTATTCTCCCTTAGTTGTGTCGGAATCTGGAATGTAAAAAACGTACTGAGATTGGTCTTCAAAACATATAATTACCAGTCAAGAGAAAAAAACTGAAAATATCAACCAGAACTATAAGGTTTGACTTCAACATCAAAAGAGAGAATACGATGGGGACAATACTCCAAGTCCAAACAATAAACAAAAAAACACTTTACACTTATACCTTACGTCGAAGTTACATATTAATAGAAGACCTATTGATTTATATTCTCCCAAAAAAAGGGTGGGTAGCGTCCTCAGAAACCTTGGGTGGGAATAATCCTCGCCTCTGTCTTCTTAACTGAATTGAAACTTTCTGTTACGAGTTCTAGAAAAGTTTTCATTCTATGTCAGGACCTGAGACGAGAATTATACTCGCTCAAAGCTTGTCCACCACCAAGGACGTCATATCCAAGACAAGACTTTATCCCTTAGTGTAAAACCTCTTGAATATGAAGTTCGAAGGCCAAGCCGCCGACCAAGATGGCCACGCGGCATTGAAGCTCCGCCAGCCGTCCCAGCTATGCTGCAATATCCCCCGCATACATGGCAGTAGTCACCCCGAGCTCGACGCCGCTGAATCGCCGTATATATGCTGATCATGGCGATCCGTCTTGATCGCGGAGTGGTATCTCCATAGTGGGTGCCCGGTATCCGACAAACTGAGGGGCTGAGCGTGTGGCGGAGGCGGCCTGATCCCTTTCCACTCAGTGCGGCGAGGGAGCGGAGACAGACGGCGGCTGGTGCCCGACTGGAGCAGAGATCCATCGTAGCGGTGAGTGCACCGGGCGCGGGTCTGCTTGTGTGCTCCCCTCCCCCCTCAGGCCTTTGCTGTTCGGTTGGGTCGCGGCCGCGCTTGGCTGCCCCCGGACCGCATTACACGCTCTCGCCGCTTCCCTGAGGCCCCGCGGGGACAGGGCCCGTGGGTGAGCCTGGGAGGCGGCCACCCGGTCGCTGAGAGGCGGGGAGCAGGGGGGGGAACTGGAGACGGCCCGTCGTTCCCTGCGCCCGGTTGCATTCCAGCGCAAATTCCGCCTCCACGCGGCCTGGCCTGCCCTGCGCGAGGCCTGCCGCCGTAGGGCCCACGCTTTGCCACCACCTACAGCGGGAGACCCGTAAATTGCTGCCGCCGCCCCGTATCGCTTGGAAGCAAAGGCAAGCATCCTCCCCGGTGCCGGGGCCTCCATTCAAGTATCAGCGCCCCACACATTGCCTGCCACCAGCCCCCTACAAGCCTCCATAGGGGCTCCATCACTCCTACATGCCTCGCTGTTAGCCTGGACATTATACCGCACTTTGGCGTCCCGTCCTGCGCGCTAGCTCCCTGGAAACTTTTGTTTGCACCCCTTGTACCGTCTGCCGCTGGCCCTTTGCACGCCTCCACAGGGGCCTCATCCTCCCCCAGCGCCAAACCTTGAACCTGGAAATTGCATTGCATTTGGACGTCCCAACCTACATGCCCGCTTCCTGGGGCGCCCGCAATTTGAAATGCCGAGCTGATCAGGGGTGAATAACGTCTGCTCCATCGACACCCAGGGTCCTGTGCGCTGATCCCCCCTCTCTTTCAATTACTGGTTCCTGGCCTTGACCTGTCCCCTTTCCGCAACCAACTACAAGGATCGCTCTACTGCCGCTTTTATTGTTTCGTTGTGCAGCGGCATGGGCCGCAAAGATCCTAAGCAGAAGACCCTCCCTTTCGAAAAGCTTGTGGAAAAGATCCCGGAGGACAGCACCAGCATGGCGGAGGGTGGCAGGGTGCGGACCGTGTTGACGACCCCTCCGCCCCATCCACATCCCTGTTGCAGGAGATGAGGGCGGGCTTCAGAGCACTGGATGGGCGGTTTGACACCCTAGACAAGAGTCTTGCGAGCTTGGGGGCCAAAATTCAAGTTCACGACAGACGCCTGGACGTGGCTGAGGCACGCATCTCAGACATTGAGGATGGAACTGCGCAGTCCCTTAAAAGGCTAGAGCGTGTGGAGCGCATCCTCAAGGATGTGGCGATCTAGAACGAGGACCTCGAAGCGCGCAGCAGGCGCAACAACATCCGTATCCTGGGAGTTCCGGAGACCACCGCCACGGGCCGCCTTGACCTCTTTGTTGAGACTTTACTGGCCGACATGTTTGGGAAAGAATCTTTTACCCCGGGATTCGTAGCGGAGCGCGCTCACCGCACCCTGGGCCCCCGGCCCAACCCGGGCTGCCCTCCAAGACCTATTATCGCCCGCATCATGAACTTTCGGGACCGCGACACTGCACTACGCCTCGCCAGAGAACGCGGAGACACCACGTGGCAGGGCTCCAAACTATCCTTCTACCCGGACTTTACCATCATGGTGCAAGAGGCCCGTCGCAAATATAATGGGGTCAAGGCCACCCTCAGGAACTTAGGTTTGAAATATGGCATGTTATACCCTGCCAGATTGAGAATTGATGTTAATGGCCGACCTCGCATTTTTGATAACCCATCTGAGGTACAGGAATTCTGCCATGCATATAAGCAGACCAACACTCAAGCGGGTGCAGACGGTGGTAGGCCCTCTCCTCCACACAGTGGCTCCGACGCAAGCATGGAACTCTTTTCTGGTGCCGGGACTGGCTGACGCTGCCACGCTGTTCCTTCTCCATTCTAGCAGGACTGTATTGGGATAATGTTATTCATCAAACCGAAATGTTTCAAGTAGCTGGTCGACTGACGTGGCGTTGCCACCCCTCATGGTGTACACCTTGGGTTTGTTTCTGGTTACACGGATGTACTGTTCCAGGGTTTTCTCATTCCACTGTAAAGCCAATTGGTACTTCACGTATTGTTCTCTGTTATGGGTCTGCCTTGCTTTTTTCGTAGTAAGGGGGGGTGGGGGGAGGACAATTGCTATTGTATTGCCCCTTGTGGTTATTTTCCGTTTGGTACACTGTCACGGTTAGCATTTACCTGTTGGAGCTTGTATTTGTCATCCATGCCACGACTAACAGATGGCTCAGCTGGGTAATATTGAAGGCCCCTCTGGCCTGTCCTTGATGTCCTGGAACGTCAGGGGTCTCAATGATAATCATAAGAGAAGACATGTTGTCCATTATCTAATTCGACACAACGTGGACATTGCCTTTTTGCAGGAAACGCATTTACCTAAATCCGGCTCCGCTCGTTTCGCTTCAAGCTGGGGCGTGCACAGGTATTTTGCCAACTACAGCAATTATGCTAGGGGCACGGCCATTCTTATTCACAAAAGGGTCCCCTTCTGCCTTCGCTCCGTTGTAGAGGACAGTGAGGGTAGATACCTCATTGTCACTGGGTCACTAATGGGTCACAGTGCAGCTTTGGTGAGTGTATACGCCCCGAACACTGACTCCCCAGAATTCTTTCATACCCTGCATGCCCAGCTTTCAAAGATAGATCCTATCCTATTATTGGTGGGGGGGGGATTTCAATCTGCTCGTCAATCCCGCATTAGATGGTACCGCCGACTCCCCCGGCACTAAACCACGCGCGCGCCGCGCTCTTCTTGATCTTTGCGAGCAATTATCTCTACTAGACATCTGGCGCATGCGCAACCCATCCCCCACCGAATACACGCATTATGCTGGCCAACACGACACCTGGACTAGAATCGATTATTGGCTTGTTTCCCCTGGCATCTCCAGCTGGTTCCATTCACTCGTGACTCTCCCGAGAACATACTCTGACCACTCCCCTGTTAAGCCTCCCGAACAGTTTCTTTTTGACGTTGCGTTCACACCTTATCAGATTGGTCTGGGGGGGCAAACAGGCTCGCTTACGCTGGCATGTGCTCACTCTACCGTATGAGAGGGGAGGGTTTGGTCTGCCGGATTTACACTTGTATTATCTCGTGGCCCAATGCAGCTACGCCTTTGCATGGTTCCACCATGACGCTAGGATCCCCTTCCTCCGCCCTGAGGCGGATTTCGTCCTTCCTGAGCGGTTATCCACTGTATTACCCAAGGGCGTACCTAGAGACCCTAATGATATCCAGACTGTTTCCACTACCAGCTGGGCCTGGGATAAGCTGAGACGAGTCACCGGCGCCTCCACACTATATTCCTCTGCTCTCCCTGTCCCCAACGCCCGCTGGCTGCCAATCACCGGTGAAAAACTGGTGCAGAGCACTTTGGCCAAATTTGATATCTCTAAACTGGGAGATTTGTACCCAGATGGGCACATCTTCTTGGCGACAGAGGATGTCCGCTTCCATGACGCCACATTTATGGATAGCTTTGTGCTGGGTCGGATTCGTTCGGCTCTACGTGCTACGCTGCCTGGTTTTCCCATTGAACCGGACTCGTTCACTCCGCTCTCGCTCGTCATTGAAAACGAGAGTGGAGTTCACCTCATATCTAAACTGTATAAGACGTGCTCTGGGATAATTCCGGTCAATGACGACAAGATCCGCAAAAATTGGGAAGACGATTTAGGCCGCCCCATCACGGACGACCAGTGGACTAAATGCTGCGCAGTAACGAAAGAAGTCTCACTAAACAGCAGGCATAAACTACTACACTTTAAGTTCTTACGCAGAATATACATCACCCCTGCCAGAGCCCATAGACTTGATCCGTCCAGACCCCATACCTACCGTAAATGCGACGCCCCACATGCTGATTTTGCACACCTCACATGGTCCTGCCCAAAACTACAGTCATACTGGGAGATGGTGCACAGTACGCTAGGCGACATGACCGAGCTGTCCCTCGTCCCCACACCTGAAGTGGCACTACTGGGGTATGTGGTAAACTTCCCCAGAGGCGTCAGGATGTTCGTAGCCCTCAGCCTGCTGCTGGCCAAAAGAGAAATAGCTATTCACAGGGGCCGTAGGACAGCTCCCACCTTGCAAGGCTGGCTGAACAGTCTGGCTTACTGTAACACCAACAGCGAAGTATACTCCAGCACACTGCCTAGCTCCTCCCGTCCCAAGGACATTTGGGGTCCATACAGGTCTTATGTGGAAACTGCTCGACGAACCTCTGGCTCACAACTGGAACGGGGCATTGTCCCTGCAGGGGTGGGGTGACCAGTCTCGTCATTTTCAATTGTTTGCTTTCCTATGCCTTGCTGTGCCCTACAATGCTTGTGACTCTTTGACTATGTGACTTCACCTACTGCGGTTGGATACGGGTGGGCCAGTAGACCTGATGCTGGGAGGCGGATGATTACTTTCAGGGAAAAGGGATGGGCCTCCGGGACTGTATTTTAAAGCCTTGCTGGTTTGCTTCCTCTAATAGATACAAGCCGTGTCGACTATTGTATTGACGTTCTATGCTCCATTTTACCTTTCTCAATTGTAATGACAATGACAGTGAACAACTATGCCTGTATTGCTATGATGTACTAAATGGTAAATAAAGTTTAAAAAATATATAAAAAATATGAAGTTTGAAGACCAATCGGCCGCATTAAGGATATCCTCCAGTCGGGCACCCAAAGTGAATGCCTTCGAGACCATGGCAACTCTAACCGAGTGAGCACCAAATTGTGACACATAAATGCCAGCTTCCTGCATGACCCAGCAGACCCATTTTGCAATTGTAGGAGAAAAGACAGCTTTGAATGTTTCTTGAGGGATAATAACAGTTGCCTCTCCCCATGAGGGCGAAACTCCTCTGTCATACTCTCATAGGCCTTCAGGCACCTCACCACATACAGCATTGGTGATCTATTAAACGCCGGGTAGGGAACCACCCGAGAATTGGATTTTGTCCGGTGAGAAATGTGGAATGTCACTCCTTCAGGGGTGAAAACTCTGCTCGAACATCCGAGACCCTGCAGCAAGAAATAAAACATAGCATCATGGCTAGTTTCCCGCAGATCTCTTTGAGATAAAAATTCATTTTGTTGCCAGGATTTGAAAAGATTTAGGACTTGATTGACATCCCATAAGAGGAATATCGAGGTTCTGGTGGTAACGCAAGACGGATGTCCCTCATCAGCTTGCATACCAATGGATGTTCACCTACCTAGTACATCTGTATCGGGGTATGTCCTGCCGAAATAGCTGACCTAAAGGTATTCACCCTCCCATAGGTCCAGGCCTTGCGATGCCAGAGACGCCAAGAAATTCTTGACCTCGACAAGGTTGGACCCCAAGGATCGCTACCTTTTTGTACACACCAACGAACCCATCTCGACCATGCTGATTTATATCATTTGGTGGTACTGTCGGCCCATACTGTGGCCAACATCTTCTCAGCTTCTTCTAAATGTCCGGGGACTCTCCATCTTTCCATGTAATTGCCCAAGCCATGAAAGTTAACCTGCCTTGAAAGATTAACAGGTGAAGATTCCCTATAGGATCCCGAAGGAGATCTGGAGCGTGCGGTAGAAGGATTGGAAAATCCCAAGAAAGTTCCAGAAGAGCTGAAAACCACACGTGCGACCTCCAAACCAGCATAATGAGGACTACCCCTGCCTGTTGCCGCTGCACCTGAGTCGACAACCGCATTATCATCGCAACAGGGGGGAAGGCGTATCCCTGTTCCACTGACCAATCCTACAAGAATACATCTGTTGCCGTGGCCAGAGGGTCCGGCTTCCAGCTGAAGTACCTGTCCAGGCGTGATGCGAAAAGGTCAGCCATGAATGAACCCCACTGACTCTCAATCCTGTTGAAGATCTGTGGATCCGACCACTCCGTCGAACATCAATCTGCCAGTTCGTTGGATATTCCTGGGAGATACTCTGCCATGGCCAATATGTTTTTGGAAAGGCAAAACATCCAGAACTCCTTGGCTAATTCCACCAGGATTTTTGATTGGGGACCTCCCACGTGATTGGCTTATCGGATAGTTGTCATATTGTCCATCTTTAGGAGGACATAGCAATTTAACCCTTTCTTTGGTTCAGCACTGGACTGAAAAGGATACTGCCATTAATTCCAAGCAGTTTATGTGGAGCTGTTGTTCTGCTACAGACCACTTTCCTACTGTGAAGGAGTCTCCGCATCGACCCCCCATCTGGACTTGCTGGCATCTGATTCTATGATGATATCTGTGTTGGAACCGAAGATGGATCTGCCATTCCATTCTTCTATGTGGGCCAGCCACCACGCATCTCCTCGTTGACTTCCTCAGTCAGAGGAATTTGCTCTTAATATTGGAGGCCCCTCTAGAAGTGAAAAGTCCTGAGCCTCTTGAGGGCTCTGTAATGCAACGGGCCCAGGATGATTGCTTGAATGGAGGACGATAGAAGTCCTTCTACCCGAGCTATCTGGCGTAGCTAAGTTGTTGGTCTGGACAGGGTGTGCTTCAGTTCTCTTCGAATCTTTGCAATCTCAGAGAGGGTAAGCTGAGGGTCTTTTCTGTTGAGTTGATGACAAAACCCAGGATTTGACTGATTGGGCTGGGTCAAGAAGGATTTCTTCTCATTTACAACAAAACCCAAGCTTTCAAGCAGGTGGATTGTTATTTGCAGTAGTTTTACGCAGTCTGAAGGGACACTGATTCAGGAGAAGAAGGTCATCAAAGCAGATGATCAACCGGAAACCCTGGACGTGGAGGAATTCCATTGCAGGCTTGAGCACCTTGGTGAAACACAAAGGTGCCAAAGAGAGACTGAAAGGCAGACTTTTGAACTTGGATACCCGACCCCGCCATAAAAACTGCAGAAATCTGGAATGGGACATGAAAATGGAAACTGTTAGATATGCGTCTTTGAGATCTAGACGTACCATCCAATCTTCCAGTTGCAACAGAGCTTGCAGTAGAGGGATGCCCTCCATCTTGAAGTGGCAGCAAGCCAACCACCCATTGAACTCCCTTGAGGTTTATCTCGGGTAGCTGACCTCCATCCTGTTTTTCCACCCAAAAAATGTTGCTGAGGAAACCCCTTGGGTAGAGAGAAGATGGGGCAATAGCGTCTTTGTGCAACAAGTCAATCGGCTCCTGATCGATCAGGATATTTTGGGCTTCAGAAACCAAAACAAACGCAGTCGGGAGTGTTGCACTGGGGAGCCATAGAACTCTATGTGAAACCCTTGGACTGTCTGTAGGACCCACGAATCCGAGGTCAACATTTCCCATTTGTGTAGGAACAGTGCCAGTCAACCTCCCACTTTTTGTCGAAAAGAAGAAGGGCAAACACTCACCTGATTGAGCTCCATGAAACTGTCCTTTGGAGGAGCATAGTGCGCCTCAACCTCTCTGGCCTCTCTTGGAGGGGAAGAATTACTTGGGACGGGACTGGTCCTGCAATTGGGTCTTGCAATAGCCTTTGCATCCGAGAGGGGGTGGGTTGGGGGCTTGTGAGTAGAAACAGCCGGTTGCATGCCTCCTGCCACATCCAACCCGACACAAATTTGTGGGTGAAAGATTTTCTTAATGGAGGCATGTGCCTTGTCAAGAGACGTGAATGTGGACACTAATTTTCCCAGTTCTTTAATAAATGGTTTCCCAAATAGTCCCCCTTGGGCCACTGCTCGGCTCCTGCTTCTGTGGAAGCCAGATTCTCCAGCTAGGGATCAACCTTTATTAGGAGGGAATGCCGCCTCTCGGTGGACAATGCACAGTTTGCATTGTCAAGAAATATTATTGTGGGTTGCGCCCATTCAGAGAGGATTTCCGGCGAGACCGAGTTACCAGAAGATTTTGCTTCTTCCGCCAGGTCCAGAATCTTAGTTAAGGGCCCTATGACATCCAGACGTTTGCCCTGGCAGGACCTCCAGGACCTATCTATGCCCTTCTTAGGGTCACAAATGTATTTTGCCAAAAACCTGGCCATTCTGCCATCAATGTCAGGCGTAATGGCCACTTTGCCTGCCAGGGAGGGTCACGGCCTTCAGCCTTGAGACGAGCTCACACCCCTTTTCAAGGGGTTTGCAGAGGCGGTCTGCAACACATTTGACTACTTTGGTGGAAGGGGACCACTCCCCGGACCTGGGATGAATGAGATCATCCCGAATCCAACATATACAATTGACCATCAGGGTCATCATGCAAGAGGATGGGAGTAGCGTTAGGGGATAGGCGCCATTATCTCGAAGATCCTGCCTCATCATTAGAATCCCCATTGGAGTCATCATCATCCCCGCCGGGAAAGAAGGGGGCAAAGGCCAGGTCGTCTGGCACGGGCCCAGTAGTGCCCCTGGATCTTCATCAAGGCTGGGAGGGGTCTATATAGTAAGGCATTTTTGAGCCGCTCGAACGCGCTCAGATCAACCCCTGCATCTGTCTTGCGCTTGGGCGGGCATTGGGCAGTCTGGTTAGGCGCTGTGAGTGAACCCCTGGGGCAGGGTGCATCGATAGATATCTTCAGAGGGACTGGGCAGGAGTATCTGATCTGAATCAGATGCCTTACTAGTGGCTCGATCGCTGAGGCTACAGCCTGATGGATTGAGGTGTCTACTGCCTCACAAAGCTCATCATCAAGAGGGAGTACCAAGATTGACTCTTCAATGAATTTAGCCTCCATTTTTATGTGCAAAGTGTAATTGCCTTGATCTGTAAAAGCACCTCTGGGGGCTGCAAATGTGGTAATGGACCACACCATGGATGTGGTTGCGCTAAATAACGTGCAGTGGGACTTGCCCTAAGGCCAAAAACACCCTGTAATGGTTTTTAGGATTAAATATATGAGCGCCTGGGCCGGCCCCCTAGCAGCAATGATTAGAGCGTGATTGCAAAATTCGAAGTACAGACCCGCTTGTACACGGGTGTCGTGCCGCTTATTACAAGGAAAATACAGACCCCGCAGGGTGTTTTGGCTTACAGACGTCCTGGGGGATATGCAAAACAAAGGCACAGGCTCCACGGGATGGCAGCTCGTCAGAAGAATTTCGAGAATGAGAGCGTCAATCGCGGAGCAACGTGATGTATGTCGCGCGTCAAGCCAGCATGCGCACCCTCTGGTGGACCTACCTGTGCACCACATTTGCGCAGTCCCCGGGCATTAGAAATGAAAGCTGGCCGCAAAAGGAGCGCTGAAATGCATTCCTGTGGCGACAAAGACGCTACTAGAAGAAAACAATCACAACTGACAAGTGACACATCTGTAAGACAGCATTAACATCACAAGATATATATGAGAGAAAAAAGAAAATACTCATCTGCCTGCTGGAGCAGGAAAGAAAGATGAAGTTACACAGGAAGACGTTCATTATGAGGGACAAGAGAGACTGTTCATTGGTTTTAAGTTTTGTAGTTCCTTTCCAGTGGCTTGCTGGATAGTTATATGAGTATGTTGAAGTTTGCTGGAGTATAAATAAGGAAAGAAAGCAGAGCATAATCCTCGCCTCCGGTCCTGACACTGAATTGTATGCTAAATGGGTTGGTTCTAGCCAAACATTTCCTAAATTATGTGGGATTCTTTCTTTAAATCGATACTATGACTGTACTCTCAAAGCGCTTTATGAGTATATCCCATTATCACAGAATGGGGCATGGATATAAAATGCAGTACAATGATGAATTATTTTGAGCTGCTTATTTCATTTTCCTATCATTAATATGATTGGGACCTCTACAGAAATTGTGATTCCAGATTATAGTTTGAATTTCGGTCTACAAATAGCACATGAGATGCATTTCATGTACTATTTAATATTTATTACTTATTTTGTGTATTCAGTTGATATTTGTTATTATCAATTGCTCTTGTATGTACCTCCAAATATAAAAATAAAAAAACACAGCTGCCACTCAGCTGTCATCATCATAAACCTTTATTTGATTTTAAATAAAATCATAAAAGTACAGTTGCAGTAAATACATCATACATAAAACTGCATATAAATGTTCCGACAATGACAGTAAAGTGCATGCAAAATGTGCCAAAAAAGCAACCTGCTGGACAAATCCAAAAGTGCTAAGTGCATAGAGTGGAGTAGCAACAAAGTATAGTGAGGCAGCAAATCCCACCAACTATAAAACAAATTCTGCTAAAAAAACCTCTAAGGTTCCGCTACGCTACAGAATTTAGAAGTGAGCCTATGCAAGGGAATTTTTGAGAGGACAAACATAGATCCCTATACCTTCATATAGGGGAAACCAGGTATTAATATGCAAGGAAGATGATGTAGGAAAACATATCTAGAGTGCAGGAGTAAAAAGAGCTTTTGTCAGGTTTACCTTACTGGAGTTTCACATACAATTTTACATCAGGTTGACCGACTGCCATAAAAGACAGAATACCTTAAGATCACACAGAGTGTGTAAAATCAATCAATTAAAATACATTATCATATTAAAATCATAAAACTGTGACTCAAGGTTGTGACGCGCAGGCAGAAAACAATTTCATGGGACAACTAGGGCGAGAAAAATGTATATCCTGCTGTTTAAAAACTGCAATCGAGAAGCATACCCTCACAGTTAATTGCTTTTGCAAAACCTCCATAGCAGCCCTGCAATGTCTGAGATGTGCCTGCTTCAGGAGTGGAAAAATAAACACAGCCCTTAGCGAAGAGTAGTATTTGCAAAAAAGAATAAAGTGCAGTGTGCTCTGTGTAGAATGTCCAACGCCGCAAGGACAGACAGGCAAGTTGGCCGCAAGCAGACCTTGCCTAGGATAGGCAACAAGAGAGTGGGCGGTGTTTAGACATAATCTGACTAACAAAAACATGTGGTGAAGATTATTAACCCGTGAGAGGTAGAGCTCAATGCCAGGGCAGGTACAAATGTGAGCATGGGCGACAACTGTGGACTATACTGAGTTTTTTTTAATATCTTTTCCTCTGCACATTTGGCTAAAAAAGGTTTTAGTCCATGGTCTGGAGAAGCTATCCATAAAAGTACAAGGGTTCAAGAACAACTCATCTAAATCCAGTCAAATGCAAGTCTTGGATATGTATGCAATCCAAGGTATTTTTAAGCTATTTTCTAGGTTCAAGCAGTCAGCTAGAATTGTAAGATTCAAAGAGGTTTCCCCCTTGATCCATATTTTCAATCATAAGAAAAAAGAGGCTGCAACCTCACAAAATCACGTATGTACCCTAGCCCAATTTCTATGTGGCATATGAATTTGCTAGTTGACTTGGGTACAGCAAGCAGCCTTTTAATAAAACCATTTTCTACTTTCTCCAGAGCCAGTTGGCTCGACACCGGCCCCGTATGTGGTGCCTGGGCAGCACTTAGACTTGTACATTTTAACAGCTCTTTAATGGGCCTGCTACTCTACTTTGTCTAGCAGCAAAGCTTAAGTCCGATTCTGTGCTCCAGGCTAGATCAGCCACCCTGCCAACTTTCAGAGTACCCCAAGTCAGTATATCATTGCTGATCTTCATTCCATTAACAAAGAAAGCCCTATTTCCCTTGGCTTGGGGACCAAAGACCATGATGTGAGTTTGTGACTGGATTACCACCAGGTCTAAGCTATTCAGGAAGGCAGAGAATTTGTCTAATGATCTCTGCAAACCAATTGCGGTCCTCCCTAGCAAACAGTATTAGCAGTCATCCAGCCCCTGCTACAAAGAGAATCAGCAGAAACCTCCTCTCCAACTAACTGCTGTCTATTACCTCAACTGGTGTTTAACTCACTTAAAATCCACACTTCCTTTTACGCCTTAAATGGCCCTTACATTCATCAGTTTTCTCACCTTTCCTTTCAGGGTCACATGGCATCTATCATCATCTACCTTAATCTTGATGATGAACGGAGCACTGTTCATCACCATACATACAACCCTATGCGTCACATTCTCTGCAATACATCACTCTTCGTTTCCTCTCTCTGCTCTCTGGTTCCGTCCATAAGCTTGTTGACACTCTCCTCCTATTTTTCATTTATACTACTGCTCTTGCTGCCATATTCTCCATTGATATATTCTAAAACCTATTCATCGATGATGAACAATTTTCATCTTTCCCACCATCGTCCCCCACTAATAAACAAAGTAGCTAGTTCACGCCATGCGGCACGTGGTGGATAGCCATTCCCCTCATTCTCACATCATTCAAAATTATAGACTCTCCTAGCCAGTTGTTGAATGAGAGTCCTGATTTTATTAAAGACAAAGGAGGTAAATATTAAGCATTAATAGTCTCTCCTTTTGCTGTTTGTTTATAGTAGCACACATGTTTAAAGTAAACTCCATATACCATAATCCTGCTCCCAGGGCAGGAAGTAGAAACAACGACAAAGTCCAACATAATGTATGAAAAGGCACTGTCCTTAAATGACCTAATCTATTCTTTATGGCTGCTTTCAGAGTCCATGAAAGAAGCAGAAAACTAAAAACAACAAAATTAATTCAAGAAGTAACCACAAGAATTCCTCCTTCCTCTGGTCTTCATCCGTAACACAAATATCCTGTGTGTGTGTGATAGAAAACTCCCTTTCGAAAGGATCAGCTTGTTGCCCTATGATGTTGTTTGAGTAGTCAAAGAATATATTACTATTCTGCCATCTAGGGAAGGTTTCATCACAAGAGGGAGGCTCCAGCCCAAAAAGCTTTATAAGCCATAGGCCCATAGCAGAGTGAGCTCTATAAAGTTATGTATCCACCCCCACTAGGGACATAACCTCCTTTACCCATCAGCTTAGGGTTGCTGAAGATACTGGAGAATAAAGTTTAAGAGTAGAAATGACCAATTGATGGGAGGACATTCTGAAGTTCTTTGCCGCCTGTACATAGTGTTTAACACATCTAACCATACATAGATTAGTATGTTAAGGGAAGGCAAGAAACTCTATGGTAGTAGAAGCATTCTTTGTACGTTGAGTAACGGTAAACTGGAAAACTGGAAAAAAAAATTGATGAGGTATCTAAAGCCCTAACCTCTTAACTCCTCCTAAAAGAAACTAGGCATAACAATGTTGAAAGTTCACCAGACAACATTTTCATTGACAATGTATAATTGGCGTCTCAAGATTAAAAAAATTAAAAATCTATATTAACATCCCACATTGTAGAGTACATTGGTTTATGTGGATTTGTGTGTCTAATCCTTTTTAACAATCTACATACCAACAGGTGCTCCCTAACAGGTTTAGCTTCGACATGCTTGTGCCCAGCTGAAATTGCCAGCTTACACCCATTAATAGTCTGATACGATTTGTGGCGGAAGACCACTTATGCTAGGAAATTAAGAATTTCTGTGACATCTTTTAAAATGGGATCAATACCCCAATCAAGACAACTTTATTTCGGTTAAAAAACCATAAAAGCACAGAAAGCCACCACTGTACATTTGACAAAGATATATACAATATTTACAGCCGTCAAGGCACATAGTGCAAAGGTACATAACATTTACATAGGACATTCCTTGACTACATTGCATTAGTCCAAAAATACAGCTTGTATAAAAAGCTAGTGATACCTAAATTCTCACATTGCTTTAATTTACCCCCAGGTTGGCAAACTAGCCGGTCCACCTAATGAAAAGACTCCAGATTACTGGAAGCACAATAGAAAGAGTAAAATACTTAGTTTTGGTAATAAAAACCATAAAAATAGTTTAATAAATGATAAAACCAGCTATAGAGCAGCAAAATACATCGTACCAATGTTTGTGGCAAAAACTGATCCAGCTCAAAAGACTGAAGAAACTGAAAGAAAATCCCCATAAAATTGTATGGGCTGTGACAGCCAGATAAGAGGGGCCTTTAGGGTGAGCACAGACAACAAAACCCTCACGATCCGCCATGTTAGACCGTACCCCCCCTGCCTGGCATACACAGGCTTACCCAAAATGACACTCAAACCCACCACACCACCCCTCCCACCCCGTGGATAGAATTAATCAGCCCCTGCATTGTGCACTAGATTCTGTTCTATACACCACCCAATCCAGAGGCCCAGACTGACTTATTGACTTTCATTGTACAATTGGCCCAGGAAGCCCTGATTTATTGGAAGCAGCTTATGAAAGGCCTGGCATGTCTGTAAATGACCTGCAAGGTTTAATGCCACCAGGAAAATCTTAGCCTGTAGGACAAGAATGTGATACTGCTCATCCTAAGACATTAACAATAGGATGGACAGTTGATCCCTCCACAATGGAAGGGTAGCAAGGCTGTGATTTCCATGGGGGTGCAACCTAGACTACTATCGCTAACTATCTGAGAATCTGTGCCAAAACCCTGGATATCTTTAGAAATGGCAGAAAAGCACAGAGATTTCCACTGGATCATTCTTGAACAAAAGCATATATTACCAATTCCTCCAGATCTTGTCTCCAACTGAAGTACCTCAGCAACTGAGTCATCAGCTAGGAGGCATATAGGTCTACCTCGAAAGGCCCAAAAATATTATTCAGAGCACTGAATACACAATGGTGCAGACACCAAACGTTGTCTGAAATCCTTTTCACTACCAGTCAGCTCCCTTATTGCATAGTTCCAGAATATACTCCGATACTACAGATCTTTTTTGGGGGAGACAAAATTCCCACAGGGATCTGCGCTAGCTCCGGCAAGAGTTTTGATCCTGCTCTTCCTAATCTGTTTATGTATTACTGCGGTCAGATTGTCCATGTGCAGAAGTACTACATCTTTTACCTTGTTTTTTTTTTTTTTTTTTACAAAGCTTTGAATCACAAAGAAGCCTGTAAGGAGTTATAAACAATTTATGTGCATTGAAGACTCCTTCTTTGATCATCTTCCCCCAGTTGAGAAACAGCCACATTGGTCGATCCAATCCCAGAGACTTGCATGAAGTTCTAGTACTAGATCTGGGGATGTGCAAATAGCATCCTGAAGGGTTAAGTGTCTATGTGTATTAGCCACTAGCTTACCTCCTCCCTTTTTTTTTATTTAAAGGAATAAACTCTAATTTTTCTAACAGCCTTTTCTATTTGTCTCATCTTTAGATACTGGAGAGTCCTGTAGCAAAGAAGACCCAGGATGTTTGCATGAATGGAAGATGAAAGAAGGCCCACCAGCCTTGCCAACTGCAGAGAGATGTCTCATGTTCGCAACTCTTTTTTATTTTAATTAGACTTTGCTTTGAGCCTGGAATCAAAAGAATCTCCCTTTCTGAATCCACCAGAAATGCATACTTCGTGATGGGCAAAATCTGACTTGTGTGTATTTACAATGAACCCCAGGGTTTGAATCATCTCTTTGGTAGATTTTAACTGTTTCAACAAAAGCTATTTTTCCTGACCCGAAAATAAAATTGTCATCCAGGTATACCACGATCCTCAAACCTGTGAGCTCCAAGAGGTCCTACAAGAGGTTTCAACACTTTGGTGAAGCAACAGGGGGGCAGAGGACAAACTGAAAGGGAGGGGCATAAACCTGAACGCTTAACCCTAACAAACAAAATGCAGATATTTCTTGTGGTGCTGATGAATTGCTACTGTTAGAAAAGTGTCCTTCAGATCTAGATGCATCATCCAATATCTTGTAAACTGACTATTGTCTCCACCTTGAAATAGCAGTAAATTAATGTTGATTGAGGTCTATCAATTTATAACTGGCCGGAACATTTTGTTCATTTTCTGTACTAGGAAAAATAATGTTTTACAAATGCGAGGGACAATGCTCCTTTCAAAAACAGACCCTGTACCTTTAATGTAATCAGATCCCTTTCCACCTAGGAAAACTGTATAGCCGTAGGAAAATGAGTTTGGACTGGTATAGTATAGTAGTCTATTTGAAAGGACTGAACCAGTTAGAAGACACATGGGTAACTTGAAATTCCACACCAGATTGAGTAAAAACAGCTTATCTACCCCCACTTTTAGAAGAAAAGAGAAGAGTATACTTACCCTGGATTCCCCCAACCCTTGCTTGTCCTCTATTGGTGGGAAAATTCCCCTTATTCTCAGTGGGAAGAACACTGGACGGGAATGTCGGTATAGCTGATGTAGCAGTAGGGTAAGAATAAGGCAGAACAGCTGGCCCAACAACACCTAGCTCCCCAAGTTTAGAGTCTATTTTTACCAAAATACTTTTTTTCATTCATTAGACTGCTTAGTGTTCACGTTCCCTAACAAGCATACTGCTCTTTGACCTAGCTGGAATCGCTGAATCTAGGGGTTCCCTTGGGTTCTTTGCCTTTTCTGAAAAGCACAAAAATGTTGAAATAGGACCCAGGGTCTTCAAATGTTTATACTGGCATGATGCCCAAGCTCCATCTACTCCCCTTTGTTTAAATCTATTTTATTAGGTTTCGATGCATATAAACAAAGTCATGATACATACAGCATTAGCATCATTTGTATAGTGTATTGATATTTTGCAGGATGAGAGCTTTATATGCAAAATTACATCACTTTGATATATGCTTCAATGGTATAACACTGAAATGCATGAAAAAGTTACCATTTCTGATCTCTAGAAAAAGGGTCCAGGCATCACCCAGTTGCAATTACAGATCCAAACAGTATTTTGCTTAGAACAACATGATGCAACATTAGCTTTTTATACTGTGACCTAAAATGCATTTGCCCAGTTGACTGGTCCCAACTCTCCAATGCTACGTGCATTTTGTTAATATTCGTTTAGGTGAGTTTAAGCTCCCATGTCTATGGCTACCACCATTCATTTAAACGCCTAGAGAGGACAGGGTACAGCTAGTGGCAGTGTGTGAGATTATGGCTGCAGTAGCGGGAGGTGTGTCACGTCCCCATCACATGTTTCGTCGCCCCCATCTGAAAAGGTGCTGTGAGCTAAAGTGGCAGCCAGCATTTCAGTGTGCAGGTCAGTCATGGTAGTGTCCCAGTGTGTGACAATGGGATATTTCTGCAGACCCAGGTTGTCCTCTCTATGTAGGGCAGCACTTTCTGCCTGTGCCCAGTTGGTAAATGCGCATAGGGATCAGGAGATTTCCATTTGCGGGTAATTAAGCATTTGGCCACTATTAACCCCAGATCGATAAATCAAGATGTAACTTTATATTTCTTGCCCCTGAGGTTCATCCCAAAATGCATACCTCCCATGTTGACATGACTATAATCCTGTCCGTGAAGTGTGATAAACCGTCTGTTATGACTTTCCAATAGTGGTGTAGCAGGAGACAGGCCCATAGCATGTGCAGAAGGTCTGCATTTATCAACTGACAACGGGGGCAGGCGGCGTCAGCTCAAACGAAATACCGGTAAGATAGGGTCTATGCATAATACACAGTTGGGTCAAGTGGAACCTGGCATTCCGGGGGAATTTGATGGGGCCCCCCAATACTGCCTCCCATTCCCTGTCCTCATAGGGATGGCTTAGGTCTACCTCCCATCTGCTGCATAATGGTGTGAGAGAGAGTGCTGTATGTGTGCGTAAGGTGCCTGCTAGCCAGCGGATCCAGTGTGTGGCTCGCTCTAGGGTGTGCAAGTACTGTATTGTAAGGTACATAGGGGGGAGTCTGTCCTCTGCCACCAGAGTATCACAGGGTAAGAGTGAACCATCTCTGTAGAGGTCATTAATTGTCTGGATTCAAGCAGCCTCCCAGTCAGCTAGTTCCCCTCTGGTGGTAAACCTCATTCCGCGCAGTGTGCCTAGTATCGCTAGTGAAGGGGCATATGGGGAAATCTGACGAATGATCTAAAGGCTGTGTCTATAGCAGCAATAGGCAACTCGTAACAATATGAGTTGCGGCAGAAGGGCTCGAGCACAAGGGTGAAAGTGCAGCAATAATTTAGACTGGGTCCAGGCTGGTAGTAGCAGAGCTGTGTCTGACAGCTGCAAGGCAGAGAGACATTGCGCCACCCATTGAAGCTGTGCCGCTAGATAGTATTGTTCAAAGTGGGGCACAGCAAGGCCCCCCTGATCTATAGGTTGATATAGTTTTGTCAATGCTATGCAACATCTGGAATTGTTCCAGAGGAAATCTCTCATTACGCCCTCAAACAAGCGAAAAAAGGATACATGGATATGTAGGGGGTTTACAAAGTAATACAGAAGGTGGGGGAGCGCAACCATTTTTACATCATACAAGAGCAGCGTTTTCCAGAAGGCCATCAGGGCTTTCAGTGACTTGACCGCAGGTACCAAATTGCCTTCAATGAGCTCTTCTGGGGTATGGTAGATTTGCACCCCCAAATATCGAAACGTGTTGGGTTGCCAGTTAAGCGGAATCGTGTTGATGGTAAGGCATGGGTCAGGTATAATGGAGATGAACGGGAAGGAACAGGATTCATTCCAATTGACAAGCAGGCCAGAAAGGACAGCGAAATGGCTAAGCGTGTGCACAATGGTTGCAGGAACAGTGGTGATATCGCTTAAATATATAAGTAAGTCATCTGCATATAAGGATACCACATGAGTGCCGTCACCTAATGGCTTAGTGGTGGCAGGGGGCGCCGCCTATACAGAGCTGGGCATTTCTCGGGGGACACCCCGTCTCTCGCCAACCCGCAAAGCCCCCGTCCTCCAGCGGCACAGGATCACGCTCTCTGGGCAGCGCTCCGTCTGGGCTACACCCAGGCTGTTGGAATGCAGCAGCGGTCAGGCAGCACCCAGCGGGTCTCTACAAGGTAGCAAAGTGCCACGCCAACAGCAAAGCTCAGTGTCACTCTGTCCGCGTCATCAGGACAGCTCCCGGGTATATGCTGCAGCTCCGCCTTCCGTGCCACACCCCCCACAAACCGCCAATTCACTCGAGGAGTGGGACTATGTACTCCAGGCGAACTGGTGTAGCGGATGGCGCAGGAAGTGGGGGCATGATGTCGACTGGTAACCAGGATAGGTGCCTGATAATGGGGTAGACGTGCGGAGCTTCACTGGAAAGCATCTGCCATATTGGCCCTGCTATATACCCCCCGCCCAAGTTTCATCTACTCCCCTTGTGGGGTCCTTTCATCCTGTGCTTAAAAAGAAAAAAGTTTAGTGTCTTAAATAGGGGTTAGGGCAGCCATGTCCCTTATAATCAGTTGAGGACACTCAGCCCACATCTTTGATCTAGTTGTCAAGGTAAAAGGGTTTTTAATTTGAGCCTTAATATATATAGTTTTATCCACGTACAGAGGCGGGAACCATTCAGAAGTTGCTGCCTGTGGTTGGTCAGGAATTTTTTATTTCGTAGGAGTATTTGTGACATCACCATTGTAATATGAGTCATCAGCATACATAGCATCTAAATGCTGATCAGATATCTCATCAAAAGGCCTCTTATTTGACTCTCCAAAAGCCACCAGGTCGGAGGCTTGCCAAAGTGACCCCATGTCAATGTCACATTGTGGAATTGAACCGCCACCATTACCATCACTCTCAATTTTGTGAGAATTCACAGGGAAAAAAATATGCTTAGTTTTTTATAATTCTCTTCCCATGCAAACCATCTATATTCCCTTTTGATAACATGGTAGAATGTTGGGGGTACAGCTTGCTATCACCAGCAAGCAAGGTCAAAGCGTCAGATATAGCTTTTTCCAATGAGGTGCCAATATCAGCTGCAACAATTTAAAAAGATGAAGAAACCACCTTCTGAAGAGAACTGGCCACGCAGGATATAAAAATTCACAAAGATTATTCTTAAATATCTCATTCTCCTCAGTTTCGGCACCTCTGCCCTTACTAGGGGGTTATATGACAGATCCACGTATGCGATTACATAGCATACCTTAACAACGTGGTCTTTACCATGACCGCGTCTTTACCACGCATGCCTTTGCAATGAATTTCCTTGTAAAGGCATGATTGGAAAAGGCATATGCATGGTAAAGATTACACCCCAGCCCCCTGCTCTGAGCCCTGAAACCGTGCACCAGCCCTGAAAACCAACCTGACCCCCCGCCCTGAGCACAAAACCTGCCCCGCCCTAAAAACTACCCCGACCCCAGCCCTAAAAACACCTCAGCCCCTTGCCCCTCACCCTAAAACCGGCTCCCAGCCCTAACAACAACACCGACCCCCCACACTGAGCCCTACAACCCGGCCCTGAAAAGTACCCCAGCCCTAAAACAGAATGCTACTCACAAAGACGCATCCCAATCCTTCCTGTTCCTTCCATTCTCTTCCAGGCAGGAAGTCCCTCCAACACCTCCCACCCCCTGCCCATTCTCTCAGAATCTAGAGTGCTGACTGCCTTTACTACGCATATGCCTTTACCGCCTTTACAATGAAATTAATTGTAAAGGCATGCATGGTAAAGGAATATGCATTGTAAAAGCATATGCATGGTAAAGGCACACGTGTTCCGACCACGTTGTTAATGCCGTTTCTCTTACTAGGGTGGTCCCCCTTCATAATGCCAACCAAGCCTCTATGAATATATAGCTGTAGCTGCTCTTTGGGGGCAGTCTCTTCTTTGTTGTGGTTGCTGCAGGGGGACTCAAAGCCCCAGAAGTCATCACTCGTCTGGAGGAGGGGTCACTGCAACTTCGGACTTGCGCTATTAAAGCGCCTTCTACCTTCCTCAGCACGGGAATCGCGCGGGCTGTGCCCGTCCTGTGCCCGTCATCGCCAGGAAAAGGTAGGACAGGGCCACCCCCCTTAGCCCGGCAGTTTGATGGTACTCTTCAGAACTCAGCACCTTAAACATCACCAGGTACTGTAAATTATGGTAGTGGCTGGGGCTGACATTGGATTTGCCCATGCACACTCACTATTTTTGGTTAGACAGTGAAGATGACTAGGAGTGGCTAGCCAAACATTGATGCTCTGATTTCTACTGATTGAGTTAAGCCACCCTATGCAAATTCTCCATCTAATTGGTCTGGTGCAGTAGACTATTCTGATTGGGTTGTTTGTGTTGTGGGTAGTGTTAAACAATTGGGACTTGAGCATATGTGATCTGACAGAGGAGCTTTTACTCCCTGTTCCCCATTGTGGTGTCTGGTTTTCATTAGACCACTGGGGGTGGGGATTGTTCTATTTTTTCTGTGTTATTTTCTTTCAAATTGTGTCTTGAGATGGGTAAACGTAAGGCTCTGGAGGGTGCATTAGGGCCCCAAAGGGAAAAAAATTGATATCTTCAGTTGGCGACAATGGTGTAATGGACAGGATTGACAATTTACTATTGGAATGTACTGACATTGTTAATTCGAATTCCAAATGGAAACTCCCAGCACAACCATTCCTGACAATGAGCCGGTCAAACGAGTTCACAAAATGTTTGAAAAATCTCACGAAAGCCCACGACTAGGGAAATACGAGAGCCATATGCTGCTGGTAGCTTTGAAAAATCCCCAGCAGCACAAAGAATGCCTGTTGTTGAGTGCAGTAATCCTTATGCCATCCTGTCCACAGATGATAATGCGAGTGTGAATGTTCAGAATGAGAGACCACTAGTTACGAACTACAGAGTGTGATGGGGGCTACTGGCGGGTTGAGAAACCAAGTTAAAGTACTGCAAAAGGTAGTGGAGAATCTCGATGGGAGTAATAGCAAAAGGCAGACAACTAGTTCTGGTGGGATTGGCAGAGATGGCAGCGATGATGTGGTGGTGCCTTCCTCTCTGTTTGGGGGTCCCTTCAATCCACCAACTACAGCTGCTTTATATTAGCCAGTTTTTAGAAAAACCTGCCCAGCCCCTCGCTGCCCCGCACTTAGTTCATGATGCCTAGACATAGATGTAGATAGGGTGTGCCACCGAATCCCCCTCCCTAGAGTGAGTTTATTTGACAAGGGATCAACTATATACTTGGGGGGAGAGCAGGGTTTTTCGAGGGTATTTAAACATTGCTCTGTTGGACCTTGGGGACCCTGGCCAAGAGGGTCAATTCAAAATGGTATTTACACTCGAAGTAAGGCTTGGAAGCCCTCAGCTATGGTTTATTTAACCCAGGTCCCAAAACTGTCCCCTGGCTGTAGGGAAGATAAGGTCTCCTTAATTAACAAAGTAATTTACTGATTTTGTGAAATAAGAAAGTGCTATCGATCATCAGGAGTGATATTGTTGGGGCTGTTAGGATTTGAACTGTTGACTGCCTATATGATATTGTACAGGTCTCCTTTGCTCAAAAGGACTAGGTGGAGGGACTTATGGCCGTTGAGGCCCATACTATTTCTACTGCAATGACCAGGATCCAGGTTAAATTTCGTGACCTGGTCTCGCCCCAGGGGCTGCAGCAGGAGGGGGCCTGGCAGCGGGTGGGTGGAGTCAGTAGTGGGCTTAACTAAGTTTCTCCCTGACTGAAGCCCAATACCCCACTTTGCAGTGCTAAGGTTATTAGAGCCTCTGGGGAGGGTTTCTTGTCACACCGAACCCCTTTCCGAGTTTTGGCTAGCTCCCCGCCTTTGTTTAGGGGGAGTCATTTTGGGCTCATTGGTGAAGATCCATCAGGCCAAGTACCCTCTTTGGAGTTGGGTTCCCCGACCATCAGTGCTGAGATGAATACTGCTGTTCACCTAATTCCCCTTGCACCTGATATTGTTGAGTCGGCCCCCGAGGCTTCCATCAAAATTGTTTCTTGGAACGTAGCATGAATATCGTAGCTTCTGTCGGAAGTTGCTTGGGGTGATTTTATTGAAATGTTTGATGTTTGCTTGTTTCAAGAGACGTGAGCCTAGCCCCCTTCCATAGGAGTGGGTACACATCCTTATGTGTGAATGCGACCAAATCTGCAAAGGGTAGGCCATCTGGAGGGTTGTGCATTTGGGTTAAAGCAACGCTTTGGTGCACAATTTCCCTAGTGCCTATTGACTCTTGAGACATTTTATCAGTTAGACTGGTGTTTCCTTACGGATTGTCTCTAAGAATGTACAATGTATATAACAGAGTGGAGGCTTATAGTGAGAAGACTAATGTAATTCATTTATTGGAGCAAACACTCTTGGAGAATGTGGGGAAGGACCTGCTCTTAGTAGCAGGAGACCTAAACTCAATGTTTGAGCCACTGACCGCTACACCTCCTGACCTGACTCAGGAATTGGATAATCAGTGGGGTATACCACAGATTGATCCCCCTACAGTGCGATGGTCATCCAAAGCTGGCCAACTATTGGCATTAACATTAGAGCCATGAACGGCAGATGTACCTCAGACCGGCATGATAAAATGACATTCAACCGGCCCGGCCATAATAGCAGAATAGATTGGCAGATGTTAAACTCTAGCCTGCTGTTTTGGATATGGAATTAGTTGATCGTTCAGATAGTGATCATAATGCCCTTAGCCTGTCACTCCAACCAAAATAAGTCCTAGTTCATTTGCGTCATCGCAATAGAGATACAGGCGATCTTTCTTACTCTAATAATTTGAAAACTATACAGTGGGACTGGGTGGTCAGGAATCTCGCAGCCCTAGACGCAGTCAAGGATAGTGTAACTGGGGATACTGAGTATTTACTACCAACTTTCTCCTGCATTGAGGATTGAGGAGTTTGTAATCAGTCATGACAAGTTATTTGCTCAGTTAAGGGAGGCTCTAGGTAAGGAGAAAAGAAAGTGTGTTGCCTGGTACAATAGGGAATGCAGAGTCGTCAAAAGTGAGCTTATTGTGGTACTTAAAGCTAAAATACATTCAGTGATAGCCAAATGCAGGTCCTGTTACCCCTAGACGCAGTGACACATTTTGACGATTTAGACATAACATTTATGAGTAACTTAAGCTGGTCACTGCACGTGGTAAAAGCGCAGCAGTCTCTGGTCCATCACACAGCAAATATAGGGAAAATCTAAAGGAAAACCACATCTAGAAGTGCGTCTCCGGCACTAGACATTTATAATGTTAAAGCTTTAGGGTCAGTTTTGTGTGGTGCGGAGCTTTGGGGCTGCATGCAAATCCAGAACCTTTCTATAGAGGAACATAGGTTTTTAAGGTCTTGATTAAACCTTCCAGCAGGTTCTTCGCTGACCCCTATTTATCTAGATGTGGCCCAAACGAAAAGTGTGCAGAGTCCTTGTTTTTTAGTATCAGCTGTGGACCACACCAGCCTTGGAATCTTATCGGATGGGCCTTCAATATTTGCTGGTTCCAGAGTATACAGGGAAAATCCTGTGGGTCTGTGTTGTAAAGGCTTTACTCTACAGACTGAACCTGGGTACGTACTGGGTTTCTCCTGAATCCATGTGCTCCCTCACTAAGGCCAGTATCAAAGTGACCATTGGGAAAATGTTGCAGTAACTAACATTATGCAATGTAAGGGTTCATTATCTGTAGCCTTTTCTGATATTAAAACCAGTGGCTTCTTATGAGAGCTCCATTGATAAAATAGTCCCTCCTATACCGAGAAAGCTTTACCTTCAGTTTAGATATGCATCTTTACCTGTTAAATCCTTTACTAGGAATTGGCAAAATGGAATTAATATCATTGATGATGTTTGCATGGATTGTCGAGGGAGTGCTGAATCTGTTATTCATGTTTGTTTTTTTTGTCCATCTTACAATCAGCTTTGCTCTAAGTGGATTATTCCTCTTTGCAAAAACCTGGGCATTAGGAACCATCAGGAGCCATTTAGAATATTGAAATCAGATACAAACCGGGTTGTGGTTTTCTGTTTCTTTACATTTTTAACGCCAATGTGGGTAAGACAAGCAAAGTTTTTAGTTTGTGAAGTGGCTTAGATTGGTGTCCACGTGCTTTAATGATTTTGGAATATTGCTGACTTCCCCATTAGAATTCCATTATTGCCATGTTGCTATTTGTATGTAATAAGCTGCATTGCTTGGTTTTTTATCATGAGCTCTTTTATAATTGTTTTGTATTTTTAACTATATTTATTTTTATTTGTTGTTATGTATATGTGTGATGTTTTGTTATGTCTTAAACTTTTATGATCTAAAGTGATCGAAATAAAGTCCTCTGATGATAATGAATATATCTTACGAATTTCAACCCCCACAGAAATCACAAGTATCAAAGTAAATGCTTTAAATTGTACCTAGCTATACAGAAGTACTTTATATCAGTTATCAATGCACCCAAACATTTTTAAAACATTTGAATTTCAAGGCAGTGACTGTGATCTGAATGATGAGACTACTTGTCAATTCTCTCTTCTAGGTCTTGAGCTTTTTGCTTCCTAGCAATTCAATTTTGCAAATTCAAGCCTTAATATAAAGTATTCAGCAACAGTACAATCTGCTCACAACTGCAACATAAATAAACACGGTAACTGACACAAAGTCAATATTAAGGGTTCAGTCTCAGGCAGCCAGGTTCCTATTTGCAGTGATAATTGAAAAAGACACATTTCACAACCAGCGTTTGGTCTCGGGGGAGGTCCTAGAAAGAATCCAGCTGAAGGCAGCCGGCGCTCACAACAGAATCACAAATTAAGGCAATCAATTGAAAAGAAAATAGCGAGACCCTCGCAAAGCACATATAAACTCATAACCCAATGCAGACCTAACACATGTACCTCAGCAAAACACTAAACTCACACAGCAGCAAGCAACGTGGAGGTTAATTAGGGAGAGCACCAATTTATACACTATGGGGCATATTATCAAGAACGGCGTTAAAATTATCGCCGCTTTAGCGGCAGAAAACTGCCACTAAAGCGGCGATAATGGGCTTGATAATATGCCCTTGAGAATTCCAATAGAAGCTCATGTTGACACCTGAACATGGGCTTCTATTGGAATTCTCAAGGGCATATTATCAAGCCCATTATCGCCGCTTTAGCAGCAGTTTTCTGCCGCTAAAGCGGCGATAATTTTAACGCCGTTTCTTGATAATATGCCCCAATGTTTTCTTTGCCTTTGTTTCTACTTCTTCTCCAGAGGAGCAGGATTATGGTAAATGTAGTTTACTTTAAGCATGTTTGCTACTGTAATAAATAGCTAGAAGAGGGACTGCATAATATTCGAGTCCTCTCCTGTTATAAAATTGAGAACCTACTGTCCTGTCTTCTTTGTACCAACAAACCTATCCTGTATTATCTTTCCCTAGGTGCAATAACTGCCTATGCTGAAAGGAACTTTACAGCAAAGTATAATTCCATAAGTAGAGTCCTTTATCCACAGCCTTTAAGTTTCAACTACTTTTCATCAGAAAGTTTTGTCCCCAGCCTTGTCTTCCTTCCATCTATAGATAGGTGCCCAAATACGCCTGCCGAGCATTCTCCCTCTTTTGCCCTTTCTCTCATAAATCCCTTTTTCAAGGTTATAAGTAGCGAGCAGCCTAGCGAGCCATTGCTGAAACGTTGGGGCTGCTTGATCCAACCAGGCAGAGGCGATACAGATTCGCAACACAGCCATGGCTAGAAAAAGGAAGCAGTAAGATGAATCTTGCGTTTCATTACTGTTAATCCCCAGAAGCATTAATGCAGGGGTGAGTAAGACTTTTAGATTTAATGTTTGGTCCAATTTTTTTTCGATTGCTCTCATCAAGATTTCTAGCCGAGGGCAAGTCGAAAACATGTGGATTAAATCAGCATCCGAGCAATCGCAGCGGGGGCATCTGATTTCTTCCTGTCCCTCCCACTGTGCAATCCTTGCCGGAGTATAATACAATGAAAAAATTGTTTTAAAATGCTGAGCTTGAAGCCCCGCAGAGCACAGGCTGGTCTGTCCCAGCTCTAGAGAATCGAGAAATTTATCTTGATCTATGCCAAGTTTGTCTGCCCATTTCTTCCCATGCTTATCCAGATCATCCTGCTTGAGTAAAGAAATGTTCTGCGTAGATTCTCTTAATGGTGCAGTTCTCACCATCTCTTATAGCATCAATAATTTTAACTTCGCTAAAGCCATTCAATCCGCCCTTTTTCCCACTTAGAAAACTACGTAGCTGAAAATATTTAAAAAAGTTTCTCTTATCAATACCAAATTTATCCTGGATATCAATGAATGAACGGATTCCCTCCGGCCCCATAAGATCCCCTATTTTCCGGAGCCCGCACCCCTCCCACTCTAGCATTATTGTATCAGAAAAGATTCCTGGAGACGTGGGGTTTCTATACATCTGGGTATAAAAATTAATTCTCCCTAGGCCAGTCTTTTTTTTGAGCGCTGCCCAGATCTTAAACGCTGCCATCAGAGTTTTGAATCTTGCTTTTTTGAAGTAGCTGGGCTTGCTGAATTTCATTAAAAAATTCACAGCATCCTCTCCTAGCAATAGCTTGTATATATCTGGTGACCCCGTGTTAATCCAGGGATCTATAACACTCCCACCGATTAACCCACTCATGTATTGAAAGGCCGCAGCCCAATAGTACATTTTAAAATCTGGGGCTGCCCAGCCTCCTCTTTCCCTTGGCAACGACATATACCTTGAGGCCCTCCTTGTTTTCCTATGTGCCCATATGAACCTACTCACCCTGTTTTCGAGGGCTATAAACCATTGTCTCTCGAATTCTAAAGGTATAGCCCTGAAGAGGTAGAGTATTTTAGGTAAAAAGACCATCTTGAACACATTGCAGCGACCCACCACCGACATATGGAGATTATGCAGTCTGTTAAAGTCTTTTTTTGCCTTCCCGATTACTGGCTCGATGTTTCTCTCTACTAACTTCCCCAGTTCAGGTGTGATATCGATGCCTAGATAGATGGCTGAATCTGTCACCCGCAGGTCGTCCAGGTCGGCCCCCCTGTTCTTGACTATCTGAGTCTTTTGTCTATTTAATGCATACCCTGAGATCAAGCTAAAAACGTGGGCTTCCACCTCGATTGCAGCTAGGGCAGTTTGAGGGTTAGAGGTGACCACAGCGATCGTCTGCATAGGCCAGGGTTTTTGTTTCCAACCCATGATAGCTAATAGGCTTAATTCCATTGCAGGCCTCCAGCTTCCTAATCAGAGGGTCAATGTACATGGCAAAGAGGAGGGGCGAGCATGGGCAGCCCTGCCTTGTGCCCCGCTAAATTAATAGTGGTGCGGTGTACCCCCCATTCAGTCTTAGTCGGGCCGTCGGTGCTTTGTATAGAGCCTGAATTGCCTTAATGAAGCCCCTCCCAATGCCAAACCATTTCATAACCGCTCAGAGATAGTCCCAGGAGACCCTATCGAATGCTTTTTTGGTATCCATGAGCACCATAGCCATAGGGTCCCCTGAGACTTCGGCTGCATCAAACAGGGTTATAACCCTACGGATATGCTGTGTTGTTCCCCTCCCGGGTATAAACCCACGCTGACAAGAGTGGATTGTTTTCCCAATAATAAGGTTCAAACGAGTCGCCAGGGCCTTAGACAGAATTTTAGCGTTGCTGTACATGAGCGTAATTGGCCTATAAGACCCTGGTTCTCTAGATGGCTTACCCTTTTTTTTAAATATCATAATGTCCGCCCCAGCCCAGGCCTCGGGAACGGAGCTCCCTTGCTGAGCTTGACACACTGTATCAACCAAGTCAAGTCCGATTGCATCCAAAAAGGTTTTGTAGAACTCTAAAGGTATCTGGTCCGGTCCAGCTGCTTTCCCGGAGGGAAGACTACCCAGCGCACCATAGATCTCCTCCGGAGTCAGTGGGATCTCAAGTGCCTCCCTATCTTCGGGGCGATACATTGTATTGGAATTCTACTTAGATACCCTTGGATTGTGCTCTGCTCCACTCGTTGTTCCTCGCTATACAGACTTTTATAAAATTGACGAAATACTTCCCGAATCCCTGGTGAGCCCTCAATTAGATTCCCGCTATTGTCTAATATTTCATGAATCTCCCCCGCCGCACTCTTTTGTCTCAGTCGGACTGCCAGGGTATGCCCCACCCGCTCGCTGAACTCATAACAGTGCTCCCTCCTAGCAAGAAATCTTTCCGCTGCCTTGGCTGCTGTAATATCTCCTATTTCTGCCTTAGCTAAAGCCAACCTGAGCAGAATGTCATCCAATGATTTGCCCATCGTTATTGCGGCAGCGAGCTCCTCCTCTGCCCCAATTAATGTCTTGCAAAGCATTTTCTCCCGTTGTACCTCCCTCTTCTGCCGATGCAGACTATAGCTCAGTGTCTCTCCTCTGACCCCGGCTTTAAATGCATCCCAAACCACCCCAGCGCTGGCACTCTTCCTATTAATATCCCAGAACCCCTTAATCCATTCATTCATGTGGAGCACATACTCTGGATCCTTTAGAAGCCCTCTTTCAAAGGTCCAGACCCGCTCTGGCTTTTCCTCCCGCGAAGGTAACTGTTAAGATTAAAGGATTATGGTCCGACATTATCCGGGGATGTTTCTCTATCCTGCACTTGGAAATTAATAAATGTGAAACAAAAAAATAATCAAGTCTAATAACTGACTTATGAGGAGCGGAAAAAAACGTACTGCCAGGATCATCAGGTTATAGGTGTGCCCACACATCAGTGAGTCAGTTATTCTGTACTAAATTGGTAAGTGCCCTAAAAACCTTTCTCTTCCGACCCGTATACCTATCTCCTGCTTCCCCCCAGAGTCCACCCAAGCCATTGATATTAAAATCCCCGCACATTATTACTGGGGTAGGCCATGATGTTAGCTCAACATCCAGGAATTCTAAAAGATCAGGGTCGTCCCCGGTCGAGCCATAAACTGAGCAAATAGTAAATGTATCATCATATAACATACATTCTACCAGTGCCCAGCGACCCCACCTATCAGACAATTTCCTCTTAAAAGTTATATTGCTTCGCCGGGAGAGAATGGCAACCCTTCTTGTTTTAGTGCCTTGCTTGGTGTTGACAATAAGTTTAAACTCTAACTGCTCCATGATGCTGCCTCTAGTACCCTCTATATGGGTCTCTTGAACACCTAATATGTCTATGCGTAATGTTTTCAAAACAATTGCGGCTCTTTGTCTCTTGGCCTGATCGTTTAAGCCACAAATGTTAATTGAGGCAACTCGCAGACTCATTAGCTGGTATTAAACACATTTCCTATCAAATTCATGGCTTTATTAAATCTTTGCCCTCCTGAATCAGTTCTTTGGTAAGTCATTTTCCTTTGCCTTCTGTACCTGTTTGTCAAGTTTGTCCTCAAGTGCTGTGCTGTGCCCTCACCCACCCCTCCTCCCCTGACCCCCCCACCCCACCCGTCTGCCCACCCCACCCGTCTGCTTACCCCACCCCCCCAACAACCCTCACGAGCAAATAGGTCAAGCATGACCTACGAGAGGCAGCCGATGCTCATATCTCAAGTCGCCCCAGAATCCCCCACCCCAATCCCAAAATACACCACTGTGCTCCGCACCCGGTTAATATATATATAAAAGAAAGAAGGGAGAGTCTTTACAATTACTTTGATCGAAGAATTTCCACTAAACCGTACCCCCTCACAAGTAAGAGGTTCTCAACCTACTGTAGGGCCCCCTTGTGGGGGCCGCACCGCTCCAGCCCTCCCCTTTGCATCTTTCAACTCAATCATATATTCCCGTGCCTTAATTTCGGAACAAAACATTCGCACCCTCCCATTTGAGATAACCTTAAGCCTAGCAGGGAATAACAAATATGCCTCACAGCCAATCCCCTGAAAGGGAGTTATCATCTGCCGGAGTCTCCATCTCCTTTCGACCGTGGCATGACAAAAGTCCGGCCGAGCAAAAAATGTATGTCCCTCGAATGCCCGTTTTGCGTCTGGCCTTGCTCTATCCAAAATGGCCTGCCGAAGGAGAAAGTTACAGATATAGATTAGGATTGCTCTGGGCCGCTCCCCTTGCCCTGCTGTGTTGCCTTTCCTTTGTGTCATCGGGAAGCGGTGCGCCCTCTGAACCTCCATGTCCCAATTCCATTGGGCGAGATCAGGAAATGCTCCCTTTAGAAGGGTTACTACAAATGACATAATGTTTTCCCCTTCGATGTTTTCGGCAAGACCCAGCAACCTCACGTTGTTTCTTCGTTGCCGATTCTCGAAGTCTTCAAGCTTCCAGATCATATCCTCTGATTGCTTCTCGTGCGACTCTTTGTATGCCTGCAGCTTTCCAACTTCCTCCTCCAAAGTAACAGTTCTTTCCTCAACGTGGGCTACCCTTTCTGATAACAGACCTTGATTTATTATTTGCTGTGATCTATGGCTGTGCCCAAAACAACAATTAATTTTTTTCTTTTAAGGATGTATTGTTTTTTTATTGTCTCAAATATTCAGATGGCTTTCATGAATTCTGTATATGTTAAGATTGAATGATTACTCCTCAAGTATCAACTGTATGTGTAATTATGGCGCTGTTATAAAATAAAAACTTAAAAAGAAAGAAAGTTTTGTCCCCAGCTCCACTTACAGAGGAACACTTCTGTCAATCTCTCCAGACATAGGCTCACTTCACCCTACAGACACAACTTTGATTCCCAAGCATAGAGCTTAAAGAAAACGTCTTAAACTAGGTTTCAAACCATACATGGCATATCACCCTCCCAGTAGTGGCCGGTGTCAGAGGAGAGGGGCGGGGGAAGACAACAAACAACAAAAAAAGGAGAAGATAAATAAAGAACTTACCTGCCACCTGCAGCCCGCCACGTCGCCGTCTTCTGCTCCTCTCGTGGCTCCACTGCAGGCAAAGTCTCCCAGACTCCCTTGCGGCCAATCCTGAAGCTGCTCTCGCACATGAGAGCAGCTTCAGGATTGGCCTGAGTGCCGATATTTTGTGTTCCCAGGGAGGCTGGGAGCCTGTGCTTTGCCATCTACAACCGAGCAACACAGCTGGGTTGGAGAGAGCATCAGTGGGGATGATGGTCTGGCTGGCCTGAGACGGCTGTCCAAACCGATATGCGCACTGATAACATTTCATACCACTCCCTGTGCTGCCTGGCATCTCCCTGGCCCCACCCCCAAGACTCAGGGAAACAAAATAAAACGAAAATAAACCCGGGGGTATTTTTGTTTTATTTTTATTCAGCCGCCCCTGCACCTTCCTGTCTTGTTTAGCGTCACTAAGTTTTGTACAGGCCTGCACTTTTCATTCCATCTAGCAAATATTCTCAACTTTCCAAAGCTGCTGTTGGCATTCTGATGGTTTTATTACTTTGAACTGTTCGGGCCTTTCCTTTCCAATGTCCTGCAGGTAGAAGCCACCTTTGCAACCAGCTGACACACTGCTTGTCTTTGCTCACAAAATGTCCTTTAGGCTACAATCTTAAATATGTAAAGTCATTGTAAATCATTTTATGTATTGCACATTAAGCTCATTAATTTACTAATAAAGTGACATAAAAAGCATACAACAAACCTGAATTTTATCTTTCCACTTAATAATACGTAATAATAACTTCCCAATGCAGACAGTCATTTGTATGCAAATCTTGGCTGCAGGAGCATAGCTCCCTAAGCTTGAATCAGACCAGAGGTTTCACACTGATATCTGCAGCAGAGGCATGAACCTACTGGAGCTCAGACATAACTGCGTGAGGCAAACCATAATAGTTCAAAACTGTGACCTGCAGATCTTGCTCTTACATTCATGCCTCTATGCAGTCAGTGTATTATCATTTGAGCTATCTCATGAGTAGTGAAAGAGATGCATCAAATTGCTGCATTTGTCTCTCAAACTGACTTAGTTATCTCACGCTTAGCCAAAAGATTGCCATTAATATATAGATAAACTAGATAGGGGTCCTTCTGATGAGATTTATGGTAAGTTTGAAGGTCACATGTTTAAATATACTGCTGCCACTTAAATTGTCTTTCTTTAGAATACTTTATTTCGGTCAGTTAACCATAAAAGTGCAGGTAAAACATATACATTATCATTTCAATTTATACAATAACATGATCACACAGATAAAATATCTAAAATATAGTTGATAAAATATATACAATCAAGTCGTATATATAAATCTATAAAAGAAGAACTCTAAAAAGTGCAGTTGGACCAAAACGGAAACCCTTCAATAGATAAATACAGTAATCAATTGCAAACTGTTTGAGGACCCCATGGAAGTCTCACACCTAAAACTAAATCTTAGTTGCTGGATAATTGCTAATATCTAAAAACAGAATAAAAACATACAATATGTTGAGATAGTTATCAAAAAGGACGTAAAAATAAAATAGGAGTGGCACAGCAATTTCTCAGAACAGCCTCAGTATAGACCCGTTGCAAACAAGTAGAAAATACTTTGACTAAATCATAGGGAGTGCTGGTGGACTACGATGTACAGTTAAAGGCATGACGCTTGCCTTATTCTCCACATTGCTAATAGGAAGCGTGATATAGCAAAGACTATGCATTGGCTTACATCGGATCTTAGAATGCGGAGGGCATTTTTATGCTCTCTTACACCCAGTTGCCGACAAATTGGGATAAGCCACTTTTTCCTGCTATGAAGGTAAGTTGGACAAAATAACAGCACATGCTCTACCGCTTCCCGTTCTGATAGACAGGTAGGGCAGATACACCCAGTTGATTCCGATTTATGGGCCCATTTACCAGTAAAAGAAGCAATTGGCAAAATTCAATATCTAAAGTGTAAGTACAGTTGCCAAGTCAACGGGGGCTCTATTTCATCAAGGAAGTGTTCAAAGTAGTAAGCTTCCTTAGTTTGGAGAAAACAATCAGTCAAAGTACTTGGGAGGGAGCTGACAGTATTTGATCCAATTTATGCTGAGAGTATCTTTCTTTGACCTGGATTTTGCTAATAGAAGGTACAGACCCCACAGATCACCGCACCCAATCTTAATTAGAGTGTCTTTCACATATCTGATCCATGGGATACTGCTCGATCCTGGAATGCCTAACACTTCTTTAAGCCCAGCTCTAAAAGATGATACCTCGGGCGTGGCCCAAATCCGTTACCAATAGAGATTGGGCCTGATCCTCACTTCCTCCATAATGGACCGTAGTCCCAGATCAAATCTAAGTGGAATTAGCGGGGTACTGCTAGGAAGACCTAATAATTGGGGAAGGAAACTATTCTCTGTAACTTGTAATTTGAGCATGTTTTTGTGACACCAAAGTTCGGACCCATATATAGCCGCTCCCAAAGCCTTACATTTTTAGCCTTCTGTGATTGATAAAAAGAGTACCCTGAGCTGGGTGCTAACATCTAACAAGGGCCATGTAAAACACACAAGTGCAAGTGCATGATTGTGTGTGTAAATTTATGGAGGTATATATTATAGCTAAGAAAACATGATGCAATGCCAAGTGTCCTATTTTCAGACAGACACAACTTTCAGCAAGTTTGTTAATGAAAACCCACGACTGATGCACTGCGTCATAGACAGTGCTACATTTGAGCTTTTGATTGCAGTTGGTGAGCACAGACACTTATTTTTGGGGACCAGGACTTAATTTTCATCATCAGGTTTGAGCCAGACAGAGCAAGAGAAAGAAAAAGGAAATGGGATAAAGAAAGAGGAACAAGCATTTGCAATGCAATAGGTCTCGCATTTGTGAGAGTTAGAGCTATTGGTGTTGTAAATGATAATGTCTTTTACCCATGTGTTTTTTTGTTTGGAGTGTTGTAGATGTATGTGGTGTAGAGTGGAATTATGTGGGTTAGATTGGAATTGTTAGTTGTGGAATTGTGTGGGGTGGTATTGTTTGGTGTATTTGTGTAGTGGTGAAATTAATTTGTGGTACCAATGTGCCCCCTGTGGGTATATGTTCACATGCCACCACCGTCCCGGAGTTTGTCACAATGTGTCACCATTTTTAGACTCTGCTGTCAGAGGATAAGCGCTAGGGAAATGAAAGGCTGTGTTGACCGAAAAATATGACGAGAAAAGTTTGATTGTACTGAGCCCTAATAGTCAAAGCAAATTAAGTTTTACTGATTGGAGCATGAGATTATTCATTATCATAAAAAAGAGATATTTTTAAATGAATTATTTGTCTATGTTGTTTTCATTTTATCATTCACAATCATTGGTAGAAGTATGAAAACAAATCAGCCCTCTTCTTACCTAGCAGCATGTGTCCATTCCGCAGTTAGTTATGAATCTTACGTTCCCTGTACTGAGCATGGTTATGCTGATTGCCTCCTTTAAGCCTGTTACTATAGGGCATTGTCTGTACACTTTATCTCCAAGTAACAGGGACTCTGTCTATTATTTTTGAATGTGTGGTTGCTGTATGATGACCGAGTTTGGGGGTGAAGATCGAAGATATAATTAATCTTGGGTCAATGATGGTAACTCAGAGGTACAAAAGCATGCTAATCAGGTTGGATTTAATGTCTCCTATGAAATGGCTCCTATAAGCTACCATAGCCCAACATGTTGAAGAAGAATCTCTCTATAACCGTCCAACCATATTCTCCATATATCCTATGTGACCCTGATAACACATAATGTCAATTTCCTTCGCCTCCTGGTACCAGAGTGGCCTACTGCCACTTACACAGCTGTACCTAGTTCTGGAATTGATGACCACTTATGTATTTGTTGACACTGAATATTCTGTCTCTGCTCATGGGAGATACAATAATGGCATCTTTACGCCAGTGATTGTTTTTTTTTTTTACATTGTTTAGCACTCGGAAGCAAACCTAGGCTGTTCTGCGCTATATAAAAAAATACTAAAGTAAACAATGGCCATTCCTTTCAGCAAGATATTCGAATGATGCTTGGAAATGCACGTGCATAAATCCAAGAATTTCATTTGTGAACAGGTTTTTGCAGTCCTTTTGTTTCTTTCAGGCATAGCTGAGCAGACGAGCAATGTGCTGAACGTAAGAGAGGCATCCAGCACATGCCATGTTTCTTTCTGTATTTCGTACAGAAAACTGTTCAGATTCGCTAATAAGAGAGAACATGGTGATGACAGGGCCCCAAAATAATTTTAGGAGCATATAAAACGCTTGTGAGGCAGCAGTGTTTGTTGATACGGTAAGCAGTGAAAGGCAAAGACAGATAGATGAACTCCTGCCTTAACTGAGGCTTTAGGAAAAACATATTTTCCCTCGAGTAATACAGAGCTGAAATGATACAACAGTTGGGCTCAAATATGTTCGGTGTTATAGTAATTGGAATCATAGGCAAACAGCTGACACAATCTGAAAAATAATGATTTGATGTGTGTGTAAAAATACTATTTAAATTCAGGCTATTGTAAAGAACGAAGCATCATTAATTCATTGTTTCCCGATTTATCTTGCTCGTCTCAGTTTATTTGCATGCAAGATGTACCCCCAAAATACCCGAACAAAAGAAAACACTCACCATCACAATATCGAGACGCAATATTTAAATGCTAATGACACCATGCAGTGCAACCGAAATTGGCAGCGGTGCCGCACGCAGATACCTATTTTTGTATTTGTTGAATCCAAGTCAGAATGTGGATGAATGATGCTTCGGCCCACGGATGGGTAACGTCATCCCGAGCAGTGTTGTTTCTTCAAGAGCAGCAGGAGAGACAAGCACTTTAACACCTGTTCCCGCTATAGAAAACGGAATAAAAATAAACTTGTGCTCAGCAGAAGTAGTAAAGACCCGCCCAATCAGTGTGAATGTCATCGCTGATGTCATCATAGAGGAACCAAGTGTAAGCGAAGGCGTACTGTGATTTCCCTACACGCTCTCCAACGTCCTCCCACGTCACCACCACAAGCGTAGTAAAAGTACTACCACCACAGCACTTACACCCACGCCCTTCTCTGTGCCAGGAGCACCGGTGGGGCGGGTGGGCGCTAGCAGGGGGAGATGTCAGTGTTCTTGAAATGACTGTGGTACGCTAGATTAGCACGTCCACTGAGGTTGATAAAGGTCATGGTGCACAATAATTAGTTTTTATGTAGCAATTAATATCACATTTACCCATTTTCAAGTGCTGTGCGCTGACCAATGAACTATTATCCAATTTAAGGCTATTCAGTTTCTCAACCTCTGAAACATAAGCGGATAAATTGGCCCTGTAAAAGATTCAACCTCGTAAGCTGTAGGTCACCGCTGATGTCATCATAGAGGAACCAGGTGTAAGCGAAGGCAAACTGTGATTTCCCTACACGCTCTCCAACGTCCTCTCACGTCACCACCACAAGAGTGGTTAAAAGTACAACCACCATAGCACTTACACCCACGCCCTTCTCTGTCCCAGGAACACCGGTGGGGCAGGTGGACGCTAGCAGGGGGAGATGTCAGTGTTCTTGAAATGACTGCGGTACGCTAGATTAGCACGTCCACTGAGGTTGATAAAGGTCAAGGACTCAAGGTACAAAATCTCTTCCTTTATAGCAAGACGGTCCAGATGCCAAGCTGCTCAACGCCGCACAGGAGACCTGCTTTTAACAAGTGGATCGCAGCACTCGCTCTTTAGCTTCACACGTCTTAAGCTAAAGCGCGGTGCCACGATTGATCCAAAAGTCAAGAAATAGAATTTTTTTTCTATTTCTTGACTTTTGAAGCAATCGCGGCACCGCGCTTTAGCTTAAGATGTTTTAAACTAAAGCGCGTGTGCTGCCATTGCAAGAACAGTAAACAAACAGAAAAAAATGGCAGACGTGTTTTTTTTTCTTTCTATGTGTTTGCTTTTGTTACAATGGCCAATGACGTAATAAAAATATACAATACATGAAGAATTTAATTAGTAACCATCTTTAGTGCTGTTTCTGTGAATAAATGTGACATGCTTTATTGACTATTGGAGCTATTTTCTGATTAGAATCATATGTGCATATTAATATGAATCAATTGCAATTAGAAAGAAAACACTAAGATATTTATAAATGTATTTTCCTGGCCTAAGCTTCACTAGGCCTCAACTAGGCTTAAACTCCACCTTGAAACAGATGTCTGCTGCTGTCTCTTAACAATCATCTTAAGTTGATCTTCTCTCATTTGACAGCACACGCAGCAAAATGTACACTGTTTATTTTGTAATGAAATGTGGTCTCAAAGAACCCCGGGGAAGCCTTTGCAACATTCAAGATTCTTCCTGTTTGCAAGCTCTAGACAGAACATATATGAGATTTTCCATTGTTTATAGTACCACATTAGTTCAGTTACCTCCAATAACCTTAGGTTAAAAGGAGCGAATCAATATTCATGTAGCTGCTAGAGAGGAAAGTAAATGTGAAGAAGTTACTCCACTGCGGACATCAGTAGAGAGTGTCTCAGAAGTGGTGAAAGAACAGTGCAGGCCCAAGCCCCAAAGTGATGCAAGAAAGGTGAAGAGTTCACTAGGAAATAGAGAGCATGATCAGCAAGGTCTTAGTTAAAGGAAGCCCGTGTTTGAAAGCCTAAAGGAAATTATGGTCACAGAACAACAAGTACGTATTCTGTGTTCTCAGCAAATTGAAAAGTGATTGAAGAATAGGAGCAGGAGACAGAGTTAACCATGGTTACCACAGAACCTGATAAGAAGTCTTGGGAGCAGAGCAATAAAACACACACACATCCATACAAAAGAAGCAAATAAATTGTGTGATAAGCATTGTTAGAAATACAATAAAGAACGTGTAGAGGAAAAGTTCAAGCGTTTAAAGATACATGTGACGTTTTGTTTTGTAACAAATATGTATTTATTGAGTAACCTATTATTTGACCTTTAGTAAGAGACATTGTGTGACTATTTAAGGGGCTGCCTGTGAGCAGCCATTTGAGACTAGCTGTTAACCTGTGTGGAGATAGCTACCCTCCCTGCTGCAACAGTAAATCTGCTTTTGCAGTGCGAAGAGGAGTCTCGCCTTTTTAACTCAGTTTCCCCGCAACATTTGGCGAGCCATATAGGAGTCCCATTTGCCCTCAACCGACTGCTGCCACCGGAATGCATAGATCATTGTGCATCTTTGATGAGGTAAGCAGACACTGTGTTGCCTAAAGGTCTGCCTATTAATGTGGGCGGATGGGACCTGGAGATTGCCATCTTTAAGGTGAGGACAATTCGGACTTTGTTCCTTGTTTTGTATATTGTATGACTTGTTTCTTTGGCAATGGTAAACATAGTGTAGTAGCCTACTGGTTTGTTGTGAGCACTGAGTGGAATACTGGGTATTCAGTGTTCCACCGGTAACGGATTAGAATGTTCCCTGCCAGGTCGGCAGTTGCCTCCTGGTGTTGCTGTGACAGGACTTAAATAAACGTATCTCTCTTCAACACATCATTTGTCTCCCGTATTTCTCTACAAATTTGGCGACGATTTGGAGCCCCGAACCCAGTCTGGCACAGGTACAACGGAATCGAGACAGCGACTGCGAAAAGTCATCAAGTGCTGTCTCTCCCGGTCTGCGATGTCTAGCTGATATGAGTACACTCAGCTGAGGTGAGACGGGAATTACATGTGGAGGGAGAACGGGAAACCTGGTCAGAGGTGCGCAGGAAAGGATAGAGGTAAAGTTCTTACTTTGAGGCGCTCTCTTTTCCACGTCGGGACCAGAGCGAGCTCAGCCTTTTGTACGGTGCGTGATACCACTAACGTCTGTGGCTGCTTCAACTTTAACCTGCGTGTCAGTCAGCTCTGCATTCAGTGACACGCACACTGTGTTGTCTTCAGCTGCGCGCCATCATACTCAGTGCTTGCTGAGGCACAGACGTGTGTCAGGGAATTGATCTCCGTTTCAGTCATACGCACTCTAGCTATCAGCGTATGCGCATGCTCAGTTCCTGGTGCACTACATGCGCACGCATTGTGGGAATACGTTTTTGGTTTTTTTAAAGTTGAAGCCCTGTGTAAAAGTTTTATAGGCACGCACTTTGTGAATTTTTCATTCTTCATAGGAAGTCTACAGTGTTTGCAGTGGCACGCATACTTTGATTTTCTCCTTTTCAAGTTTCTATTCTTCAAAGGAAGTCTACAGTGCTTGCAGTGGCACGCACACTTTGATTTTCTCCTTTTCAAGTTTCCATTCTTTAAAGGAAGTCTACAGTGCTGCAGTGGCACGCACACTTTGATTTTCTCCTTTTCAAGTTCCCATTCTTCAAAGGAAGTCTACATTGCTTGCAGTGGCACGCACACTTTGATTTTCACCTTTTTCAAGTTTCCATTCTTCAAAGGAAGTCTACAGTGCTTGCAGTGGCACGCACACTTTGATTTTCTTTAGTTCAAGTTGGTTTCAAAGGAAGTCTACAGTGTTTGCAGTGGCACGCACACTTTCATCGTTTATGCTGGTATATTGGGGAAACTTGTCAATTTAGGGAAATAGCGTCGTGAGGTGTTTTTATTATATTTGCTATACTTCTCATTTTGATCAAAGTGTTGTGTGGGGTGGTAACATGCAGTCAGTAAATCCACCTCCTCTTTTTCTTCAAGTCCCAGGTGACCCTCCTATTAAATGGAAAATTTGGTATAGGGCGTTTACCAAGTACCTTGGGGCTGTGGGAGGGAATCGCTACTGTCCCGAGAGGAAGAGGTTTCTGCTTGAGCACAATTTGGGGTTTGAGGGATAGACTTATTTTTGAGCATCTTCCTCCGATTCCGAGAAATACAGATGATGAAGAGGAGTTGGATGAATATCAAGAGGCGGTTCGCAAGCTAGAAAAGCAATTTGATGTGGTTCCTAGTTTGATTGTGAACAGACACAAATTCTTCACGCGTGAGCAGCACCAGGAGGAGTCTATAGATTCATATGTGGCAGCTTTACGTGTGCTTGCTGCAGATTGTGATTTTGAAGACTTTATGGATCAGTTGATACGAGACCAAATTGTTGTAAGATGTTTTGACAAAAAAGTACAAGAGAAGTTACTTATTTACAAGAATCCGTCTCTGGGTGAGACGATTGATATAATAAAGAGTATAGAGATCTCTCAGAAGAGTTCAAGAGAGTTGGTCAAGAAAGAAAATGTGGGTGTTGTTTCTGATCAAGGTCCGTCAAAAAGGAATAATGCAATTGTACATGATCAAAAAAAGAAAGGTGACACTAATTCAAGAGATAAGAATGCTTTCTTCAAACAAAAAAACATTTGCTTCAGGTGTGGGTATGCTCAACATTTCCCGAATGGGCGGCCTTGTCCTGCAAAAAATGTAACCTGTAGAAATTGTGGCAGGCTTGGGCATTTTGCAAAGGTATGCCAAGCTAAGAGAGGCAATACTAAGGTGAACGTCATTGCTGATGAATGAATGAATATTGGACTTGTAAAGCGCAAACTTAGCCCAAGGGCGTCAAGGCGCTGTATGCGGAACATGAGGGTGCAGACAGAGAGACATGCTCATACCGAGGTCTGTGAGAAAAGCCAGGTCTTTAAGGCTTTACGGAAAAGAGAATGGGACGCCTGACTCGAGAGCGTTTCCGGGAGGGAGTTCCACAGTTTAGCAGCAGCAGTGGAAAAAGCTCTACCTCCCCATTTAACCTTCTTAAATCTCGGTACTGTTAGCAGATTCTTATCTGTGGACCGGAGCCGCCTGCTAGGAACATAGCGATGGACAATAGCCTTAATCGCCTCAGGACCTGAACCGTAGTAGGCATCGTGAGTCAAGCACAAAGTCTTGAAGAGGATCCTACGGTCCATAGGCAGCCAGTGCAGCAACTTGATGGAGGCTGTGACTGAATGGTATTTTGGTAAATTCATCACCAACCTGGCTGCAGCATTCTGCACCATCTGCAGACGTCGCACTAGGCCTTTGTTGATGCCCAAATAGAGGGCATTACAATAGTCCAATCTGGGCGTTACCAGGGCAATGATGGCCTGCTTACGTGCATCGAAGAAGAGGAAATGGGAGATTTTTCTTAGGATCCTAATGATCCCGAAACACGTGGAGACTGTCCTGCTAACCTGCAAGCTTAGGGACAGTGAATTGTCCACGATAACCCCAAGGTTTTTCCCATGGGAAACCGGGCAGGGACAGACGCCAAGCGCGTCCGGCCACCAGTCACTGGACCAGATCTCCTGTTTACTCCCAAAGATCAGGACCTCCGTCTTCTCTCCATTTAATTTCAGAAAATTTTCCACCATCCAGGAGGAGACTGCCTGCATACAGTTCCTAAAGTTAAGGGCCGTATCCTTTATACTATGCGAAATAAACACCATTATTTGGGTGTCGTCCGCATAGGACAGCACCTCTAACCCATAGGATCTCACAACCTTAGCAAGAGGAGCGACATAGATATTAAAAAGAGTTGGGCTCAGGCAAGAGCCCTGAGGAACACCGCACAACAAGGGTTTGGGGGCTGAGTAGAATTGACCAAGCTTCACCGTCTGTGCCCGCTCACTAAGAAAGGAAGCAAGAAGCCCCAAGGCCGAGCCCCCGATACCTATCTCTCTGAGGCGATCAATCAGCCTGCGAGGAGACAGGGTATCAAAGGCTGCGGTGAGGTCAAGTAGAACAAGCAGGGTGGTGTGCCCTGCGTCCACTTGAGTCCGGATATTGTTAAATACAGCCGTCAGTGCTGTTTCCGTACTATGGTGGCTTCTGAATCCATGTTGAGAACCATCAATTAGGTGGTAATCTTTTAGGTAGGTGCTAAGATGAGAGTTGAGGTAGGTTTCCAGAATCTTAGCTGGAACAGGAAGTAAGGAGATCGGTCGATAATTCTTCAGTTCACCAGGATCCAGAGAAGGTTTCTTCAAAAGTGGCTTCACTACAGCCGTCTTCTGATATTGCCCCTCTGAGATGGCAACATTAAGAACATCGGTCAGATGGGGAATAATGATTTCACGGCCACTTTTTAACACCTTGAGGGGCAAGGATCCAGTGGGGAGCCCGATTTGACCTGTTCTAAAAGCCGATCGGTCACCTCAGAGGACATGTAAGGAAAAGTGAGAAGACTGGGAGACCCCTCCGTGAGTGAGGCCTCATTAGGATGGAGAGTGGGTCGAACAGACGACCCCCAGATGGGGTTGGAAGCTTCAAGCAAGGAGTAAATGTCTGAGATCTTTGTATGGAAAAAGTCAGATATTTTATCACAACGCTCCTGGGAAAATTCTGAGGGGTCAGTGACATGGGGAGAGGTAAGAGAGTTTATTACCTTAAAAAGATCCCTAGAGGATTTCATAGAGTCAGTAGTCTTGGAAAAGTATAATCTCTTTTCCTCCATGATGGCTACTTTATACTCTTTTACACCCTGTTTATGCAATTCCCTACTCAACGGTTCTAGATCTATGCGCCATAGCCTCTCCTGTTTACGACAGCCCTGTCTCAACTTTCTGAGTCTCTCCGTAAACCAGAGAGCAGAGGGTTTTTTCCTTGCTGAGTAGTGCTTACTGAGAGGTGCAAGGGTGTCCATTGCTGCTGACAATTGTTGCGATAACTCCGCCGTTGCCAAATTAGCGTCGTGAAGCTTAGTGAGCTCAAGGTTATTAAGGAGATTGGAAAGTGACTCCTTACTTATAAGGCTAAAGTTCCTCCTTTCTTCCAAAGTCCTGTTACCAGAAAGAGCCATTGCTGATGCCATGAAGTGTAAATCAAAAGGGACGGCGAAATGGTCAGACCAAGCTAGGGGGATAGATTCCACCACCCTTATACGAGGGTCATTAGAGAAGACACCGTCAAGTATGTGCCCCGCTATATGGGTGGGCTTTCTGACCAGCTGTGAGAAACCACAGCAACTCAAGGTTTCCAAAAGACTTTGGGTATCCTTACATTGAATGTTATCTAAGTGATGAGTTTGATGAAGACATGGGGGGTGTGATGGAAGGTACCAGGGACATGGTTTTGGTTCTACATGATGAGGAAGAACATGAGTGTAGGGATCCGTATAGTTACTTTCAAGTGGATGGGAAGCCTTTGAAATTACTTGTGGACTCAGGTACCAAAATGACCATAATTACTGAACAATTGTTTAAGAACACTTGGGATGGTAAAGTGTTGTTGCCTCCTGATAGGTGCCCTGTAACGTACGATGGGAAAAGAATAGAGTTGGTTGGGTTTTTTAAACCACCCTTCAATTCAAGGAGAAAATTATTTTGGGAAAAGTTTATGTGGCAAAAAAGGGGCTTAACATTCTTGGATGGTATCACCAAGGGTTATTTAGTCTCACATTACGACCAGGTAGGAAGTTACAAGTCTCTTCGGTCAATGAGATCTCCTCTGAGGTCAACAATGAGTGGATGTTGAAATATCCAAAAGTTTTTGAAGATGGATTGGGGAAGATTAATGGGTTCAGGCACAAAATCAAGGTGCATGATAATGTTACCCCTGTCAAACATAAACTTAGAATGGTGCCTTTCAACATCAGAGATGAATTAGCTAACATTCTTGAAGAGATGTGCATCCAAGGCGTCACTGAGCCCATTGAATCTTCTCTATGGCTTTCTCCATTGGTCGTGGCAAGGAAAAAATCTGGTGACCTCAGGGTTTGCATTGATTTAAGGAGTCTGAACAAAGTTATTTGGGTGGACTCACATCCTTTGCCTCGCATCGATGACATTGTGTCCATTTTTGCTGGTGCTACAGTATTCAGCAAGATTGATTTAGCTTCCGCATATCATCAAGTGGAACTAGATCAATCATGCAGGCATCTTACTGCTTTTGTTTCACCCATGGGTACATTTCAGTTTAGAAGGATGCCTTTTGGACTGGCATCTGCCGCATCAGTATTCCAGCGCATTATGGAATTCATTCTAAGGGGGTATTGTTGGTTTGGTTGTCTTTCAGGATGACATTTTGGTAGCAGCAAGTAACATCCAGAAACATGATGAGGTTATGCATACTGTACTTAGGAGGTTGGAGCAAGCAGGAGTTATTGCGAACGTACGAAAATGCGAGTTTGCAAAATCGCGTATTGAGTATTTGGGGCATGTGTTTTCATCCAAAGGTGTGGAGCCTCGTCCTGGCTTGGTCAACGCTATTGTAGGAGCACCTGCACTTCAGTCTAAAGAACAAGTGTCGTCATTTCTGTGAGTATGCGAGTTCTATGCTAAGTTTATAAAGAACTTTGCAAGCAAGACAGAAAACCTCCGAAGTCTTCTTAAAAAACAAACCATATTCAAGTGGGATGGTGCATGTCAGGAGGAGTTTGATAAACTGAAGACTGAAATTGGGTCTGAAAAGAGCACCTTTCAATCCTGAAAGGATATGCATTCTCACAGTTGATGCTAGCAACTGTGGGTTAGGGGCCACTTTGTCACAAAAAGATAATGAATGTGAATTGACAATAGGTTTCGCTTCTAGATCTCTAAGGGGAAAACGAGAAAACATTCTCTGTCATAGAGAAGGAGTTGCTGGCGTGTTGTTGGGCTGTTGGGCTGTTCAAATGTTTTGTGTGGGGAAGAAAATTTAGAATTTTGACAGATCACAAACCTCTATTGAGCATTTTGAATGGAGATGTGATAAGGGATTTGACTCCAAGGATTGCAAGACTAAGTGCCAAACTCCTGCAATATAATTTTGAAGTCGAGCATATTCCAGGAGGCAGAAATGTCAGGGCGGATTTCCTCTCTAGGTCTCCTATTACAGTATTAGAGTCTGAACATGAGGAAGAAGACAAAGAATGCCTTATAGCCACTTTGGATGTGTGTTTTGAGAGTGCTTTCGATAAGGAAGATTGGATGCAAGGAATGTGCAAGGACGAGGTGTTGGGGAAGGTGCGGGTGTATGTGATGGGTGGATGGCCAAGAGAACCTACTCTTCATCCTGGTGTGCAACCTTTTTTCAAAGTAGCCGAAGAGTTGACACTGGAAGGTGGTGATCTCATCATGAGAGGTGACAAATTTGTTCCACCTGAGTCTATGAGACGCACTATCATACAGGCAGCTCACGAAGGTCATTTGGATCAAACGGTTACCAAATGAAGGGTTAGGTCTGTGTAATGGTGGCCCAGCATGGACAAAGAAATTGTTGAGGTTGTGAGGGGTTGTGTCATATGTGCTACAAGTGACAAGTCGCTTAAGACTTCTACTCCGCCTTTACACCCAGTAGATTTGCCCGACAGGCCATGGTCTAAACTCGCTGTGGATTTCATTGGTCCGTTTGGTGCTCTGCCAACTAGATGCAAATATGCCATAGTTTTAGTGGACTACTACAGCAAGTGGTGGGAGGTGGGCTTTGTAAGAGAGTCTAACACTACGGCGGTGATTTCATTTTTTCAAAGGATTTTTCGGAGAGAAGGTTTGCCTAAAGAACTTATCTCTGACAATGGGGTCCAATTTGTGTCTAATGAGATGAAGGTTTTCTTATCAAAGGCTGGTATTGTGCACAAAAGAGTGGCGCTATATCATCCTCAAGCCAATGGTTTGGTGGAAAGGATGAATAGGGTCCTGGTGGAATGTGTCCAGTGGGCAGTAAGAAATGGTGTGGAGGTTACTGATGCCGTAGAGGAAATGCTTTTTGCCCATCACACCAGTCCTAATGCCATTACAAACAAAACGCCTTATTCCAGCTTGGTTGAAGGAAAACAAATCTCGTACGACCCATGAAAGCGTTGTTGACAAAAACCGATCAGCTCAACCAAGTCAATAAATTAAAAATTAGCGCCCAAAACGTGTCAGTAGGAGAAAATCACAAACGAGATGCTGAAAATATTAGGTCCTCGGACTTAATTGATAATGAAGGACAAAACTATCCAGAAGGTTCAACAACGCTAGATTTAATCCCGCATTACAACTCTAGAGGGAATCACGACATTCTTAATCGCAGCGCTATCTTAAAACTCGCCAACTCAATTGAAGCATTAAAACATCTGAAATCAAATCACATAGAAAGCATCCGATTTGTACCACTTACAAGTGCAAAGGGAGAGATAAAACTGTGGTAACTTGGTCTAACCCAAAAAACGCCAAAGAATTTTGGAAGCACAGAGAAGCTTTTGCCAATTGGGGAATCGAAATTATGGTAATGGAAAAAGAAAGATACCCAGGTCCCCTGTGCCAGCTGGCAGTGTCAAAAACCCAAATGGATAGTGGACTACTTCGGGGGGCAGTAGACCCTGCAGTCGGCACCAAAGTAGGATGGACCAATCTACGCATTATCCATCAAAGGACATCGGGAGCAAGCACTCAAACCCGGAAAATACTGAACCCAGCTTCAAGTTTCTGGGAACAGAAGAATAATGAAGCATGAAATGGCACTATGAAACTATGCTCGTGGAATATAAACGGTTTAGGCAGGAAAACAGAGGATGAAGATCTATTAACATTCTTAAAAAATTGTGATATTTTACTATTTCAAGAAACCTGGTCAACAACGTCCGTTCAGATAAACGGCTTCAAAGAATTCCAACAACAGGCCACCAAGGCCAGGACACTAGGCAGAGCTGCCGGTGGATTATCTATTTATCTCAGCACAAGTATACCGTGGAAGTATGAACTGATCGGGTCTGGACAAGCATGGATTCAGTGCATCAAAATCGGATTACCGTCGGACACATCTTCTGGTGCCCAAGACGTTCAGGAGGCTTGGTCGATGGTGATTTGTAACACCTACAACCATCCAGATTCAAAGACCAAACAAGAGAAAATAGCAACCCTCAAAGCATTGGTCAAATCTCTGCAATCCACTTTCCCGCAGGCGGGAATTGTAGTCTCAGGCGACTTTAATATGTTTTTGTTACAGGCAGAACACATTGAAAATATACAAAAAAACATATTTAAAGGCAAGAGAATTCCTCTACTAATAACAAACCTTCGAAAAAGGACACCCACGGCCAGCGGTGTGCCTCAGCTTTCGCAGATATCGGTATGATAATTCTAAACGGACGCTTTCCACAAGATCAGCCCGCAGCTCCGACCAGAATAACAAAAAAGGCTCGATCAGTATTAGATTACACCATAGTGGACCTGGAAGTATTGGAAAAGATCGTAAGCTACCATATAATCCACAGACTCGAAAGTGATCATAGCCTGCAATTAATTGACTTTAGCTTCCAAATTGTAAGGGCACTAGTAAGCAATGACTTGTCGGTAATCCCAAGCCCATATAACTTAAAAAGACTTGCGTTGAATGGAAAGAACGCCGAAGAAATAATGATCCATCTAAAAAAAGCACAGTCAAACGAAAAAGAACAAGAACTGCCAGATCATTGGGCAAATTGGGAAAAGATGATTTCAAGTGTAATTAACAAATTTCAAGCCCAAAACAAAAACAACAGAAGCAAACCTAGGTCAACAGGATATGAGCCTCTTGGGCCTTTAGTTTGTAAAACAAGCATTTGCAATGCAATAGGTCTCGCATTTACGCGAGTTTAAGCTATTGGCAATGTAAATGACAATGCATATTATTTATGTTTTAAAAACGAAAACAAAAATAAAAGGCATTGCTATTTGCAATGTCAATAGCTCAAATTCGCGTAAATGCGAGACCTATTGCATTGCAAATGCTTGTTAATTATACTTGTGGCACTCCACAAAAGCGCATGCATTTGCAGGCTGTTTCCCACCCTCCCAGCTTGTTTTCTCACTTGCAGCGTTGTTGTCGTCGTACTGCCCCCTCCTGCTGTCTGTCCTCCGTTTTTTCTCAAGAGTCAAAAAAATAAATAGGTGAATTCCAGTTTGTGATTGGGAAACTGCTTTACAGAGGCATCATCTTGCTAACGATCCCTGTAAAGTTCTAAGGATGTGAATACTGAGAATCATTTCAAATCCTTCAGTTGCAAGGATGTGTGAGTTAAATTAGAAACTAAAAATCAACATAACATATATGTTGCACATAAAATACAGGTAAATAATTGAATGGATCTGAAATAGTAAATACTTTTCTTCTTCAGCGATCCCCACCGATTTTGGTGTAACCAAATAACTTATATTGTGTTCACCATGTTGGAAAGTTATTCATTAAATACGTAATGTACAAAATCACTTTTATACTATGGTGCAGTTTGCTCATACGATCAAGTAGGCAAATGAAAACTTTAAAAGATGCCCGCAACATGGCCCAAAATCACAGTACGTTGAGGCAACGCCAGAACTCGCAACAAACCAGGGATTTCGGACACAAATGGCCAAGTTGATTGGTCACACTGTCTAATGGGCATGCCCGAACTGACACCTCCCTCACCCCTCCGTCTGTTCAATAGAGAAGAGTTTATAGCCCATCTTGATTGCCAGGCAGCAGACTGGGCCACTTATTCAGAGGGCTCACGCAGAGTATCAACCCCCATTCGTGAGGTCATTCACACTTTCATGAGAGTTGTCAGAAAGCCACCCTTTTCAGCTGAAGACTGTAGGTAAATCCATGCAGTGTTCCGTGGCCACTGCCGATTAACATCAGATTAGAAAGAATGTACGAACGAAAACTACAAATAATAACAGTATTTAATAATGAATGCAGACCACAATATCAGTAAAATTAAAGATTAATAGCTAAACTATTGAAACCACAACATCCCTAGTGAAAAAAATGCACGCTAGTAAGAAATGCTGATACAAATCTTCACACTTTTCTCTCGGGCGTTTCTCGGGATCTCCTCACTGTGAGATGAACCCTGTTGAGAGCTACATGAACCCCTATTGCACTTTTTTTCTTTCCTGCTTCCTGGCTTATTTATCCGACACAAGAACCGAGGCTTTGCAACCGATGGAAGCTCTCAACAAGGTTAAACCAGCATGATTCAAAGCTCCGAATGGGAGAAAGAAGGCGAGGCCGGCACAGGGACAAAAATGGCGGCCGCGCGGTTAAAAAAAAAATAAACAGTGGTGCGCGCGCACCACAGAGGAGCGGAGGGGGGGGAGGAGGGAGCGCGGCAGCCTGCTCAGCTGACCAGACGCTCGTGCGTCATGGCCTTTTGCCGGCATGTGTTTACAATTATCGCGCCCGCGTCTGGGCACGATAATTGGAAACACATGTTTGCCGCGCGTACCCATCCCAAAAAGGCCAGCCACGACGCACGAGCGTTTTTGGGACTGCTTTTCAAACTCGCTTACTAAAAGTCTTCGCCTCTAAGCAGCGCTTGCGCGCTACTCGAGGCTCGACCTAAAAAGGATTTTAAACCAGGAAATTAGAAAGGCACAAGGAAAAGACCTGATCGTGGGTGAAGACACAAAACGACAAATTTACAATCTGAGGCAATTATACAAAAAAGAAGTTTGGATAGCAAAGAACAAACAGCAAAACGAAGTTTGGTTAAAATTATTGGAAACAAGCAAATCAAACAACAATAGGAAATTTTGGATGGAAATCAACAAAATAGCAAACGGATCTTTCCGCGAACATTTCGCAAACATTTTAGAAACAGATTGGATAAACTATCTAAAGCAAAATCAAGGAACAACGGAACTTACCAAGCACCAAAACCGGCTCACACAAATCAACACCAATATAAGCATGAGGCGTCCGAACAAAATCTTGACGAAATAGGGATAACAATCCATCAGGTACAAAGGGTCATAAAAACCTAAGGTCCACGGGCGCCCCTGGTCCAAATGGCTTGCCAAATGGGCTTTTAAACATGACCCAGTATTTTGGGCAGAACTACTCACCCCACTGTTCAATCACGCATTACAAACAGAAAGCATACCATCATCATGGAGAGGAGCATCTTCCATCCAATATTCAAAGCAGGCGCTCGATCGGACCCGGCTAATTACAGATTGATCGCCCTTATCGATGTAGAGGCCAAAATATATGCATCTAACCTCCTCACAGCTTTGGAAGAATGGGTCACTACAAATAAGATCCTGCCGATCACACAGACCGGGTTCAGGCCGGGAACAAATACAATGTGTAACTTGCTACCAAATTGTACACCTGTTTTGTCTATCTAAAAGCAGCGTTTGATACAGTACCCAGGGACCTACTATGGCAAAAGATGGCAAACTGGGGCATTCCGCCAAGCTTATTGCGGGCCATTGTTAACCTGTACACATCTACGTGGGTCAAGATAAAATTAGGGAATGGCGAAAGAACAACCGCAAGGATCCCAACGTACATCGGCCTAAAGCAGGGATGTGTACTGGCCCCCACTCTATTTAACATCTTTACCGCAGACCTGGATAAGAGGCTATCAGAAATGCAAAGCGATCCGCCAAAGTTAGCACACTGCAAAATAAGAAGCCTGCAGTATGCGGATGACATAGTGCTATGCAGCCTCCCGCCGAAGGGTTTACAACGCTCTATCACAACGCTGCTTGAATACACCGGGGAGCATGGTCTGTGCCTCAACTACAAAAAAACTAAGGTTATCTGCTTTCCCACATACAAAGGGCAAAACAAAAATTAAAATGGCACGCAGCAGGAAACATCATCGAACAGTGTGCTGAATATAAGTACTTAGGAGTGGTGGTAGACTCAAATTTTACATTAAAAGCTCATCAATCAAACAGAAAATCTCAGGCAAACAAACTACGCTTTGCTTTAACTCTACTAAAAACAAAACTGAAGTGCCCATCCAATTCACATCTATTAAAAGTCATCGCTGCCAAATATCTTCCAACTCTCACGTATGGGTCCGAACTATTCAAAGGACAAGATGCTAACTTTTTAAATGTCCAACAATCAGGGTTATTCAAACATATATTTCGTATCCCGCAGTTCGCATCCCAAGCACAAGTACGTTTGGAATTTGGGTTACTGAATCAGTACCCAGTAAGACAAGCAGCAATTATTAAGATGTGTTGGAAATTGAAAGCAGCACAAGAGGTCTCCTTGATGGGGTACTGTTGGACCGAAATAAAAAACCAGACAAAGGGAAAAAACACCTGGAAAACAGTATTAGAAGAAGCATTAACAACCCTTAACATGCAAGACGCCTGGAATACCAATTGTAGCTTTGCAGCCTTTAAAAAAATAGCTAACAATGCTGCTAAACAAAAAGCCTAGATTACAGACAAAGCTGCCTTGACTAAGAAAAAACACGGCTGGATGGTATTATCCTCATATGAGAGTCAATCGCCCCAACCATATCTAGTCCAACATATAACACCAACAACACAACAATTGTTACTTCAAATCCGGTTGGGGGCTTTCACCTCAAAAGACCAAGTTCCAGCATGGAGACAAAAATGGCCAACCTTACTCTGCAGACTCTGTGGCCAAGGAGAAGAAACTTTGACTCATTTCTTGTGCATCTGTCCGACCGTGAATAACTTGAGACGCTATTATTTATTACAGGCATTCCGCACACATCAAATCAGATCATGTCGGCCAGCGGTAATGTTAGCACTGAACAGTCAACTGCTACAGGTAGCATGCAGGGCCACCAAATTCTTGCAGAAAATCAGCTTATTATTACAGAAAGCTGAAAAAGAAGTACTCTTGAATTCCTGAGCCCTGGCTACAAGGGATGCCAAACCGATTGGATTTTATTCTAGGTTTAATCATGCAATTGGTATACCGTTATTTTAGAATGTAACATACTGTAGAGCATGAAATTTAATGAACATAATTTTAAAATTGAGGAGCAAATCCCAATATAGAATTTTCTTCAATGCTAAATATGTAAATATGATATCACAAGCCATCATGTAAACTCTTTTTACTTTTTAATATTATCTGGATGATTTTTTAGCACAAAAATTGTAATGGTTTTAATTAACTATATACAATAAAATTTACTTGACTTGACTTGGCGTTGTTGACAAATGCATTTGTCCTTTGATTGAGACAGCGCAAAACAAGACCAGACTTAATTTTGACAATAAACACAGTGTTAAAAAACATGTGGATGAAATCTGTAAGGGTGATTGGATTCGTATAAAAGAACCCTCTCATGTTCCAAAAGGGCAATCCAGATTCAGGGAACCAGGTTGAGGCGGTCAGCGGACACTCCTTGAGAGTGAAAGGTAATCAGTGGTGGAATAGTTCTAGAGTGGTGAAAGTTCATCATGAAACTGTGTCTGATGGTTATGATGATAGTGAAGGGTGTCAGAAGGGAGCTATCTTTTCTGGGGGAAGAGAACGAGGAAGACGCATTATCAAAAAACCTGTAAGATACCGATGAAGTGTACCTGTTTGGTTTTTTTGTTTGGTCATTTCCATCCTGGTATTTACACTGTATCTGCATTTTATCTGCTCTTGTGTTTTTTCTAGGAAAAGCGACTAGGAGTATTTGTTATACTCTTTTTCATACCTCTCATGTCATTAGTCAAAGTTTATTATTGCTTCTCTTTTAATCCTATGTTCTTGCATTTATGTTCTCTGTGGAAAAGGGAGATGTTGTGGTAGCCTACTGGTTTGTTGTGAGCGCTGAGTGGAATACTTGGTGTCCAGTGTTCCACCGGTGACCTCTCACTCCTTCTCTCTCTCCATTTATTCTGCTTGCTTTATCCTTTCACCTTTCCTTTCACCTACGTTTTTCACCCTTTACTCTCTTTCTATCACTTTCCATCCTCCTATTTTTACTATTACGATGTTTTCACTCCATATTCTGTGCACCTCTCCCCGTTTTTCCCACCGTTGCTGCCCCTGCGTCCCCTCCCCCCAGTGCGACCAGCCCAAGCCAGTTTCCCCTCCCCACCTTCCAGCGGTCCAGCCCTCCCCGACCCCTACTTAATGGCGGCCGCTGCAGGGGCAGGCGAGCAAGACCACTGACTTATTGTCAGTGAAATTGCTCTCCCACCCTCGCAGCTCCACCATCAAGTGTGGCCCTCCTGAGCCCCTGCACTCTCGAGTGTTGGTGTTTGAGGCCCTCCTCCACCCGCAGGCTATACCTGGGCCTCATCCCTGGTGGTCCAGTGGACCTCTCACTCCTCTCTCGCTCCGTTTATTCTGCTTGCTTTATCCTTTCACCTTCGTTTTTCACCCTTTTACTCTCTTTCTATCACTTTCCATCCTCCTTTTTTTTACTATTACGCTGTTTTCACTCCATATTCTGTGCACCTCTCTCCCGTTTTTCCTGCTGCTGCTGCCCCCGTGGCCCCTCCCCCCCAGCGCAACCAGCCCAAGCCAGTTTCCCCTCCCCGCCTCCCAGCTGTCCAGCCCTCCCCGACCCCTACTTAATGGCGGCCGCTGCGCGGGCGTGCCACTGGCATGCCAAAGGCAAGCCCGTCTGCGCCTGTCCATGTCCCGAACGCGACCAGCGCCAGAAACCCTGGACCTCCGAACCGCCAACACTACAACCCAGCGGCACTCTACGCACTCAACCCAGGTCGCAACAACAACTGCAAGCTAGCATCACCAGCCGACACCCACGGACCCTTCAGTTGTCACCGCTGCCGCCACTCCTGCAGCACCGCCAAGACCACGGATCCAGCACAACCCGCCCGCAACAACGCGACTGCACCAAAGACCCTGCTGTGCATCCTCCTCAATGTCCGATCCCTCCACAAACACGAGACCGAAATCTGGGACCTCCTCGACAGCACCACCCCGGACGTCGCATTCTTCACTGAAACCTGGACCAACACCACCTCGGGACCTGACATCGCCATCGCCATTCCCCAAGGATACAAGATCTCCCGGAAGGACCGCCCCACCCGCCCTGGGGGGGGGGGGGGGAATTGCCATCGTCCACAAATCCACCCTCCGACTGAGCACACTTTCCGACGAGCCCACGGACCTGATGGAACACCTACACTTCAAGATAAAGGCCAGCCCTACCACTACCCTCCGGGGAACCCTCATCTACCGACCCCCCGGACCCCGCGAACCATTCACCAACTCCATCACGGACAGCATCACCCCGCAGGCCATCGCGTCCACCAACTACACCTTGCTGGGAGACCTCAACTTCCACCTCGACAACCAACAAGACCCCAACACCACATCCCTCCTGGACAACCTCCACAACATAGGACTCCGCCAGATCATGACTGAGCCCACGTACTCAGCAGGACACACCCTCGACCCCATCTTTACAACAGGAAACTCCATCACTTTCAGCCACACCACCGAACTCCTGTGGACAGACTATCGCTGCATCCATTTCACCTTCAGAACACCCACCATCCACAGAACCCAGCACCTGTTCCCACGAAGAAATTGGACTAAAATCACCGACGACCAGCTCACCACCTCACTCAGCAACTACACCCCAACCATCGCGGACAACGACGACCCCAACACCGCAGCCCGAACCCTGCACAGATGGATCTCCGACTGCGCCAACACCATAGCCCCCCTCAAGAAACACACACACCAGGAAAGCCAGCTGGTTCACCACCGAACTCCTAGAGTCCAGACGCACATGCCGCCGCCTCGAAAAAGCCTGGAGAAACTCCAATTCTACAGAAGCCCACAACAACTTCAGAGCCGCCACCAACGCCCACCACCAACTCATCAGAAATACAAGAAAGAAAGCGATCAAAGACAGAATCTCCACGCACGAGCACAACAGCAATGAACTCTTCAGCATCATCAAGGAGTTCGCCCAACCCATCAGCAAGTCTACAGACATCCCTCCCTCACAAGACCTCTGCGACAAACTCCGCACCTTCCACCACAAAATCAAGAACATTTACGACAATTTCGACGAAGACAGCCAACACACAGGACCCTCACCAACCACCCCCGACACCTTGAAGCCAACGATTGACAGCTGGACAGCCCTCACTACCGAAGATACACTGAAGACGATGAAGTCAATCCACTCCGGGGCCCCCACGGACCCCTGCCCCCACCACATCTTCAACAGAGCCGCCGACACCATCGCCCCCATGCTTAGCCACACCATCAACCGCTCCCTCGCGAATGCCTCCTTCCCCTACGACTGGAAGCACGCCAAGATCAACCCCCTCCTGAAAAAACCCTCGGCGGACACCACCGACCTCAAGAACTACAGACCCATCTCCCTGCTCCCGTTCCCAGCAAAAGTCATTGAGAAAGCCATCAACAGCCAACTCGCCAACTTCATCGAAGAGCACAACATCCTCGACTCCTCCCAATCCGGCTTCAGAAAGAACCACAGCACAGAAACCGCCCTCCTCGCCGCAACAGACGACATCCGCTCCCTCCTGGACAGAGGAGAGACAGTAGCCCTCATCCTCCTCGACCTTTCAGCGACCTTAGACACAGTCTCTCACCGCACCCTAACACGCAGACTTCACCACGCATGGATCCGGGACAAGGCCATCGACTGAATCCGCTCATTCCTCTCCGGCAAGAACGCAGCGGGTCAGACTCCCTCCCTTCCTCTCGGACCCTACACCGACCACCTGCGGAGTCCCCCAAGGATCCTCCCGCAGCCTCACGTTGTTCAACGTCTACATGGCTCCGCTCGCCCCCCTCGTCAGAACCCACGGACTCAACATTGTTTCATACGCAGACGACACCCAACTCATCCTCTCCCTATCCAACGAACCCAACGCAGCCAAACACAACTTTCAAGAAGGCATGGAAGCAGTTGTCAAATGGATGAAGAGCAGCTGTCTACAACTCAACACAGACAAAACAGAAGTACTCATCATGGGCCCACACCCCGACGCCTGGAACGACACCTGGTGGCCCCCTGCCTCGGAAGCCCGCCCACCCCACGGACCACGCATCCAACCTCAGAATCATCCTGGACTCGGAACTCAAAATGGACCGCCAGATCAACTCCGTCGCATCCTCCTGCTTCCACACCCTCCGCCTCCTACGCAAGACCTTCAAATGGATCCCCCTCGAACACAGAAAGACCGTCACTCACGCCTTCGTCACCAGCAGACTTGACTACGGCAACGCACTCTACGCCAGTATCAACAAAAAACTCACCGCAAGCTTCAAAACATCCAGAACGCCGCCGCCAGACTAATCCTCAACCTGCCACGACACTGCCACATCACCCAGCACCTGCGCACACTCCACTGGCTCCCCATCGAGGCAAGAATCACCTTCAAGATTCTCACCCACGCACACAAAGCCCTCCACAACACCGGACAAGCATACCTGAACAGCCGACTCGAATTCCATGCACCCCAAAGGACCCTACGATCAGCCCAGCTCTCCCACGCCATGGTCCCCCGCACCAGGAAGTCCAGATCGGGAGGCCGCTCCTTCTCCTTCCTCGCGGCCAGAGCCTGGAACGCCCTCCCGCTCCACCTCAGACAGACGACATCACTCCTCATCTTCACAAGGGACCTCAAAACATGGCTCTTCGATAGACCTCCTCCTTGATGGACAGGACCCTGCGCCTCCCCCCAGCGTCTTGAGACCCTTACGGGTGAGTAGTCGCGCTTAACAAACCCATGATTGATTGATGATCTCCTTGTGTTTGCTTTGTTCATCATGCTTTCCCATGAGGAACAGGGTCAAGACTGATTTGCATATGGCTGGGTCTGAACTGGGGTGGCGAAGTATGCTAAAGAACGATGATGGATACAACCCAGATCTGTGACTGGGGGTGAGTGTCTGAAAAGTTTCAGCGCTCTGTCCATCATCTCTTTGTGTCTGCTGTGATACCACTACCATATTTGAAGGCTGTGAAGTGTCATACGGTGAATCCTGAGACATTTTTTGCCCATCCTATATTACACTCTGAGGATGATGCACATGACTGTGCAAGGTATATTCCGAATGAATCTAGTCAAGCAACAGCGGATCCTATTCCCGGTAGCATTGTTCTATTTTGTTGATGGTTCCTCTACTATTGACCAGGACACAGGAGTAAATCACACAGGTGCGGCAGTAGTCAGAGCACAACAGCATGATTCTTTAGACACACTTCACATAGTAGAGCAGTTAACATTACCAGCACATTATTCTGCACAAGCAGCAGAACTGATAGCCTTGATAGCGTCTCTTAAGCAAGGAATAGGAGAAGTCATCACGATCTATTTAGATTCTGCTTATGTAACAACCACTGTACATTCTAGCATTATGAGATGGGCAGGAGAGGCTTCCTTAAGTCAGACAGGAGTCCTGTTATGCACAGAAATATCTTAGAGGCTTTAAAGAGGCACTTGTTTTACCACAGGCAGTGGCAATTGTGAAATTTGCGGAACATATAAATGGACAGGATTTTGTATCAAGGGGTAATAATGCATTAGCAGATTGGGCAGCTAAAGACACAGCTAGACACTAGTCTGTGACATCAGGTTCACAACATGTCTCTGTTTTAGTGGCCTAGATTGCCTCTTCGTCTGAGTCTGAATCAAACGCTATCACAGATAATGTTACACATTATTATGCTGCGACATCGCGTTTACATCTTCAAGCGATACAGGAAACTGCTCCATTGCATGAGAAACAGTTACTGGAGACTAGTGGGTGCTCCCAGCCAGGGGCCAATTTAATTTATAGACAAATATCGACAGGTAAACCAGCAATGCCTCAGGCTTTACTTATGATAGCTCTTGATCAATTGAATTTACCAGCCCATATCTCGAGAGATCATTTCATCTTCACCTTCATAATTGTACTGTTTGTCAACAATTCTCTCCAAATCCCACATTGAATGTGATAAATTCTACCATACCATGACCACAGGGTCCTTTTAAAGCTCTTCATCTTGACTTTGTGGCCATTATAGGCAGGTGTAACAACAATATGACCCAGGGGGTGATTCTCCGCTGGGGGAATTCCAGAATGGATTAGATTTGATAACGGCACACACTTTTCCAATGCACTTTTCACAAATCTTACGACAATGTTAGGGATAAAGCATAAACTATGTTCTGTTTATCATCCACAGAGCAATGGCACTGGTTAGCGCCTAAACGGCTTATAGAAGAGTAAGATCGGCAAGCTATGCGCCACCTTGCATGAAAAGTGGTTGTATTGCTTACCATTAGCACTATTCTCCCTTAGGAAAACACCTAGTTCTGATCATCACCTGACAACCCATCTGATAGTGACAGAGAGACTCATGAATAAGCAAATACCTGCCACTAGAAGTAAGGCACAGGAAGAAAGTACAGCTGAAATTGTGAAGGATGAAATTCATGTTTATCTCTCTGAATTAACAAAAGTTGCAACGTTCATTTATAAACAGGTAACCAAAGCAACAGAAAAGCACAACACCATTGAGGTCGATCTTCCAATTGTGCACACAGACGACAAAGTGTTTGTGAGGAATTTTGTTCAGGAATGGAAAGAACCAATGTTTGACGATCCCTTTACTGTGACGATGGCCATCCCCATTGCCCTCAAGGTAGGTGGCAGGCAGCCATGGATCCATCTATCGGATGTTCAGATAAACCCTGCATCACTCCAAGTATTGACAGAGATATAAATGGAACAAGAGGGGGGGAGAAGATTGTGACCATAAAAATACCCCTTTCCACCTCTGGACAATTTTTTGAACTAGCAAAACGAATGTTATGTATTTTTGTTTTCTTTTTCCTTTTTTGCCTCTTGATGCTATCATTTCTACTATTGCTTCCTTTATAGTAAAACATATTTTAGTTCTAATATCACACACCTGTGAAGAGAACTGTCTACTCCCACCAATGTGTCTCATAGTATTCACACTAGGATGTTAGATAACATGTGCTACCGACATATGTCAGACATAGGATCAGAAAGTACCCTCAACTAGAGAAGTACCCCCAAGCACAGCTTTATGTCTTTTACATCTCTATCTGTGTAGGATTAAGGCCCGAATACAGCCAATGCATGTTAAGTTAGTACAATTTCTAGTTAACGCTACAAAATATGACTCTTTAGCAGACGTTTTATATATCCTTACAGACAGGCAGGACTTAAATATGAGATAGTACAAATGAAGAAAACAGGTCGTCCTAACACAGCAGAATGGATACAAATGGTCTTAGGTTTAGGGTTTCTAGGAGTAACACACCCATCCACTGAGTGTAATAGTTCTATAGTAAATCCTAATATCACCCAATTGGGTTCATAGGCCAGGATTTGGAGTGACTGGATCAGTTTATGCCCATATCAATGGCATTCTGATATCGAATTTTCTTGAAGGGCCATGTCTTTATGGAATGGTACTGTTAGACTTGGCATCTTTTGGCGTGTTTCCCCTGACTTTTTGCTTTCTAACCTCCCGTTTTTGACTCTGTTTTTGCTGGTGTAATGATTCTGCGCACTTTCCTCACTGCTGTCCAGTGGGAAAGTGCAAGTGCTCCTGTATAAAATGTGTATGGATTGGTATTTCCATGATTGGCCTATTTGATCTATGTGTCAGTCCCTAGTAAAGTGCACTGCGAGTGCCAGGGCCTATAGACCAAATGCTGTTGGTGGGCTGCAGGACTGGATTGTGCCACCCACGCAAACAGCCCGTAAAGTGTAACTCTGGCCTGCCATTGCAGAGCCTGTGCGCAGCCTGGGGCTGCCATGTCGACTTGGCAAGTGCACACACTTGCCAGTCCCTAAACCTTCCCTTTTCTACATATTAGTCACCCCTAAGGTAGGCCCAAGGTACCCCTGTGGGCAGGGTGCATTGTATGTGAAAGGTAGGACATGCCCTGGTGTGTGTGGCATGTCCTGATAGTGAAATACAGCCTACTTCGTTTTCACTATTGCAAGGCTACCTGTTCCCCATAGGCCAGAATGGGCAGTTTTGATTATTACATCCTATAATCCTAACTGACCCAGGGAACATGGTAGAAATTCGAGTTTAGTATGCCTGAACTCAGAATGATAAAATGCATCTTTTAGTGAAGTTGGTTTTAACATTCTGTGTTTGAAAATACCACTTTTAGAAAGTAGGTATTTTCTTGTCTAATCATCCAAGCCTGCCTCTGCTAGGTTGTGTATTCCTTGTCTGGAGTGTGAGTGACAGGGGCTGGGGGATTCCAGGAGACAGGGTGAGTCAGCACAGGGCTGAATAGCAAGATCTACATGTAGATGGGTGGGAGGAGTTGCACCTGGGACCTGAATAGGGCTGTGCCTTCCCTCCACAATGCTGGCTCCACCTCCTGTGGTGTGTCTGATGTCCCTGGCCTACACTGCAAAAGGAAAGAAGGAGACTTGTCAACAAAGTGCTCCAGGATTGACCAGAACTGGTTTGGACTATGCAAAGGCCGCTCTGCCTTCAGAGAACAAAGAGAAATTGAGGACAAAAAGGGGGACCCAAACCCCAGACATTTAGATCTCGCTGGAATCAAGGAACCTGCCAAGACGAAGAGCTGGAAGAGCTGCCAGGAGGAGTACTGCCCCTTTGCTGTGTTGTTGCTTTCTTGGGTTGGCCTGCAGCTGCTGCTTCTGCCTTGGGCAGTGAAAGGACTGGACTGAACTTTCTCTACTTGTGCTGAGTATCTCCAAGGGCCTGAACCGAGCTGGCCTCCTGTTAAGAAGTCTCAGGGACTGCAAAGACTTCACCAACCTCTGGGTACCGCTCCTGGAACTGCTGTTTCAGTTGCCACAGGGAAAGAGGGAACCGCGACCGACTCTGTCAACCGACTCCGTCGCTGGCCTTGTGTCCCGAAGGCACCGCAAGCCGCACCGACTCGCCCTGCACCATAAGCCTTGGCCTCACCGACTCCGTCACCGAGCCGCCGCCTGCACCGCATCGAGAGACACCGCGTCCTGCATCGCCTCGCTTCACCTCGCTGGCCTGGGCTCACCGACACGGTCGCTGCTGGCTCGACACCCGTGACCGACTCGTCACGCACAGCTGTCCGGCTCGGCCAGCGCCAATTCCCGCCAACCGGCTCTGTCGCTCGCATCGCAACTTGCCAGCACCGCATTGAGCACCGACTCGCCCTGCACCGCAAGCCTTGGTCTCACCGACGCCATCTGCACGATCGTCACCGAGCCGCTGCTCGTACCGTATCGAGGGACACCGCACCTTGCCCCGCTTCCACCTTGCACCGTGACCGCGACGAACGCCACAACCGGCTCTGTCACCCGCACCGCAACCTGCCAGCACCGCATCGAGCACCGACTCGCCCTGCACCGCAAGCCTTGGTCTCACCGACGCCGTCTGCACGATCGTCACCGAGCCGCTGCTCGCCACCACATCGAGGGACACCGCACCTTGCACCGCTTCCATTTTGCATCGCGACCGCGACGGATGCCAAGACTGACTCGCACGCCTGTGTGAGCCGCACTAAGAAAGGTACTGTGAACGAATCTGTCCCGCTGTTGCTGGCCCGTACCGACGCGGTCAGCGGGAACTGCGAGACTCTGTTGTTTTCAGCATCGCGGTAGGCTCGGACCGAGCTACCGACTCGTACGAACTGTGCTTTTCAACGTATTTTGCAACTTAAAGACATTTTGAGAAGTAACTATTTTTGAAGTACTGTATAGTGGATTTTTATCGTATTTGGTCTTGTGTTAAGGATATAAAAATATTGGATATTTTTCTAAACTGGTGTGGTGTCTGTTTGTAGTGCTAACAATGTATTACTGTTGGTTATGTGCAAATGCTTTACACACTGCCTCTAGAATAAGCCTGACTGCTCGTGCCAAGCTACCAAGGGGGTGAGCAGGGGTTATTTTAGGAGTGTAACTCCCTTATCCTGACTAGGAAGAAGGGTCCCTACTTGGACAAAGGTGCAAGCCCTTGCCAACTAGAGACCCCCATTTCTAACATTGGTTGTCAGCGGTGAGGATAGGACTTGTGTTTGCACTTGACTTACAGTGATTGGTGTGTACTATGAAATTTGTACTTGTAAAGCGCACCCATACCCCCAAAGGGGTGTCCAGGCGTTGTACGCATACCGCTGTGGAACCCTTCCTGGCTTTTCCCTGTGAAATGTCCACTCCTGGGCACCCCCAGGGTGAAGCCAGGCATCCCAGCGCTGTTGGGGCCGTTGTGGAGATTAAGCAAGCTATTGCCCAGAGTTGCAGAGTGGGACCCATGATTAGAATAGGCACCGAGGCGAGAATTATCAGGTCCGAGGAAATTGAGCCCAAGACCCGCCGAGGCGGGAATTGAACCCTGGTCCCGGGCCAGATCTCTGCATCAGGGTCTGCCGCTCTAACCATTGAGCCACACTTCTCCACGACTACCATATCGCAGACCATTACGTACCACATACAGGTTCTTTTTCTTTTTGGCCTATTTTTGATCTTGCCAGTTTGAACTTGCTACTTCAACATGCCTGAATCTATAGGATCATCAATTGCATCAGTAGAAATTGCCTTTGAGGAGGATCGATTGGAAGCCTACAATGTCAAGGAGTTAAAATCGATTTGCAAGAACCTGAAAGTCCAGGTCAGAGGCCTCACCAGGAAGGATGAGCTACAGAAGGCGCTGAGGGCCTGGGTAGCAGCCAGACATGCCAGTGAGCAATCTGGTGACCTCACTGGAGAGGTGGAGGAACCTGTTCCTAGGGTGGATGTGCTTTTGGGAGGGGGGGAACCCTCCAGACCAGGCAGCAGTAGCTTGTCTCCAGAGGAGCTGGAGGACAGGCGGGAAGTAAGGAGTTTTGAATTGGAGAAACTCAGAATAGAAAGTGAGAGAGAAGACAAGAGAATAGCCATGGAGGAAAAGAAGATGATGTTAGATCATGAGAGAATGATTAAGGAGCTGGAGCTAAAGAGTAGAACCGGCTCAGATGGTGGCAGCAATTCTTCAGCACACACAGACAGGATCGTACACATCCCCAAGAATGTAGGTAAAGAGTACAAGAAGGGTGATGACATTCAAAGGTGGTTACAAGGGTACGAGTCGTCTATTCATATGAATGGGGTCCCTGAGAGGAACTGGGGAGCGGGGTTGTGGCCTCTCTTTCCAGAGGAAGCTAGGGATACTCTGATAGCTTTGGGTAAGGGGCAGGACCTCACCTATGCTGACATGAAAGACGCTCTCCTCACTAGATATGGGCTCACACCTGAAAAGTACAGGGATCAGTTTAGGTCCAGTAAAAGTCTGAGGCCAACACTTGGTTGGAATGTGTGGATATGTTCTGTAGGTCGCTGGATGGTTGGGTGAAGGGCAGTAATGTAACAGATTTTCAGGGGCTCTACAATTTGATTGCATGGGAGCACTTGTCTAGTCTATGTTTTGCAGATCTGCGCCAGCACCTAGTTGACAGTAAGCTAACTGACCCCAGAAAGCTTGCTATGGAGGCGGACCGCTGGGTGAGTACCAGGGTCCACAAGAAAGCGTTTGGGGGAGACTCAGCCAAAGGTGGGCAGGGTCCCCAGCAGAAGAGTGGGGGGGACAAGGGTAAAACTCAGGAGTTCTCTAAAGGGCCCCAAACTAGTACCCAGGGTAAAGGTTCCCATCCCCCAGGTGATAAGAAGAAAGGGGACTCTACAGGAAAGCCTGCTGAGACCAGCCCCCGCAAGTGTTATGCATGTGACCAGGTGGGTCACATGAAGGGGGACCCCAGGTGCCCGAAGGGGACGCAGCCACCCACTGGTGGGAAGACCAAGGTGTTGGCTAGTGTAGCGCTTGGGGAGGAGGGGTGCCCACAGGAGGGTGGGGATCCCGCAGAATAGACCCTTGTCTCACTAGGGGACAGTGAGATGGTCCCAAGAAACCAGGTGCCCCCTAACACAAAGAAATATAGCACCTGGGTGACCATTAATGGGAAAAGGGTAGAGGCTCTCAGAGATACTGGAGCCAGTGTGACATCAGTCCGGTGTCACCTGGTCTCTGAGAAGCAGGTAGTCCCAGGGGCATTCCACCAAGTAGTTGCTGTAGACAACTCTGAGCGCCAGTGTATGGTGGCGCAGGTTCCCTTTGAATGGGGGGGGTCTCAGGTCCCTTGAGGGTGGTTGTGAGCCCTACCATGCCTGTAGATTGTCTGCTAGGTAACGACCTGGAGCAGTCCTTATGGAAGGATGTTGAGCTCAGGTCTCACTTGGAGATGCTTGGGTTGCCAGAGTGGGCATGCGTGTCTACTCGGTCAATGGCAGCCAGAAAGGGTGATCAAGAAGACTTGGAGCCTGGAATAATGGCCCAAGTCCCTGCCAAGAGGAAGGGCAGGGGGCGCGGGAAACCGGCCCCCGAAGTTCCCACGGACCGGGAGGAGGCGGACCTCGAGGGGGACGCCCCGGTGCCTACAGGGGAGCAGGTAGCCGAACTGGGAGACATCTCTGAGCTGACCCATTGGCAGCAAGAAGGGGGTCCCACCAGGGAGGAGTTCTGCAGGGAGCAGAAAAAGTGCCCTACTCTGGAGGGTCTGCGGCGGCAGGCTGCAGACCAGGCAGCTGGTAATCAGTCCGGGTCACATCTGATCTACTGGGAGAATGGTCTCCTATACAGTGAGCCTAAGGTTGCTGAGCCTGGGTCAGCCCGTGTGCTGGTGGTACCCCAGCGCTTCAGGACCTTCCTACTGGGTCTGGCTCATGATGTGCCTTTGGCAGGACATTTGGGGCAGGACAAGACCTTTGACAGGCTTGTCACCCACTTCTTTTGGCCCCAAATGCGAAGGCAGTCAGATGCACACTGTAGGTCTTGCCAAACTTGCCAGGCAAGTGGTAAGAGTGGGAGGAAGGTCAAAGCTCCTCTCCAACCTTTTCCTGTTGTTGGAATACCCTTTGAAAGGGTTGGGATGGATATTGTGGGGCCACTGGATCCCAAGACAGCCATGGGCAACAGGTACATCCTGGTCTTGGTGGACCATGCCACCCGGTACCCGGAGGCAATCCCTCTCAGGACAACGACGGCGCCAGTGGTGGGCCGGGCGTTAATGGGGATCTTTTCCCGTGTGGGCTTCCCCAGAGAGGTGGTTTCTGACAGGGGGACCAATTTCATATCCAAGTATATGACATCCCTGTGGAAGGAGTGTGGTGTAACCTACAAGTTCACCACGCCTTACCACCCACAAGGAAACGGTCTGGTGGAGAGATTCAACCAGACCTTGAAAGGCATGATCAAGGGTCTAACAGAACCCATGAGGCGTAAGTGGGACGTCCTCTTGCCATGCCTACTCTTTGCATACAGGGAGGTGCCTCAGAAGTCTCTTGAGTACAGCCCCTTTGAGCTCCTGTATGGCCACCCTGTCAGAGGACCTCTGAGTTTGGTAAAGGAAGGCTGGGAGGCAGCTCCCAGGAAAACTCCCCAGGATGTGTTTAGTTACATGCTGGCCTTTAGAAACCAAACTGCCCGCTTCAGGAAACTCGCTCAGGCGAACCTAGAAGCAAGCCAGGAAGAAATGAAGAGGTGGTATGACCAGAATGCCACTCTGGTCGAATTTCAACCTGGGCAAAAAGTGTGGGTCATGGCCCCAGTGGAACCTTATGCCTTGCAGGACAAGTGGACTGGGCCATATGAGGTGGTGGAGCGCAAAAGTGACGTCACCTACCTGGTGGATTTGCAGGCTCCAAGGAACCCTTTGAGGGTCCTTCACGTGAATCGCCTCAAGCCCCACTTCGAGAGGTCCGAAGTGAGTATGCTCTTGGCAACAGATGATGGGGTGGAAGAGGAGAGTGAGCCTCTCCCTGACCTCCTGTCTAACAAGGAGCATGATGGGTCAGTGGAGGGTGTGATCCTCTCCCCTACACTGACTCAGGAGCAGCAGGGGGACTGTCACCAGTTGTTGGGACAGTTCGCCCCACTGTTCTCTCTGACCCCCGGTGTTACTCACTGGTGTACCCATGACGTGGACACTGGTGACAGCCCTCCTGTGAAGCACAAGATTTACAGGTTGACTGACCGGGTCAGGGCCAGCATCAAGGAGGAGGTCTCTAAGATGTTGGCGTTAGGGGTGATTGAGCCCTCCAACAGTCCTTGGGCCAGCCCAGTGGTCTTGGTCCCAAAGGCTGCTGCACCCCGTGCTACTCCAGAACTCCGGTTTTGTGTGGACTACCGTGGGCTCAATGCCGTCACCAGGACCGACGCACACCCCATCCCCAGAGCTTATGAGCTCATTGATCGGTTGGGAGCTGCCCGGTTCCTCAGCACGTTTGATTTAACGTCTGGGTACTGGCAGATTGCCTTAACCGATGGAGCCAAGGGGAGGTCAGCATTCTCAACCCCAGAAGGTCATTACCAATTTCGGGTGATGCTCTTTGGGTTGAAGAATGCCCCTGCCACCTTTAAGAGGTTGGTCAATCAGGTGTTGGCTGGACTGGAGGATTTCAGTGCCGCCTACCTGGATGACATTGCTGTGTTGAGTTCCAGCTGGGAAGAACATTTACAGCACCTTGAGAAAGTGTTGAGGGCTCTGCAAGGTGCAGGCCTCACGATCAAGGCCAGTAAGTGCCAGATCGGGCAGGGTTCTGTGGTGTACTTGGGACACCAGGTAGGAAGCGGCCAGGTGGCGCCCCTACAACCCAATATTGACACCATCCTGGCTTGGGAACCCCCCAAGATCCAGACAGAGGTGAGGGCCTTTTTAGGACTAACCGGCTACTATAGGAGATTTGTTAAGGGCTATGGCACCATTGTCGCCCCCTTAACAGAGCTGACTTCCAAGAAGCAGCCCAGGAAGGTGATCTGGACTGAGTCTTGCCAGAAAGCTTTTGATGCCCTGAAGGCAGCCATGTGCACGGCGCCCGTGCTCAAGGCATCTGACTTCTCCAAGGAATTCGTCGTGCAGACTGACGCTTCAGAGCATGGTGTGGGAGCGGTGCTCTCACAACTGAACGAAGAGGGCCTGGATCAGCCTGTAGTCTTCCTTAGCAGGAGACTACTCCCTAGGGAACAGAGGTGGAGTGCCATAGAAAGGGAAGCTTTTGCTGTGGTCTGGGCACTGAAGAAGCTGAGACCATACCTGTTTGGGACTCACTTCCGGGTTCAGACAGACCACAGGCCCCTCAGATGGTTGATGCAAATGATGGGTGAGAATCCAAAACTGCTGAGGTGGTCCATCTCCCTACAGGGAATGGACTTTACGGTGGAACACCGCCCTGGTACAGAACACGCCAACGCAGATGGTCTGTCCAGGTTCTTCCGCCTTAGTGAAGAGAACTCCAATGGGGTTGGGTAGTTCTCCCTACTTTCAGCTGGAGGGGACATGTATTAGACTTGGCATCTTTTGGCGTGTTTCCCCTGACTTTTTGCTTTCTAACCTCCCGTTTTGACTCTGTTTTTGCTGGTGTAATGATTCTGCGCACTTTCCTCATTGCTGTCCAGTGGGAAAGTGCAAGTGGTCCTGTATAAAATGTGTATGGATTGGTATTTCCATGATTGGCCGATTTGATCTATGTGTCAGTCCCTAGTAAAATGCACTGTGAGTGCCAGGGCCTATAGACCAAATGCTGTTGGTGGGCTGCAGCACTGGATTGTGCCACCCACACAAACAGCCCGTAAAGTGTAACTCTGGCCTGCCATTGCAGAGCCTGTGCGCAGCCTGGGGCTGCCATGTCAACTTGGCAAGTGCACACACTTGCCAGTCCCTGAACCTTCCCTTTTCTACATATTAGTCACCATTAAGGTAGGCCCAAGGTACCCCTGTGGGCAGGGTGCATTGTATGTGAAAGGTAGGACATGCCCTGGTGTGTGTGGCATGTCCTGATAGTGAAATACAGCCTACTTCGTTTTTCACTATTGCAAGGCTACCTGTTCCCCATAGGCCAGAATGGGCAGTTTTGATTATTACATCCTATAATCCTAACTGACCCAGGGAACATGGTAGAAATTCGAGTTTAGTATGCCTGAACTCAGAATGATAAAATGCATCTTTTAGTGAAGTTGGTTTTAACATTCTGTGTTTGAAAATACCACTTTTAGAAAGTAGGTATTTTCTTGTCTAACCATCCAAGCCTGCCTCTGCTAGGTTGTGTATTCCTTCTCTGGAGTGTGAGTGACAGGGGCTGGGGGATTCCAGGAGACAGGGTGAGTCAGCACAGGGCTGAATAGCAAGATCTACATGTAGATGGTTGGGAGGAGTTGCACCTGGGACCTGAATAGGGCTGTGCCTACCCTCCACAATGCTGGCTCCACCTCCTGTGGTGTGTCTGATGTCCCTGGCCTACGCTGCAAAAGGAAAGAAGGAGACTTGTCATCAAAGTGCTCCAGGACTGACCAGAACTGGTTTGGACTAGGCAAAGGCCTCTCTGCCTTCAGAGAACAAAGAGAAATTGAGGATAAAAAGGGGGACCCAAACCCCAGACCTTTAGATCTCGCTGGAATCAAGGAACCTGCCAAGACGAAGAGCTGGAAGAGCTGCCAGGAGGAGTACTGCCCCTTTGCTGTGTTGTTGCTTTGTTGGGTTGGAATGCAGCTGCTGCTTCTGCCTTGGGCAGTGAAAGGACTGGACTGAACTTTCTCTACTTGTGCTGAGTATCTCCAAGGGCCTGAACCGAGCTGGCCTCCTGTTAAGAAGTCTCAGGGACTGCTAAGACTTCACCAACCTCTGGGTACTGCTCCTGGAACTGATGTTTCAGTTGCCTCAGAGAAAGAGGGAACCGCGACCGACTCTGTCAACCGACTCCGTCGCTGGCCTTGTGTCCCGAAGGCACCCAAGCCGCACGGACTCGCCCTGCACCGTAAGCCTTGGTCTCACTGACTCCGTCACCGAGCCGCTGCTTGCACCGCGTCGAGAGACACCGCGACCTGCATCGCCTCGCTTCACCTCGCTGGCCTGGGCTCACCGACACGGTCGCTGCTGGCTCGACACCCGTGACCGACTCGTCACGCACAGCTGTCCGGCTCGGCCAGCGCCAATTCCCGCCAACCGGCTCTGTCGCTCGCATCGCAACTTGCCAGCACCGCATCGAGCACCGACTCGCCCTGCACCGCAAGCCTTGGTCTCACCGACGCCGTCTGCACGATCGTCACCGAGCCGCTACTCGCACCGCATCGAGGGACACCGCACCTTGCACCGCTTCCACCTTGCACCGTGACCGCGACGAACGCCACAACCGGCTCTGTCACCCGCACCGCAACCTGCCAGCACCGCATCGAGCACCGACTCGCCCTGCACCGCAAGCCTTGGTCTCACCGATGCCGTCTGCACGATCGTCACCGAGCCGCTGCTCGCACCGCATCGAGGGACACCGCACCTTGCACCGCTTCCATTTTGCATCGCGACCGCGACGGATGCCAAGACTGACTCGCACGCCTGTGTGAGCCGCACTAAGAAAGGTACTGTGAACGAATCTGTCCCGCTGTTGCTGGCCCGTACCGACGCGGTCAGCGGGAACTGCGAGACTCTGTTGTTTTCAGCATCGCGGTAGGCTCGGACCGAGCTACCGACTCGTACGAACTGTGCTTTTCAACGTATTTTGCAACTTAAAGACATTTTGAGAAGTAACTATTTTTGAAGTACTGTATAGTGGATTTTTATCGTATTTGGTCTTGTGTTAAGTATATAAAAATATTGGATATTTTTCTAAACTGGCGTGGTGTCCGTTTGTAGTGCTTACAATGTATTACTGTTGGTTATGTGCAAATGCTTTACACACTGCCTCTAGAATAAGCCTGCCTGCTCGTGCCAAGCTACCAAGGGGGTGAGCAGGGGTTATTTTAGGAGTGTAACTCCCTTATCCTGACTAGGAAGAAGGGTCCCTACTTGGACAAAGGTGCAAGCCCTTGCCAACTAGAGACCCTCATTTCTAACATTGGTTGTCAGCGGTGAGGATAGGACTTGTGTTTGCACTTGACTTACAGTGATTGGTGTGCACTACTACCATATCGCAGACCATTACGTACCACATACAGGTTCTTTTTCTTTTTGGCCTATTTTTGATCTTGCCAGTTTGAACTTGCTACTTCAACATGCCTGAATCTATAGGATCATCAATTGCATCAGTAGAAATTGCCTTTGAGGAGGATCGATTGGAAGCCTACAATGTCAAGGAGTTAAAATCGATTTGCAAGAACCTGAAAGTCCAGGTCAGAGGCCTCACCAGGGAGGATGAGCTACAGAAGGCGCTGAGGGCCTGGGTAGCAGCCAGACATGCCAGTGAGCAATCTGGTGACCTCACTGGAGAGGTGGAGGAACCTGTTCCTAGGGTGGATGTGCTTTTGGGAGGGGGGGAACCCTCCAGACCAGGCAGCACTAGCTTGTCCCAGAGGAGCTGGAGGAGAGGCGGGAAGTAAGGAGGTTTGAATTGGAGAAACTCAGAATAGAAAGTGAGAGAGAAGACGAGAATAGCCATGGAGGAAAAGAAGATGATGTTAGATCATGAGAGAATGATTAAGGAGCTGGAGCTAAAGAGTAGAACCGGCTCAGATGGTGGCAGCAATTCTTCAGCACACACAGACAGGATCGTACACATCCCCAAGAATGTAGGTAAAGAGTACAAGAAGGGTGATGACATTCAAAGGTGGTTTCAATGGTACGTGTCGTCTATTCATATGAATGGGGTCCCTGAGAGGAACTGGGGAGCGGGGTTGTGGCCTCTCTTTCCAGAGGAAGCTAGGGATACTCTGATAGCTTTGGGTAAGGGGCAGGACCTCACCTATGCTGACATGAAAGACGCTCTCCTCACTAGATATGGGCTCACACCTGAAAAGTACAGGGATCAGTTTAGGTCCAGTAAAAGTCTGAGGCCAACACTTGGTTGGAATGTGTGGATATGTTCTGTAGGTCGCTGGATGGTTGGGTGAAGGGCAGTAATGTAACAGATTTTCAGGGGCTCTACAATTTGATTGCATGGGAGCACTTGTCTAGTCTATGTTTTGCAGATCTGCGCCAGCACCTAGTTGACAGTAAGCTAACTGACCCCAGAAAGCTTGCTATGGAGGCGGACCGCTGGGTGAGTACCAGGGTCCACAAGAAAGCGTTTGGGGGAGACTCAGCAAAAGGTGGGCAGGGTCCCCAGCAGAAGAGTGGGGGGGACAAGGGTAAAACTCAGGAGTTCTCTAAAGGGCCCCAAACTAGTACCCAGGGTAAAGGTTCCCATCCCCCAGGTGATAAGAAGAAAGGGGACTCTACAGGAAAGCCTGCTGAGACCAGCCCCCGCAAGTGTTATGCATGTGACCAGGTGAGTCACATGAAGGGGGACCCCAGGTGCCCGAAGGGGACGCAGCCACCCACTGGTGGGCAGACCAAGGTGTTGGCTTGTGTAGCGCTTGGGGAGGAGGGGTGCCCACAGGAGGGTGGGGATCCCGCAGAAATGACCCTTGTCTCACTAGGGGACAGTGAGATGGTCCCAGGAAACCAGGTGCCCCCTAACACAAAGAAATATAGCACCTGGGTGACCATTAATGGGAAAAGGGTAGAGGCTCTCAGAGATACTGGAGCCAGTGTGACCTCAGTCCGGTGTCACCTGGTCTCTGAGAAGCAGGTAGTCCCAGGGGCATTCCACCAAGTAGTTGCTGTAGACAACTCTGAGCGCCAGTGTATGGTGGCACAGGTTCCCTTTGAATGGGGGAGGGTCTCAGGTCCCTTGAGGGTGGTTGTGAGCCCTACCATGCCTGTAGATTGTCTGCTAGGTAACGACCTGGAGCAGTCCTTATGGAAGGATGTTGAGCTCAGGTCTCACTTGGAGATGCTTGGGTTGCCAGAGTGGGCATGCGTGTCTACTCGGTCAATGGCAGCCAGAAAGGGTGATCAAGAGGACTTGGAGCCTGGAACAATGGCCCAAGTCCCTGCCAAGAAGGAAAGGCAGGGGGCGCGGGAACCGGCCCCCGAAGTTCCCACGGACCGGGAGGAGGCGGACCTCGAGGGGGACGCCCCGGTGCCTACAGGGGAGCAGGTAGCCAAACTGGGAGACATCTCTGAGCTGACCCATTGGCAGCAAGAAGGGGGTCCCACCAGGGAGGCGTTCTGCAGGGAGCAGAACAAGTGCCCTACTCTGGAGGGTCTGCGGCGGCAGGCTGCAGACCAGGCAGCTGGTAATCAGTCCGGGTCACATCTGATCTACTGGGAGAATGGTCTCCTATACAGTGAGCCTAAGGTTGCTGAGCCTGGGTCAGCCCGTGTGCTGGTGGTACCCCAGCGCTTCAGGACCTTCCTACTGGGTCTGGCTCATGACGTGCCTTTGGCAGGACATTTGGGGCAGGACAAGACCTTTGACAGGCTTGTCACCCACTTCTTTGGCCCCAAATGCGAAGGCAGTCAGATGCACACTGTAGGTCTTGCCAAACTTGCCAGGCAAGTGGTAAGAGTGGGAGGAAGGTCAAAGCTCCTCTCCAACCTTTTCCTGTTGTTGGAACACCCTTGGAAAGGGTAGGGATGGATATTGTGGGGCCACTGGATTCCAAGACAGCCATGGGCAACAGGTACATCCTGGTCTTGGTGGACCATGCCACCCGGTACCCGGAGGCAATCCCTCTCAGGACAACGACGGCGCCAGTGGTGGGCCGGGCGTTAATGGGGATCTTTTCCCGTGTGGGCTTCCCCAGAGAGGTGGTTTCTGACAGGGGGACCAATTTCATATCCAAGTATATGACATCCCTGTGGAAGGAGTGTGGTGTAACCTACAAGTTCACCACGCCTTACCACCCACAAGGAAACGGTCTGGTGGAGAGATTCAACCAGACCTTGAAAGGCATGATCAAGGGTCTAACAGAACCCATGAGGCGTAAGTGGGACGTCCTCTTGCCATGCCTACTCTTTGCATACAGGGAGGTGCCTCAGAAGTCTCTTGGGCACAGCCCTTTGAGCTCCTGTATGGCCACCCTGTCAGAGGACCTCTGAGTTTGGTAAAGGAAGGCTGGGAGGCAGCTCCCAGGAAAACTCCCCAGGATGTGTTTAGTTACATGCTGGCCTTTAGAAACCAAACTGCCCGCTTCAGGAAACTCGCTCAGGCGAACCTAGAAGCAAGCCAGGAAGAAATGAAGAGGTGGTATGACCAGAATGCCACTCTGGTCGAATTTCAACCTGGGCAAAACGTGTGGGTCATGGCCCCAGTGGAACCTTGTGCCTTGCAGGACAAGTGGACTGGGCCATATGAGTTGGTGGAGCGCAAAAGTGACGTCACCTACCTGGTGGATTTGCAGGCTCCAAGGAACCCTTTGAGGGTCCTTCACGTGAACCGCCTCAAGCCCCACTTCGAGAGGTCCGAAGTGAGTATGCTCTTGGCGACAGATGATGGGGTGGAAGAGGAGAGTGAGCCTCTCCCTGACCTCCTATCTACCAAGGAGCATGATGGGTCAGTGGAGGGTGTGATCCTCTCCCCTACACTGACTCAGGAGCAGCATGGGGACTGTCACCAGTTGTTGGGACAGTTCGCCCCACTGTTCTCTCTGAACCCCGGTGTTACTCACTGGTGTACCCATGACGTGGACACTGGTGACAGCCCTCCTGTGAAGCACAAGATTTACAGGTTGACTGACCGGGTCAGGGCCAGCATCAAGGAGGAGGTCTCTAAGATGTTGGCGTTAGGGGTGATTGAGCCCTCCAACAGTCCTTGGGCCAGCCCAGTGGTCTTGGTCCCAACGGCTGCTGCAACCGGTGCCACTCCAGAACTCCGGTTTTGTGTGGACTACCGTGGGCTCAATGCCGTCACCAGGACCGACGCGCACCCCATCCCCAGAGCTGATGAGCTCATTGATCGGTTGGGAGCTGCCCGGTTCCTCAGCACGTATGATTTAACGTCTGGGTACTGGCAGATTGCCTTAACCGATGGGGCCAAGGAGAGGTCAGCATTCTCAACCCCAGAAGGTCATTACCAATTTCGGGTGATGCCCTTTGGGTTGAAGAATGCCCCTGCCACCTTTCAGAGGTTGGTCAATCAGGTGTTGGCTGGACTGGAGGATTTTAGTGCCGCCTACCTGGATGACATTGCTGTGTTCAGTTCCAGCTGGGAAGAACATTTACAGCACCTTGAGAAAGTGTTGAGAGCTCTGCAAGGTGCAGGCTTCACGATCAAGGCCAGTAAGTGCCAAATCGGGCAGGGTTCTGTGGTGTACTTGGGACACCAGGTAGGAAGCGGCCAGGTGGCGCCCCTACAACCCAAGATTGACACCATCCTGGCTTGGGAACCCCCAAGACCCAGACAGAGGTGAGGGCCTTTTAGGACTCACCGGCTACTATAGGAGATTGTTAAGGGCTATGGCACCATTGTCGCCCCTTAACAGAGCTGACTTCAAGAAGCAGCCCAGGAAGGTGATCTGGACTGAGTCTTGCCAGAAAGCTTTTGATGCCCTGAAGGCAGCCATGTGCACGGCGCCCGTGCTCAAGGCACCTGACTTCTCCAAGGAATTCGTCGTGCAGACTGACGCTTCAGAGCATGGTGTGGGAGCGGTGCTCTCACAACTGAACGAAGAGGGCCTGGATCAGCCTATAGTCTTCCTTAGCAGGAGACTACTCCCCAGGGAACAGAGGTGGAGTGCCATAGAAAGGGAAGCTTTTGCTGTGGTCTGGGCACTGAAGAAGCTGAGACCATACCTGTTTGGGACTCACTTCCGGGTTCAGACAGACCACAGGCCCCTCAGATGGTTGATGCAAATGAGGGGTGAGAATCCAAAACTGCTGAGGTGGTCCATCTCCCTACAGGGAATGGACTTTACGGTGGAACACCGCCCTGGTACAGAACACGCCAACGCAGATGGTCTGTCCAGGTTCTTCCGCCTTAGTGAAGAGAACTCCAATGGGGTTGGGTAGTTCTCCCTACTTTCAGCTGGAGGGGACATGTGTTAGACTTGGCATCTTTTGGCGTGTTTCCCCTGACTTTTTGCTTTCTAACCTTCCGTTTTGACTCTGTTTTTGCTGGTGTAATGATTCTGCGCACTTTCCTCACTGCTGTCCAGTGGGAAAGTGCAAGTGCTCCTGTATAAAATGTGTATGGATTGGTATTTCCATGATTGGCCTATTTGATCTATGTGTCAGTCCCTAGTAAAGTGCACTGCGAGTGCCAGGGCCTATAGACCAAATGCTGTTGGTGGGCTGCAGCACTGGATTGTGCCACCCACGCAAACAGCCCGTAAAGTGTAACTCTGGCCTGCCATTGCAGAGCCTGTGCACAGCCTGGGGCTGCCATGTCGACTTGGCAAGTGCACACACTTGCCAGTCCCTAAACCTTCCCTTTTCTACATATTAGTCACCCCTAAGGTAGGCCCAAGGTACCCCTGTGGGCAGGGTGCATTGTATGTGAAAGGTAGGACATGCCCTGGTGTGTGTGGCATGTCCTGATAGTGAAATACAGCTTACTTCGTTTTTCACTATTGCAAGGCTACCTGTTCCCCATAGGCCACAATGGGCAGTTTTGATTATTACATCCTATAATCCTAACTGACCCAGGGAACATGGTAGAAATTCGAGTTTAGTATGCCTGAACTCAGAATGAAAAAATGCATCTTTTAGTGAAGTTGATTTTAACATTCTGTGTTTGAAAATACCACTTTTAGAAAGTAGTTATTTTCTTGTCTAACCATCCAAGCCTGCCTCTGCTAGGTTGTGTATTCCTTGTCTGGAGTGTCAGTGACAGGGGCTGGGGGATTCCAGGAGACAGGGTGAGTCAGCACAGGGCTGAATAGCAAGATCTACATGTAGATGGGTGGGAGGAGTTGCACCTGGGACCTGAATAGGGCTGTGCCTTCCCTCCACAATGCTGGCTCCACCTCCTGTGGTGTGTTGATGTCCCTGGCCTACACTGCAAAAGGAAAGAAGGAGACTTGTCAACAAATTGCTCCAGGACTGACCAGAACTGGTTTGGACTAGGCGAAGGCCTCTCTGCCTTCAGAGAACAAAGAGAAATTGAGGATAAAAAGGGGGACCCAAACCCCAGACCTTTAGATCTCGCTGGAATCAAGGAACTTGCCAAGACGAAGAGCTGGAAGAGCTGCCAGGAGGAGTACTGCCCCTTTGCTGTGTTGTTGCTTTGTTGGGTTGGCCTGCAGCTGCTGCTTCTGCCTTGGGCAGTGAAAGGACTGGACTGAACTTTCTCTACTTGTGCTGAGTATCTCCAAGGGCCTGAACCGAGCTGGCCTCCTGTTAAGAAGTCTCAGGGACTGCAAATACTTCACCAACCTCTGGGTACCGCTCCTGGAACTGCTGTTTCAGTTGCCACAGAGAAAGAGGGAACCGCGACCGACTCTGTCAACCGACTCCGTCGCTGGCCTTGTGTCCCGAAGGCACCGCAAGCTGCACCGACTCGCCCTGCACCGTAAGCCTTGGTCTCACCGGCTCCGTCACTGAGCCGCTGCCTGCACCGCATCGAGAGACACCGCGACCTGCATCGTCTCGCTTCACCTCGCTGGCCTGGGCTCACCGACACGGTCGCTGCTGGCTCGACACCCGTGACCGACTCGTCACGCACAGCTGTTCGGCTCGGCCAGCGCCAATTCCCGCCAACCGGCTCTGTCGCTCGCATCGCAACTTGCCAGCACCGCATCGAGCACCGACTCGCCCTGCACCGCAAGCCTTGGTCTCACCGACGCTGTCTGCACGATCGTCACCGAGCCGCTGCTCGCACCGCATCGAGGGACACCGCACCTTGCACCGCTTCCACCTTGCACCGTGACCGCGACGAGACGCCACAACCGGCTCTGTCACCCGCACCGCAACCTGCCAGCACCGCATCGAGCACCGACTCGCCCTGCACCGCAAGACTTGGTCTCACCGACGCCGTCTGCACGATCGTCACCGAGCCGCTGCTCGCACCGCATCGAGGGACACCGCACCTTGCACCGCTTCCATTTTGCATCGCGACCGCGACGGATGCCAAGACCGACTCGCACGCCTGTGTGAGTCGCACTAAGAAAGGTACTGTGAACGAATCTGTCCCGCTGTTGCTGGCCCGTACCGACGCGGTCAGCGGGAACTGCGAGACTCTGTTGTTTTCAGCATCGCAGTAGGCTCGGACCGAGCTACCGACTCGTACGAACTGTGCTTTTCAACGCATTTTGCAACTTAAAGACATTTTGAGAAGTAACTATTTTTTAAGTACTGTATAGTGGATTTTTATCGTATTTGGTCATGTGTTAAGTATATAAAAATATTGGATATTTTTCTAAACTGGTGTGGTGTCTGTTTGTAGTGCTTACAATGTATTACTGTTGGTTATGTGCAAATGCTTTACACACTGCCTCTAGAATAAGCCTGACTGCTCGTGCCAAGCTACCAAGGGGGTGAGCAGGGGTTATTTTAGGAGTGTAACTCCCTTATCCTGACTAGGAAGAAGGGTCCCTACTTGGACAAAGGTGCAAGCCCTTGCCAACTAGAGACCCCCATTTCTAACATTGGTTGTCAGCGGTGAGGACAGGACTTGTGTTTGCACTTGACTTACAGTGATTGGTGTGCACTACTACTATATCGCAGACCATTACGTACCACATACAGGTTCTTTTTCTTTTTGGCCTATTTTTGATCTTGTCAGTTTGAACTTGCTACTTCAACATGGCTAAATGATTCCTCTTCTACTATACTAGACATCCTGGTTCCACCCAGTTACTCTATCATCTGTCAAGATCGCGCTATCCGTCTTGGGGGCGGTATTGCTTGTATTTATCGATCAAACCTCTCTGTCAAACAATCACTTTCCTCTCCAACATCTGGCTGTGAATATATGATGATCAATATCTCTACCAAAGACAACTCCACCTGCACTCTGAACACTTTCTACCATCCCCCAGGTGATAATCTTACCTTCATTGAACAAATCATGGAGATCATCTCCACCAACCTTACCCCATACAACAACCAGATTTTCCTAGGTGACTTCAACATTCACTGGAATGACACTAAGGATCCACTAGTGAATTGCTTTAAGGCTTTCCTCCAGGACCTCAACCTGACCCAAGTCTGTAATCGTCCTACTCATATAAAAGGGGCCATCTTAGACTTAATCATAGCCAAGGAAAATACCATACTATTGGATTCTATTTCACCCTGCGACTGGACCGATCATCACTGCATCACCTTCTCCATTGTTGTAAAGGCAACCATCCACAAAGGCCAGCCTGTGAAAGCTAAACATTGGATCAGAAACACCCTCAATCTCAATCCAGACATGATATCTGCCACCAGCCTTAACCTCCTGTCTCCTCCCACTGATATGGTTGATGCTCAAGACCTCACTAAGCACTACCTTAGCTCTATGTCTAACATCATGGACTCCATTGCCCTCAAACAGCTAAAGAGAGTCCCGATAAGTAAAACCAATACCTGGTTCAACTGTAGCCTTAATGAGGAACGCCGTGCCCTTAGACTTGCAGAAAGAGTGTGGAGACAGACCCCATCTCTTTCAAACCTTAAACTGTTGAGTAAAAAAAGAAGGAACTACAATAGGTGCATCAGAAGTGCCAAATCATCATTTTCCGTCAGCAACTGGACACAGCCTTCAACCGTCCAAAAAACTCTTTGAACTAGTGAAACAACAAACTAATGGAAAGCGTAAATCCTCCACATCTGACACTACAACCCTACCTAATTGTCAATCATTTTCCTCCTTTTTTTCTGATAAAACTAAGTCAATTGACAATGAGCTCCGCATTGCTGTGAATTGTTTACCGCCTGAAACCCAGTCACAATGCACTTCCACCTCGCAGGAAATTTGTCCTAGCCACCTTCTCTTTAAACCTAAAAACAATGCCTCGTGGTACATCTTTCAGACATTTGAGGACACTGACATCTCAAAACTACTGTCTTCCACTAAACTTTCCAACCACTTTAATGACCCTCTCCCCTCCAAATTCCTCAAGGAAACTTCACACCTCCTGATACCCCTATGGACCAGAATGATCAACGCCTCTCTTACGCAAGGCACCATGCCGGAATGTCTAAAAAGTGGACAAGTCACACCTATACTAAAAAGCCAGACGCGAACCTCTCTGATCCCAACAATTTTCGCCCTATTTCGAGCATCCCAACCTAAGCCAAGCTCCTGGAAAAATGTGTTCATCAACAACTCTGCAATCACATTGACCAGCACCAACTCCTCGACCACTGCCAATCTGGTTTCAGACCAGGTCACAGTACTGAAACCGCCATGGTCCACATTGTCGACGATGCTTTACGCTTTCTCGATCATAATGAATCCTGTCTTTTAATCCTTCTTGACCTATCATCAGCGTTTGACACAGTCAAACATGAAACCCTCCTGAACCTCTTAGAACTTAGGATGGGTCTCTCTGGCACTGTCTTAAAATGGTTCTGCTCATTCCTACAAAACAGATCTCAACGAGTCCTAATCAATCATGACTTATCCGATCAGACACCGGTCACTATCGGCGTTCCCCAAGGTTCTTCACTTTCGCCCACCCTGTTTAATCTTTACATGGAACCCCTAACTGAAATCCTCAAACACTCCAACATCTCCTACCATATGTACGCTGATGATACGCAATTGTACATGAAGATTACCTCTCCTAACGACATCAGCACTCTCAATAACATCTTGAACAAAACTCAACACTGGTTAACACTTAACCACCTCAAACTTAACGCCCTCAAAACTGAATTCCTATTAATCTCGCCTCCCAACACCACCTATAACATCAAAGACTGGCTCCCACAACTCACCTCCTTGAACTGTACCCCACATATTGTTGATTCAGCAAAATCCCATAGGAATAACGCTAGACAACAACCTCTCCATGATGAATCACATCAGCTCCACAACCAGAGCGGCCAATTTCCATCTCCCATCTTAAGAAAACTAAAGCCTTTCCTGCCCAATGCAGATCTCAAGATGGCGGTTCAGGCTCTTGTGATCTCCAAACTTGACTATGGGAATGCTACCCTTGTTGGCCTACCGAAAATAAAACTAGCACCGTTGAGGGCTACCCTCCATGCTGCTGCACGGCTCATCACAGGCGTAAAGAAAAATGATCACATCACCCCAGCCCTCCACTCTCTGAACTGGCTACCTTATGAATCTAGAATCTACCTAAAAATAGCATGCATGACATACAAAGCCATCCACCACAACACTCCTCGCTACCTGGCTCAGAAACGGGTGCTATCCGGAAGGAATAGAGCTTCTCGTAGTACATGCTCCCTACTGCTGAAACCCCCAAAATTTCACAAAAAGAAAACCTATAAGAGATCTTTCTCTGGAATTGCCCCAAGAATTTGGTACTCTCTTCCCCCAGAGATCAGGACCATCCCTTCATTCGTTCTTTTAAAAAACAAAGTAAAAATGAGACTGCTGAATAATGTCCTTCCTATCTGAGGCGACTATCCATGCCAATTTGATTTCTTTGCTGGTATTTTCACTATGTCTCTTTGTATTATCTTTTCATGCTGTACTGTCTATATTTTGCTCCTTGTATATTTAATGCTATTTATTAGGTTGTACAGCGCTCTGACACCAACATTTTGGTCATGTTTGCGCTTTATAAAACTTTATAAATAAAAAAAATAAATAAACATGCTTGAATCTATAGGATCATCAATTGCATCAGTAGAAATTGCCTTTGAGGAGGATCGATTGGAAGCCTACAATGTCAAGGAGTTAAAATCGATTTGCAAGAACCTGAAAGTCCAGGTCAGAGGCCTCACCAGGAAGGATGAGCTACAGAAGGCGCTGAGGGCCTGGGTAGCAGCCAGACATGCCAGTGAGCAATCTGGTGACCTCACTGGAGAGGTGGAGGAACCTGTTCCTAGGGTGGATGTGCTTTTGGGAGGGGGGGAACCCTCCAGACCAGGCAGCACTAGCTTGTCCCCAGAGGAGCTGGAGGACAGGCGGGAAGTAAGGAGGTTTGAATTGGAGAAACTCAGAATAGAAAGTGAGAGAGAAGACAAGAGAATAGCCATGGAGGAAAAGAAGATGATGTTAGATCATGAGAGAATGATTAAGGAGCTGGAGCTAAAGAGTAGAACCGGCTCAAATGGTGGCAGCAATTCTTCAGCACACACAGACAGGATCGTACACATCCCCAAGAATGTAGGTAAAGAGTACAAGAAGGGTGATGACATTCAAAGGTGGTTTCAAGGGTACGAGTCGTCTATTCATATGAATGGGGTCCCTGAGAGGAACTGGGGAGCGGGGTTGTGGCCTCTCTTTCCAGAGGAAGCTAGGGATACTCTGATAGCTTTGGGTAAGGGGCAGGACCTCACCTATGCTGACATGAAAGACGCTCTCCTCACTAGATATGGGCTCACACCTGAAAGGTACAGGGATCAGTTTAGGTCCAGTAAAAAGTCTGAGGCCAACACTTGGTTGGAATGTGGGATATGTTCTGTAGGTCGCTGGATGGTTGGGTGAAGGGCAGTAATGTAACAGATTTTCAGGGGCTCTACAATTTGATTGCATGGGAGCACTTGTCTAGTCTATGTTTTGCAGATCTGCGCCAGCACCTAGTTGACAGTAAGCTAACTGACCCCAGAAAGCTTGCTATGGAGGCGGACCGCTGGGTGAGTACCAGGGTCCACAAGAAAGCGTTTGGGGGAGACTCAGCCAAAGGTGGGCAGGGTCCCCAGCTGAAGAGTGAGGGGGGACAAGGGTAAAACTCAGGAGTTCTCTAAAGGGCCCCAAACTAGTACCCAGGGTAAAGGTTCCCATCCCCCAGGTGATAAGAAGAAAGGGGACTCTACAGGAAAGCCTGCTGAGACCAGCCCCCGCAAGTGTTATGCATGTGACCAGGTGGGTCACATGAAGGGGGACCCCAGGTGCCCGAAGGGGACGCAGCCACCCACTGGTGGGCAGACCAAGGTGTTGGCTAGTGTAGCGCTTGGGGAGGAGGGGTGCCAACAGGAGGGTGGGGATCCCGCAGAAATGACCCTTGTCTCACTAGGGGACAGTGAGATGGTCTCAGGAAACCAGGTGCCCCCTAACACAAAGAAATATAGCACCTGGGTGACCATTAATGGGAAAAGGGTAGAGGCTCTCAGAGATACTGGAGCCAGTGTGACCTCAGTCCGATGTCACCTGGTCTCTGAGAAGCAGGTAGTCCCAGGGGCATTCCACCAAGTAGTTGCTGTAGACAACTCTGAGCGCCAGTGTATGGTGCCGCAGGTTCCCTTTGAATGGGGGGGGTCTCACGTCCCTTGAGGGTGGTTGTGAGCCCCACCATGCCTGTAGATTGTCTGCTAGGTAACGACCTGGAGCAGTCCTTATGGAAGGATGTTGAGCTCAGGTCTCACTTGGAGATGCTTGGGTTGCCAGAGTGGGCATGCATGTCTACTCGGTCAATGGCAGCCAGAAAGGGTGATCAAGAGGACTTGGAGCCTGGAACAATGGCCCAAGTCCCTGCCAAGAGGAAGGGCAGGGGCGCGGGAAACCGGCCCCCGAAGTTCCCACGGACCGGGAGGAGGCGGACCTCGAGGGGACGCCCGGTGCCTACAGGGGAGCAGGTAGCCGAACTGGGAGACATCTCTGAGCTGACCCATTGGCAGCAAGAAGGGGGTTCCACCAGGGAGGAGTTCTGCAGGGAGCAGAACAAGTGCCCTACTCTGGAGGGTCTGCGGCGGCAGGCTGCAGACCAGGCAGCTGGTAATCAGTCCGGGTCACATCTGATTTACTGGGAGAATGGTCTCCTATACAGTGAGCCTAAGGTTGCTGAGCCTGGGTCAGCCCGTGTGCTGGTGGTACCCCAGCGCTTCAGGACCTTCCTACTGGGTCTGGCTTATGACGTGCCTTTGGCAGGACATTTGGGGCAGGACAAGACCTTTGACAGGCTTGTCACCCACTTCTTTTGGCCCCAAATGCGAAGGCAGTCAGATGCACACTGTAGGTCTTACCAAACTTGCCAGGCAAGTGGTAAGAGTGGGAGGAAGGTCAAAGCTCCTCTCCAACCTTTTCCTGTTGTTGGAACACCCTTTGAAAGGGTAGGGATGGATATTGTGGGGCCACTGGATCCCAAGACAGCCATGAGCAACAGGTACATCCTGGTCTTGGTGGACCATGCCACCCGGTACCCGGAGGCAATCCCTCTCAGGACAACGACGGCACCAGTGGTGGGCCGGGCGTTAATGGGGATCTTTTCCCGTGTGGGCTTCCCCAGAGAGGTGGTTTCTGACAGGGGGACCAATTTCATATCCAAGTATATGACATCCCTGTGGAAGGAGTGTGGTGTAACCTACAAGTTCACCACGCCTTACCACCCACAAGGAAACGGTCTGGTGGAGAGATTCAACCAGACCTTGAAAGGCATGATCAAGGGTCTAACAGAACCCATGAGGCGTAAGTGGGACGTCCTCTTGCCATGCCTACTCTTTGCATACAGGGAGGTGCCTCAGAAGTCTCTTGGGTACAGCCCCTTTGAGCTCCTGTATGGCCACCCTGTCAGAGGACCTCTGAGTTTGGTAAAGGAAGGCTGGGAGGCAGCTCCCAGGAAAACTCCCCAGGATGTGTTTATTTACATGCTGGCCTTTAGAAACCAAACTGCCCGCTTCAGGAAACTCGCTCAGGCGAACCTAGAAGCAAGCCAGGAAGAAATGAAGAGGTGGTATGACCAGAATGCCACTCTGGTCGAATTTCAACCTGGGCAAAACGTGTGGGTCATGGCCCCAGTGGAACCTTGTGCCTTGCAGGACAAGTGGACTGGGCCATATGAGGTGGTGGAGCGCAAAAGTGACGTCACCTACCTGGTGGATTTGCAGGCTCCAAGGAACCCTTTGAGGGTCCTTCACGTGAACCGCCTCAAGCCCCACTTCGAGAGGTCCGAAGTGAGTATGCTCTTGGCGACAGATGATGGGGTGGAAGAGGAGAGTGAGCCTCTCCCTGACCTCCTGTCTACCAAGGAGCATGATGGGTCAGTGGAGGGTGTGATCCTCTCCCCTACACTGACTCAGGAGCAGCAGGGGGACTGTCACCAGTTGTTGGGACAGTTCGCCCCACTGTTCTCTCTGAACCCCGGTGTTACTCACTGGTGTACCCATGACGTGGACAATGGTGACAGCCCTCCTGTGAAGCACAAGATTTACAGGTTGACTGACCGGGTCAGGGCCAGCATCAAGGAGGAGGTCTCTAAGATGTTGGCTTTAGGGGTGAAGGAGCCCTCCAACAGTCCTTGGGCCAGCCCAGTGGTCTTGGTCCCAAAGGCTGCTGCACCCGGTGCCACTCCAGAACTCCGGTTTTGTGTGGACTACCGTGGGCTCAATGCCGTCACCAGGACCGACGCGCATCCCATCCCCAGAGCTGATGAGCTCATTGATCGGTTGGGAGCTGCCCAGTTCCTTAGCACGTTTGATTTAACGTCTGGGTACTGGCAGATTGCCTTAACCGATGGGGCCAAGGAGAGGTCAGCATTCTCAACCCCAGAAGGTCATTACCAATTTCGGGTGATGCCCTTTGGGTTGAAGAATGCCCCTGCCACCTTTCAGAGGTTGGTCAATCAGGTGTTGGCTGGACTGGAGGATTTCAGTGCCGCCTACCTGGATGACATTGCTGTGTTCAGTTCCAGCTGGGACAAACATTTACAGCACCTTGAGAAAGTGTTGAGGGCTCTGCAAGGTGCAGGCCTCACGATCAAGGCCAGTAAGTGCCAGATCGGGCAGGGTTCTGTGGTGTACTTGAGACACCAGGTAGGAAGCGGCCCTACAACCCAAGGGCCCCTACAACCCAAGATTGACACCATCCTGGCTTGGGAACCCCCCAAGACCCAGACAGAGGTGAGGGCCTTTTTAGGACTCACCGGCTACTATAGGAGATTTGTTAAGGGCTATGGCACCATTGTCGCCCCCTTAACAGAGCTGACTTCCAAGAAGCAGCCCAGGAAGGTGATCTAGACTGAGTCTTGCCAGAAAGCTTTTGATGCCCTGAAGGCAGCCATGTGCACGGCGCCCGTGCTCAAGGCACCTGACTTCTCCAAGGAATTCGTCGTGCAGACTGACGCTTCAGAGCATGGTGTTGGAGCGGTGCTCTCACAACTGAACGAAGAGGGCCTGGATCAGCCTGTAGTCTTCCTTAGCAGGAGACTACTCCCCAGGGAACAGAGGTGGAGTGCCATAGAAAGGGAAGCTTTTGCTGTGGTCTGGGCACTGAAGAAGCTGAGACCATACCTGTTTGGGACTCACTTCCGGGTTCAGACAGACCACAGGCCCCTCAGATGGTTGATGCAAATGAGGGGTGAGAATCCAAAACTGCTGAGGTGGTCCATCTCCCTACAGGGAATGGACTTTACGGTGGAACACCGCCCTGGTACAGAACACGCCAACACAGATGGTCTGTCCAGGTTCTTCCGCCTTAGTGAAGAGAACTCCAATGGGGTTGGGTAGTTCTCCCTACTTTCAGCTGGAGGGGACATGTGTTAGACTTGGCATCTTTTGGCGAGTTTCCCCTGACTTTTTGCTTTCTAACCTCCCGTTTTTGACTCTGTTTTTGCTGGTGTAATGATTCTGCGCACTTTCCTCACTGCTGTCCAGTGGGAAAGTGGAAGTGCTCCTGTATAAAATGTGTATGGATTGGTATTTCCATGATTGGCCTATTTGATCTATGTGTCAGTCCCTAGTAAAGTGCACTGTGAGTGCCAGGGCCTATAGACCAAATGCTGTTGGTGGGCTGCAGCACTGGATTGTGCCACCCACGCAAACAGCCCGTAAAGTGTAACTCTGGCCTGCCATTGCAGAGCCTGTGCGCAGCCTGGGGCTGCCATGTCGACTTGGCAAGTGCACACACTTGCCAGTCCCTAAACCTTCCCTTTTCTACATATTAGTCACCCCTAAGGTAGGCCCAAGGTACCCCTGTGGGCAGGGTGCATTGTATGTGAAAGGTAGGGCATGCCCTGGTGTGTGTGGCATGTTCTGATAGTGAAATACAGCCTACTTCGTTTTTCACTATTGCAAGGCTACCTGTTCCCCATAGGCCACAATGGGCAGTTTTGATTATTACATCCTATAATCCTAACTGACCCAGGGAACATGGTAGAAATTCGAGTTTAGTATGCCTGAACTCAGAATGATAAAATGCATCTTTTAGTGAAGTTGGTTTTAACATTCTGTGTTTGAAAATACCACTTTTAGAAAGTAGGTATTTTCTTGTCTAACCATCCAAGCCTGCCTCTGCTAGGTTGTGTATTCCTTGTCTGGAGTGTGAGTGACAGGGGCTGGGGGATTCCAGGAGACAGGGTGAGTCAGCACAGGGCTGAATAGCAAGATCTACATGTAGCTGGGTGGGAGGGGTTGCACCTGGGACCTGAATAGGGCTGTGCCTTCCCTCCACAATGCTGGCTCCACCTCCTGTGGTGTGTCTGATGTCCCTGGCCTACACTGCAAAAGGAAAGAAGGAGACTTGTCAACAAAGTGCTCCAGGACTGACCAGAACTGGTTTGGACTAGGCAAAGGCCTCTCTGCCTTCAGAGAACAAAGAGAAATTGAGGATAAAAAGGGGGACCCAAACCCCAGACCTTTAGATCTCGCTGGAATCAAGGAACCTGCCAAGACGAAGAGCTGGAAGAGCTGCCAGGAGGAGTACTGCCCCTTTGCTGTGTTGTTGCTTTGTTGGGTTGGCCTGCAGCTGCTGCTTCTGCCTTGGGCAGTGAAAGGACTGGACTGAACTTTCTCTACTTGTGCTGAGTATCTCCAAGGGCCTGAACCGAGCTGGCCTCCTGATAAGAAGTCTTAGGGACTGCAAAGACTTCACCAACCTCTGGGTACCACTCCTGGAACTGCTGTTTCAGTTGCCACAGAGAAAGAGGGAACCGCGACCGACTCCGTCGCTGGCCTTGTGTCCCGAAGGTACCGCAAGCCGCACCGACTCGCCCTGCACCGTAAGCCTTGGTCTCACCGACTCCGTCACCGAGCCGCTGCCTGCACCGCATCGAGAGACACCGCGACCTGCATCGCCTCGCTTCACCTCGCTGGCCTGGGCTCACCGACACGGTCGCTGCTGGCTCGACACCCGTGACCGACTCGTCACGCACAGCTGTCCTGCTCGGCCAGCGCCAATTCCCGCGAACCGGCTCTGTCGCTCGCATCGCAACTTGCCAGCACCGCATCGAGCACCGACTCGCCCTGCACCGCAAGCCTTGGTCTCACCGACGCCGTCTGCACGATCGTCACCGAGCCGCTGCTCGCACCGCATCGAGGGACACCGCACCTTGCACCGCTTCCACCTTGCACTGTGACCGCGACGAACGCCACAACCGGCTCTGTCACCCGCACCGCAACCTGCCAGCACCACATTGAGCACCGACTCGCCCTGCACCGCAAGCCTTGGTATCACCGACGCCGTCTGCACGATCGTCACCGAGCCGCTGCTCGCACTGCATCGAGGGACACCGCACCTTGCACCGCTTCCATTTTGCATCGCGACTGCGACGGATGCCAAGACCGACTCGCACGCCTGTGTGAGCCGCACTAAGAAAGGTACTGTGAACGAATCTGTCCCGCTGTTGCTGGCCCGTACCGACGCGGTCAGCGGGAACTGCGAGACTCTGTTGTTTTCAGCATCGCAGTAGGCTCGGACCGAGCTACCGACTCGTACGAACTGTGCTTTTCAACGCATTTTGCAACTTAAAGACATTTTGAGAAGTAACTATTTTTTAAGTACTGTATAGTGGATTTTTATCGTATTTGGTCTTGTGTTAAGTATATAAAAATATTGGATATTTTTCTAAACTGGTGTGGTGTCCTTTTGTAGTGCTTACACTGTATTACTGTTGGTTATGTGCAAATGCTTTACACACTGCCTCTAGAATAAGCCTGACTGCTTGTGCCAAGCTACCAAGGGGTGAGCAGGGGTTATTTTAGGAGTGTAACTCCCTTATCCTGACTAGGAAGAAGGGTCCCTACTTGGACAAAGGTGCAAGCCCTCGCCAACTAGAGACCCCCATTTCTAACAGGTACTGATAAGTCAGGATGCAGTAACAAAAAAAGTGTTTGTGTATATGGGATGATAATGTTGCGCGATACACTTTATAGATAGTACAGTGAGTCTTCAGACAGTCATGAGGTTAACGTCTGTTTATTTATGATTCAGAGGAAACAGCACCATTAATGTAGGACAGAATATCAACTGCAATGCCACAATAGATAACGCCGACAAGCAGGGGGGCATCCCCAGCCTCATGGACTATTATTGGCAGTGTGGAGAACTACTGTATGCTCAGCTACTACCAACCTGGAATGGCCTCTGAGCAGTAGTGACTTTGCATACCCCAGTCTTAGTAATTCCATTAGTAAATATGTCAATTTTACATGAACACCCCAAGAGCCGTCCAACGACTTTATTACATCATCACACGCATACAAAAGAAGCCAATAAATTGTTGTTAAGCATTGTTAGAATTATAGTAAAGAAAGTGTAGAGGAAAAGGTCAGGAGTTTAAAGACAAAGGTGATGTGATGTTTTGTAACAAATATGTAATTATTGAGCAACCTATTATTTGACCTTTTGAAAGAGACATTGTTTGTGTGACTATTTAAGGGGCTGCCTGTGAGCAGCCATTTGAGACCAGCTGTTTACCTGTATAAAGATAGCTACTCTCCCTGCTGCAACAGTAAACCTGCTTTTGCCTTGCCAAGAGGAGTCTTGTCTTTTTCTTTATCTCAGTTTCCCTGCAACATAATGGGCTAGTGCTAACATAGTGGGTTGATATGACGTTTTATAATTCTGAATTGTGATTAGTTAATAAAAGGATATATTTGCTCATCCGATGCCGACTGTGTATTCTTTCTATGGTGAAATTCATTATAAAATACCCTAAATGTGGTGGTGAGCCAGATCTTTTTGGTCTCTACAAGGGATGCTGTCCAAATCTCTGTCTTCTAGTCTCACTGCTTAACCTTAATACATACAATTCTATATTATCCCAACTTGATCAGCTGAATTATTATTAATGTGGTGTAGAGAAGACGCAAAATATTCAACTATATCTAAACTAGGGTTGAATCCCCTGAGGAGATATAACATTGGGGGCTGCCTTTGACTCCTTGGGGCGAGTTACTTTCTACCTGCCTGTTGAACCTTGAGGAACCCTGCGTGGGACATCAACAGTAACATCCTGCAACCCTGTTCTGGGACCACCATCACCAGCCCGGTTTGGGGAGAACCGCCAAGGGCGGTACGGCCACCGCTGGGGATTTAATGTCCCATAATCCCCTCTGTGCTGCACAGCTGAGTTGCATCATCAGCTCTTCATAAGGAGCATTACAGTTGAGCAGCGCGGGATGTGCGAGGGTCGCGCCCAGGCCAAGGGCGGTCCCATCTTTGCCAGTTATTGGTCAGAAGAGGCTGGGCCATCCCTCCTGCTCTCTGCTGCCACCATTTTTCATTGCTCAGACTTGGGGTAAGCGTGAAGTGCAAAAGAGGAAAGGCTTGCCCTACGGGAGCTGTTCCTTTTCCAAGAGGTGTGTCATCTAGGGTACGCGGGGAAAATGGGCAAGCGAAAAGTGTCAGCAACTGTCTCAGGCACCACACAGGCAACGTCTTCTACCACCATTGACAGTTTTTCAGTCTGAGCGGTTGATGTTATTACAAATGAAATACAATTAGCAGAAAGAAGACTTTCCCTTACTTCTGATGATATGCCTCCTGCAACTATACAACCCTCAGTCTCACGTCCAACAGTCAGTCGCGGGTGGTGAAGGTGAGCGCGGTGGGGTGTTGGAGGGAGGCGGGCGGGGGGGGAAGTTGACAGACGACGGAATAGGCTTTATTGATTTAATTTGACCTATTCCATCGTCTGTCGACTCCCCCCCACCACGCCCCACCGCTTACCTGCCCCGGCCGTGATTGCCAACAGCATCCCCATTGCCATCTAGGGTGGACTGCCAAAGGACCTATCGGGTGGACATTCATCCTACACAATCTATTGTTCCCCTTGCAGGTACTGAGGGCCACAGGGGCGGGGAGACTAGGGCATGTGAGGAAGAAGATCAAGCCAGATGTAACGAGGGCATACCCACCCCTAACTATGATCCTCTGCCAAACGTAGAGAAGGGGCTCCTAAAAACAAGGTGATAGCATCTAGACCCCTTCCCACAACCGCAAACTTAAGAAAACAGAGGCAGCAAGCCCCTCGAGACCAGATGATTCTATCTGGGGTGCTATCAAGGGGCCTCTGTCTGAGCTACTTGATGGTAAACTCCATCCCATATATGACCTCCTCATGTCCATTGAGAGTGCCTTGAGTAACATCAGAAAGGGTGGGAAGGCAGGCCCTTATTTCACCTCCATTGGAGGACCAGGTATAGAGAAGAGCTGTGTTTCACACCCACCCAGGCCAGTAGCAACAAGGGTGAGTATCTCTGGGGAAATGTGTGTGAGGGAATCAGACAAGGCGGGGAGTGCTCGTGACACCATTGTTGCCTCCCATACGGTAGACCATAGTGCCAGCCATAACACTAGGCAGCCAGGGGTAGCAAGTGCACCCGCGAGAGAGCCTGTGAATCAAACCAGAGAAGAGCCCCTTCCTGTTATTGATTTACCCCCTGCTGCCTGCCCATATGTGGCCATTTTAGTTAAATTCCCCTGTTTAGCTCCTGGCAAAACTGAGTCCACCATTGTACTAAAAAATAAAGTAATTCATTGGATATATAGCAATGTGGAGAGCGGACGCAACCTGCACGAAGAAATTATCTTTGTGCGGAAAGTAGGTGGATTAGGGCTGCTACCCAGGCAAGCTCAAAGGAACTGCATTATTGTTAATTTTCGCAGGCCATTAGTAGCAGGTGTGGTGATTCACCAGGCAAATACTGACACTGTCCAGGCAGGGCTTATAACCTCAGCTTAGCTGGGTTACTTTTCCGAAGACTTAGCCCCTAAACTCAGGACTTGTAACTATGCTTATTCTTCTAGTTGCTCACAATACAAGGATCATGCTTTATGGGGGAACAGGTACCAGGTCTTGTCCGGACTAGAAGACAAGGATTTACAACTAGCAAGGAAGCATAACGCTGTCTTAGATCTGAGCACCATGAGACCCATAGGCTTTCACAAAATTCCATCTAGCACCAACCAATCACATTGTGCCCTTGGAAGTTGCGCCAGTATTGGCCCAGCCTCTGGGAGTGTTGTCTCTTATGGCCTTAATGGTAATATTCAGGTCAACGAGGAAAGGGTGTCATCAATGGTCCCAATTATACAAGGGCAAAATAACAACCTAGTTACAGAGTTTTATATGGCTAGTGGCAACGATTCTTCACGTCCGACCTTAGTAGTAGCAGAGCTGTGATGCAGGAAGGCATCACCACCATACATGAGCGCATAGCCAGAACACATCATGGCTCCACGATCTCCATAGTTTCCTGGAACGTGGCTTGGCTTAGGGCTAAGCTGATGCAGACACCTTGGTGTGATTTTATTGATAAGTATGACGTATGCCTATTCCAACTTGGTCCACCGAACCATAATTCAGAGTGGGATACTTAGCGTACCAAATCCCAGCTAAACCGAGTAAATTTCGAAGGCCTATGGGAGGTCGTATTGGTGAGGTCGTCCTCAAAATGCCAGATTCGCTTACTAGCAGTTGATTGTTCGGACATACTAGGGTGAGCGACAACGCGGGCACTCCGAGGCGGCCGCGGGGTACATTGCGTGTAGTTTGTGTGGTGATAAGTACGCCGTGTGTAATATTGAATACATTTAAATCGGGTGTTACGGGAGATACTTTTGGGGTATTCTAAAATGCAGGACCATTCCCTGTCAGTTAGTTCCATAGCCAGATTGGCTTCCCATTTGAGTTTCAGGGGAGCGAGGGATATCATGAGGTGTTCCCTCAAGCCTCGGTAAGCCAAAGTACCAGGTGGCTCCCGTGCCCCATTGTATGCAGTGTTCGGAGCAACTCGTAAGTAGCAGGTTCCATATTATCCGCCACCCAATGTTTGCGCACATAGTGGAGAATACTAGCGTGAGTCAGGAACAAAGAGTCGGGTAACCCGTGGACCTGTAAAAACTCTGCATGGGGAAGAAGGACGCCATCTACGAATAGCGAACTCACTGTCGTCACTCCGACCTGATCCTAGGGGGCCAGACTACTTGTCGTCAATATACCTGTGGAGATCAGAAGACTACTGAGGGGAATATTTGGGGCATATAGTGTACGTGTGTTAGAGTATTTTAAGGCCATTCTCCAGTACATGAGGGCAGTGCGCAACAATAGTGAGTCTTCGTATAATACTGGGGCTCTGGACATAACAGTGTATGGAGCTTCCCCTGTTGTAGGCGTACTGTTGTGTATCCTATTTCAAACAGGTTATGGCCTGCTAACCAATGTGATAACCATTGTAACTCTCCGGCAATGAAATAGGCTTTAAAATCAGGAGCCCCCATTTCTCCCCTGCTCACCGGTAGATGCAATTTAGGCAGGCTAACTCTATGACACCTTTTTCCCCAGATGAGATCAATCAGCTTGAAATGTACAAAGTTAAACCCCCAGGCCGAGACCACCAACGGAAGATTCACAAAATGGTACAACAACCATGGTAGCATCACCATTTTTGCCAGCGCCAACCTTCCTGCAATGGATACGGGCAATCTGATCTAGAAGGACACCTGAGACCTCAGGGAATTGATCGTGCGTACCAAGTTCCCTTCCAGTATATCATGTGTATTCCCTATAAATCCGAATTTCTAAGTAACGGAAGGAAGCAGGTTCCGATTTTAACTGAAGCCCACCAAACTGAAGAGTGGGTTCTTTATAAGTGTCATAGAAAGAGTACTAGCAGGACTTAGTGGCATTTATTTGTAGGCCTGACGCGCGGCCAAACTGGGAGAGTAACTGGGCCAATTCTGCTGTATTTGTCCGGTGATCTTTAAGATATAGGAGCATATCGCCGGTGTATAGGGACACCGAGTGAACAACCTGACCAATTGGGATTCCAACATTAGCATTGCGTGATGGAGATGTTGGGCGAGTGGTTCTACCGCCAATTCAAAAAGGAGCGGGGATAGGGGACAACCTTAACGAATCCCACAAAGTATCTGGTAAGATTGGGAAATGTGTTGGCCCATTTTGGCCCTGGCTGTGGGTAAGGAATATAACATTTTACCAATTGAAGATACTCCGGGGGGATCCCATACCACTGCAAGGACGCAAGCATATAATCCAATCCCAGCATGTCAAAAGTTTGCCGGATATCCAATGAGAGGCATCCAGCATAGGGTCACTGATTACGTGCTGCATCCATTATCTCAAATAGTTGACCTATATTCATAAAGGTATTGCGGTGAGGCACAAAGCCGCATTGGTCTGTATGTATCAACCGTGGGAGGAATGGAAGTAGGGGGCTGGCTAGAATTTTACTGAGAATTCTATCCTCCGTATTAAGGATTGAGAGAGGTAAACCCAAGTACAATTGTTAATGCTAGGAAGGAATACAAGCATATCTTGCTGAGGGGTAAGAAAGATTGGGTTAACAATAGATGGAGGGAGATATCAGAGGCATGTTTGGCCAGAGACCACACGCATTTCTAGAAGATGATTGCCAGTGGAGGGACCAACATAGGGTTCGATCCAGCAAACTATGTTCCAGCTGCAGATTGGTTTTACACTTTTCAGCTCTGTACCATGAGGAGGGCATTAATCTCAGTGAGGGTGCTCTGCTATATAGTAGCCTCCAGAATTGTAATATCCCACCATTCACAAAGGAGGACGCTATTCATTCTCTAGCCTCCTTCGCAAGAGGGAGGGCTCCTGGCCCAGATGGTTTACCCATAGACATGTTTGTACATGATAGTGACGCCTGGGCAGCTTATATAGTATCTCTATCTAATGCTATTGCAATTGGGGCCCCTATCCCAGAATCATGGCAGGAGCTGAAGTGATCCTGGTGTACAAAAAAGGAAACAAGCCCCTACAGGCTAACTATAGGCCTTCTAGATTGTATACAAAATGTTTTCTGTTGCATGATCTTAGTAAACATCCAAGCATGGATATCCAAAAGGGATATTATAAGCCCACTCCAAGTGGGATTCAGAGTTAAAACATCTACAGTAGACCAGGTCTTCTGGTTTGTTTTAATCTACTGGAAGACCATTTTGATCAGCAAGGGCAACTTGTTTGTTGCCTTTCTCTATCTTAAATCTGTTTTCGACCTGGTCCCAAGGCTGAGATTGTGGCAGGTTCTGCAGGAGATGGGTATGCCCCATGAAATCCTACCCTTACTGATCAGGCTGATCAACAACTTTGCCAGGGTTAGATGGAGTCCCAGGGCCAACTGAAGGACAGGATCCCAGTGACAAAAGGCATAAGGCAAGGGTGTGTACTGGCCCCTACCCTCTTTTCTTTATATTTGCATGGGATAGTAGATTACCTTTCTGAGTGCTTAGCGGATGTTCCAACCATAGCCTAATAAAAAGACGCCCATACTGCTGTTTGCAGACAACACTCTTTTAATCTCAAAAACCCTGAGTTGCCTTCAAAAGCTTCTCAATAAATGTAGTGTTTTTGCCAGGATCGTGGCCTGGAAATCAATGTCGCTAAAACTAAATGTATGGTGATTTGCACCTCGAAAAAGGTCAAGGGTAACCTGAGGCTAGGGGATAGGTTCCTAGAGAGGGTCGACTCATTTGAATATCTAGGAATCAAACTCTCGTCCAACATATCCTGGCCCCAGCACATTAAAAAGGCTTGTTTAAAGCACATACAGAATACTGGAGCCATCTTAAAAGAACATTGTGTATCCTTTACCAAGCCAGTGAAACCAGCCCTTTAGGTGTATGAGGCCAAGGCTATTGGTGCAGTGCTATATGGCGCTGAGCAGTGGGGGTTTGGCGATGTTTCCGCTCTGGAGCGCTCAGAGAATGTTTTTATAAGAACTCTGGTCTCAGTACCATCCAGTACCCACCTGTACTCCCTATTTCTGTACGTCTGTGTCAAAAAGGTTGCCCTACATTCCCTGTTGCTTTGGCGAATACTATGGGCTACCCCAGAGTTGAGCCATTATGCTGCTGCCCTACAAGATGTCATCAATGCTGACAGATTCCATCAAATATCTTGGCTGTGTTCGATCAAGAAGCTGTTGATCTTGTTGATCTCGTTAGGTCATGGTATTCTTTGGTAACATCCAGCTATGGATCTATTGCCACCTAAGGGGGCATTGAAACAACAGTACTGGGCATTGGTAATACAGAGGGAGGTGCCAAAAGTGGTAGGCACCTCACTGATGGGGGATTTTGTAATTTTAAAGTAGTGCATGGGTTAAAGATGTACTGGGACCTAATCACGGTCCCGTTAGATAGGAAACTATATCATCAATTTAGGTAAGGACACTCCCTTTAAAGTCTTTTACTGTAAAGTGGTCAGGCTCTGATACTGGTAACTGCCCCTATTGCACTGGACAGGAGAAGACCGTTCCACATCTGCTGTTTGCATGCCCAGCCTATGCCAAGGTTAGCTTAGCTTTGCTGGCACCTGTGTGTAGACCAATGGGGACTTCGTGTCACCACACTGCCTTGAGGATACTAAAAACGGATCCTTCTGCACTGTATGTTAGTGCAACAGCAAAGTTTTTGGTGTGGATGTGGTCAAAAAGATGACTAGCTATCAAATGATGATGTTCCTTATTAGTTAAAATTGCGACTGTCAAGTGCTGATTTTATCAATTTTTTTAATCTATGCTAATTTTTAAATATCTTTTTTAACTATATATAATAATGTGTACAACTATAAGATGTGAAACGATTTTAGGCTGTAATATATGATAGGTTTTACTAGCACTGAATGTTGTTTATTAGTTATATTGATAGAAAACTTTTATGGCATTGCCAAAATAAAGTAGTTTTCAACTGAACTGATATATAACATTGTAGTATACACATTAAGGATTTCAAGCAATTCTGTTGTTGTGCTGTCGTTTTTGTTGGAATTTGCAACATTAGCAAAATCACCATATTAATGAAACTTTCTAAACACCTCTGTACTGGTCATTTTACAAACTTCCTATAATAAGTAACAGAAACCAGTGTGGCACAATAGCAGGGTTGCATATGTGCCTATGTTTACGACCTCACTGAGAAGCCCGATGATAATCCGACTCCTTGGAATTCTATTCTTTCAAACGTTATTATCCTGTAATGGTTATTTTTTAATTTAAATAGAAGGTAATCATGAAATATGTAATAAAAAGAATTGAACATATTTTGTTTTATTTGATATGGTATGCACTATTAAATATAACATTATTTTCATTTACATTACCATTGAAGAGTGTTTTAAAATTTCATTTAGGAACTAGTGTTTCTGTGCCATAAAGTCTAGTCAAAGACATGGCCATTTGCTATTGATGTCATGTATATAAGGGTTTGCAATTTTGTAACAGACATTTGGCACTGACCATGTTGCTCAAACTCCTGATAAGCACACTGAGCTGCTATTCCTATTACCTTTGGTGAGTTTAGATTGAGATTTTGTTTTATTTTTAGAAAGTAGTGGACTAGAATCAGGTTATTTTTATTAATCCTTGAATTCTATAGATCACACCCCAAAGGTAATAGGTTCAAATTCAGCCAGCACCTACTCAGCTTTTCATCCTTCAGAGTGAGTATTACTGAACTGAGTTAACACTTGTTTACTCCAGTGCTCCGAAATGCAAAACTATCACTATATTAAATATAGGCTAATGTATGCTGTTTTCTTTAGCAAATTAGATGGCAGTTCAACAGCGATCACATGTTTACGCGCAGTGAAAGGCCATTAAAAAAGGTTGACTGATCACCCTTCAGCAGCTTATTGCTGTATGTGGGTGTTAAACTAGTACCAATGAGGTGAAACGTTTGCCAAAACACTAAAGGTGTAAAAGTGACAAAATAATGAAGTAATATTATCACAAAATTACACCTTTGCACATACTTGGCTGCACATTTTCTACAGAAAGGGCACCTTTCAGAAAACTCTCTACTCACCTAAAATTGCACAATCTGTAAGCAATAAAACACGGGAAAGGAAGTCGATCCCTCCGCTTCTGAACGCCAGCAATATTTCACTCCTATCTTCCTATGTTCTTCTCCTGCACATACAGAGGGCAAACTGGTCAGCTAAATAACTCCGGGTAAAACTCCTCTGGTTTTCAAGAAGACTGACTGCTTTTCCAGCGCCACTTGCACTTTGCTCACATAACTCGTGACTGCAACATTCTCTTTTAGCGATCACACGAATTCTTCTAGTCACGTTAGCCAGTGTTTAAACTAAACACACAACTGGACTGCTAACTATGCATACAGTACGGTCAGCTGTGGGCGCCATGATATGGATGCGAGCGGTTTCTTCGTTTTATCTTTCATGTGTTTTTGTACAGTGCAGTTGACAACTGCGGGAATCGAAACTTTTTTTTCAGTCTATAACACTTTTGTTGTTCCACATTTCTCTTCATTTTGCACAGTAATACAATAAACATGTTAAGAACTTTGTTGGAGCTTCAAGAATATACATGCTTTGCCTATTTTATAGAGCAATGTGTTACTCCGTTTTTTGTGTGTTTTTTTTACATCTGGCAAGAGAGACGTGTGTCTTGTCTAACAAAACCATCTAGTCAGAGAGTGGGGCAAAAGGTCAAACGCGCTACATCGCTGCCTCATTTTCAGTTTGCTTATGTGACCCATGTAGTTATCATGTGTGCTTATATGTGACATTTTAAGGCCATATGCGTGTGATACTTTATCGTGTATAAAGAGAAGTATCGGACAACACTCAATTTGCACAATAAAATGGTTTAGAAATGGCATTAAAACAGACCAGAATGCAACATGATCTTATAAAAAGTCCAGACAGGTCGAAGCAGCCCTGCCAATTGGCACGCATCGCGTGTTAGCCTAACACATTTCAATGCTTGGCCCCGTGTTACCACGCTGAAATTCAAGATCACGCAAATTAGAGCTCCTCTTGGAATGCTCATGGCACTGTTTTTTGTCAGGAAAATCAAACTGGTGCCTGGAGCAGCCCCCTGGTCTTGTGATATAGGGAGAGGGTCTGCAGGATGTCAGAAAGCACAGAAAGGGAAAAAGCTACCCTTTCCCAATCCGGTCAGGTCTAAGGGGAGAAAGATACCTCTATCCAAGGGCTAGAGGTGCTGGAGTGGGATTGAGAGGTGGAAAGGAGGAAGAAAGGGCAACTGTTTTCCTTTGCGTGTGTGAACACAACATACACCTGAATCCCAAATGGCTTAGAGAGGGCAGAGAACCAGTGAGTAGGCCTATTTTTTGCCATTCGTTTTCCATGTCAATCATTACCATTTAAAAAATATCTATGTTGTAACATGGTTCCGTTTAGCACCGTTGTGATGGACCAGATGTTGCTTTCATGAAAGTGGCACCGGGACTCCGAGTTTCTTTTGGTGGTGGCTGTCTGAGATTACCACGCATTGTCATTGATAACTGTTATTGCTTAACAAAGCGATCAATTTAACTGAAATGTGTACTAGGTATAGTATTAAAGTTTATTGAACTATTGTTATGCCCCTAAAACATGTATTATATTGGTTATTACGATGCTAAACATATCTGCAAGGTGACCGTGATAGCAAAAGAAAGTAAGTTTGTGATCTTGTGTAAGCCCTTTAGGAGTATTGGGCAGTTTTGAGGCAGTTTTTATTCCATAACATTGGCTAATTTGTGAAATCTATCTCACTACATAGGCATAGCTGATGTTCTCTATTGAGTTCTTGGTTCTCTATTCCACATCACTGGAAGTGCCACACATAAGGCATTCATATGTCCCACATAAGAAGACTGAATTTATGGGTATGTCACACATAAGCAGCCTCAAACCTTGCCAGCTATGTTGTAGCCACCTTACACAGGACAACTTGCCAGCAATGTAATGGCTTGTTACTTTCCCACCCTACCCCCTATTCATGAGAAAACAAACACACATCACACAAATATCCACTCATGCACAATTACAAGATTTTACTAGCATTGAAAAGGCACACTTAAGGGCAGGTGCTTTTTCTTTGATCGCCTCCCAGTGGGGTGAAGACGAGGCCCATGAATCTATCTTAACGCCTAAATTGACGTAAGTAGACGTCTCATCAATCATGGCTCTGATCCAGCGGAAGCCCCCAGGGTTGAATATTTCACAACAATGGGCCCATATACATTTCATACAAAAATGTTTATCCACACTCCCTGAACGCTCCGCTGGGGGGGTAGTTTTTATAATTCACTTAAGTTCTGATTAGTTATGTCCCTGTAACCACAAATCAGGTTAAATTGACATTTCAATGCCTAACTAATCTTCACGAATCAACACTCTTCCTCTGGTCGATGGACCATTAGTTGAGTTAGTTGATGGTGATATTAACAACTTCTTAACTAATGCACAGCTCTTAGTGAAATAACCACAGACTCTGAGTAAGATTTATAAGCTTTATCTAAATTTTCAGTCATAAAGTTGAACGCTAATTATTACATATTCACAGTGCAAATTCCATCATTCTTCAATGGGAGAGAGAGATTTCATTTAGCAAAATACATTCAATTACACAACCTCATTCAACAAAAACCAATGCATAAGAGTGGATAGATGTAGAGACAAAAGACACATATTAACGTACATTTGCAAAGAAATATGCAAATTTGAGATAGAATATCATTTACCTAATAAGAGATGACCGGAAAACCAACCCTCTGGCCAAAGGAATGGTGGCAGTCCTCTGACTTAGGATCAACAGACAAAGACTAAAGGACAGGATCAGGACAGGACCAATACTTACTAGACTCTTCTACAACCCGACGCACCAGGGCGATTCCCTCTCTCACACTCTCTCCCTCCGATATTCTTGCGCAAATCTTCGAATCTAATCAGGCTGTCATTTCGGATCTGAATCTTTCCCGTCTGTTCTCGCCTCTCTCTCTCTATGATGCTCTCTCCCGATGCAGCATACCCGTCTCTCTCTCAGCGTCGATGAGCGATCCATCAATCAATCATACTAACTAACCTCAACTTACTCTAGTTATAGTCTTTATTTCTACATGTCCCACTCTCAAGAGTTGCAAATTTCACTAAAATATGGAATATGATTGGACGGGGGTAGGGGAGTTTTCATCACACCATGCTGACATATTCATTTTTATTAAGACCTTTATTGTTAGCTAGCCCTTCCCCTTTAGCTCATTCATATTGTCCTCTTCCCATGCATATATTGTTGCCATACGCAATAATTTATTCAATACAGACTACATAGACGAATGATACATGTCTTCTTTTTCTCATGTCTTCTGTCCTTGATTCTTGGCAGTCATTCAGCTCTTTCGGTCACCGGGTCACACCATGGACTCTCTGAGCATGCGCAACTTTTGGTCATCCATCGCCATTTTCTTTTTCTGTCAAGCTCTTAGCAGGCCCGAATATACACTATTAATAAAGGAATCATAAACAGATGTTATTTTCTTAAACATATAATTCTCACTGTTCACCACCCACTTCTACTCTATCCCATGTTGTTATTATCCCTTTTAGGCAAAAGCGTTAACAATAGCAGCTTTCTTTTAAATTCAAGCAAGCAGATGCCGGGCACGAGGTACCTTAAGACCACGTGTTAGCTTTTCTTGCGCATGCGCGAGGTTTTCCCTCTCAAAGCGAGTTAGTCACGTTATGTCTACGTAATTCAGTTTCGCACATGCGCAAAGCGTTTTCGCAAATTAAAGCGGGTTTTAGTCGCGTTGCTTTTTATTCTTCATTAGTTTAAGCATGCGTAAGCTTCTCTCCCATGTGTCGGTGTCTGGTGTATATTAGTTTCGTCTTATCTACAGTTTTAACGATTAGTAAAAGTTAATGGAGGATTTCTTCGAGCAAGTTTCATTTTCTCGAATCCTTGCTCCATCAGCTCCACTAAGGTGCCATTTGCACTGGTTTAAGATGCAGTGATTAAACGAGATGACTTTCGTCTTCTTACGGTTTATCTCCAGCCCATTGTCCTCTGCTTATAATCCTACACAATCAAGCAACCTCTGCAGGCCTATTCTGCGATTCGTCTACAATGCAAACATAAGTGAGGATAGCTGGGCCTGAGTATCTGCAGTCCCATTTCAAAAGAAGTATCCACGATGTACCTGGCCTAGAGTGGTCTCAGGGGAATAACTGGATAAACGATGCTACTGGCCAACTAGAGTACACAACCGCAGAAATAACTAAAATCATCGGAAAAAACCCGGTCTGACTCCACCCCTGGTCCAAGCGGAATCCCGCACGCACTCTTTAAACATTCCACCTTGCGGTGGGCCAGCTTCCTGACCGCGATGTTTAACACCATCCTGGTAGAGGAGTCTATCCCTGAAAGCTGCAGAGGCTCGATTGACCACCCCATTTTCAAAGAAGGAGCTGCTTCATCACCCAGTAACTATCATTTAATTGCGCTACTGATGTAGAACTCAACTATTTTTCCACTCTGTTGCTTCAGGACCCAGAGGCATGGGTCTCCACCCACATGCACCAAATAATCATAAGACTTGTTTTAGCTTGCTAAAGAAATACATAGTTAATTATTTATATTTTATCTTTTTATAAAGTGTTAAAGCCCAAGCATCTCCTACAGAACAGGTTAGACAAAAGAATATGTTTGAGGCAGGGTCTGGAGCATGCTTGTTTGTAGTTTTTAATGTGTAACTTTGCCATGAGGCATTGACCTTGGAGGCCGCAGCTTAATTGTTTTAGTCAAGTAAACAAACTTACCTGGCTCAGGACATCGCCTTGACTTGGCTCAGATTCATAATTATCTGGGGTAGGGGTGCTCTTGCAAGAGCGCTTGCTGCATCTGTGTAAATCATACCTCACAGTAAGCCGCCTGCAGAGCCAGGTCGCACTGCTAGGAGCTCATTTAAAATGTGGGCTAAGCATTTTAGTGCAGTGATAAGGACACCAGCACTAAAATGTGTTAATCTAACCCCTGACGTGTGGTACTTGGCTTGGCTCCAGATCACTCAAATCTAGTTAGGTGCTTGAGTAGCTTACCCAGTCCAGGTTGTTTTCGTTGCATGTTTTGATTGTCAGTCCATTATAAAACCAGGACTACTACATTCCCAGGTTTGAAAGGAAATTCATTCGCTGGATGCACTATTCACCCATGTACTTGGGAAAGTTGAGAGCTCATTCGCATACTTCCTGTAAAATTTGTAGTTTTTGAACACAAAATTGTTTGAACACATAATTGTTTCTAGCTTAAACTGATCAAAGTAACACTGCCAGAAAATGAGCCACAAGAAGCCACATAATTTGGCTATTTTTGCCCAAAATTATTTTATCTTGAGTTGCCACATAAATTGGCCCTCCATTGCCCATAATCCCAGTAGACCTGACAATTGTAAAACTCTGCAGAATGGTTTAGAGGAGGTCATCATGATGTGAAACCCATATTTGACAGGGAACCATGAAACATTTTCCATATGGTTGACATATACGTTTTTATGCTGCTGCTTTTTGTGCAATAAAAGCACCCAAACATGTAATACACAACACAGCATAGTGGTTTATTATGCCACCTCACCAGGACCATGTTACACAGTTACCCATTATGATATATATATCTTACCTACTGGCGGTAGCCAGTAGATAGTTATAGTTAGGTCATAGTTTCCATAGGAAAAGCGTTTTTTGATTTGCCAATAACTTTGGTGCCGTTTGACGTATCTTTACGAAATTTTCAAAACTTTTGGCCCATTCAGGTCAGCTGCTGCTTTGAAAGTTTCGGGGTGATTCGTCAAGCGGGGGCCGAGAAAAAAGTGGGGTCCAAAAACGTGTTTTCTCCATGTTAATTTCCATAAGAAACTTTAGACACGGCTACAGCCTGAACTGCTGAACGGAATTACACCAAATTTGGCAGAGAGATAGCTCTTGGTCCAGAAAGCAGGCTTTTCTTTAAATGGTGTAAATCCGTTCAGTAGTTTTTGAGATATTTAAAGATTTACTGATATCGATATTTGAGAATTGTGAGATCTGATTGGCTGAGCTCCCCGAGCACGAGCTTGCCTCTGATTGGCTGCCAACACTTCAAACCAGGAAGTGTTGGCAGCCATCTTGTGACTCAGTACCGAGTCAGAAGAAAAAAGGTGAGAAAAACGATTAAAAAAAAGAAAAGGGGTAGGGTAAAAACACCCTGACCCCCTAGGCCTGGTCAGGGGGTCCCTTTGACCCTCAGGGCCAAAAAAGCATTTTTTTAAAAACAATTCGGCCGAAGTCGCACCGGGTGCGCGAATCCGGCCGAAAATGTTAAAAAAAACGAAGCTTGGTCTCCCGCGCTTCATTTTTTAAAGCCCCCGGGTGGCCAGGTCCCGGGGGCAATGTTTTATTATGGTGCGGGGGCCCGCTGGGGTCCCCGCAGCCCCGGGGACCGCCACCTCCCTGGGGCTTTTTTGATAATAAGTGGGGGGCACGCAGCCCCCCCCGCAGCCCCGGGGACAGCACCTCCCTGGTGCTTTCTTATTGAAATGTGTGGGGGGCCTCGTGGGCCCCCCCAAGCCCCGGGGACCGCCACCTCCCCGGGGCTACTTTATAAAACTGTGTGGGGGGGGCTCGAGCCCCCCCACACTGCCCCGAGGACCAGCACCTCCCTGGGCACTAATTATGTTAATGGGGGGTCCGTTGCAGACCCCCAGCTCCGGGGACCACTACCTCCCCGGGGCTATGTTTACGTTGGGAGGGGGGCCCCGCGGCTCCCCTCCAGGAGCCCTTCATGGCCCTGGGGACCGCCACCCCCCAGGGCCGGCTACAGCAATGTCCCGGGGTGCCCAACCCCGGTATATTGCAGTTTGCTATGACGGGGCAGGAGCACGGTTCCCGCCCTGCTATAGCAAACGCTGCTTTGCTTCGTGGAAGTGAGAGCAGGAAACCTGCTCTCGCTTCCACGAAGCAAAGCAGAATTGCTTTTGGACAAGGGGAGCTGCATGTCAGCAGCTCCCCTTGTCCTAAAGCAATGCCGGCTCCCGCAGGAGGCGGGATGCCGGCTGGGACCGCGGGGGCATTGGGGCTCCCCCGCGGTCCAATACAACAAAGAGGCCAGGCCCCGGGGCATGGGGTCCCCGGGGCCAAAAGAGGCCAAGGGAAGGGGGCCACGCAGCCCCCCTCCCGTATAAATAATTTAAAAAAAACAAACAAAGCCAGGCCCCAAGGGATGGGGTCCCCGTGGCCAAAAGTGGCCCGGGGAAAGGGGTCCACGAGGCCCCACTCCCGTATAAATTTAAAAAAAAAAAAACGAGGCCATGCGTCTGGAGATGGGGTCCCCGGGGCCGAAATCGGCCTCGGGAAGGGGGCTGTGCGGCCCCCTTCCTGATTTTTTTACAATATTTTTTTTTAAAATGGGTCAGGCCCTGGGGGATGGGGTCCCCAGGGCCCACAAAATATTAAGAGAAGGGGGCCACACAGCCCCCCTTCTAAGAATAATATAAAAAAAGCTGAAGCCGGCATCCCGCCAGAGGCCCCGCCCCTCCCTGCACCACTGTGCAAACGTGCCTCATGGGGCGTTCTGGATTGGGGGATTAAGTCCCCTAGAATCTTAAGGGTCCTTAGAGGCCAACTAGTCCACTAGGTACCTCCAGTAAGCCCCACACAGTGGGATTGCTGAGAGGTGGTCCGAGGCCACGCCCCTTTTTACACCACTCTGCAAACGCGCCTCTTGGCGCATTGCTGGTGGGGCGATGAGGTCCTCTTGTGTCCTGAGGACCTCAGGATTAAAGTGGACTTCATTCCCTGAGCAGCAGTGCGCCAGGAGGTGCGTTTGCAGAGTGGTGTAAAAAGGGGGCATGGCCTCGGACCAGTGATAGCAATCCACCTGTGTGGGGCTTACTGGAGGTACCTGGTGGGCTACTTGGCCCCCAGGGACCCTCAGGATTCAAGGGGACTTAATCCCCCAACCAAGAACGTGCCAGGAAGCGCGTTTGCAGAGTGGTGGAGAAAGGGGGCATGGCCTGTGTCTACCTGTCAGCAATCCCACTATCTGGGGCATACTGGAGGTATCAGGTAGGCTAGTTGGCCCCTAAGGACCCCCAGCAGCGAAGGGGACTTTAATCCCCATCCAAGAGCGCGCCAAGGAGTGCGTTTGCAGAGTGGTGGGGAAAGGGGGTGTGGCCTGCTATGAGAACTTAGCAATCCTGCTGTGTGGGACTTACTGGAGGTAATAGGAGGGGTAGTTGGCCTTGCGGGCCAACTACCCCTCCTGTTACCTCCAGTAAGTCCCACACAGTGGGATTGCTAAGAGTTCTTCGGAGGCCACGCTCACCTTACTCCACCACTCTGCAAACGCGCCTCCTGGCACAGCACTGGTTGGGGGATGAAGTCCACTTTACTCCTGAGGGACTTTGGTGGCTAAGTAGCCCTCCTGGTACCTCCTGTAAGTCCTACGCAGTGGAATTCCTGAGTGCTGGTCGGAGGCCCAGGCCCCTTTCTGCACCACTCTGCAAACGCAACTACTACGTTATAGTTAGAAATTAGCGTTAGAAATTAGCATTTAAAAAACCTTAGAAATTCACTGAAACAAACATAGGTTTCAGGGACATTGTAGTTAGAAATTAGCATTTAAAAAACCTTAGAAATTAACTGAAGAAACCATAGGTTTCAGGGACGGTATAGTTAGAAATTAGCATTTAAAAAACCTTAGAAATTCAATGAAAAAAACATAGGTTTCAGGGAAGTTATAGTTAGAAATTAGCATTTAAAAAACCTTGGAAATTCACTGAAAAAACCACAAGTTTCAGGGACGTTATAGTTAGTTGGACATTTCACTCGTACAAAACCAGAGAAATTCAGCCGTTATAGTTAGTTGAGCTAACTATAACTCGCACCCCCGCAATGCACTGCTCATGACGTCACATATTACATCACTCATTACATGGTCAGTGACATCACTGATGACATCACTGATGACATCTCAAATGACATCACTAGTGACATCATTGAGGACATCAACCACTTAATATCTAATGCACCTCCTCACACCCTAATATAACCTTTCATACACCTACTCTAAAATACAAACTAACATTCTCGAAACCATAGACAACCAATACCAGTTACTACATGCCCACTCACTGATTCATAGGTCTACACACACATACACTCACCCATACAGTCACTCATACACGCAGTCACTCATCAATATAGCCACTGATATATGCACTCATAAACCTATACAGATACTCACACACTGCCACTCACCCATAGAGTTACTCACACACCTAGTCATTCACCGAAAGAATCAGTCACACTGCCATTTACTCATTATACAGTTATACACAAACCACGAATCATTAACCCATATAGACACTCATGTAGCTACTCACCAACCCATGCTGCCACTTACACACCAACTAGCAGACTGATACAGACATTCACACAGATTGGTCACTCATCCATGCATTCAGTAAGACACGTTTAATCACTCACTTATACAGTCAGTCACGCACCTACTAAATCAGCCATTCAGTCACTCATACACCCACTTATTCTTCAATACACCTTGGCGTATATATAGTTAAAACATACTTAAAGTTTTCAGAAACACACACTCACTGGATGATGTCATCAGTGATGTCATTTGAGATGTCATCAGTGATGTCATCAGTGATGTCACTGACCATGTCATGAGTGATGTAATATGTGACGTCATGAGCAGTGCATTGCGGGGGCGCGAGTTATAGTTAGCTCAACTAACTATAACGGCCGATTTTCTCTGGTTTTGTATGAGTGAAATGTCAAACTAACTATAACGTCCCTGAAACTTGTGTTTTTTTCAGTAAATATATATATATATACCCAGTAGAAGGCAATTCGCCGAAACGCGTCGGTCCGGTCTCACAGATGGAATGATGACTGTGTGTACTTGCCATGAAGCGAAAATAACAAATAAACAGAAATTGATTAACTGACCTGAAAAGAAGTTGAGTTGCTGTTTGTCAACCGTGTGCCACCGGATTTGGTGTTCGGGAGGAGAACGCCCAAGGGAGACATATATATATATATATATATATATATATATATATATATATATATATATATATATATATATATATATATATATATATATCAAAACACATGGTACCTCACTTGAGACGCACACGAGTTCGCACAAGGTTACCAGCCTTTATTAAAGGTATGGACACACGTCGTGAGCAGGGTGGTGGGCAGCTCCCTTAATTTATACAAAGTCCCGCCCCAATGGGCTGAGTGAAGACTTGTGGGAGTTGTAGTCCCAAATATTCCATCAAGAGTGTAGGTGCACTAATTACTGCCAGATGAAGCCCAAGGTGGGCCCCCGCATATTCCGGTGTCCTCAATCCTACGTGCAAACTCCACATATGGACGGTGAATCCCCTCCACGTGGCGCCCTTGGAATCCTGGGCTGGTGCTGTCTCGGCGGATGAGCCTCCGCCTAAATATCAAAACACATGGTACCTCACTTGAGACGCACACGAGTTCGCACAAGGTTACCAGACTTTATTAAAGGTATGGACACACGTCGTGAGCAGGGTGGTGGGCAGCTCCCTTAATTTATACAAAGTCCCGCCCCAATGGGCTGAGTGAAGACTTGTGGGAGTTGTAGTCCCAAATATTCCATCAAGAGTGTAGGTGCACTGATTACTGCCAGATGAAGCCCAAGGTGGGCCCCCGCATATTCCGGTGTCCTCAATCCTACGTGCAAACTCCACATATGGACGGTGAATCCCCTCCACGTGGCGCCCTTGGAATCCTAGGCTGGTGCTGTCTCGGCGGATGAGCCTCTGCCTAAATATCAAAACACATGGTACCTCACTTGAGACGCACACGAGTTCGCACAAGGTTACCAGCCTTTATTAAAGGTATGGACACACGTCGTGAGCAGGGTGGTGGGCAGCTCCCTTAATTTATACAAAGTCCCGCCCCAATGGGCTGAGTGAAGACTTGTGGGAGTTGTGGTCCCAAATATTCCATCAAGAGTGTAGGTGCACTAATTACTGCCAGATGAAGCCCAAGGTGGGCCCCCGCATATTCCGATGTCCTCAATCCTACGTGCAAACTCCACATATGGACGGTGAATCCCCTCCACGTGGCGCCCTTGGAATCCTAGGCTGGTGCTGTCTCGGCGGATGAGCCTCCGCCTAAATATCAAAACACATGGTACCTCACTTGAGACGCACACGAGTTCGCACAAGGTTATCACCCTTTATTAAAGGTATGGACACACGTCGTGAGCAGGGTGGTGGGAGGCTCCCTTAATTTATACAAAGTCCCGCCCCAATGGGCTGAGTGAAGACTTGTGGGAGTTGTAGTCCCAAATATTCCATCAAGAGTGTAGGTGCACTAATTACTGCCAGATGAAGCCCAAGGTGGGCCCCCGCATATTCCGGTGTCCTCAATCCTGCGTGCAAACTCCACATATGGACTGTGAATCCCCTCCACGTGGCGCCCTTGGAATCCTGGGCTGGTGCTGTCTCGGCGGATGAGCCTCCGCCTAAATATCAAAACACATGGTACCTCACTTGAGACGCACACGAGTTCGCACAAGGTTACCAGCCTTTATTAAAGGTATGGACACACGTCGTGAGCAGGGTGGTGGGCAGCTCCCTTAATTTATACAAAGTCCCGCCCCAATGGGCTGAGTGAAGACGTGTGGGAGTTGTAGTCCCAAATATTCCATCAAGAGTGTAGGTGCACTAATTACTGCCAGATGAAGCCCAAGGAGGGCCCCCACATATTCTGGTGTCCTCAAAACTACGTGCAAACTCCACATATGGACGGTGAATCCCCTCCACGTGGCGCCCTTGGAATCCTAGGCTGGTACTGTCTCGGCGGATGAGCCTCCGCCTAAATGTCAAAACACATGGTACCTCACTTGAGACGCACACGAGTTCGCACAAGGTTACAAGCCTTTATTAAAGGTATGGACACACGTCGTGAGCAGGGTGGTGGGCAGCTCCCTTAATTTATACAAAGTCCCGTCCCAATGGGCTGAGTGAAGACTTGTGGGAGTTGTAGTCCCAAATATTCCATCAAGAGTGTAGGTGCACTAATTACTGCCAGATGAAGCCCAAGGTGGGCCCCCGCATATTCCGGTGTCCTCAATCCTACGTGCAAACTCCACATATGGTCGGTGAATCCCCTCCACGTGGCGCCCTTGGAATCCTGGGCTGGTGCTGTCTCGGCGGATGAGCCTCAGCTTAAATATCAAAACACATGGTACCTCACTTGAGACGCACACGAGTTCGCACAAGGTTACCAGCATTTATTAAAGGTATGGACACACGTCATGAGCAGGGTGGTGGGCAGCTCCTTTAATTTATACAAAGTCCCGCCCCAATGGGCTGAGTGAAGACTTGTGGGAGTTGTAGTCCCAAATATTCCATCAATCAATCAATCAATCATGTCACTTATAAAGCGCACTACATACCCGCGAGGGTCTCAAGGCGCTGGGGGAAGAGGGGGGTGGTGCTGCTACTGATCGAAGAGCCAGGTCTTGAGGAGTCTTCTGAAGGCCAGTAGGTCTTGGGTCTGTCGGAGGTTGGTGGGGAGGGTGTTCCAGGTCTTGGCGGCGAGGTGGGAGAAGGATCTGCCGCCGGCGGTCGTTTTCCGGATGCGGGGGACTGTGGCGAGGGCGAGGCTGGTCGAGCGGAGCTGGAGGGTGGGGGTGTAGAAGCTGAGTCGTCTGTTGAGGTATGCTGGTCCGGAGTTGTGGAGTGCTTTGTGTGCGTGGGTGAGGAGCTTGAAGGTTATCCTCTTGTTGACAGGGAGCCAGTGCAGGTCTCTCAGGTGGGGTGTGATGTGGCTGCGTCGGGGGATGTCGAGGATAAGACATGCAGAGGCGTTCTGGATGCGTTGCAGCCGTCTCAGGAGCTTAGCCGTCGTTCCTGCATAGAGGGCGTTTCCGTAGTCCAGCCTGCTGGTGACGAGGGCCTGGGTGACTGTTTTTCTTGTTTCGGTGGGGATCCACTTGAAGATCCTGCGGAGCATTCGGAGGATGTTGAAGCAGGATGAGGAAACGGCGTTGACCTGCTTAGTCATGGAGAGGGTGGGGTCGAGGATGACCCCTAGGTTGCGTACGTGGTCGGTGGGTGGCGGGGCTGTTCCCAGTGATGTTGGCCACCAGGAGTCGTCCCAGGCTGAAGGGTTGGAACCAAGGATGAGGACCTCCGTCTTGTCCGAGTTCAGCTTCAGGCGGCTGGTCCTCATCCATTCGGCGACGGCCTTCATTCCTTCGTGGAGGTGGGCTTTGGCGGTGTGAGGGTCTTTGGTGAGGGAGAGGATCAGCTGGGTGTCGTCGGCGTAGGAGATGATGTTGAGGTTGTGCTGTCAGGCGACGTGGGCGAGGGGTGCCATGTAGATGTTGAACAGCGTTGGGCTGAGGGAGGAGCCTTGGGGTACGCCGCAGATGATCTTGGTGGCCTTGGATCGGAAGGGGGCGAGGCGGACGCTTTGTGTTCTGCCGGAAAGGAAGGATGTGGTCCAGTCCAGGGCCTTCTCTTGGATCCCGGCGTCGTGAAGGCGTGTTCGTAGTGTGTGGTGGCAGACCGTGTCGAAGGCGGCTGATAGGTCCAGGAGGATGAGGGCTGCTGTTTCTCCGTTGTCTAGCAGGGTCCTGATGTCATCGGTGGCGGCGATGAGGGCGGTTTCGGTGCTGTGGTTGCTGCGGAAGCCGGACTGGGAAGGGTCCAGGATGTTGTTCTCCTCAAGGTAGCGGGTCAGTTGTTTGTTGACGATTTTCTCGGTGACCTTCGCGGGGAACGGGAGCAGAGAGATGGGTCGGAAGTTCTTGAGGTCCTTGGGGTCTGCCTTGGGTTTCTTGAGTAAGGCGGTGATCTCGGCGGGCTTCCAGCTTTCCGGGAAGGTTGCTGTCTCGAAGGAGATGTTGATTATTTTCCGGAGATGGGGCGCGATGGTTGTACTGGCTTTGTTGAAGATGTGGTGAGGGCACGGGTCTAGCGGTGAACCGGAGTGGATGGTGTTCATGATCTCGCTGGTGTCCTCGTCGTTGATGTTGGTCCAGGAGAGCAGGCGGTTGGTGGTTGTGGGGGCAGTGGTCTTGGTGGTTGCCGGGGCGGTCGTGGTGTTGAAGCTGTCGTGGATGTCGGCGATTTTGCGGTGGAAGAAGGTGGCCAGTGAGTCGCACAGGTCTCGCGATGGCTGGATGTCGTTGGTGTTGGAGCTGGGGTTGGAGAGTTCCTTCACGATTTGAAGAGCTCTTTGCTGTTGTGTGCGTTGGTGTAGGTGCACTAATTACTGCCAGATGAAGCCCAAGGTGGGCCCCCGCATATTCCGGTGTCCTCAATCCTACGTGCAAACTCCACATATGGACGGTGAATCCCCCCCACGTGGCGCCCTTGGAATCCTGGGCTGGTGCTGTCTCGGCGGATGAGCCTCCGCCTAAATATCAAAACACATGGTACCTCACTTGAGACGCACACGAGTTCGCACAAGGTTACCAGCCTTTATTAAAGGTATGGACACACGTCGTGAGCAGGGTGGTGGGCAGCTCCCTTAATTTATACAAAGTCCCGCCCCAATGGGCTGAGTGAAGACTTGTGGGAGTTGTAGTCCCAAATATTCCATCAAGAGTGTAGGTGCACTGATTACTGCCAGATGAAGCCCAAGGTGGGCCCCCGCATATTCCGGTGTCCTCAATCCTACGTGCAAACTCCACATATGGACGGTGAATCCCCTCCACGTGGCGCCCTTGGAATCCTAGGCTGGTGCTGTCTCGGCGGATGAGCATCCGCCTAAATATCAAAACACATGGTACCTCACTTGAGACGCACACGAGTTCGCACAAGGTTACCAGCCTTTATTAAAGGTATGGACACACGTCGTGAGCAGGGTGGTGGGCAGCTCCCTTAATTTATACAAAGTCCCGCCCCAATGGGCTGAGTGAAGACTTGTGGGAGTTGTGGTCCCACATATTCCATCAAGAGTGTAGGTGCACTAATTACTGCCAGATGAAGCCCAAGGTGGGCCCCCGCATATTCCGATGTCCTCAATCCTACGTGCAAACTCCACATATGGACGGTGAATCCCCTCCACGTGGCGCCCTTGGAATCCTAGGCTGGTGCTTTCTCGGCGGATGAGCCTCCGCCTAAATATCAAAACACATGGTACCTCACTTGAGACGCACACGAGTTCGCACAAGGTTATCAGCCTTTATTAAAGGTATGGACACACGTCGTGAGCAGGGTGGTGGGCAGCTCCCTTAATTTATACAAAGTCCCGCCCCAATGGGCTGAGTGAAGACTTGTGGGAGTTGTAGTCCCAAATATTCCATCAAGAGTGTAGGTGCACTAATTACTGCCAGATGAAGCCCAAGGTGGGCCCCCGCATATTCCGGTGTCTTCAATCCTGCGTGCAAACTCCACATATGGACTGTGAATCCCCTCCACGTGGCGCCCTTGGAATCCTGGGCTGGTGCTGTCTCGGCGGATGAGCCTCCGCCTAAATATCAAACACATGGTACCTCACTTGAGACGCACACGAGTTCGCACAAGGTTACCAGCCTTTATTAAAGGTATGGACACACGTCGTGAGCAGGGTGGTGGGCAGCTCCCTTAATTTATACAAAGTCCCGCCCCAATGGGCTGAGTGAAGACGTGTGGGAGTTGTAGTCCCAAATATTCCATCAAGAGTGTAGGTGCACTAATTACTGCCAGATGAAGCCCAAGGTGGGCCCCCGCATGTTCCGGTATCCTCAATCCTACGTGCAAATTCCACATATGGACGGTGAATCCCCTCCACGTGGCGCCCTTGGAATCCTGGGCTGGTGCTGTCTCGGTGGATGAGCCTCCGCCTAAATATCAAAACACATGGTACCTCACTTGAGACGCACACGAGTTCGCAGAAGGTTACCAGCCTTTCTTAAAGGTATGGACACACATCGTGAGCAGGGTGGTGGGCAGCTCCCTTAATTTATACAAAGTCCCGCCCCAATGGGCTGAGTGAGGACTTGTGGGAGTTGTAGTCCCAAATATTCCATCAAGAGTGTAGGTGCACTAATTACTGCCAGATGAAGCCCAAGGTGGGCCCCCGCATATTCCGGTGTCCTCAATCCTACGTGCAAACTCCACATATGGACGGTGAATCCCCTCCACGTGGCGCCCTTGGAATCCTGGGCTGGTGCTGTCTCGGCGGATGAGCCTCCGCCTAAATATCAAAACACATGGTACCTCACTTGAGACGCACACGAGTTCGCACAAGGTTACCAGCCTTTATTAAAGGTATGGACACACGTCGTGAGCAGGGTGGTGGGCAGCTCCCTTAATTTATACAAAGTCCCGCCCCAATGGGCTGAGTGAAGACTTGTGGGAGTTGTAGTCCCAAATATTCCATCAAGAGTGTAGGTGCACTAATTACTGCCAGATGAAGCCCAAGGTGGGCCCACGCATATTCTGGTGTCCTCAATCGTACGTGCAAACTCCACATATGGACGGTGAATCCCCTCCACGTGGCGCCCTTGGAATCCTGGGCTGGTGCTGTCTCGGCGGATGAGCCTCCGCCTAAATATCAAAACACATGGTACCTCACTTGAGACGCACACGAGTTCGCACAAGGTTACCAGCCTTTATTAAAGGTATGGACACACGTCGTGAGCAGGGTGGTGGGCAGCTCCCTTAATTTATACAAAGTCCCGCACCAATGGGCTGAGTGAAGACTTGTGGGAGATGTAGTCCCAAATATTCCATCAAGAGTGTAGGTGCACTAATTACTGCCAGATGAAGCCCAAGGTGGGCCCCCGCATATTCCGGTGTCCTCAATCCTACGTGCAAACTCCACATATGGACGGTGAATCCCCTCCACGTGGCGCCCTTGGAATCCTGGGCTGGTGCTGTCTCGGCGGATGAGCCTCCGCCTAAATATCAAAACACATGGTACCTCTCTTGAGACGCACACGAGTTCGCACAAGGTTACCAGCCTTTATTAAAGGTATGGACACACGTCGTGAGCAGGGTGGTGGGCAGCTCCCTTAATTTATACAAAGTCCCGCCCCAATGGGCTGAGTGAAGACTTGTGGGAGTTGTAGTCCCAAATATTCCATCAAGAGTGTAGGTGCACTAATTACTGCCAGATGAAGCCCAAGGTGGGCCCCCGCATATTCCGGTGTCCTCAATCCTACGTGCAAACTCCACATATGGACGGTGAATCCCCTCCACGTGGCGCCCTTGGAATCCTAGGATGGTGCTGTCTCGGCGGATGAGGCTCCGCCTAAATATCAAAACACATGGTACCTCACTTGAGACGCACACGAGTTCGCACAAGGTTACCAGCCTTTATTAAAGGTATGGACACACGTCGTGAGCAGGGTGGTGGGCAGCTCCCTTAATTTATACAAAGTCCCGCCCCAATGGGCTGAGTGAAGACTTGTGGGAGTTGTAGTCCCAAATATTCCATCAAGAGTGTAGGTGCACTAATTATTGCCAGATGAAGCCCAAGGTGGGCCCCCGCATATTCCGGTGTCCTCAATCCTACGTGCAAACTCCACATATGGACGGTGAATCCCCTCCACGTGGCGCCCTTGGAATCCTGGGCTGGTGCTGTCTCGGCGGATGAGCCTCAGCCTAAATATCAAAACACATGGTACCTCACTTGAGACGCACACGAGTTCGCACAAGGTTACCAGCATTTATTAAAGGTATGGACACACGTCGTGAGCAGGGTGGTGGGCAGCTCCTTTAATTTATACAAAGTCCCGCCCCAATGGGCTGAGTGAAGACTTGTGGGAGTTGTAGTCCCAAATATTCCATCAAGAGTGTAGGTGCACTAATTACTGCCAGATGAAGCCCAAGGTGGGCCCCCGAATATTCCGGTGTCCTCAATCCTACGTGCAAACTCCACATATGGACGGTGAATCCCCTCCACGTGGCGCCCTTGGAATCCTGGGCTGGTGACGTCTCGGCGGATGAGCCTCCGCCTAAATATCAAAACACATGGTACCTCACTTGAGACGCACACGAGTTCGCACAAGGTTACCAGCCTTTATTAAAGGTATGGACACACGTCGTGAGCAGGGTGGTGGGCAGCTCCCTTAATTTATACAAAGTCCCGCCCCAATGGGCTGAGTGAAGACTTGTGGGAGTTGTAGTCCCAAATATTCCATCAAGAGTGTAGGTGCACTGATTACTGCCAGATGAAGCCCAAGGTGGGCCCCCGCATATTCCGGTGTCCTCAATCCTACGTGCAAACTCCACATATGGACGGTGAATCCCCTCCACGTGGCGCCCTTGGAATCCTAGGCTGGTGCTGTCTCGGCGGATGAGCCTCCGCCTAAATATCAAAACACATGGTACCTCACTTGAGACGCACACGAGTTCGCACAAGGTTACCAGCCTTTATTAAAGGTATGGACACACGTCGTGAGCAGGGTGGTGGGCAGCTTCCTTAATTTATACAAAGTCCCGCCCCAATGGGCTGAGTGAAGACTTGTGGGAGTTGTGGTCCCACATATTCCATCAAGAGTGTAGGTGCACTAATTACTGCCAGATGAAGCCCAAGGTGGGCCCCCGCATATTCCGATGTCCTCAATCCTACGTGCAAACTCCACATATGGACGGTGAATCCCCTCCACGTGGCGCCCTTGGAATCCTAGGCTGGTGCTGTCTCGGCGGATGAGCCTCCGCTTAAATATCAAAACACATGGTACCTAACTTGAGACGCACACGAGTTCGCACAAGGTTATCAGCCTTTATTAAAGGTATGGACACACGTCATGAGCAGGGTGGTGGGCAGCTCCCTTCATTTATACAAAGTCCCGCCCCAATGGGCTGAGTGAAGACTTGTGGGAGTTGTAGTCCCAAATATTCCATCAAGAGTGTAGGTGCACTAATTACTGCCAGATGAAGCCCAAGGTGGGCCCCCGCATATTCCGGTGTCCTCAATCCTGCGTGCAAACTCCACATATGGACTGTGAATCCCCTCCACGTGGCGCCCTTGGAATCCTGGGCTGGTGCTGTCTCGGCGGATGAGCCTCCGCCTAAATATCAAACACATGGTACCTCACTTGAGACGCACACGAGTTCGCACAAGGTTACCAGCCTTTATTAAAGGTATGGACACACGTCGTGAGCAGGGTGGTGGGCAGCTCCCTTAATTTATACAAAGTCCCGCCCCAATGGGCTGAGTGAAGACGTGTGGGAGTTGTAGTCCCAAATATTCCATCAAGAGAGTAGGTGCACTAATTACTGCCAGATGAAGCCCAAGGTGGGCCCCCGCATGTTCCGGTATCCTCAATCCTACGTGCAAATTCCACATATGGACGGTGAATCCCCTCCACGCGGCGCCCTTGGAATCCTGGGCTGGTGCTGTCTCGGCGGATGAGCCTCCGCCTAAATATCAAAACACATGGTACCTCACTTGAGACGCACACGAGTTCGCAGAAGGTTACCAGCCTTTCTTAAAGGTATGGACACACATCGTGAGCAGGGTGGTGGGCAGCTCCCTTAATTTATACAAAGTCCCGCCCCAATGGGCTGAGTGAAGACTTGTGGGAGTTGTAGTCCCAAATATTCCATCAAGAGTGTAGGTGCACTAATTACTGCCAGATGAAGCCCAAGGTGGGCCCCCGCATATTCCGGTGTCCTCAATCCTACGTGCAAACTCCACATATGGACGGTGAATCCCCTCCACGTGGCGCCCTTGGAATCCTGGGCTGGTGCTGTCTCGGCGGATGAGCCTCCGCCTAAATATCAAAACACATGGTACCTCACTTGAGACGCACACGAGTTCGCACAAGGTTACCAGCCTTTATTAAAGGTATGGACACACGTCGTGAGCAGGGTGGTGGGCAGCTCCCTTAATTTATACAAAGTCCCGCCCCAATGGGCTGAGTGAAGACTTGTGGGAGTTGTAGTCCCAAATATTCCATCAAGAGTGTAGGTGCACTAATTACTGCCAGATGAAGCCCAAGGTGGGCCCCCGCATATTCTGGTGTCCTCAATCCTACGTGCAAACTCCACATATGGACGGTGAATCCCCTCCACGTGGCGCCCTTGGAATCCTGGGCTGGTGCAGTCTCGGCGGATGAGCCTCTGCCTAAATATCAAAACACATGGTACCTCACTTGAGACGCACACGAGTTCGCACAAGGTTACCAGCCTTTATTAAAGGTATGGACACACGTCGTGAGCAGGGTGGTTGGCAGCTCCCTTAATTTATACAAAGTCCCGCCCCAATGGGCTGAGTGAAGACTTGTGGGAGTTGTAGTCCCAAATATTCCATCAAGAGTGTAGGTGCACTAATTACTGCCAGATGAAGCCCAAGGTGGGCCCTCGCATATTCCGGTGTCCTCAATCCTACGTGCAAACTCCACATATGGATGGTGAATCCCCTCCACGTGGCGCCCTTGGAATCCTGGGCTGGTGCTGTCTCGGCGGATGAGCCTCCGCCTAAATATCAAAACACATGGTACCTCAGTTGAGACGCACACGAGTTCGCACAAGGTTACCAGCCTTTATTAAAGGTATGGACACACGTCATGAGCAGGGTGGTGGGCAGCTCCCTTAATTTATACAAAGTCCCGCCCTGTTAGACTTGGCACCATTGGCGTGGGTCTCCCTTCCATTTTTTTGCTGTTGCCTCTTATGTTTTGCTGGTTTTAGATGCTTTTGGGCACGGTGCCACTGCTGTTCAGTGCCACAGTGCAAGTGCTCCCTACTGTAAATTGTGTTATGGATTAGTGACTCCATGATTGGATGATTGGTTTACTTGTCAGTCCCTAGTACAGTGCACTGAGTGTGCCCAGGGCTTGTAAATCCAATGCCGCTGGTGGGCTTGCAGCACTGGTTGTGCCACCCACAGAAGCGGCTTGTAAAATATGTCTCAGGCCTGCCATTGCAGAGCCTGTGTGCAGTCTGTGACTGCCATGTCGACTTGGCCAGTGCACCCACTTGCCAGTCCCTAAACCTTCCCTTATCTTCATATCAGACACCCCTAAGGTAGGCCCAAGGGCAGGGTGCATTGTAAGTATAAGGTAGGACATGCCCTGGTGTGTGTGGCATGCCCTGATAGTGAATTACAGCCATTTTCGTTTTTCACTATTGCAAGGCTACCTGCTCCCCATAGGCCAGAATGGGCAGACTGACTATTACACTTTATAGTCAGAACTGACCCAGGGAACATGGTAGAAAAACGAATTTAGTATGCCTGAACTCAGAATGATAAAATACATCTTTTAGTGAAGTTGGTTTTAACATTCTTTGTTTGAAAATACCACTTTTAGAAAGTAGGTATTTTCTTGCCTAAACCATCCAGCTGCCTCTGCTCAGGTTGTGTATTGTGTGTCTGGATTTGTGAGTGACAGGGGCTGGGGGATTCCAGGAGGCAGGGTGAGTCAGCACTAGGCTGAATAGGTCTGCCTGAAGGAGGATGGGTGGGAGGAGTTGCACCTGGGTCTGAATAGGGCTGTGCCTGCCTTCCACAATGCTGGCTCCACCTCCTGCCGGGCGTCTGATGGCTCTGCCCCTCACTCACAAAGGAAAGAAGGAGTCAGAAAAACAAAGTGCTCCAGGACTGACCAGAACTGGTTTTGGACTAGGCAGAGGCCTCTCTGCCTTCAGAGAACAAAGGGAAAAGGTGTATAAAAGGGGACCCAGACCCCTAGGAAATTAGATCACTTCTGGGAAATCAAGAAACCTGTTGCCAAGGAGAAGAACCGGAGAAGCTGAAGGAGGAGTACTGCCCCTGTGCTGTTTTGCTGATTGGGGTTGGCCTGCAGTGGTTGCTTTCTGCCAAGGACAGGAGAAAAGACTTTGCTGTGCTTTGTCATCTTGAAGAAGGGAATCTCCAAGGGCTTGAACTGAGCTTGCCTCCTGCCTGAAGTCACAGGGACATAAAGACTTCACCCCTGCTGTTTGCCTGCATCTGGAACTGCTGTTTTAGCTGCTAACAGAGGGAAATTGCAACACCGACGCCGGCGAGCGACGCCGTAACCTGCACCGAAGCCGTGGGCACCGCTCGTGAAGAGCACGACGCACCGCCCCGACTTGCACCGTAGGCCCGACGCCTGCCGACGCCGTGCGACATCGACTCCGAAGCCGTCATCGAGGCCGCTGCCTGCACCGGAGCCGAGGACACCGCTCGTGACGCTCACGACGCACCGTCCCGACTCGCACCGCAGCCCCGACTTCCCCGACGCCAGGGCTTCATCATCGCGGAGCCGATCCTCGACGTGGGTGACCCCCGAATCCATCGACGCCGCACCATCGTAAGGAACCGACGCCTCGCCGCCATCCGTGACGTCACCTCCCCGACACAGTAAGGAACCGACGCCTCACCTCCCCTGCGCTGCAGTAAGGAACCGAGACATCACCTCCCCTGGGGTCGTAAGGAACCGACGCCGCCGGCGCCAACGAAGCATCACCTCCCCGACGCCGTGCACCGTCTTTGTTTTCATCGAATTCCAGGTACTGTTCTTTGGGGGTCTGCTCGACTCCGGGCCCGACGCCGCGCACCTCGCGGTCGGCGCCGTACTTTGGGATTTCCACCGGTCACGACGTCGTGATAACTCCAAGTGGAGTTATTTGTTGCTACAAGCTTTATTTGAGTGACTATCCTATTTTTGACGATAACGTGAACTGTCTCTATCATTTTAAGTCTATTTTTGATTACAGTATTGTGGATTTTTGCTATTGGGTCTTGTGATAAGTCTATATAAAGATTACTTATTTTTACATAAACAACCTGTGTGGTGTCCATCTGTAGTGTTTTCACTGTATTACTGTATGTGGTCACAAATGCTTTACACACTGCCTCTGAGATAAGCCTGTCTGCTCGTGCCAAGCTACCAGGGGGTGAGCAGGGGTTATTTTAGGAGTGTTTCCCCCTTATCCTGACTAGAAGCAAGGGTCCCTATTTGGACAAAGGTGCAAACCATTGCCAACTAGAGACCCCCAGTTCTAACATTGGTGGTCAGCGGTGAGGATTTGGACTTGCATTTGTGATTCATATACAGTGATTGGTGTACACTACTAGTGAGTGCAGACCAATACGCGACCACATACATTTTGATAGGACTTTTTTCCTTGGAACCTTTATTTTTGTTGAGAACTGCCAATTTTCACCATGAGCAAAAAAGGATCCATTGCACCTGCAGATATTGAATTTGAAGAAGATAGGGTTGATACCTACACTGTGACAGAACTCAAAGCTGTTTGCAAAAAATTTAAAATCTCTATGAGAGGCCTCACCAGGAAGGAGGAGTTTCACAAGGCGCTAAGGGCCTGGTTGGAAGCACGGAATGCCAGTGGGCAGTCCGAGGAGCCTGTGGAGGAGGCAGAGAATTTAGATGGGCAGCTTGAGGGGCCATTGGGCTTAACTGGGAGGAGAGCGCCTTCCAGGGAGGGCAGCAGTGTTTCTCAAAAGGGCCTGTCTCCAGAGGAGCTGGAGGACAGGGACAAAAGCAGGATGCATGAAATGGAAATGGCCAAACTGAAACAGGGAAGCCATGATAGCCTTGAGCATAAGAAATTGGAGTTAGAAAGTAAGAGGTTGGCCATGGAAGAAAAGAAGATGCTTTTAGAGCATGAGAGAGTGGTGAGGGAGCTAGAGCTAAAGGCTAGGAGCCTAGAAATCACTCCCTCTGGTGGCAGCACACCTCCAGTGCCTGTAGAAAGTAGAGTGTACATCCCCAAGGAGGTTATTAAGGATTTCATGAAGGGGGAGGACATTGGGCAATGGTTTAAAGCCTATGAGATCGCCATGACATCACACCGGGTCCCTGAGAAAGATTGGGGAACGGGGTTGTGGGGCCGCTTTGCAGGTGAGGGAAGGGAAACCTTGCTAGCCTTGCCCACAGTGGATCAGATGTCCTATGCCCACCTGAAGGAAGCTTTAGTGGCAAGGTATGGGTTAACTCCAGAGCTGTATAGACAGAAGTTTAGGAACTGCAAAAAGCTGGAGTCTAGTACCTGGGTGGAGTATGTGTCTTATTTTTGCAGAGCATTGGATGGATGGGTGAAGGGTAGCAAAGTAAATGACTTGCAGGAGTTCTATGATTTAATTGCATGGGAGCACTTGTCCAGTAGTTGTTTTCCAGAGCTACGCCAGCACCTTGTTGACAGTAAGCTGACTAATCCTAGGAAGCTTGCTGAGGAGGCGGACCGCTGGGTCAGTACCCGGGTCCACAAGGGTCTTGTGGGAGACTCCGCCAAAGGTGGGCAGGGTCCCCAGCAGAAGAGTGGGGGGACAAGGGTAAACAGAAGGAGTTCCAAAAAGGGCCCCAAAGTAAACCCCAAGGGAACCAAGGTAAGGGTTCCCAGCCTCCCACTGAGAAAAGACCATGGGTCCCAACAGATAAGTCTGTTCAGAAGGGGCCCAAAGCATGTTTTAGTTGTGGTCAGGTGGGTCACTTTGTAGGAAGTCCCAAGTGCCCCAATACTGTGACCACTGCACCCACTGGTGCACCACCCCGGCAGATGGCTAGTGTAGCCCTGGGGGAGGAGTTGGGTGCCCAAGGTGGGTGGGGTCCCGCAGAGATGTCCCTGGTCTCTTTAGGAGACAGTGAGATGGTCCCTAGGACCCAGCTGCCTGATAACACTAAAAAATACAGGCAGTGGGTGACCATCAATGGCCATAGGGTGGAGGCTCTGAGAGACACCGGGGCCAGTGTGACAGCTGTCAGTTGTCGGCTGGTGTCTGAAGAGCAGGTGGTCCCCAACGTATTCTACCCTGTAGTTGCCGCTGACAACTCAGAGAGCCACTGCAAGGTGGCCCAGGTTCCCTTTGAGTGGGGGGGTCTCAGGTATCCTTCAAGTAGCTGTGAGGCCAGCCATGCCTGTTGACTGTCTGCTAGGCAATGATTTGGAGAGCTCCCCTTGGGCGAAGGTGGAGCGGAGGTCTCATTTGGAGATGTTGGGTCTGCCAGAGTGGGCGTGTGTGACCACTCGGTCAATGGCAGCCGGTAAGGGTATTCAAGAGGACCTGGAGCCTGGAAGAAGGGCCCAGGTGCCTGCCTTAAAGAGAGGAGGCAGGGGGCGCGGGAAACCGGCCCCCGAAGTTCCCACGGTCCAGGAGGAGGCAGACCTTGAGGGGGATGCCCTGGAACCTACAGGGGAACAAGTGGCTGAACTGGGGGACCTGCCTGAGCTGACCCATTGGCAGCAGGAAGGAGGCCCCTCCAGGGAAGAATTCTGCGAGGAGCAGAAGAAGTGCCCTTCTCTTGAGGGCTTGCGGCAACAGGCTGTAAGCCAGGCAGCAGGTGATCAGTCTGGATCACACTGGATCTACTGGGAGAATGGTCTCCTGTATAGTGAGCCTAAGGTTGCTGAGCCTGGGTCAGCCCGTGTGCTGGTGGTACCCCAGCGCTTCAGAGCCTTCCTACTGGGTCTGGCTCATGATGTGCCTTTAGCAGGACATTTGGGGCAAGACAAGACCTTTCAAAGGCTTGTCACCCACTTTCATTGGCCCCAAATGCGCAAGAGTTCAGATACTCATTGCAGGACCTGTCAGACTTGCCAGGCAAGTGGTAAGAGTGGGAGGAAGCACAAGGCTCCTCTCCAACCTTTCCCTGTTGTCAGCACCCCCTTTGAGAGGGTGGGTATTGACATTGTGGGGCCTCTGGATCCCAAGACAGCCATGGGCAACAGGTTCATCCTGGTCTTGGTGGACCATGCCACCCGGTACCCGGAAGCCATCCCTCTTCGGACAGTGACGGCCCCCGTGGTGGGACGTGCACTGATGGGGATTTTCTCCCGTGTGGGGTTCCCCAAGGAGGTGGTGTCTGACCGTGGTACTAACTTCATTTCCAAGTATATGAAGTCCCTGTGGCAGGAGTGTGGTGTAACCTATAAGTTCACCACTCCTTACCACCCCCAAGGTAATGGGCTGGTTGAGAGATTCAACCGGACCCTGAAAGGCATGATTATGGGTCTGGAAGAACCCATGAGGCGTAAGTGGGACGTCCTCTTGCCATGCCTGCTCTTTGCTTACAGAGAGGTGCCCCAGAAGTCCTTAGGGTTCAGTCCCTTTGAACTGCTGTACGGCCATCCTGTAAGAGGACCTCTGAGTCTGGTCAAGGAAGGCTGGGAGAAAGCTCCCAGGAAAACTCCCCAGGATGTATTTAGTTACATGCTGGCCTTCAGGAACCAGACTCGGCGTTTCAGACAACTCGCTGAGGCGAATCTGGAAGCCAGCCAGGAAGAGATGAAACGTTGGCATGATCAGAACGCCACTCTGATCGAGTTTCAGCCTGGACAAAAGGTTTGGGTCATGGCCCCAGTGGAGCCCTGTGCGCTCCAGGATAAGTGGACCGGACCATTTGAGGTGGTGGAGCGCAAGAGTGATGTCACCTACTTGGTGGACTTGCAGTCTCCCAGGAACCCCTTGCGGGTCCTGCATGTGAACCGCCTGAAGCCCCACTTTGAGAGGTCTGAAGTGGGCATGCTCTTAGCAACAGATGCTGGGATGGAAGAGGAGACTGAACCTCTTCCTGATCTCCTGTATGCAAAAGAGCAAGATGGGTCAGTGGATGGGGTGAACCTCTCTCCCACCCTGACCCCGGAGCAGCAGAATGACTGTCGCCAACTGTTGGGACAGTTTTCTGATCTGTTCTCCCTGACTCCCAGTATCACTGAATGGTGCATCCATGATGTGGACACTGGGGACAGTCCTCCTGTAAAGCACAAAACTTACAGAGTGACTGACAGGGTGAGAGCTTGCATCAAGGAGGAGGTCTCCAAGATGTTTGCCTTAGGGGTGATTGAGTCCTCTAACAGTCCTTGGGCCAGCCCAGTGGTTTTGGTCCCAAAGGCTGCCGCGCCTGGTGCCACACCTGAACTCCGGTTCTGTGTGGACTACCGAGGACTCAATTCAGTCACCAGGACTGACGCGCACCCCATCCCCAGAGCTGATGAGCTCATTGATCGGTTAGGGGCTGCCCAGTACCTCAGCACGTTTGATCTAACGTCTGGATACTGGCAGATCGCCTTAACTGATGGGGCCAAAGAGAGGTCAGCATTCTCCACACCAGATGGGCACTACCAATTCCGGGTGATGCCCTTTGGGATGAAGAATGCCCCTGCCACCTTTCAGAGGTTGGTCAACCAGGTGTTGGCTGGGCTGGAGGATTTCAGTGCCGCCTACCTGGATGACATTGCAGTGTTCAGCGCCACTTGGGAGGAACATCTGCACCACCTCTGGGAAGTGTTGAAGGCGCTGCGGAGGGCAGGCCTCACGATCAAGGCGAGTAAGTGCCAGATCGGGCAGGGTTCTGTGGTGTACTTGGGACACCAGGTAGGGAGCGGCCAGGTGGCGCCCCTACAGCCCAAGATAGATACCATCCTGGCTTGGGAACCCCCAAAACCCAAACAGAGGTGAGGGCCTTCTTAGGACTCACCGGGTATTACAGGAGGTTTGTCAAGGGGTATGGCAACATTGTTGCACCCTTGACTGAGCTGACTTCCAGGAAGCAGCCCAGGAAAGTGAACTGGACTGATGCCTGCCAAAAGGCTTTTGATGCCCTGAAATCTGCCATGTGCACGGCGCCCGTGCTTCAGGCGCCCAACTTCTCAAGGGAATTCATTGTGCAGACAGATGCTTCAGAGCATGGTGTTGGGGCTGTGCTTTCACAGATGAATGAGGAGGGCCTAGACCAACCTGTAGCCTTTATTAGTAGGAGGTTACTCCCACGGGAGCAGAGGTGGAGTGCGATTGAACGTGAAGCATTTGCTGTGGTCTGGGCACTGAAGAAGTTGAGACCATACTTGTTTGGGACTCACTTCCGGGTTCAGACAGACCACAGGCCCCTCAGATGGTTAATGCAGATGAGGGGTGAGAATCCAAAACTGTTGAGGTGGTCCATTTCCCTACAGGGGATGGACTTTACGGTGGAACACCGCCCTGGTACAGAACACGCCAATGCTGATGGTCTGTCCAGATTTTTCCGCCTTAGTGATGAGAACTCCCAGGAGGAAGGGTAGTTCTCCCCACATTTCAGCTGGAGGGGACACGTGTTAGACTTGGCACCATTGGCGTGGGTCTCCCTTCCATTTTTTTGCTGTTGCCTCTTATGTTTTGCTGGTTTTAGATGCTTTTGGGCACGGTGCCACTGCTGTTCAGTGCCACAGTGCAAGTGCTCCCTACTGTAAATTGTGTTATGGATTAGTGACTCCATGATTGGATGATTGGTTTACTTGTCAGTCCCTAGTACAGTGCACTGAGTGTGCCCAGGGCTTGTAAATCCAATGCCGCTGGTGGGCTTGCAGCACTGGTTGTGCCACCCACAGAAGCGGCTTGTAAAATATGTCTCAGGCCTGCCATTGCAGAGCCTGTGTGCAGTCTGTGACTGCCATGTCGACTTGGCCAGTGCACCCACTTGCCAGTCCCTAAACCTTCCCTTATCTTCATATCAGACACCCCTAAGGTAGGCCCAAGGGCAGGGTGCATTGTAAGTATAAGGTAGGACATGCCCTGGTGTGTGTGGCATGCCCTGATAGTGAATTACAGCCATTTTCGTTTTTCACTATTGCAAGGCTACCTGCTCCCCATAGGCCAGAATGGGCAGACTGACTATTACACTTTATAGTCAGAACTGACCCAGGGAACATGGTAGAAAAACGAATTTAGTATGCCTGAACTCAGAATGATAAAATACATCTTTTAGTGAAGTTGGTTTTAACATTCTTTGTTTGAAAATACCACTTTTAGAAAGTAGGTATTTTCTTGCCTAAACCATCCAGCTGCCTCTGCTCAGGTTGTGTATTGTGTGTCTGGATTTGTGAGTGACAGGGGCTGGGGGATTCCAGGAGGCAGGGTGAGTCAGCACTAGGCTGAATAGGTCTGCCTGAAGGAGGATGGGTGGGAGGAGTTGCACCTGGGTCTGAATAGGGCTGTGCCTGCCTTCCACAATGCTGGCTCCACCTCCTGCCGGGCGTCTGATGGCTCTGCCCCTCACTCACAAAGGAAAGAAGGAGTCAGAAAAACAAAGTGCTCCAGGACTGACCAGAACTGGTTTTGGACTAGGCAGAGGCCTCTCTGCCTTCAGAGAACAAAGGGAAAAGGTGTATAAAAGGGGACCCAGACCCCTAGGAAATTAGATCACTTCTGGGAAATCAAGAAACCTGTTGCCAAGGAGAAGAACCGGAGAAGCTGAAGGAGGAGTACTGCCCCTGTGCTGTTTTGCTGATTGGGGTTGGCCTGCAGTGGTTGCTTTCTGCCAAGGACAGGAGAAAAGACTTTGCTGTGCTTTGTCATCTTGAAGAAGGGAATCTCCAAGGGCTTGAACTGAGCTTGCCTCCTGCCTGAAGTCACAGGGACATAAAGACTTCACCCCTGCTGTTTGCCTGCATCTGGAACTGCTGTTTTAGCTGCTAACAGAGGGAAATTGCAACACCGACGCCGGCGAGCGACGCCGTAACCTGCACCGAAGCCGTGGGCACCGCTCGTGAAGAGCACGACGCACCGCCCCGACTTGCACCGTAGGCCCGACGCCTGCCGACGCCGTGCGACATCGACTCCGAAGCCGTCATCGAGGCCGCTGCCTGCACCGGAGCCGAGGACACCGCTCGTGACGCTCACGACGCACCGTCCCGACTCGCACCGCAGCCCCGACTTCCCCGACGCCAGGGCTTCATCATCGCGGAGCCGATCCTCGACGTGGGTGACCCCCGAATCCATCGACGCCGCACCATCGTAAGGAACCGACGCCTCGCCGCCATCCGTGACGTCACCTCCCGACACAGTAAGGAACCGACGCCTCACCTCCCTGCGCTGCAGTAAGGAACCGAGACATCACCTCCCTGGGGTCGTAAGGAACCGACGCCGCCGGCGCCAACGAAGCATCACCTCCCCGACGCCGTGCACCGTCTTTGTTTTCATCGAATTCCAGGTACTGTTCTTTGGGGGTCTGCTCGACTCCGGGCCCGACGCCGCGCACCTCGCGGTCGGCGCCGTACTTTGGGATTTCCACCGGTCACGACGTCGTGATAACTCCAAGTGGAGTTATTTGTTGCTACAAGCTTTATTTGAGTGACTATCCTATTTTTGACGATAACGTGAACTGTCTCTATCATTTTAAGTCTATTTTTGATTACAGTATTGTGGATTTTTGCTATTGGGTCTTGTGATAAGTCTATATAAAGATTACTTATTTTTACATAAACAACCTGTGTGGTGTCCATCTGTAGTGTTTTCACTGTATTACTGTATGTGGTCACAAATGCTTTACACACTGCCTCTGAGATAAGCCTGTCTGCTCGTGCCAAGCTACCAGGGGGTGAGCAGGGGTTATTTTAGGAGTGTTTCCCCCTTATCCTGACTAGAAGCAAGGGTCCCTATTTGGACAAAGGTGCAAACCATTGCCAACTAGAGACCCCCAGTTCTAACACGCCCCAATGGGCTGAGTGAAGACTTGTGGGAGTTGTAGTCCCAAATATTCCATCAAGAGTGTAGGTGCACTAATTACTGCCAGATGAAGCCCAAGGTGGGCCCCCGCATATTCCGGTGTCCTCAATCCTACGTGCAAACTCCACATATGGACGGTGAATCCCCTCCATGTGGCGCCCTTGGAATCCTGGGCTGGTGCTGTCTCGGCGGATGAGCCTCCGCCTAAATATCAAAACACATGGTACCTCACTTGAGACGTACACGAGTTCGCACAAGGTTACCAGCCTTTATTAAAGGTATGGACACACGTCGTGAGGAGGGTGGTGGGCAGCTCCCTTAATTTATACAAAGTCCCGCCCCAATGGGCTGAGTGAAGACTTGTGGGAGTTGTAGTCCCAAATATTCCATCAAGAGTGTAGGTGCACTAATTACTGCCAGATGAAGCCCAAGGTGGGCCCCCGCATATTCTGGTGTCCTCAATCCTACGTGCAAACTCCACATATGGACGGTGAATCCCCTCCACGTGGTGCCCTTGGAATCCTGGGCTAGTGCAGTCTCGGCGGATGAGCCTCCGCCTAAATATCAAAACACATGGTACCTCACTTGAGACGCACACGAGTTCGCACAAGGTTACCAGCCTTTATTAAAGGTATGGACACACGTCGTGAGCAGGGTGGTGGGCAGCTCCCTTAATTTATACAAAGTCCCGCCCCAATGGGCTGAGTGAAGACTTGTGGGAGTTGTAGTCCCAAATATTCCATCAAGAGTGTAGGTGCACTAATTACTGCCAGATGAAGCCCAAGGTGGGCCCACGCATATTCCGGTGTCCTCAATCCTACGTGCAAACTCCACATATGGACGGTGAATCCCCTCCACGTGGCGCCCTTGGAATCCTGGGCTGGTGCTGTCTCGGCGGATGAGCCTCCGCCTAAATATCAAAACACATGGTACCTCACTTGAGACGCACACGAGTTCGCACAAGGTTACCAGCCTTTATTAAAGGTATGGACACACGTCTTGAGCAGGGTGGTGGGCAACTCCCTTAATTTATACAAAGTCCCGCCCCAATGGGCTGAGTGAAGACTTGTGGGAGTTCTAGTCCCAAATATTCCATCAAGAGTGTAGGTGCACTAATTACTGCCAGATGAAGCCCAAGGTGGGCCCTCGCATATTCCAGTGTCCTCAATCCTACGTGCAAACTCCACATATGGATGGTGAATCCCCTCCACGTGGCGCCCTTGGAATCCTGGGCTGGTGCTGTCTCGGCGGATGAGCCTCCGCCTAAATATCAAAACACATGGTACCTCAGTTGAGAGGCACACGAGTTCGCACAAGGTTACCAGCCTTTGTTAAAGGTATGGACACACGTCGTGAGCAGGGTGGTGGGCAGCTCCCTTAATTTATACAAAGTCCCGCCCCAATGGGCTGAGTGAAGACTTGTGGGAGTTGTAGTCCCAAATATTCCATCAAGAGTGTAGGTGCACTAATTACTGCCAGATGAAGCCCAAGTTGGGCCCCCGCATATTCCGGTGTCCTCAATCCTACGTGCAAACTCCACATATGGACGGTGAATCCCCTCCACGTGGCGCCCTTGGAATCCTGGGCTGGTGCTGTCTCGGTGGATGAGCCTCCGCCTAAATATCAAAACACATGGTACCTCACTTGAGACGCACACGAGTTCGCACAAGGTTACCAGCCTTTATTAAAGGTATGGACACACGTCGTGAGCAGGCTGGATCAGCAGCTTTCCGAAACGCCGACGCGTTTCGAGTTTCCTCTTTTTCACAGGCTGTCGGAAAGATCGTGCAGTGGTGGGCAGCTCCCTTAATTTATACAAAGTCCCGCCCCAATGGGCTGAGTGAAGACTTGTGGGAGTTGTAGTCCCAAATATTCCATCAAGAGTGTAGGTGCACTAATTACTGCCAGATGAAGCCCAAGGTGGGCCCCCGCATATTCCGGTGTCCTCAATCCTACGTGCAAACTCCACATATGGACGGTGAATCCCCTCCACGTGGCGCCCTTGGAATCCTGGGCTGGTGCTGTCTCGGCAGATGAGCCTCCGCCTAAATATCAAAACACATGGTACCTCACTTGAGACGCACACGAGTTCGCACAAGGTTACCAGCCTTTATTAAAGGTATGGACACACGTCGTGAGCAGGGTGGTGGGCAGCTCCCTTAATTTATACAAAGTCCCGCCCCAATGGGCTGAGTGAAGACTTGTGGGAGTTGTAGTCCCAAATATTCCATCAAGAGTGTAGGTGCACTAATTACTGCCAGATGAAGCCCAAGGTGGGCCCCCGGATATTCCGGTGTCCTCAATCCTACGTGCAAACTCCACATATGGACGGTGAATCCCCTCCACGTGGCGCCCTTGGAATCCTGGGCTGGTGCTGTCTCGGCGGATGAGCCTCAGCCTAAATATCAAAACACATGGTACCTCACTTGAGACGCACACGAGTTCGCACAAGGTTACCAGCATTTATTAAAGGTATGGACACACGTCGTGAGCAGGGTGGTGGGCAGCTCCTTTAATTTATACAAAGTCCCGCCCCAATGGGCTGAGTGAACACTTGTGGGAGTTGTAGTCCCAAATATTTCATCAAGAGTGTAGGTGCACTAATTACTGCCAGATGAAGCCCAAGGTGGGCCCCCGCATATTCCGGTGTCCTCAATCCTACGTGCAAACTCCACATATGGACGGTGAATCCCCTCCACGTGGCGCCCTTGGAATCCTGGGCTGGTGCTGTCTCGGCGGATGAGCCTCCGCCTAAATATCAAAACACATGGTACCTCACTTGAGACGCACACGAGTTCGCACAAGGTTACCAGCCTTTATTAAAGGTATGGACACACGTCGTGAGCAGGGTGGTGGGCAGCTCCTTTAATTTATACAAAGTCCCGCCCCAATGGGCTGAGTGAACACTTGTGGGAGTTGTAGTCCCAAATATTCCATCAAGAGTGTAGGTGCACTAATTACTGCCAGATGAAGCCCAAGGTGGCCCCCCGCATATTCCGGTGTCCTCAATCCTACGTGCAAACTCCACATATGGACGGTGAATCCCCTCCACGTGGCGCCCTTGGAATCCTGGGCTGGTGCTGTCTCGGCGGATGAGCCTCCGCCTAAATATCAAAACACATGGTACCTCACTTGAGACGCACACGAGTTCGCACAAGGTTACCAGCCTTTATTAAAGGTATGGACACACGTCGTGAGCAGGGTGGTGGGCAGCTCCCTTAATTTATACAAAGTCCCGCCCCAATGGGCTGAGTGAAGACTTGTGGGAGTTGTAGTCCCAAATATTCCATCAAGAGTGTAGGTGCACTGATTACTGCCAGATGAAGCCCAAGGTGGGCCCCCGCATATTCCGGTGTTCTCAATCCTACGTGCAAACTCCACATATGGATGGTGAATCCCCTCCACGTGGCGCCCTTGGAATCCTAGGCTGGTGCTGTCTCGGCGGATGAGCCTCCGCCTAAATATCAAAACACATGGTACCTCACTTGAGACGCACACGAGTTCGCACAAGGTTACCAGCCTTTATTAAAGGTATGGACACACGTCGTGAGCAGGGTGGTGGGCAGCTCCCTTAATTTATACAAAGTCCCGCCCCAATGGGCTGAGTGAAGACTTGTGGGAGTTGTGGTCCCACATATTCCATCAAGAGTGTAGGTGCACTAATTACTGCCAGATGAAGCCCAAGGTGGGCCCCCGCATATTCCGATGTCCTCAATCCTACGTGCAAACTCCACATATGGACGGTGAATCCCCTCCACGTGGCGCCCTTGGAATCCTAGGCTGGTGCTGTCTCGGCGGATGAGCCTCCGCCTAAATATCAAAACACATGGTACCTCACTTGAGACGCACACGAGTTCGCACAAGGTTATCAGCCTTTATTAAAGGTATGGACACACGTCGTGAGCAGGGTGGTGGGCAGCTCCTTAATTTATACAAAGTCCCGCCCCAATGGGCTGAGTGAAGACTTGTGGGAGTTGTAGTCCCAAATATTCCATCAAGAGTGTAGGTGCACTAATTACTGCCAGATGAAGCCCAAGGTGGGCCCCCGCATATTCCGGTGTCCTCAATCCTGCGTGCAAACTCCACATATGGACTGTGAATCCCCTCCACGTGGCGCCCTTGGAATCCTGGGCTGGTGCTGTCTCGGCGGATGAGCCTCCGCCTAAATATCAAACACATGGTACCTCACTTGAGACGCACACGAGTTCGCACAAGGTTACCAGCCTTTATTAAAGGTATGGACACACGTCGTGAGCAGGGTGGTGGGCAGCTCCCTTAATTTATACAAAGTCCCGCCCCAATGGGCTGAGTGAAGACTTGTGGGAGTTGTAGTCCCAAATATTCCATCAAGAGTGTAGGTGCACTAATTACTGCCAGATGAAGCCCAAGGTGGGCCCTCGCATATTCTGGTGTCCTCAATCCTACGTGCAAACTCCACATATGGACGGTGAATCCCCTCCACGTGGCGCCCTTGGAATCCTGGGCTGGTGCAGTCTCGGCGGATGAGCCTCCGCCTAAATATCAAAACACATGGTACCTCACTTGAGACGCACACGAGTTCGCACAAGGTTACCAGTCTTTATTAAAGGTATGGACACACGTCTTGAGCAGGGTGGTGGGCAGCTCCCTTAATTTATACAAAGTCCCGCCCCAATGGGCTGAGTGAAGACTTGTGGGAGTTGTAGTCCCAAATATTCCATCAAGAGTGTAGGTGCACTAATTACTGCCAGATGAAGCCCAAGGTGGGCCCACACATATTCCGGTGTCCTCAATCCTACGTGCAAACTCCACATATGGACGGTGAATCCCCTCCACGTGGCGCCCTTGGAATCCTGGGCTGGTGCTGTCTCGGCGGATGAGCCTCCGCCTAAATATCAAAACACATGGTACCTCACTTGAGACGCACACGAGTTCGCACAAGGTTACCAGCCTTTATTAAAGGTATGGACACACGTCTTGAGCAGGGTGGTGGGCAGCTCCCTTAATTTATACAAAGTCCCGCCCCAATGGGCTGAGTGAAGACTTGTGGGAGTTCTAGTCCCAAATATTCCATCAAGAGTGTAGGTGCACTAATTATTGCCAGATGAAGCCCAAGGTGGGCCCTCGCATATTCCGGTGTCCTCAATCCTACGTGCAAACTCCACATATGGATGGTGAATCCCCTCCACGTGGCGCCCTTGGAATCCTGGGCTGGTGCTGTCTCGGCGGATGAGCCTCCGCCTAAATATCAAAACACATGGTACCTCAGTTGAGACGCACACGAGTTCGCACAAGGTTACCAGCCTTTATTAAAGGTATGGACACACGTCGTGAGCAGGGTGGTGGGCAGCTTCCTTAATTTATACAAAGTCCCGCCCCAATGGGCTGAGTGAAGACTTGTGGGAGTTGTAGTCCCAAATATTCCATCAAGAGTGTAGGTGCACTAATTACTGCCAGATGAAGCCCAAGTTGGGCCCCCGCATATTCCGGTGTCCTCAATCCTACGTGCAAACTCCACATATGGACGGTGAATCCCCTCCACGTGGCGCCCTTGGAATCCTGGGCTGGTGCTGTCTCGGTGGATGAGCCTCCGCCTAAATATCAAAACACATGGTACCTCACTTGAGACGCACACGAGTTCGCACAAGGTTACCAGCCTTTATTAAAGGTATTGACACACACGTCGTGAGCAGGCTGGATCAGCAGCTTTCCGAAACGCCGACGCGTTTCGAGTTTCCTCTTTTTCACAGGCTGTCGGAAAGATCGTGCAGTGGTGGGCAGCTCCCTTAATGTATACAAAGTCCCGCCCCAATGGGCTGAGTGAAGACTTGTGGGAGTTGTAGTCCCAAATATTCCATCAAGAGTGTAGGTGCACTAATTACTGCCAGATGAAGCCCAAGGTGGGCCCCCGCATATTCCGGTGTCCTCAATCCTACGTCCAAACTCCACATATGGACGGTGAATCCCCTCCACGTGGCGCCCTTGGAATCCTGGGCTGGTGCTGTCTCGGCGGATGAGCCTCCGCCTAAATATCAAAACACATGGTACCTCAGTTGAGACGCACACAAGTTCGCACAAGGTTACCAGCCTTTATTAAAGGTATGGACACACGTCGTGAGCAGGCTGGATCAGCAGCTTTCCGAAACGCCGACACGTTTCGAGTTTCCTCTTTTTCACAGGCTGTCGGAAAGATCGTGCAGTGGTGGGCAGCTCCCTTAATTTATACAAAGTTCCGCCCCAATGGGCTGAGTGAAGACTTGTGGGAGTTGTAGTCCCAAATATTCCATCAAGAGTGTAGGTGCACTAATTACTGCCAGATGAAGCCCAAGGTGGGCCCCCGCATATTCTGGTGTCCTCAATCCTACGTGCAAACTCCACATATGGACGGTGAATCCCCTCCAAGTGGCGCCCTTGGAATCCTGGGCTGGTGCTGTCTCGGCGGATGAGCCTCCGCCTAAATATCAAAACACATGGTACCTCACTTGAGATGCACACGAGTTCGCACAAGGTTACCAGCCTTTATTAAAGGTATGGACACACGTCGTGAGCAGGCTGGATCAGCAGCTTTCCGAAACGCCGACGCGTTTCGAGTTCCTCTTTTCACAGGCTGTTGGAAAGATCGTGCAGTGGTGGGCAGCTCCCTTAATTTATACAAAGTCCCGCCCCAATGGGCTGAGTGAAGACTTGTGGGAGTTGTAGTCCCAAATATTCCATCAAGAGTGTAGGTGCACTAATTACTGCCAGATGAAGCCCAAGGTGGGCCCCCGCATATTCCGGTGTTCTCAATCCTACGTGCAAACTCCACATATGGACGGTGAATCCCCTCCACGTGGCGCCCTTGGAATCCTGGGCTGGTGCTGTCTCGGCGCCACGTGGAGGGGATTCACCGTCCATATGTGGAGTTTGCACGTAGGATTGAGGACACCGGAATATGCGGGGGCCCACCTTGGGCTTTATCTGGCAGTAATTAGTGCACCTACACTCTTGATGGAATATTTGGGACTACAACTCCCACAAGTCTTCACTCAGCCCATTGGGGCGGGACTTTGTACAAATTAAGGGAGCTGCCCACCACCCTGCTCAAGACGTGTGTCCATACCTTTAATAAAGGCTGGTAACCTTGTGCGAACTCGTGTGCGTCTCAAGTGAGGTACCATGTGTTTTGATATTTAGGCGGAGGCTCATCCGCCGAGACAGCACCAGCCCAGGATTCCAAGGGCGCCACGTGGAGGGGATTCACCGTCCATATGTGGAGTTTGCACGTAGGATTGAGGACACCGGAATATGTGGGGCCCACCTTGGGCTTCATCTGGCAGTAATTAGTGCACCTACACTCTTGATGGAATATTTGGGACTACAACTCCCACAAGTCTTCACTCAGCCCATTGGGGCGGGACTTTGTATAAATTAAGGGAGCTGCCCACCACTGCACGATCTTTCCGACAGCCTGTAAAAAGAGGAAACTCGAAACGCGTCGGCGTTTCGGAAAGCTGCTGATCCAGCCTGCTCACGACGTGTGTCCATACCTTTAATAAAAGCTGGTAACCTTGTGCGAACTCGTGTGCGAACCCGCCGCGCGAGTTCCGCCGCGCGGCGGGGGAGGGCGGCATAGTCCCGCGCGGCGCGGGAGAGCCCCCAGGAGCGGTGCGGCCCTAGAAACACCCGCTAAGCATCGTGACACCCCTTGCACGTAGGCCGGCTTATAAGCACCCACAGTGCGGTCTGCACGAGCAAGTACGCTCTGGGACCGAAGGTATATACGCCGCAATCTCGATAGCGCTGCAGCGGGATTACCCAAAAGCTTCACCCGGCGTGGCGCTGGTGGGCCCCTAGGCGGTATAAAACCTCAGAGACGCCTGCTGAGAACAGGGACATCTATTATCCAACTGCTTTATCGTTATTATTGGAGCAGCCCGTACAAGCCATCAGGCACTGAGCTCAGCTCTACATATGCCGCCATTTTAGATAGCGCCTTAGAGGGACCGCCAAAGGCCCTGCCCCGACCTGGCCGGACTGCATCCCAGGCCTGTTGGACTACACCCCGAACCTGCCCGCTGTGCTCCACTGGGGCTGTCGTGCCTCGCGCTGGACCTGCCTGCTTGCTCCCTCGCCCTTCCCCCCTTACACCAAAACACCGCTCCCCCCTGGGACCATCACCATAGCTAGGGGCCTGGGCGAGCGGACTCCTTCGGGGACCCTTCAGTGGTGGTGAGGAAGACACGTTCTACCAAAAGAGTACACAACCTCATCGCCAAAGACCTCTCCTTCACGCTCCTACAAACCTGCGTATGGCGAATGCCTGATGCCGCCTTGCCCGCGGACCGCCTCGGGGTGGATGCGCTCACAGCTGGGGGGAACGGCCGCGCGTGCCCATAGGAGATGATGCCTGGATCACATACTGAAGGCCCCCACCATAGCTGAGACGAGATACTGGAGTCGACTGCCACTGAGACGCGCAGGGTGTCCGCGGCGTCTAAATAGAGAATCGGCAACCCCCAAAGCCTGTGCAGATTTGGAAAAGAGACTGGCGCACTTGGTGCGGGACTCTGAATGGTGCTGACCCACGCCGCTGGCTCTGCGGGTACAGTCCGAGTCTCCCACCGGGCACTGACCTGGGACGCTAGGGGGGGGCCCTGACCACGAAGCCAGAGCCTGCAGCTATCGACAGGAGAGGACCGCCTAGATTCCCACGCCGAGCGACTAGACAGCGCCAGGGCCTACACCAACCAGATCTAGGACTATTCACACTCCGTACATATCGTGTGGTGTGAGTAGGCAGCCGGCTAACCCCGCATAGACACCGGTGAACCCCACCAATTGCATGGCACACGACAATGGGTAAACCAGATGGCAAACAACCCAAGTTAAACTTCGACACCCGCAAGTCGCCCAGAGGACAACCGCCTGACCCTGAGCAAGATAGTATTGGCGCTGAGACGAGCGGCCCAGACGAGGTAGACATGAAGACTATCCTCTATACGATGAAAGCAAGCTTCGGCTCCATAGAGGGCAAGGTGGACTCTATGTGTGCCAGAATGGAGCAGATTACTCACAAACTTGATCAACAGGAAGGAAGAATTAAAGAGGCTGAAACGCGGATCTCCACCCTAGAAGATGACCATGCACAGGCAGCGGGACAACTCACGGACATCGACAAGCTATTAAAAGTGATTGCAGCTAAAAATGAGGACATCGAAGCCCGCTCAAGAAGAAACAACATACTCATAACGGGTATCCCTGAGTCCGCAAATACTGGGAGACTTGAGGACTATGTGGAACGTTTGTTAACAACGTGCTTCGGACAAGACGCTTTCTCCAAGATGCTCATAGTGGAACGAGCGCATCGCACGCTGGCACCAAGACCCCCACCGGGTGCATCGCCCCGTCCTATAGTTGCGAGACTGCTCAACTATCGCGACCGCGACACAGCGCTCCGCAAGGCGAGAGAACTGAAAGAGGTAATTTTTGACAACAACGCGATCTCGCTATACCCAGACTTTACCTTAAATGTGCAAAAAGCGAGCAAGAAATTTGCACCCATCAAGAAGAAACTTCAACAGGAAGGAGTAGAATATGCAATGCTTTATCCCGCAAGGTTACGGATCACATACGATGGTAAGCATCAGATCTGCAACACCCCACAACAAGCAACAGACTTCTTCAAGAAAAAAGTGCTGGGCACCAAGAAAGCGGAGCGCTCACCAACAACCAGTGGAGGCGCTACAGTGCACCAGGAAGATGATTGATATTCAGGCCAGTAGCTGAACGTACGGATGCTACCGAATCACCCAGCTAATCTTGCTGCTAGAGACACTACCCTCAATACGAAGGTAACGCAAAGCACGAATCAGGTACTGAATTATACTTTTCCAACGGACTTCTGTTCTTATTATTCTCATGATGGTAAAAGCGCTACCAGATACAGTAATGTTCTTTCAGGGCCCCCTCCCACACACCATCATGGAGTGGGGGGAGCCGCCACGCCCCCTGGGACACCCGTCTCCAAGGGAGCACCCCTACTTCCCGCTAATGGGAATTGTATTGTTAGGCATTCGCCTGTTTTGTTTTGTTCAATGGACATTGTCATCAGGGACTCTAAATGACTCTAAAAGAGGATCGCTTTTGAGACTGCTATGGCATAGTGTAGTTATGTTCCTATTTTGGGGGATACGGATGCCATGCGAGATGTATATCCTATTAGTACGTTTAAAATACCACATAATCAATGTTATAATGATGTACACGTCCCGAATGTTTGGGGGTAATTTGGGAGGGATGCATAGGGAGGGACCAATGCACGGCAAGTTGGGGATGCCGGTGTGGGAGGTATGTTGGGGTAAACAGGTAGACACTACTTAAGTGACGATATTTCACTCTGGCTCAGACACTCAACTCATTGGTGTTCTATACAGCCATAGGCATTGGGTACTTCAAGCTAGACCGTACATATACGAGTTAAGGGGAAATGGCGGATAATGGCCGCAAGACTGACATGACACCGCGACTCACCCTCCTCACCTGGAACATCAGGGGATTGGGTAATCCTAGGAAGAAACGCCATATTCTGGCCTATCTAGACCGATATCACACTAGCATAGCTATGCTGCAGGAAACGCACACCTCCCCTCAGACACGGCCTCAATTCGCCACACGGTGGGCGTCGCATAGATATTTCTCTTCGTACTCCGCCTTCTCTAGGGGGACAGCCATTTTAATTAAAAAAATGGTGCCATACATAGAGGAGGGATCCAAGATCGACTCACAAGGGAGATACTGCATAACATGGGGACATCTGGCATCAGCCTCCGTCACATTGGTGTGTAGCTATGGGCCCAATATAGATGACGAGGACTATTTTATCACCCTCTGGGCGCGCATAGTAAATATAGGATCGACGCACCTCATATGGGGAGGAGACTTTAACCTAACACTACATCCACCCTACGATCGCTCACATGCACTACCGCATCACTACTCCAAAGCGCAGCGCCAACTACAGCAAATAGTCGCCGACAATCTCCTTGTGGATGTATGGCGCCACCAGCACCCAACACAATATGAAGGCACCTTCCACTCGGCCGTACATAACACATGGTCTAGGCTGGACATGTGGCTAGTGTCACGAGATATTGCGCTGAGCGTCCTCTTCTCTAGCCATTTAGCGCGAACTTACTCAGACCACTCCCCGGTGCTTATTTCGGTGAACCCCCCGGGAATGTCTTCCCAGGCTAGGCAGTGGCGCCTGCAACCCACGGCATTGCTAGATACAGTGTTTGTGTCTGAACTGGGGGAAACGCTGGAAGAATACCTACGATTAAATGTTGACTCAGTCTCGTCCCTGGCTACGGTGTGGGAAGCACTAAAAGTCACAGTGCGAGGGCATTGCATGGCCAAGACGGGGGGTATTCTTAAAGACATACGCACAACAATATCATGACTGGAACACCAGATAAAACAATTGGAGTCAAATATGCGGGAAACAGATGACGGCCCCATGATGGCCAAGATACGAGAGACCATAACTGCATATCAAGGGGAGGCGGACCGGGAATGTCTGTTCCGTGGCAAATACCACAGGGCGCGACGGTATGGCGAGGGGGAACGCCCTGGCAAAGCACTTGTGGAGACGATACGGCCACCCAGAACAGCAAATCATGTCCTGGCCATCCAAGACAGAGACGGCGTGATGCACAGAGACACGGAAGCTATCGGCCAAGTATTCATTGAGCATTATCAAACACTATACACCTCGTGTGCAACACGCCAGGGGGAGACCCCACAGTACCTACAGCAAATAGAACTAGCTTGGCTCAGCAACGGTCACAGGGAATTTTTAGCGGCCGACTTTGAGCTGGACGAGATAAGAGAGGCCATAATGCAGATTAACAGTGGCAAAGCACCGGGGCCAGATGGCTTGGGCATTGAATTTTATAAAACCTACATAGATACACTAGCCCCCTTCCTGAAAGCAGTTTATGAGGAGGCCCTTGAAACAGGATTACTCCCGCCCACTATGCGAGAAGCAATGCTGGTCTCATTATTGAAAACCGGGAAACCCCCGGAATCCCCAGACTCATATAGACCACTATCGCTGATAAACTGCGACGTTAAAATACTGGCCAAAGTCCTTGCTAATAGGCTAGCCCTGCTGATGGATAGGCTTATCCGCCCTGACCAGGCTGGCTTCATACTGGGCCGCTCAACGTCGCACAACTTACGGACTCTATTCTCTATCCTACACGAAATCGACCAAGACGAACAGGCGGTGGCAGTTTTTTTGGACGCCACCAAAGCGTTCGATTCTCTAGAATGGGGTTACCTCCTGGCGGTATTGACACACATGGGCTTTCCACCGAGATTTCGCCAGTGGATCCAATTGCTATATAATAAGCCTTGTGCCTCAGTTCTTCTAAACGGGGAACGCTTCCCAGCCTTCGATATCACCAGGGGAACGCGGCAGGGCTGTCCCCTGTCGCCTCTATTATTTGCGATTGCCATGGAACCGCTTGCGGCCATGCTCCGCCAACATCATAAAACATACGCATTGGACTCTCCCACAAGGCCCATTTTAATATCATTATACGCGGACGACATCACATTATATGTACGTAACCCTGTTGACGGGCTTAATGCCATGATCAGAGAAATAATAAAATTCGGGGCCTTTTCGGGCATAACCATTAACTGGAGCAAGTCTCAAGTCATGCCACTAACAGACGCCAGCGCCACATTCCAAATGGAATATCCGCTGCTGTGGAGCAATGACGAGGTCCGGTATCTGGGAATAAACATTACTAGAGATAAGGAGGAATTAATGCGCGCCAACTATGGGGTGGCTCTCGCCACAGTGGAGGACCTGATCAGTAGGTGGATAGCCCTTCCCCTCTCCATGGCGGGGCGAATAGCTCTAATGAAAATGGTCATAATGCCCAAATTTTTATATCTATTTACTAATATTCCCTTCCCCCCCGGACGTCCATTCTTCACCAGACTAAAAGGTCAACTCATACGTCTTGCGTGGGGTGGTAAACAACCCAGGATAAAATGGAGTACCCTCACACTGCCGTTTGCACAAGGTGGATTCGAAGCGCCGGATCCTGAACTATACAATCTTAGTGCCCAGGCACACTTCGCAGCTTACTGGTTTGCCCCCCACCCTTTATGACACACCTGGCAGTGGAACAAGGGACCATGGCGCCAATACCACTGAGGGGATTCTTGGGTGTAGATGACAAGACAGCCGGGGGGAGAAGCTCCACAGTAGCGTGTACAAACAATGCATGGCGTGCCATAGCGAAAAGGTCTCAAATCCTTATGCTGTACTCCCCCCTACTTCCCCTACTATACCAACACAACCTGCCGATCACTCAGGAAGGGAACTGTAAACGCATGCTACTCCGACTAGGTCTTAACACGTGGGGAGATTTGTACCATCAGCGACAATTCAAAGACGCCACCACATTTATTGGTGACACACCGCCCACCACACTGGATAGATTCCTATACATTCGCCTGCGACAAGCTGTCAAAGCTGCCACCCCGCGTTTCCAGAGGAACCCCCCATATTGACTCCACTGCACCAACTCATACGGGGAGGGGCGGCACATGCCATGTCCCACATATACAAAGCATCCATAGGGGCGGGGACACACAATACCCTGAAAACTAAACAAGGATGGGAGACGGAACTGGGACATCCCATCACCGAAGAGGAATGGGCATACAGTTGCCAACAAACCGAACGCATCACCGCCAGCAGTAGGTTTCGAGTTATTCATTTTAAATTCCTCCACAGAATGTATTACACTCCGGCACGGTTACATAAACTCCGGTTACGAGACAGCGATAGATGTGACCGCTGTGGGCGGGCAGGAGCAGGTTTTTTACATTTAGCTTGGGAATGCCAGAATATAGCGCATTACTGGGCAGAGATTGGCAATGCATTGAGCGACATGCTGGAGGTACACTTGGATTTGACACCTGAAATGTGCGTCCTGGGATACCTACCAGGTTACAAAGGTCAAGCTAAAAGATTCCTGGCGATAAGCTTCCTTATTGCCAAACGAAAAATAGCCTGCAGGTGGGGGCGGGGCAGAGCGCCCAAGTTCAAGGAATGGCTGACAGATATTACTTATTGCCAGGAGCAAAACAACATTTACGCAGAACTATTACCCACTCGCTCAAGACCATGGGACATTTGGGAGCCGCTCACCCGATATATGCTCAAAATGGCTGCCACAGACACAAACGACGAGGGCACTCCACTGCGGACCGATACCTACATCGAGACCCCTGGGGCGAATGGGCCTGCAGAGGACATTTGAGGGATTTTGTGTAATACGACAGCTGATATATGCAATCCCGCAAATAGCTTAGCGAAGCGTCAGAGAAACAGGAGATACAGCTGCATCTCAGAGGGTTGACTGCATAACGGGTGGCGGTGGGGCACACTACACGGGGAGACTGGAGGGCGATGGAAATACACCTCACGAGACACCGTAGCCAATAGATGGGCCCTGACTGACACCATTGGGGCATCTTCCCCACTTCTCACACCCCTGATGATTGCCAGGCCCCGACCATGAGCCGGACTGTTGCGTACCAGACCTGCCAATGTAATAAACATCCCCTTTGTAACTGTTAAGATATTGCTGTCTCGAAAATAGGTCAGATCGCATGGGAAAGGGACTACCCAACCAGGCACTTGTTGTGATACTTATTCCCCGAGTCACCCTACTGCTGATCGTAATGTACCAAGCTTGATGTATATTAACACCAGACATGCACTGAAATGAAATATTCATTAATGTATAATGAAGTGTCGAACTACCACACTCTGTACTTGTTGTATTGTTGTACTGGAAAAATGCCAATTAAAAAAAAAAAAAAACATACTCATTTATCTTTTGAAGTAGATTAGTATATATGTTTAACAGTCATAAACATTTAGAAAACACAGATGATGTCATCAGTGTTATCATTTGAGATGTCATCAGTAATGTCACCAGTGATGTCACTGACCATGTCATGAGTGATGTAATATGTGAGGTCATAAGCAGTGCATTGCAGGGACGTAAGTTATAGTTAGCTCAGTTAACTATAATTGCTGAATTTCTATGGCTTTGTACGAGTGAAATCTGAGCCTAACTATAACATCGATGTAACCTTTTGTTTTTTCAGTGAATTTAAAAGGGTTTTTACATTCTATTTCCTCACTATAACGCCCCTGTAACCTTTGTTTTTTTTAATTGAATTTCAGAGGTTTTTTAAATTTTATTTTCTAACTGTTTTCAGTAACTTGTCAGAGTGGGTGTTTTAGTGCTTGTGCATGTTGGTAATTGGGCACGTGAGTGGCTCAGTGGATCTGTGAGTGGGTGTGTAAGTGGCTATATGAGTGAGTGGTTGTGTGAGTGTCTGTATGGGAGAGTGAGTGGCTGTGCCAGTGACTGTATATGTGAGTGAGTGGGTGTGTGAGTGTGTGTGTAGATGCGATAAGAAAAAAACACTAGTCACAGACACTAGATCTGATTCCACTGAAATAGATTAATAATGCATTCATATTTAGTAAGGATTTCAGAGCATTTTTCAACATGGAATATAAGAGGAAACACACTGACTTTATCTTTGTTAAGCCCAAGATATTAGAATAATTTGTGGTTTACAGAAGTGCAGTTTCAGCTGGGGCACCTGCTATGTGTGTATTTGTAATTTGTTCCCATTGACGTTTAATTTCCATCAAAAGAGCAACAGGCCATAATGATTGCAGGTTTTTGTTATGAATAGTCCACGGTTTCTTTTCCAAAATGTGTATGTAACAGTTGCAGTTTACATAACCTAATTAGTGAGTGCTACCATGTTGGGTAAATTCCTAGTCCATACTCTGTACTATAAGTGCATTTAGAGACCATGAGGTAATGTCTGAGGTGACCTTGTGTGAATTTTTTTTTTTAATTTGCATTCCTTCTTAAAATTTGCAGGATCTGCTGTTTTTTTGCAATTTTTTTATAATGATTCCGATATGTATTTTCCGGTACCGCGGGAACTTCGCAAAACCAGTATGATTTTTTTAAACCCATAAATGATTTATAGACATATAAAAATTTATATTTGAGGAAAGTGGTTGACTAATACCATGTTTTAACTTATGTAGTCATAAGAATTTGAATGTTATACACATGTTTTGATATATATTTCAGTATTCGTGGTGACGTCGCGACGTCTTTGCGAATCTCATGTGACACATGAATAAAAGAATCTGATTGGTTGAAATAGGTTTCATGCCTCAACAGAAGAAGTGCCCTCCCACTTTTCTTTACTTCTGAGTTTAGCTGTCTTGTTTCACACCTCCATTTAGAGCAGCTGCATCCATATAAGTTTGAGTGTATTTTTGCATTTTAAAAAAGGGCTGCATATACATCTAGTGATGTGCAAGACTCATAAGAGTACGTATCTCTTGCAGAGGAAGAAGAGATTCCCAAAAGAAACAAAAGTATTGCGTGGAATTTTTTTTCAAATTCCTTCCGTTGAGGAAAAGGGCGTGACATGAGAGGTGAAGTGCAAGATCTGCTCCAAAGTACTACATAGAGGTACGGCTAAAAATATAGCCACTGCACAACATCAGTGCTGAAGCACCTCCAAACAATCCACCCACTGACCTCTAGAGAGCGGAGAAAGAAAGTGAGGCAGCAAGAGCACCTGCTACAGGAGAACGAGCAGATGGAGATACCATTGCTGCCCCTGGGACTAAAGTATTCCCTACAGTAATCCCTGACCTAAAAGATATGAGCACCATTTGCAGGAAGTGCAACATGGTAATATCTGTGGGTGAGCAGTCACTTTCTGCAATTCTGGAAGCCAAACGATGCTACAGATGTGAATTTTTTTAAAGTGAAAAAATACACCCAAATTTGTTTTACAATTCCAGAAACATAAAAAAAAAGGTGTACCAAAAAAAGGTTCTTTTTAGAACCACCATATCTGGTTTAAAGAAAGAATAACTATATGTTATTTGTTGCTTTGTCATTGTAAACATGTGTCATTAAAAGTCTATATATATGTTAGTTTAAATGGGTTTTTGAGTCAGAGTATATGGATGAGTGAGAGGGTGCGCAAGGGGCTGCATGGTTGAGGAGTGACTGGGTGTGTGAGGGGGTGTATGGGTGAGTGAGTGTGTGAATGGCAGTATGGGTAAGTGAGTGGCTGTGTGAGGAGCTGTATGGGTTAGTGAGAGTGTGTATGAATGGCTATATTGCTGAGTGAAAGGGTGCATGAGTGGCTGTATGGATGACTGGGTGCATAAGTGGCTGTTTGGCTGAGTGAGTGGATTTGTGAGTGTCTGTATGGGTGAGTGAGTGGGTGTGTGAGTAGCTGTAGGGTGAGTGAGTGTGTGTGAGTGGTTGTATGAGTGAGTGAGAGGGCATGTCAGTGGCTGTATGGGTGGTTGAGTTACTGTGTGAGTGCCTGCATGGGTGACTGAGTGGATGTGTAAGTGGCTGTATAGGTGAGTGGCTGTGTGAAGGGTTATATGAGTGAGTGACAGTGTGTGATTGGTTGTCTGGGTGACTGAGTGAATGAATGAATGACCGAATGATGTGACTTCTAAAGCGCACAAATGCACGGAGGCGTCTTGGCGCTATGCAAAACAGGGATGAGCCATCAGCGTCCTGAATATAAGTTCTAAAGGGTCACTGGTTAAATAGATTTTTGGTTTTGAGTTGTTTCCTGAAGACAGAGAGTGAATAAGGTGTTTTCAATTCAAACGGAAGGCGGTTCCATTGTAGGGCCATAGATCTGAAATAGCTTCTTCCACCCCAGAGGGCACGTTTGAAAGTGGCAACCTTTATGAATCTTGCTGCACTGGAACAGAGGGTCTACCTGGTATATACCATTCCAGGTTTTTCTTAAAGTAAGATGGGGCTTTCCCGTACAGGGTGTTGTAAGCTAGACAGAGTGTCTTGAAGGTGATACGATGGCTAACCAGGAGCCAGTGAAGTTGCCTGATGGCTGATCTGGCCGATTGAGATTTTGGAATTTTTAGAAAGAATAGTGCGGCCGCTTTTTGGAGAGTTTGTAGTTTCTTAAGTGGACCTTTTGGAAGGTCTACATACAGACCATTACAGTAGTCCAATCGCGATAGAACTAAGGCAATAACTACAGATTTCAAAAGACCTGCTGGAAGAAATATTTTGATTTTTTTGACGATTCTAAGTAAAAGGAAGTGGAGGTGACCTTATTGACTTGGTCTTTATATTTTAGCTCCCTATTCATCAATATCCCTACTTTTGAAGTTGGCGTTGGCGAAGAGCCCAATTCAGACGGCCACCAGTACGGAGACCAAATGGACGGATCGTTGCCGATCAGGATGACCTCTGTTTTTGTAGAATTTAGTTTCAGGCAATTACTATCCATCCATTTGCTGACCGCACTCATACAATTGCTGAAAATATTACCAGAATGGTTTGCACTTTTTGCGAGTGAGTCTATTATTTGTGTGTCATCGGTGTATGATGCCAGTGACAGGCCAAAGGATTTTATCAGGCAGGCAAGAGGTGTGACACAAAGATTAAATAAGGTAGGGGATAGGGAAGAGCGCTGTGGGACGCCACAAGGTAAGAAGTATGGATCTGAAATAAATTCGCCCAGCGACACCACTTGTCGGCATCCCTTAAGGAAAGATTTTAGTAGGGTCAGGGCTGCGTCTCCAATCCCGAGATCCTGAATACGGTCAACCAATATCTCGTGGTTGACCGTATCGAAGGCTGCTGAAAGATCCAGCAGGATACGGACCGCTTTACTCCCTCTGTCTAGGGATGCTCTAATTTCCTCCGTAGTTGTAATCAGAGCAGTTTCGGTACTATGATTTTCTCTAAAACCGTACTGTGTTTCATCCAAAAGATGATTATTCTCAATAAAGGAGGAGAGTTGGAGATTCATGATTTTTTCTACAAGTTTGGCCGGGTAGAGAATCCGAGCTATAGGTCGATAGCTGTTTGGATCCAGAATATTAAAGTTGGGCTTCTTTACAAGAGGAAGCACTGAATCTGACTTCCAAGAGGTAGGGAAGATCCCTGTATTAAACATGGTAGAGAAGATGACAGGGATATGACGTGCTATGACTTCCGGAACCAAGTGAGCATTCTTCAGGGGGCATGGGTCGTGGGGAGAATCTGCTTTCATCTTTCAATCAATTAATGAATCAGGGGTTTATAAAGCACGCTACTCACCAGTGAGGGTCTCAAGGCGCCGGGGGTGGGGGGGGGGGTGCAGCTCCGGATCAGTCGTAGAGCCAGGTCTTGATGCTCTTCCTGAAGGTGTGCAGAGTGGGGGAGCGTCTGATGTTGACTGGGAGCTCGTTCCAGGTTTTTGCTGCGACGTAGGAGAAGGCTTTTCCACCTGCTCTGGTTCTGCGGATGCGCGGGGTCTCTGCTAAGGCGAGGTTGGCGGAGCGGAGGTTCCTTTTGGGTACGTGGAAGGAGACTCTTTCGTTAAGGTATTTGGGTCCGATGTTGTGGAGGGATTTGTAGGCGTGGGTGAGTAGCTTGAAGGTTACTCTCTTCTCGATGGGGAGCCAGTGGAGGTCTCGTAGGTGCTGGGTCATGTGCTCGTGTCGTGGGGTTCCGAGGACGAGTCTGGCTGCGGTGTTCTGGATGGTTTGGAGCTTATGTAGCAGGGTTTTGTTAATTCCGGCGTAGAGGGCATTTCCGTAGTCCAGTCTGCTGGTTATGAGTGCGTGGGTGATGGTCTTTCTGCATTCGGGGGGGATCCACCTGAAGGTCTTGCGTAGGATGCGGAGGGAGTTGAAGCAGGTGGAGGCGACAGCGTTGATCTGACGGGTCATGGTGAGGGAGGAGTCTAGAATGATGCCGAGGTTTCGGGTGTAGTCTGATGGAGTGGGTGGGTTTCCGAGGGCGGAAGGCCACCAGGTGTTGTCCCAGGCGGTGGAGGAGGGTCCAAGGACGAGGACCTCTGTCTTCTCCGAGTTGAACTTAAGGCAGCTATGGTTCATCCAGGCTGCAACGTCTTTCATTCCTTCCTGGAAGCTGAGTCTGGTGTCTTCTGGGTTCTTCGTGAGGGAGAGGATGAGCTGGGTGTCGTCGGCGTAGGATACTATGCTGAGCCCATGCTGTCTAACGATCGCTGCGAGGGGGGCCATGTAGATGTTGAAGAGCGTGGGGCTGAGCGAGGATCCTTGGGGTACTCCGCAGTTGATCTCTGTGGGTTCGGAGAGGAATGGTGGGAGTCTGATCCTTTGGGTCCTACCAGTGTTGAAGGAGCGGATCCAGTCGAGGGCGGTACCCCGTATGCCGGCGTCGTGGAGTCTGGCGGCGAGAGTGCAGTGGGAGACGGTGTCGAAGGCTGCGGAGAGGTCTAGTAGGATGAGGGCCGCGGTGTGGCCCTGGTCGAGTAGCATGCGGATGTCATCGGTGGCGGCGAGGAGGGCGGTCTCAGTGCTGTGGTTGCTGCGGAATCCGGACTGGGAGGAGTCGAGGATGGCGTTCTCTTCGATGAAGGTGGCCAGCTGGGCGTTGACGAATCTTTCGGTGACTTTGGCTGCGGAGGGAAGGAGAGAGATGGGCCGGTAGTTTTTCAGGTCTTTGGAATAAGTTCTTCAATCTGCGCAGCTGAGGGGGCCACAAAGTGTCCAAAACTAATAGGTTTAGTTCTTAATTCTTTGTATGTTATCAGAACAACCGCTAGTGAAATTTTTAAAAGTGTTCATGACTTTTTCCTGAAAGAAGCAAGCTAGCGAATCACAAAAATCTTGGTTGTTAACTGGTATATTGTTTAACGTGGGAGTGATCAATTTTTTTTATAGTTTGAAAGAGGGTTTTATTTGCGTCATTAGCTATTTTTATTTGTTCTGTGTAGTATTTAGATTTTGCTGCACTGATTTATTTTTTATAACTTCCTAGGCAGATTTTATATTTTTATCTCTCCTCTACTTTAAATTCCGTGGGCCAATTGCACTGTTGTCTTCTACAGTCCTGTTTGGTGGTTCTAAGAGATTCGTCGAACCAGGCCTGCGACATTTTTTTTTGTATGATTACCTGGACCCTAAATTGGAACAATGTCATTAAGGGCCGAGCTGATCCAGTTGGAGTAATCCTCTGCCATCTGGTCCAAGTTAGTGTCTCTTAAGGGAAGTGATTGTGATAATAGATAGTCCAAATCAGTAGCTTGAATTTTATGCCATGCACGGTTAGCCTGACGTGGCTTACATGCTGTTGGAAGAGAGCTCCCTTGCAGTCTCAGGTTCCACATTACTGCATAGTGATCCGTCCAGGTTAATGACAGAGAGTGGGTAAAATTGATGTTAGGGTTGTTGGTGAAAATCCCATCTAGCAAGTGACCTGCATGATATGTGGGCCCCTTCACTATTTGAGTAATGCCGAGACCTGACAGGGTGTCTAATAGATGTTCTGTTTCGGCATCATAGCGATTTTCCAAATGAAAATTAAAATCGCCAATAACCGTAAAATCAGATTTAAGTAGAGGAGCTTCCAGTAACTGGCTACGTTTTTCTGCAAATGTTGCTCTTTGTCCAGGGAGATGATAAATGAGCATCCCATTAAAAGATGGAGTCTTTGTGACTTCGATGTTGACTATCACCGCTTCCATTCCCTCAATAGTGACTGGGTTTAAGGCCACTAGTAAGTGCTCTCGATAAATTATTGCTAGTCCCCCTCCCCTTTTTTTAGGTCTGTCAAGACGGAAAACAGTGTAACCATCAGGGGTTGCTGCTGTGATTTCCGGGCCGACTAATCGTTTGCCCATATTTCTGTCACAAATGCTAGGTCTGTTTGGTGGCTAGAGATGAATTTGGCTACTGCAGTATAGTGTTTAACCATAGATCTGATATTCATAAGAGCACAGATAATGGCTGGCCTGCTGACGATAGGCTCTATCCTGTTGGAAGAGCTTTTAGGGATAGTGCCCACCATGGGTGGGTGAAGGGTCAGAATACTGCTCTTACAACTTAAACAGGAAATAGTTGGGGGTTCAGTCATGCCTGTTATGCGTATTGGTGGACACTTGACTGACTTACCCATTACATTGAGGTCGAGAAGTGCCTATCCTGAGTAGCTGAGCACCTGATGTGAATCTGGGTAAAAACCGCCAGGGGGACCGGCACTGGTCGCGGTCCAGGCGCAGACAGGCTTGCATTGTGCGCACCTTTAGCGCGCCAGCGGCGCACCCGCTGCGCGTGTCCACTGCGCGGACACGCTGGGCCCAATTCACAGAACTAACTTAAGACAAAATCCTAAACTTACTACCATTTTGGTATTCACAGAAGGCACTTACTCATTTTGGTATTCACAGAAGGCACTTACCTACTCATTTTGAGTAACTTACTCATTTTGTGTAACTTACTCATTTTGGTATTCACAGAAGGCACTTACTCATCAATGAGTAAGTGCCTTCTGTGAATATCAAAATGAGTAAGTTACACAAAATGAGTAAGTCACTAAAAATGAGTAAGTTACTCATTTTGGTATTCACAGAAGGCACTTACTCATTGATGAGTAAGTGCCTTCTGTGAATACCAAAATGAGTAAGTTACACAAAATGAGTAAGTTACTCAAAATGAGTAAGTAAGTGCCTTCTGTGAATACCAAAATGGGTAAGTGCCTTCTGTGAATACCAAAATGGTAGTAAGTTTAGGATTTTGTCTTAAGTTAGTTCTGTGAATCGGGCCCGCTGTGAGCTGCCTAATTAAAACCCTTTCAAAGATGGCGCCAGTGATGCGGAAACAGGCAACTCCGATAAGGGCACTTAAGTGCCTACAAGGAAATTAAAAATGGCACCAACCTTGTTTCGCTAGCGCGGACACGCTGTGAGCTGCCTTAAGAAGCCCGTCATGAGAGGGGCATGTCAGGGGGCGTGGCAATCGCCGCACTTACAGCGCGAATGAAGCAAGAGAAAAAAGGTAAGGAGAACTGAAAATACAACAAACTGAGGTCCAGCAACCTCTGTCTGCGAGGAAAGCCTCCCCTGTACCTGCAAACTACTGGTAAATAAAAGGTTAAGGCAAAGTAAAAGTGGAGTAAGAACTCATAAACTAATTATAAACCTTTCAAAGATGGGGCCAGTGATATGGAGCCAGGCAACTCCAATAAGGGCACCTAAGTGCCTACAAGGAAATAAAAAATGGCATCAAACTTGTTTCGCTAGCGCAGATGCCCTGTAAGCTGCCTTAAGAAGCCCGTAATGAGAGGGGCATGTCAGCTGTGGTATTGCTACTCAGTATATCCAAAAGGAAATACCAGCGGGTACACCCCTGTAAACTGCAAATATAAATTGGAAGATTGATCATCTTTACGAGCTACGTTGGAGATCAATACAGGACTACAAGTCAGTGTATCCCAAAAGAAAAATCAGTTTTTGTGCTCTTATAAGCAGCGATATATAGCCTGGAAGGTGTACCGCATTGGTTGATCTCACATATGCTTCTTGAGAGTTAAATTTACAGTCTTGATAAAGATGGTTTAACCAGGACAATACCATCGAAACGCGTTGACGCTGTGATACCTAATCTGCGTTGTGGGTTGGCACAATAGATATCAAATATCTTCCAATATATCAAGTTCCAGCCTTAACGCTATTTGAACACGGATATGGTTTATTGATGACAAAGTGTATTGTATTTTAGATACTCTCCTCTTTCCCCTTTTTTTACCTGTTTTATCTCTTAATTTACATTTAGTCTTGTGCCAATACAATTGCTACAAGCTATTAGTACTATTGTGTATAGATATGAAATATATGTGATTAGATTCCCTGTGACATCTGTTTTTTATTATGACAAATTATTTTTAATGATTTTAATAAATTGATATGTACAAATTCTATTACCACATTTGCGTGTTGGCACACTATTTTGAGCAGAGAACGATACCCCTCCCTCTGTGTTCTTTTGTATTGAGTGGTATGTGTGATTTGGATGAATGTGAACAGTGAGCAATATATGGTCCACCAGAGGATACATTGTTATTTTTGATTCGATAAAGAAAAATTGATCATGGGAAATCAGATCTATAGGTAGTGATAATTGGAGAAAGAAATCTGAATCTACAGTGGTGGCCGAAAGAAAACCCATGCAAATCGGTGGGGTGTGTGGCCCCACTTTTTAAGAAAGAGAAGCAGAGACGTGGAAATCAGAAACTTTGTCTCTATTGTGGAATTGCAGGTAAATTCTTTAGAAAATGTACTAGTAAATTCAAAGGGAAACTTAAAGCAGTTAGTCAGAGGCTGGTTAGCCAGTAAACTCACCAGATTGACAAACCTGAGATACTTGGGTCCAACGGGAGCAATGAACGATGTCTGATCTCTGATGCCCAACCATGCTTTCCTGAGGTCAAGCATTGGATATGTTTATTCTGAGACAATGCAGAAGGGGGGATGGGGTGAAAGAGAAGATATGACAACTGCATCTCGAAGCGGCTGTGCTGCTTTGTTCCTTCACACTGCTCTGCTTGGTGATGTCCCTCACTGCTTTTAGTTTGCTTCATATTTTCCTTTCGATTAAATTCTGTGGGCGTAATACTGCAAGGATAAAAGACAATGTTTACAACACCTCCCCACCACTGGATGTTCAATCCCCTCTATGGCCTCCTGTGTGTGTGTGTGTAAAACCCTCCGTACCTTGTTTTCCCTTCGAGCCTCTCCTAACTGGTTGGCAAAGTGTTAATGTCCAACCTCTGAGGTTTTTCAACTGTAGATCTGAACTCTGGACTTGGTGCTTGAGAGACTGCCCAGATGCACCTTAGTCTCTAAGCGCCTAGAGCCTTGCACTCTCAATCACCCTAACGAGTTGTTAGCTCTATCTGGTTTTTAGTTCTTGTTCCTGTCACAGTGATCTCTTCAATCACATTTAGCCTCACACAATGTCTCACAAATGTTCTCTTACATTGAAGGTTAGGCTCTCCTATTTCTAGTTAAGTGAGATGTTAAGAATGCATACTGTAGGTTATGATGAATGGTACTCATCTGAGTCTTTTCTTTTGCAGGTTTCATAGTGCCGGAATCAGTGAAGACCAGGGACGCTGGGATGCTGGCTGCTGGGAAGACTGGACAATCGGGAGGAAGACTGATGTTGTTCCAGGACATTGGACAGGATTGCGCAGTTAAATCTGACAACCATACAGGAGCTTGCTTCTGCTGAGTTCCTGATTGCCAAGCAGGATGTGGCAGTTGGGAGTGCCTTATATAGGATCAGGATTAGAAAAGGCCACTGAGAAGATTCCAGAAGGTTTGGGATTAAAAATGGCTGCCAAGAAGTTTCCAGAAGGTTCTGGATTCAAACATTGCCACCTAAAAGTTTCCAGAAGATTCCAGAAGGTTCTCGAGGTAGGCAACCTAGTGTAAGTGGGCCTAATCAGATTGGTGGAAAATTCTGTGGACTGGAGGTCCTTTAAACACTTGATAACTTAAACGCTATTATGTTAGGCCTGACCACTGTGTGCACTTTGGGCTACATCTGTGACTACTGTTTTCCTGACTGTTCTTACTGGCCGTGGCACTACCCCTTGTGTTGATTCAGACTACGGATGTTTCAGGGGACCCTAGGAGATCTTGTGGGGATAGCGACGATTTAGGGCAAAGTACAGTAGGGGGCTCTGGGTGGTTGTGACAAGTTTCCACTGTTGATGAGGAGGCGGACAACTTCGGAGAATGGTAGTTGTTAAGACCCAGCTTCCGAGTGAGCATGATATAAAGGATTTTAAGGAATTGGGAAATTCTTCTATGGAAAATTCAATGCAACATTTTCCTTTACCTGCGCAATTGGAGTGGTTGACTAACAACAAGGTTTCTGTTGATATGTTAATTGACTCAACAAGAAACTTTATGGATTTATCTTTTGCTAAAGATTTGGGCATAACAACCATTGAAAGAAACAAGGTGGATCAAATTCGTACTATAGATATCAGGGAAATGTTGTCAGGACCAATTAATACTCACAAAATTCAGTTAACTATGACAATTTTCAGTGGACATCAAGAGTAGGTCCAGTTCATTTTAATTTTAGCACCCCAGTTTTGAGCAATTGTTGCAAAGAAAGACCTTGCCAACCACCTCGAAGCCAGGTCCAACCACACCATAGAAATCTTCAGCATCGTCAAGGAATTCTCCAACCCCTCAGCTACAGAGAACATCATCACTGCTTCACAAGACCTCTGCAACATCCTGGCTGATTTCTTCCACGACAAGAATTCCACCATCTACAAACACTTCTTACCTCAACTCTCCACCAACAGCATCCTCAGCCACCTCGCCCCTACCGACGCATACTCCAACCACCGGATCATCGCATGGGACCAGCTCACCACACAGAGCACCTCAGCCATCATGCACTCTGTCCACTCAGGAGCACCTACGAACCCCTGCCCCACCACATGTTCAACCTCGGACACCAGCCCATCAGCAATGAGCTCATCACCATCTTCAACACATCCATCAATCACTTCAGCCACCTTTCCAAAGAAATGGAAACACACTGAAGTTAAACCCCTCGTTAAAAAACCATTCACAGACACCAAAGAGCTCAAGAACTACTGACCCATCTCCCTGCTCCCTTTTCCTGCCAAGATCCTAGAAAAGACCATTAACCTTCAACACATAGACTACCTGGAGAACAACAACCTTCTCGACCCATCCCAATTGGGCTTCCGCTCTAACCACAGCATGGAAATCGCACTAATCGCAGCCACTGACAACATCAGAACTCTCCTAGACCAAGGAGAAACGGCCTCCCTGATCCTCCTCGACCACCCAGCAGCTTTTGACACCGTGTCCCCCCACACCCTTATCAAGAGGCTCCATCAGATCGGAATTCAAGAGGGTGCACTCAAATGGATCATATCATTCCTCACTGGAAGAACCCAGATAGTCCACTTTCCACCTTACTCCTTGGCTCCCAAGAACATCATCTGCAGCAGTCCCCAAGGATCATCCCTTGGCCCTACCCTATTGAACACCTACATGACCCCCTTGGCCAACATCATCTGGACCCATGGACTCAACATCATCTCATATGCAGACGACACTCTCTCTATCTGCAGACCCATCTACCATGAGGGCCAACTTCAGCCTGTGCATGACTGACGTCGCCCACTGGATTCAAGATAACTGCTGACAAAACGGAGGTACTGATCTTCTGGAACGACATCTCCCCGTGGAACGACTCCTGGTGGCCTGAGAAACTGGGACCCTCATCCACTCCAACAGACCACGCCAGGAACCTCGGTATCATTCTGGACAGCAAACTCACCATGAAAAACCAGGTCAACGCAGTATTATCAGCCTGCTTCCTCATGCTCCGCATGCTCCAGAAAATCTTTAAATGGCTCACAGTCAGCACCAGATGCACCATTACCCAACCCGTCATCACCAGCCGCCTGGACCACAGCAACACTCTCTATGCAGGAATCACCACACACTTACTGAAAAGACTACAGACCATACAGAACTGAGCGGCCAGACTCATCCTCGACCTCCCCAGATGGACCCACATCACCCCTCACCTCCGTAAATTCCACTGGCTCTCCGTCCACAAGAGATGACAATTCAAGATGCTAACCCATGCCTACAAAACACTGCACAATCAGGGACCAGCATACATCAACCACTGCCTGAGCTTCCACCAACCCTCCAGACACCTGCGCTCTGCCTCGCTCTCACTCCCCGAGACTCCCCATATCCACCAAAGCAAGAGTGGTGGACGCTCCTTCCCCTACCTGGTCGCAAAGGCCTGGAACGGCCTCCACCTACGTACTTCAGCCTCCCTACAGGAATTCAGAAAGGATATCAAGACCTGGCTTTTCGACTTATCCCACCTGATCAGCAGAACCCCCAGCCCCTGGATACCCTCGCGGGTTATTAGCAGCGCTATAAAAAATCCTGACTGATTGACTGATTTTCCTCATTGTACGACTACAATCCAAGGATTGATTGGAAAACAAGGAGTTTAAACTTAGGTCCTCTTATTGCCTTAAGCATTGCATGCAGGAAGTAAAATCAAACAAATGGAGTTGTCAATGTTTTCTGGGAGACAGGGAGTTATTGATCCCAAAAGTCGATCAGGATTTCAAAGAAATATTTGACAAAAAGAAAGGCTAGTGTATTACCACCTCATTGACCCTTTGACTGTCGAATAGATCTCCAACAGGGGGCAAACTTCCTCATATTAGAATTTATGCTCTGACAGAAAGTGAAAATCTTCATTGTAGAAAATACCTAAATGAACTTTTTGAGATTGGATTAATTCATCCATCCCAGTCTCCAGTTTCCTCTCCTTTATTTTTTTTGTGGCCAATAGAGGGGGAGAGCTCTGGGTGTGCATAGGTTACTGGGCACTTACTCGTATGATGGTAAAAAAAACAGGTATCCCTTAACATTGATCCTATCTTTACTAGACCAAGTAAAAGAGGTAATGGTTTACAGTTAATTAAACCTAAGGGGGCCTTGCCATCTTATGGGTATCCAAAAGGGTTGTTAGAAATGGGGGTCTCTAGCTGGCAGTGGCTTACACCCAGTCCAAGTTGGGACCCCTATTATAGTCAGGGTAAGGGAGTTGCACACCAGAGATAACCCCTTCTCACACCCTTGGTAGCTTGGCAGAAGCAGTCAGGCTTATCCCAGAGGCAATGCGTAAAGCATTTGTACAAACACACACATTAACACAGTGAAAGCACTCCAAATGGACACCACACCAGTTTAGAAAAATAACCAATCATTATCTAAGTAAAACAAGACCAAAATGACACAAAATCCAACATACACAAGCAAATATATTAATTTTAAAAGGTTCAAATAGTTCAGTCCATAGAAAACTATGGATGCATCAGTTTTTAGCACAAAGTACCTGGGATGCATCAAAATCAAAGACGAGTACAGGCGCAGGAGAAATGAGGCATTGGAAAACAAAGCAATGCATTGATTCCTTGTTCCCAGGGGAGGTGATGCGTCTATTCTTTACTACCAGAGGAGGTGATGCATCGATTCCTTACTGTCAGGGGAGGTACTTCGTCGATTCCTTACTGTGAGAGGAGGTGATGCATCGATCTCCGGACACACTGCCTCGGTTCCTTACTGCTGGGCAGGTTCGATGAAGAACTTAGCGCGCAGCTGCGATGCAACAAAAATCTGGATGCGTCGGGTTGATGCGGTGGCGAAACAGGTGCTGCATCGATTTTCCAGCTGCGAGCAGGTGATGCATCGAATTCTTCATCCGCACAGCAGGGTCTGCGTCGGAGTCAGAGGGGGTGCCTCGGACGTCGGAGACACAGTGCTCAGGACTCAGGCTGCAGCAATCTTTTCAGCTGCATGGCAGACGCTGCATTGATTCTTTGGCTGCACTGCAGAGATACATTGGTTTTTCAACATCACAGCAAGACTGGGTCGGGAAAAACGGATGCTGAAGGTCGATGCATTGATTTTCTCAGTCCTATTGCTGCAAAAGCGACCTCCAAGGGCCGAGAACTGGAATTGGCACCACTTGGCAGGTCAGAACACCCAGCATAGGAGTTCAAGGGCAGCAGATGAAGTCTTTGATGGCCCTGAGACTGCTTAGCAGGAAGCAAGCTGTAGGAAGGCAAGATCGTTCTGCATGGTTACCCCCACTTTTTGCATGGTTTTGCTATGGTTTTTTTACTAGTCTGACTGGGATCCTGCTAATCAGGACCCCAGTCTCTGTGCTTTCTCCCCTAAATCGGTTATGGTGAGTACTTAGGTACATCCCATATTGGCTACGGGTGTACCCTTATAAGTCCCTAGTATATAGTACTGAGGTACCCAGGGCATAGGTACACCAGGGGTTCCCCACGGGCTGAAGCCTGTATCATGCCACTCATGGGAGACCACTCAAACTGTGACTACAGGCCTGCCTTGCAGCCTGTGTAAGCTGGTGCTAGCAGCAATTATGACAGATATAAGTGTAATTATATCTGAGGTCACTGCACTTAAAACCTATAAGTCACCCCTAAGGCAGGCCTTTCAATCCTGAAGGCAGGATGCTCGGTTCTAAGTGTGAGGGTGCCCCTGCATGAGCAGGACACCTCTACAACCTTCGGAGTCCATTCTCCCGTGTTGTAAGTGCATCAGCCATTATGATATATAGAGTGGCCATGCGTCATTACGCGATGACCATCTCTAAACTGGCTGTAACGTACCATGTCATGTTTGGTATCAAACATGTTGGAATCATACCCCCACACCGTAAATGGTGTGGGAGGTATGATTCCATGCACTGTAAAGCTCTTCCGGGAGGCCCTCAGTGCTCCCGGTACCAGTCTTCCAGAACCGGACAGCAAGCTAAGGCTGCTGCCGACCAGAGACATGTTTCTGCCCTCCTGCTGCTGAGCCAAGTTCGAGCAGGGGAAGGCAAAACAATAGATATCCTGTCACAGGGAGGTGTGACCACCTCCCAGACAGGGTTTAGTGTATTGGGTCAGGGTGGGGGCACTTGCTAGCGCCACTGAGACTGCTTGAAGGGCACACTTGGTGCCCTCCTTGCATACTCCAGTTCAAACCAGTTCAGGGAGCCATTGGCTCCTGCTCTGGCATGAAACTGGACAAAGGACAGGGAAGTATCCTCCCCACTGTCCAGCCCCTCCTCTGGGAGGCACCCCTGAATCGCACCAACCCTCTCCTTAGGGTATTTAAGGGCTTACCTGTGGGTGGGTCCCTAGATTCGTCATGGGACAAGATTCAAATCAAGACACCACTTCATCTTCGACATTCTGGGCACTCTGGACTTTGCTGGACTTGTCTCTGGGCACCGAGACTGCAACTGGGAGGACTCATGCTGCTCCTGGTATCATCGTCCTGCTCGCCTGCTGCAACGCCTGTGCCTGTGCTCCATACAGGATCCTTCCAAGGCCTGTGGACATCCAAGACACCTGAAGGAATCTCCCTTGAAGTGAGGGAGTCACTTCCCTGCATCTGCAGGCACCGCAACGCAGCTGACTGGTCTGCTGATCCTGGGCTCCCAGGACTCAGAAAGGCTTAGCAACACAGGTGGTGGTTCTTCAACTCCCTCGAGGCCTGCACTGTCCTCTCACCAAGTTTGAGGCCAGTATCCCTCGTCGGAACTGCAGGACCCGAACCCCTGTGCACTGCGTCGTTGCAAAAGCTTGTTGGCTCTCTTCCTCCAAGATCTATGGGCTCCAAGTAGCCCCATCCTCAAGCACCTCCTGTGACCAAGATCTTTGTCCTCACCACATCTTGTGAATCGTGGGCCTGCATCTTTGGTGAGCTGCTCGAGGTCCTCGTGCGACTCCAGTGCCTCCAGCCTGTGCGTCCTCTCGAGGGTCTTCTTTTGCTTCAGTGGGCTCCCCTGATTGCTCGGGCCCTACTCTGATTCCCCTGCTTGTGGTGAGTCCCTTGGATCTTGCTGGTCCCGACACTGCACCTTTTTCGCTAGCCACGTTGTTTGCAGTTGCCAAGGCTTGTTCGTGCTCCCGACAGACACCGACCCCTTAACTCTCGACAGCCGACGTGGGACAGCTTGTGAATGGCTCCTGGTCTTCCACAGCGTCGCCTGCTCCTCACAGCTGCAGCTTCAAGGTCACTGTCAACTCTCCTGCAACACCCGACATTGGTGGGCATTCATCTTCCTTGCCTCCTGGTAACTTCTGAGTGGCATAGACTCTGTCCCCTCTGCTTGCAGGTACTTCTCAACTTGAATCCACCTTTGGGTTCCACCGGACACTTTAACCTTCTTCGCCAACGGCATCTTCCTGAAGTCCTCCATTGGGTTCGACAGCGGTTTCCAACGCCACTTCGCACCTATGCACCCGGCTTCCCTGGTGTAGATATCCTGGTTCCTAGGGTATGCACGGGTGGGGTGGCTCTCCAACCTTCTGTCTTCCACTGTGTTTCTTCAGGGTCCACTGGGAAGGGTCCGTCTTTAAAATTGCAACCGCGACTTGCCCATTGACTTGAATTGAGCATGTGGTTGTGTTCCCACTCTGCACACAGCTCCGGGGGTTTCCTGGTTACTTACCTCGGGTGGTTCCTTGGGTCCCCAGAACTTCTACGTCTTCTGGGTATAGTCCAGACTTGGGTCGTGGTTTGCATACCACTATTTTAGTATATGGTTTGGTCCCCCCTGGTGACTACTGTGTATATTGTGCTACTTACCTGTTTTCTTTGCAAAGTATTGTGCATGTCTCCGGGTAAGAGATATCTGTATATGTTAGTGAGTGTCTTATAATAAATACCGATTTTTATAAATACATTGTGTGGTTCTTTTTCTCTTAATTTATACCAATAAGATTACGTTCTGGTAAAACAAGCTACTTTACACTCCTTCTGGACTAAGCCTGAAGGCTGCTCTCCACAGGTACCACTTAGAGAGCTTTCTAAGGTTGTCTAAGACCACTAAAATCACCATAAGGGTAGTCTGGATTAGTGCAGGGTGCTACACTTACATAAGTGAGCACCATATACTAAGCCAGCCTCCTACACAAGCACACACAAGCCCATGGAGAACATTGGCATGAAGGATACAGACAGAAAAGTCCAGTCCTTTCACTCTCCAAGACAAAAGCAGCAAGCAGCAGGTCAGCCCAACATAACAACAAGCTCAGTGGCAGTTTCCCTCCTACAGCTTTTCTAGCTTTTCTTCTTGGCAGAATCTCCTCTTAGTCCAGAAGTGTTCTGAAGTTATGGTGTCACAGCTCCAATACTTATACCAGTTTCTGCCTTTGAAGTAGGCAAACTTCAAAGCAAAGTCTTTGTAGTGCACAAGACCCAGCGTTTTCCTGACCTGTCTCCAGACACACTACAGGGGGGGTGGAGACAGCTTTGTGTGATGACAGACACAGCCCTATTCAGCTGTCAGTGGCAACTCCTCCCACCAGTCTAGCTCAGGAAGACCCATCAGCCTGGTGATGGGCCATCAGGATATGTAGAGTACACCTTAGCTCTCTTTGTGTGACTATCTAGAGTTAATGCACAAATAGCCCAACTGTCAGTCTAAACCAGGTGTGGATTCTACAGGCAGGCAGAGACACAGAATGGTACAGGAAGAAAAGGCCCACTTTCTAAAAGTGGCATTTTCAAAAACGCAATCTAAAAACCAACTTCACTAAAAGATGTATTCTTAAATTGTGAGTTCATGGACCCTAAATTCCAAAACTCTATCTCTTCCCAACTGGAAGTTACACTTGTCAGATGTTACAAGGCAGCTCCAATGATGACCTATAGGAGAGATAGTCCTTGCAATAGTGAAACACGAAATTGGTAGTACTGCACTATCAATATATGTCAAACACACCGGTACATGTCCTACCTTTCACATACTCTGCACCCTGCCCATGGGGCTACCTTGGGACTATATTAGGGGTCCCTTATGTGTAGAAAAAGGGAAGGTTTAGGCCTGGCAAGTGGGTGCACTTGCCAGGATGACATGGCAGAATAAAACTGCACTCACAGACCCTGCAATGGCAGGTCTGAGACATGGTGCAGGGCTACTTATGTGGATGGCACAATCAGTGCTGCAGGCCCACTAGTAGCATTTGATTTACAGGCCCAGGGCATCCACAGTGCACTTTACCAGGGACTTACCAATAAATCAAATATGTCAATCATGGATAATCAATCACAATTACAATTTACACATGGAGCACTTGCACTTTAGCACTGATCAGCAGTGGTAAGGTTCCCAGAGTTTTAAAACGAGCAAAAACTAAATTCAGCACACAACCAAAAACAGGAGGTCAGCAGCAAAAAGACAGGGAGAAAACAAGCCAAAGATGCCGGGTCTAACAAGGTTGATGAGTGGAAAAACACATTTTTTTTTAACAACAAATGTTATTGAGTTTACAACACCCAGTGGGCGAACCCCTGTAGTCAGTATATAGACACATGTCAATATGCATATACAACAGATACCGACGAGGGTTTCACCAAAGGATCTGCGAAACATGCAATCCAACATCCCACCCCTCCCCCCTCCCCCCACCCCTGCACCACTCTTCCCACCTGAAATGAGAAAAACGTACATGATCATAACACTGTGTCCAATGCCCCAGCCAATGAGCACATTAGATTGGGGAATCATTGATGATGAGCCTTGCAATAGGGTCAGGATTCGCTGACTGTGTATGGATAGATAAGTCAATGCCCCGGTATTTAGCCCACTTGGACCAGATCTTCCCATGTTTCTGCGGGCAACCCCGTGCCTGAAACACCGCCACTTCCGCCGACATACATGTATCTAGGGCTGTTTTCCAGGCCGCCACCCCGGGGGGAGAGGGAGACTTCCAATGCTGCGCTATGTGACGCTTGGCTAAGGTGAGACCGAGGAATAGAAGGTGCCTCTTATATCTGTTTCCCCCGATGTCCTCCGTGCCATGAAGAAGTATCAATCGAGGATCCTCCGGGAGGTCCCAGCATAACACCCGCCCCAGACAGGACAGCACCCCCGACCAAAAGTGTTGTAGTGCCGTGCAACTCCAGACCGTGTGGAGGAAGGACCCGTCGTCAGAATTACAACGGAGGCAGGTTGGGGACTGAATAGCCCCCATCTTCCAAAGGCGAAGGTGGGTATAATATACCCTGTGAAGGTACTTAAACTGTATCAACCTGTACCTAGAGGAGACGGCGGCATACCTGGGGCTGGCAAGGGCCTCAGTCCAATCATCGTCCGTGAGGGCCGGTAAATCCGCCTCCCATGCTGCCCTAGTCCGGTGTATGCGTGTCTTGGAGTGCGTTGTCAGGGTCTGATATATTTGACGGATTTTGTGCCCTCCCAGATCCCCCATCAACAGTCTGCCCTCTAGTGGGTGGAATTCGGGTAAGGACGTTAGGTGCTTTATCAGGGGGGACAGGGCATGGCGAAGCTGAAGATACCTGTGGAACTGGGACTTGTGTAGATCAAACTCCTCCTGCAGCCTCTGAAAGGATTTAAGCGTGGTCCCTCGCATCACATCACCCAATGTAGAGATTCCAATAGTATCCCATCCCCGGAACCCGGTTAGAGTGGAGACGGGCCGAAGGCGCGTGCCTCGCCAAAGGGAGTCGCGCCTGTCAGCGTATCCCACCAACCCATGGACCGGGATACTCGTCTCCAGATCTGGACTACGGTACTGCAGGCGGGGGAAGAGCCTCCAAGGACGAATTGCTGTATAAGATATCTAATAGTGGATGTTCCGCCAGGAAGAGCCGGTCCACCGCATAGGCCGGATCAGTCTGAGGATTGTACCACCATTCATTGATGACTAAGAGCTGGGACGCCCAATAATACGCCCGTACGTCTGCCGCTGCAATGCCACCGCAATAGGTGGATTGGATACAGGTCGCAAGAGCCACCCGGACCGCCCCTCCCCCAGAGGAATCTATTTAGGAGCGCATTGATTTGAAGAAACCACGACGGAGGGATCGGGAACGGGAAATTCTGCAACCTATAAAGCAAGCGTGGCAGTGATACCATTTTGAATATTGCAGACCGGCCGTATAAGGATAAGGGAAGGTGGGACCATACCGTCGTCTCCTCACGTACCGCCGGAAGCAGGGGGGCTATGTTGCGCGACCATGCCATGGCGGGGCATCTAGTGATATGGACGCCGAGGTATCTAAACCCCTCGTCCGCAATGACCAGCTGTGAGGCCCAGGTTTGACTTCCCTGTGCGCCGTATATGGGAAAGAGGATCGACTTGGACGGGTTGGCATGTAGTCCTGTCGTCTCACCGAACACCCGCAAGATCTGAAGCACCCTTGGTCCGGTGACCCAAGGGTCAGAAAAGAAAAATAGCGCGTCATCAGCATAGAGTGCTATCCTGTCCGAACACTCGGGTGACCAGACCAGTCCCCGATAAACCGCATCCCTGCGTACCCACTCAGCCAGTGGCTCTATCGCTAAAGCGAACAGAAGCGGAGAGAGGGGGCAACCCTGTCTGGTCCCTCTGCGGATGGGGAAGGAGGGAGAACGGTGGCCGGCCACACGGATCGAGGCCGTAAGATCTGTGTACAGCAATTTAACATATGCGCGGAACCGGGGCCCCAGGTTGACAGCTTCCAAAAGTTTAAAAAGGTAGGTCCAGCTCAAGGAGTCGAACGCCTTGTCGATGTCAGCTAGCAGGACAGCCGCAGGGCGTCCCAGACGGTGGGCCTCGGCAACAGCGTTGTGCGCTCGCCGTATGTTATGCCTAGTGGAGCGTTGGGGCATAAAGCCTGACTGGTCCGGGTGGACGAGGTCCAGAATGCAGGTGCGGAGGCGATCAGCCAACACCTTCCCCAGTAGTTTCGGCTCGAAGTTTAATAGGGATATGGGGCGGTATGAGCCCGGGGCCTCCGGAGGGCGGCCCGGTTTGAGAAAAACCACAATTTCGGCATGGCGCCAGTCCAGGGGCAAGATCTTCTGCTCCAACGCCTGGTGCAGCGCGCCAAGAAGGTGGGGACCAACGGTCCCCATATGGGGGCGCAAAAAGTCACAGGGGAACCCGTTGGGGCCCGGTGCACGGCCTGGGTGGGTGTTGGTGAGGGCCGCCTGCAGCTCCTCCACCGAGATGGGCTTGTCGAGAACAGCTCGCTGCACATCAGAGAGGCGTTTTGGTGGGATATCTACAAGAAAGGCATCAATAAGCGGTGCAGCGAGTTCCTCACGATCACAGTACAGGGAAGTATAAAAATCGGCAAAGGCCTGCACCACTGCCCCCGGGGAGACGCACATGTCACCGGCAGGGGACCTCAATAGAGGGACTTGCGTCGGGGAGGCCCTTGCCTGACATAGTCGGTGGAGCATCTGGCTAGACTTATCGCCCCATTGATATATCCGGTGCTGGGTTGCCAGCCAGGCATCCCTGGCATTGTCCGTGAGCAGCTGGTGCAGCTGCTGTTGGACATGGAGCAGGTTACGGCGGACACCGGAGTCGGAGCTTTCCACTAACGAGGCCTGGAGAACGAGCTGTCTATCTTCTAGATCTTGGATCTGTGCCAGGCGGCGCCGCTTTTCCCCAGTGCGATAGCTAATATCAGCCCCCCGAATCGTAGGCTTAAAGGCCTCCCACAATATTATCTGGGATTGAGTGGACCCGGTGTTGAAAGCAAAATAATCTGCCGTGGCTCGATGGAGCATCTCCTGATATCCGGGTTCTCTAAGCAACCAAGGAGACATGCGCCAGTGATAGGAGGGACGACTGGTCTGCAGACGGAGTTTGAGCTGAATGGGTGAGTGATCAGACAGGCCACGTGGGAGGATAGAGGTATGTGACACCCGATGCAGGTAGCTGCCTGGGAGGAACATGTAATCCAGACGTGAGAGGGTGGGGTGTACGGATGATGCATATGTAAATACAGTTTCAGAAGGATGATAAGCCCGCCATGTGTCCGCCCAACCCAATGTATGGGCCAAGATGTTGAGTTTAGACCTAGGAGGAGGGGTGGTCGGCGGTCGTGCCCGCCACCTATCCGGGGAGCCATTACGTCGTTCCAGTCCCCACCCAGGATAGTCAAGCGTCAGGGAATTCCCCCCAGAGTTGCGTCAGTCTGTCAATGAACGTCCGACCGAGAGGAGGTGGGGCGTATATGCTCCCAATTGAAATCTGTTCCCCAGCCAGGGTGCCGGAAACGGCCGTAAAACGGCCACCCGGGTCGAACCAATGCTGAGTAACTTGAAATGGGACCCTGCGGTGAATAAGGATGGCTGTACCCCGTGCCCCCTTGAGAAGCCAGAATGGTACACCGTGGCATATCCATAGCGAGAAAGACACGGGGCCTTGTTGCCTAGCATGTGAGTTTCTTGCAGCAGCAAGACATCTGCTGAGTAGCGTTTTGCCAGGTGTAGTACAGCCCCTCTTTTAATCTTATTCAACAGGCCCCGTACATTCCAAGACACGATATTGAGATCTCCTAGGGGAGTGCCATTAGCTGTGTGTGTCATGAGCTATCGGTAAGGTGTAGAGCAGCGGACATTGTGGACATATGGGACATCGTGGTGCGTGTATCGTAAAAAACAACTGTATAACAAACAACAAATCGCCCTCCCAACCCCTCCCACCGCCCCCCCAACCCCTATACATCCTAGAACACGGAGTACCTGTCGCGGCGGAATCTCGTCCTGGCCCCCAAACGTGGAGGCCCCGGCGGACTCTCCAAAGGATCCCCCCCCACCCAACATTACCCATGAAAACTCAAAACAGGGAAGGCGTGTAGAACCCACTCCCTCCAGGGAAAGAGCAAAAGTCCCTGGCTCTTAGTGGCAGGATATCCCGGCCAGTAGCAGCAGCCAACGGGCTCCGCAGTCGCATGAGACCGGGAAGAGTCAATACACCAACGCATGTCCCAGCCTCGGGCTGCCTCAGTCTGCAGAGTCCTTCTTGTTCTGGGAGTGCCAGTTAGAGCAGGATCAATGTCGTCGATGAGTAGCGTCGCCTCCCTGCCGTCCACCCCGATGCGAGCTTTGAGAAGAGTCAGAGTCTAAAGGGGGTGGGGAATGCGGCTTCAGGTGGCGTCGCTCATCTGTCCACGCAAATACTTCCTCTGGAGTATCAAAGAAATACGTTTTTGAATTATAAATGACCTTCAGACGGGCCGGGAACATGAGCGCATAGGATAGGTTCAGATCACGCAGCCGCCGCTTGGCCGCAACAAAGGATTGGCGTTGCTGCTGAACCGTCCGGGTGTAGTCCGGGAAGGCCATGATGGGATGGGACTCAAAGATCATTTCATCCTTATGTGTCCTGGCAAAGCGAAGAATGGCATCGCGGTCAGCATAATTTAGAAGGCGAGCAATAACCGGGCGTGGGCGCTCCCCCGGCGGCGGCTTCTTGGTCAGGGCGCGATGGGCCCTCTCGATCATGATGCAGGAAGAGATGTCGTCTGCGGGTAGCCGCGCCTTGAGCCATTCTGAGAGGAAGCCACCCATCGAGGATCCCTCGCAACCCTCTGGAAAACCCACCAGGCGGATGTTGTTGCGGCGGGCCCGCCCCTCCGCGTCTTCGGCCCTAGCCTCCAGCTCTTTAGATACCATGGCCAGCTTGTCGACCTTCTTCTGGAGGGTGGAGACAGTATCCTCAACCGCGGAGACCCTCGTCTCAGCCTCGGTGATTCGATCGACTGCCTTCCGGAGGTCCTGGCGGAGGAACGACACTTCGGACCCCACCGCACCGATCTGGGCCTCAAGGGCGGTTCGTGATTGATTGATGGCCTCCAGGAGTGTCGCCGTATCTGATGAGACGCCCTCTGCGGCACCTTTATTCGCTGGGGTGGCTGTGGTGTATTGGTCAATGGTAGGTTGTTTGGGTGCCGCCGCACCGGGGTTGCCCTTACCCATGATGGCGTGGAGGGTCCGCTCCAGAGCAGTCAGTGCCACAGCCAGAGATAGTGATAGAGGGGGGAGCGGTAGAGTACACCACCCACCTCAGGGCGGGGCGGATCGCTACGACCGCGTCCCCAGCGCAGGCGCCCGATCCCAGGCGGCGCCGACAGGTATCCCTGTCAAGAGCCCCCGGGGTCTCCAATATACAGGGCAGTCAGGACTGTCTGTGTGGCCGCCCCGGGCAGGCCGGGGGGAGGGACCGGCGGAGCCCTCCGTCAGGGGGTCAGGCGCGTGGGCAGCAGCAGAGTCCAGCCCGACAGGACCCCCGCCCAGCTCACCGCAATTCCGTATGGCACAGGAGTCTTCAGGCAGGGCGTCAGTCTACGGCTGTCCAGGGGCCCGCCGGGCCCCACCGGCAAAATCCAGGCCCAGGGTAGGCCTCACAGATCCAAGGCCCCTCCAGCAGGGGACCGGAGGTAGGCGCAGCCGGCAGAGGGGCACCGTGATTGTAGTGCACTCCCTGCTGCCCCTCAGGACCGGGGCCCGATCAGCAGCTTCCAGGGGGGGCCGCCGGGCAGGATAGTAACAGCCCCAGCCGCACCACCAGTGAAACGCGGCCGCCGCAACTCAGCCGCAGCCGCCCGCCGATGCGTGCGTGGTCTCCGCCGGTCCGGCATGCCGTGGCCGCGGCGGCCGAATCGGGCTCCCTGCCGCCTCCAAAGTACCTCAGCGCGATTGCCGCAGGCCCGTGAGCAGTCCGCTCGCACAAGCCAAGTGTCTGGGACCAGGATAATGGCGGAGGATGTCCCTGGAAGGAGCGAACTGCGGAGCTCTACGGAGACGCGTCCGCCATGTTCGGCTCCTAGCGGAAAAACACATTTTTAACTAAATTTGGTCCCTATGAGTTCCTCGTTGTGCCCTTCGGATCCTGCAACACCATGGCTGCCTTCCAATACTTCACAAATGAGGTATTACACAAGTTAATTGTTATTTGTGCTGTGGTCTACAATGATGATATATTGATCTACTCACATTCCATAAATGAACATATTGCCATGTAAGATCTATACTACAGACGTTACGAGATAATCATCTTTTAACCAAACTAGAGAAATGCCTTTTCAGGTTACTTAAGGTGAGTTCTTGGGGTTCATCATTTCTCCAACCCGCATTTACACAGACAGGAAGAAAGTAAAGGCATTCGTAAATTGAAAGTCCCATCAATCGATGAAAGAGGTGCAAAGTTTTTTAGGCTTTGCCAATTTTTACCTGTGCTTTATTAATCAGTTTTCAGCTATAATTTCTCCCATAACACGTTTGCTGAGAAAGAGAGCAAAATTTCACACACACTGAAACTGAGAAAGCTTTTCAAGTTTGGAAGGCACAATTCATCACTGCCCCAGTGCTGAGTCATCCAGATGTATCTCGTCCTTTTGTTGTGGAAGCAGTTGCTTCGCAAAGTGCCAATGGGGGAATACTGTCACAACATATTCCTGTTACGAGACAGTTACATCCAGTTGCTTACTTCTCTCATGAGTTGAATCCAGAAGAGTTGAACTACACTGTTGCAGATAAGGGATTACTAGCCATAAAAGTAGCATTTCAACAGTGGCGCCACTACTTAGTGGGAACACATCACACTACCAAACTTTTGACAGACCATTGCAATTTACAGTTTTTAAAATCATCCTAAGCTCTTTCTGCCAGACAGAAAAATTGGGAACAATGTTTTAGTGATTATGACTTCATGATCACATTCCAGCCTGGAAAGAAACATGGAAAGGCTGATACTCTGCCATGTTATGAGTACTCCCCTGTGAAACACCCAGTTAACCCGTGCCCATAATACCCACTGAAAAACTAGTGGGACTCATGTCAGTTGACAAATTTGTGGCCCAAATCCAAAAGGAACAAGGCATTGAGGAACGTAAGTAGGTGTTAACACAACACACAGGTATCCGGAAACAGGATATTTATTATGTTAACAAAGCCCTATTCCTTCCCGCCAATGCATTACAGGAACAAGCCTTACACTGGATCCACTCTAGCCAATTAGCGGTTCATCCAGGGAAGAGAGAGACTATAAATATGTTAAGAAGACATTTCTGATGGGCTACAATAGTGAAGGATATGAAGAGATTTTTAAAAGCCTGTACAATATGTGCTCAGAGTAAGATTTCTCATGCAGCTCCCACATCCTACAAGTTCACTTCAACTTGTTCCAGTTCCACCACGTCCATCGCTCACAGTCTCTCTTGAATTTATTGTAGAATTACCTTTCACCCCTGAGGTATTCAAAACAATTTTAGTAACTGTTGATCATTTGACCAAAATGGCACATTTCACACTCCTTAAAACACGGCTATTCGCAAAATGGTTAGCAGAGGTATTTATGCTATCAATAGTTCGATTTAATGGATTCCCTTCATTGGTTATTTCAAATAAGGGTTCACAGTTTATTTCACATTATGAAGATCACTCTGTGACCTCATAGTTAGGTTATCTTACAGCCACTATCCACAGACAGCTGGTCAAGCTGAGAGAAAAAATCATTGTCTTGAACAATATTTGCGATGTCAGACCTTACAGGATAGTTCTAATTGAGTAAATTGGCTATAGAATGCAGAGTTCGCATACAATAATTCCACTAGTGAATCTTCAGGTTTTTTTACCATTTTGTTCTTATGGTTTTCACCCCAGGGTGATGAATGCAGAAATTCAGACGCTCGACCTAGTACATTCAAACTACTGCTCAAAATAATCTAGAATAAGCAAAGAAAAGATATAAGGAATTTGCTAACAAATGTCTCTATAAAGGGGTTAACACTTGGCGGCACAGAACACAAAATAGTCTTGTACACCGATGATGTGCTTCAAACTTTGTCCAACCCAGAAAAATTCCTCCCAGCAGTGCTGATTGAGCTACAGCATTTCGGTGCAGCCTCAGGCTTTAAACTTAACATCCACAAACCACAACTGATGGGATAGTATCTCCCCTCAGAAGTGACAAGACGCACACAGTCCCAGATCCCGCTACAATGGGCAAAAGACAGCCTCACATAGCTCGGACTGGCCATAACACCCACCACTACAAAAACAAGGTAGGTAAGAGATCCAGGACAGCGGCTAAACAAATGTTCTATCCAGTGGAAGATGGGGGTTTGGGTGTCCCGAATATTACCCTCTACTACTACGTGGCACACCTCCGCTTCATAGTGGAATGGCACCGGAGCGAGTGAGAAGATTTGGTGCTTTATGTACTAATCGCTGGCACCCACATATTGAAGGTACTATGGCTACCTAGAAAATATCACCCCTGGCGTTTAGAGGCATCCTCAATTACAAGAGCCACTATAGCGGCATGTGAAAGAGGGATACTTCGGCAAGGCTTGGCCCCTGTTCCATCACCCATGACGCTGATAATCGGCAACCCCGACTTTTTCCCAGCTTTGAAAGAAGCAGACTTCATGGAGAGGTGGAAAGCAGGCTGTAAGTGGATTGAGGTGCAAGACATTAAATCTTTTGAGTAGGTTAAGGCAGATTACAGACTCCCGGAGGGAGATCTAGGGGCATATTATCAAGGGCAGTATCACCACTTTAGCTGCACTTTTTGCCGATAAAGCGGAGATATTTTTATCGCCCTATTAGCAAGCTGTCGCTAACAGCTGTTAGCGACAGCTTTATGGTGAAAGCGGCCGTTTTCTTGCCGCTTTGCATGTCAGCGATAATTATCGCTAATGACATGCAAAGTAGGCGTTCCCAACTAAAAGCGACTGAAAAAAGTCTCAAACACAACTTCCCCCTATTAGCAATGCCCGCGAAGCGATAAAAAATTTCGCGCTAACCGCGATTATCGCTGGAATCTAACACCTGTTTAAAACCTGACTTAACCATTCTAGTCAATGGGAGGTGGATTGAGGTTAAGTCCTCACCTGCCTATTAGCAAGCTTTTCATTAGCGCGTTGAATTCATCGCTGGATTTCTCGCGCTATTGCTGGGTTTCGCCGCTATTGCTGGATTTTCTATCGCCTTGGGGATAAGCGTTGATAATAATGCGTTATCTCCGCGATGAAATCCAGCGATAGCCGGCGATAAAAAAAACAGCGCTAAGCGCGGTTTGCGATAATTATCGCAAATCCTTGGTATTATGCCCGCGGTTAGCTACCAACAGTTGAGACAATGGGTCAGGCAACCGCTGATTAGGGCTGCAGATAGCTTTCCACTATACAGCTTCGAGAAGTGAACCATTACTGTCAGGTGATAGGCGTATCCTCTCTGAAATATACAAGATTCTTGTCCAGGGGCAGACTTACGTTAAAACTGCTAGACAGAGGAGATGGGAGAAGGAACTAGGTAAGCCACTAGATGCTAAGAAGTAGAATGCAGTCTTTACAAAGGCAAAGATAACACCGGCGAGAACAGCTTTCAAAGGAACACTGGTCAAAGTAGCTTCTTATTGGTATTATACACCTGAAAAGGTGCATGCATGGAAACTCTCCAAATCCAAAGAGTGCTGGCAGGGCTGCGAAAGTTCAGGTTCTTTGCTACACCCACCCTGGATACTGGTAGGAAGTGATAGTCGACATCGATGGTAATTTGTAGCTCATTCCTAAGATTTCCAGCCTTTATCATTCTTGGGGTAGATGACAGACTTTCATATCCCCTGCGATCCCCTAGGAGGAAACTAATCACAATGTTGCTGTGTCCTGCCAAACAAGTGATATTGGGGGCATGGGTCACAGATAGAAAATCCACCCATGCACAGTGATTGCACAAGATATGAAACATTATAAGTATAGAAGAACCTCCATGAGCATGGACCATGGTCCTGAAATCGTTTTTCCCATCCCAATATTGTTGGGTTTCCCATCAGAACTTGTTAATGAATATGTAACTCTTAACCGCTGAACAGATGGCCACCAAATTTTGACATCACAGTTGACGGTCAGTCATTCAATGCCTTTTCTTGGTTGGATGGCAATTTGTTCAACGGTTTTGGAGATATTAGATAAAATATGAGGTTCTCAGGCACATGTTACAGTATGTATACTTCTCAAAACGTTTTGTGAATATCTGGCTGTGCATGTTCAGATGTTGCTTATGTGCAATGTGAGAGATAACAGCATAAGTTTGTGCACAAAAAATAAAGTGTAGCATTGAAAGAGACAGACAAATTGGGTTTGGAGTCTGGAGGTTGGCATGGACAAAGCACATACCCTTTCGGACCGTAAACATAACTTCTCAATAGGAAATACAGAGTTTGATTTTGGCACAAAGCATTTTGCCTAATGTTGTTTGTGAACAATAGTGAAAATACACACAAGAGACAGACAACTTACATACATAAGTTGGTGTGGCCTAAGGCCATGCCTTTATAGACCATGATTTCAAATCCCCTTACACATACAAACCACACTGCAACATGTGTTGTTAAAATTTGCACCAAAACACCATTTTCAGTGTTCATGAACACTTCACGAAATACACACAAGAGAGACACAACACAAACCCTAAGGCCAGTGTGGGTAAAAGCTGCTTCTTGTCAGACCATCATTAGAAATGGTCTCTCACACACAACACAGTACTCCAACATATGGAGTTTCACTTTGCACCAAATCACTTTGCAAAATTTTTGGTGTTCATGAACACTGGACAAAGAACACTCACAAAAGGCCATTTAAATGCACACCCTTGAGGTATCCTGAATATGTCTCCTACACAACACATAATTGTGACACGCTTACTTTCATTTTTCAACAAATAGTGCTAACTGTTTTTGATGCTCATGAGTATTAGAAAAAGAGGGTACACAAGTGACACAAAACACCCACCTCAAGTTTGGTGTTTATGAAGCATGCAACTTGATTGTCCATGGTCCCAAATTTCCTAACGCACACAACACCATAATAGAACATAAGGGGCCTAATTTATGTTTTTCTTTTGCCATAGGGCAGCGCAGCAGGCCTTGCTGCTACGCTGCCCTACGGCCAAAGAAAAGGGCAGGAATGCGCCATATATATTAGATACGGCACATTCCTGTTCTTTTCCCCTGCGTCAGCGCACAATGGGCTGCTCTGCACCAACGCAGGCACCTTTGCACCGTGGTGCAAGGGTGCCTGCATTGCGGGGAGGATTATTTTTGTGCAGGAAGGGAAACCTTCCTGCACAAAAACAATCACAAGAGGCTTTTTCCTCTTTCTATGTGTGCTTCACAATGCAGCACACATAGAAAGAGGAAAAACGAGGAGAAATAAAGATATTTATCCTCGTTGTGCCTCCCTTACGCCTCCCCTGGGGAGGCGCAAGTTTTTGGCGCTGTCTCAGACTTACGATTTCTTGTAAATCTGGGGCAGTGTCAAAAAGAGATGGATGTTGCTGGGAACACCGCCAGCAACACCCATGAAACGCCCCTTTCACGCAGTTTTCTGCGTGAAAGGGGCGCTAATTTATAAGGCCATGAAAAGCCACATTACATGGCCTTATAAATATGCCCGTGGTACAATGTGCCACTGGAACATCGAAAAAGTGACGTTCCGGCGGCGCAATAATGTTGGTAGGGCCTCATAAATGAGGCCCATGGTGTTTCATTTTGCACCAAAGCACCTGTTCGATGTTCACGAGTAACGGATAAAGAAACCTATAAGGAACAAACAGGTGTCCCAAAACACGATACCCGAGGTTGGCATGAACAATGTCTAAGCCTCACCAGACCATAAGCATTCGTCTGTGATGCACAAAACACATTATTGTGACAGATGCTGTTTCAATTTGCACCAAACTTTGCACCCTTTTCAGTGTTCACCAACCAGCCAAAACAAAGACACATAAGGGACACAAAAAACCACACCATGAGGTCAGCTGGTCATAGCCTATGCCATGGCAGGTCATAATCACACATCCCCTAAGGCAAAGAACACCTCACTATGACAAATGGAGTTTCACTTTGCCACAAACTACTTTGCTTCATTTTCATGAACAATGGTCCAAACAAAAACATTGGCTGCTAACATTGAAACACACACTAACAATAACACATACAAATACTCATCTATTTTTAAACAAAATTCCTGTTCCTAATGGGCATTGGGTGATAGGATAACTGGTAAAAGTTTTATTGTAAAGAGAAGTTTTGAAAATGCCTCCTTTACTTGCTGTCACTACTTGAGACACAGAAGCAACAATGGTCAAACATGATATTCACCCACTCAAAGTTTTCTTTATTACCACAGTTGCAGTGACAATAAATGCATCCACAAGCTGTTGGTAGACACAGAAGAAGACTGTCCACCATGGTTCACATCTTTAAAGTTATACCTGCTTGGGTTGTATTGGAAATGGGCATTTGTTGCCTGGTGTTATCCCAGGTTTTTGCCTAGATCAATTTTGATTGCTTTAGAACACTGTGGGCCAGATTTAGGTAGACAAATAGCGATCGCAAACGCAGAAATTCGCAGAATTTCCACGTTTGCGATCGCAAATAACCCATGTGAAATGTAGAGACAGAAAAACCGAATCGCTAAATAAAGAATCGCTAAAAATAAAGGAAAACAGTTAGCGATTCTTTATTTAGCGAATATGCCACACCGACTCACTATTTTGCGATTCGCTAAATAAGGAATCGCAAAATAAACTCGCAAACCAATGTACATAAAATCGCAAATAGGGATGTTTTGAAAAATCGCTAATTTGGAGTCTCAAATTAACACTGACTCAAAGCAGGTGGTAACCAGGTGCACTGCATATAAACAGCCCCAGAATGCATCTGCGTGAACACAATGGCGGCCCTCTATGTCATTGCAAGGCGGATGCAAGCAGCAGCACTGAGGATCTGGAGACGACAGGAACGCGTATACAGATTGCGCATCACACTATTCCAACTCACAGAGGCAGAAATCCATGAGAGGTACAGGCTTCACCCCACCACCATCCTAGACCTGATACATGACCTGCACCCAATCCTGGAGCACCAGACACCAAGGGCGCACGCAATACCACCACATGTACAGGTCCTTTGTTGCCTGCACCTACTTGCATCAGGTAGTTACCAGGGGGTCATAGCTGTGGCTGGTGGTGTCTCACAGAGTTGCCTGTCACGCTTCTTCAACACATTCCTGGATGCCATGATGCAAGAATGCACCACTACATCCGGTTCCCCACCACACAGACGGAACTGCATAAGACAAAGACGGATTTTTATCAGAAGGCCCAGTTCCCACATGTCATAGGGTGCATCGATGGGACACATATTCCAATCTGCCCCCCCTCTGCTACTGAGCACATATATCGGAACCGCAAATCAACACATTCAATCAACGTACAGGTCATTTGTGATGCGTCTCACATCATCACCGATATTGTAGCAAAATTTCCAGGGAGCACGCATGACTCCTACATCTTCAGGAACAGTGGGATCTATACACGTCTTGCTGGGGGTGAATTTGGAGAAGGATACCTGCTAGGTAAATCGATGTGACACACCCTGATGTATACCTTGAATGTATCTGTTGCTTTCTGTGAATGATGTTTCTTCCTTTACCACTTAGGTGACAGCGCATATGCGGTGCGGTCATTTATCCTGACTCCATACCTCAACCCATCTACCCCAAGTGAGAGGAGATTTAATGTGGCACATAAATCAACGCGGAATGTGGTGGAGTGTACATTTGGACTCCTGAAAAGCAGGTTCCGCTGCCTACACAAAAGTGGAGGTGCACAGCAGTACCGCCCTCTGATCTGCTGCAAGATAATAGCAACATGTGCCATGCTACATAACCTGGCCACAAAGAAGGGAACACCCGTGGAACTCACTGAATCAGAGGATGATGATGAGGAATGTCCACAGCCACTGCACCGCGCAGCAGGTGTCGCAGCAGCGCCAGATGGGAGACACAGACGGGCTGAGATCACACGCAACTATTTCTGAGTAAGTAATGAGACAAAGCGAGTAATTGCAATTGTGCAACAGTGTTTTATTGACCTTACGCCAGGCAATAGGAATGCACATCGCTGCACCATATTGGCCCCTCAGTGCCTCAACAATCCCAGCATGGCATCGATACACTGCATGCTCATTGTCATCCCTTATTATTCGGTTGCATGTGTTACTTCACCCATCTCTCAATGTCAGCTGAAGCATGGCTTCATTTCCTCCGCCCACGCACAGCACTGCTCCGCTCACTCTGCACACTGCCCTCCCTAGAGGACTGTCCTGCGGCTGGACCATGCCTTGCACTGCGCCTCCTGGACTCTGCTATTGGTGGAGTGATGCTGCTGCGGCTTGTTACCTCCTCACTTTCACCACCATCCCCAGATCCTGTGGCAGCAATGTGTGTTGTCTGGAGCTCTTCCAATGCAGTGGTGACAGTAACCAACCCCCTAGCCACATCACGGCTGCAGTGGGCCATCTCCAACTGCATGGACACTGAGCGTCTGCTGAGGACAGAGGTGGCATTGCATAGCCGGTTCACCGCCTTTGTGTAGCCTTCCATGCGCTGTTTCTCCCTGCGCCTTGCTCCACGTTCTATGTCCATTTTGCTGCACAACAGCCTCACAGCAGCGGCCATGTCCCGCATGCCCTCTGCAACGGTGGTATTTAGTGCATTTATGCCCTCCTTCATGTCCCTCATATGTCTGTTCATGTACACCATCTGGCGTTGCATTGACCACATTGTTTTACCTTGCAGCCGCTGCACCTTCAACATGTTTCCCTCCAGACCTGCAAATACACTGGAATCTTCTCCCTGTGCATCTGGACTGTGTGCCCTTGGTCTGCGTCGTCGGGCACTTGTGTGGCAACGCTCCATGGGTGACTGTGTCTCTGCAGTCTGTCCTGCCTCTTCCTGCATGGTCTGTGGGGCTCCCGTGCTCTCCTCCTCTGAACCCTCCATCTCCTGAAGGCTACCCACTGTATACCTCCTGCGTCTCGGTGGTGTTGGTGGTGGTGGTGGCGTGACATCTGCAGGTGTCAGGGCCTCATCATTCTGAGTGTTGTGTTCCCTAGGTGCCTCTTCTGTCTCCCTCTCAGCAATCTGGGGCGCAGGTTCGCCTGTGGATACAGAATGTCAATTTACTGACTTGCCTGGCGGCACTTGTGTTCCATTAAATTACATGTTTGCCATTGAAACTGACAGTCCCCAGCTTGCTTATTTACTGATGTGGGTCACATGCACTTGGGTTCATTGGACTAACTGGTATGCTATGTGTTAATTAGGACTACATCTCCCAAGATGCATTGCTGGTTGTTAGCAAATCATGGACTGGAGTGGGATTCATACTTGCTTATTGGGGATTGGGGATTGGGGAGGGGAGGGGGCACAGCATGCTGTGCATGCTTCTTACCTTGCCTGTTGTTTCCTCTGGCTGAGCTGTCCGCGTCTCCAATGCCAATGATGCTCTCCGGCTGGAGGGTGGACTCCACCATTTCCTCCAGGGGTGTTGGTACTGGCGCAGTGGATGTTCCGCCACCTGTCTTATTGGCTTGTTTGAGCCTGTCAGCCACCCTCTCCTTGGCTCGTTTGCAGAGGTCATACCAGCGTTTCTTGAGTTCGTCAATGGAGCGCTGGGTGACACCAATGGCATTAATTTTTGCCTGTATTACGAGCCATATCTTCTGTTTCTGCGATTCCGGAACATGCAAAGAGTTCTTGCCAAACAACTGGTCGTGATCCTTTACCACCTCCTCAATTAGGACCTCCAACTCCTTCTCGGAGAATTTGTGTTTCCTCTTCCTCTCTGCCTGCTCCTTTCCCTTCTCCTGTGTGTCCATGCTTGTTTTTGGTGTCTGCTTGGGGGTTACTGGGCAGCTCCTGGGTCTGTGCTCCTGCTCCCTGCCTCTCCCACAGCTTCAGGCTCAGTGAAACAGCATGTGCCAGGCCACTTCCTGGTTGTGAGGTCATCAGACTGCACCCGATTAGGGGATTCGCTAATTTGCGATTTTTTTAAATTGCCATTTCGCTAATACCGATTCGGTAATGCGGATTCGGTATTTTTTTTTTTGCGATTATTACCGAATCGCTAACTTTTAGCGATTTTTTATCTACATCGCATTTTGCGAGTTCTTAATAGCGATTCGGTAATAATCGCTATTAAGAACTCGCAATTTTGTTTTTACCTACATATGGCCCTGTGCGTTTACCCCTGCTAACCAGTGTTAAAATGCCTGTGCTTTCCCTTTTAACATGATGAAATTAGCATAGCCTATATTGGTATTTTAACTTACCTATAAGTCCCTAGTATATGGTCCAAAAGTGTACACAGGGTCTGTAAGTTAAATGTCATATGTTGACTGCCGCACCCATTGTGCCCCCCATTACAATGACAGTGTAAACATGATTGCAGGCCTGCCACCTGTAACCTGTCTGTTAGACCTGTCAGGTGAGAAGACGGACACAACCTATATGGATATCTAAAACTTCACCAGCCATCCATAAGGAAGGAGGCAAATGCATGGGGTCTGAAACCCTCGGGACTCGGAGTGTGTGTGTGCCTTTGCCAAACTATCCCACAACAAAGAACTCCCTGGAACACTGGACCGTCCTCCCTCCCCCCACCCCAATACCTCAAAAATCCTAGAAGTATCTGCTGCAGGAGATAACCCACCGGGACCCCAATGGAGGCCCCGGGGGAGGTCTTGCCATTGGATCCTCATGCACTTAACCCCATATAACATCACCCACAGGACATCCCAGGTGAGGACCTTCTGTGGGGGCAGTCAATTATGCATGGCCTACATAACAACTTATCAACAGTATCCATCGCTCAAATGCCGCGATAAAAGCCTCCAAGGAAACCCAGCCAAAGGGCTGCAATCAATACGTTCACAAGACATAGCCACCCTCTAATTTTCAGAATCTTGACCCTGGTTGCGCCAGTTTGTGCGAGATCGATTGCGGCGTTTCACAGCTGAATTATTGGGCTGATTCCTTCTATCGTTATGGGAGGAATCCGAGTCCATCCGAGGAGGCGTGTGGGGCTTCAGGGACACAGTTTTATCCACCCATGTGAAAATCACATCAGGAATATCAAAGATCAAAGTCTGTGAGTTATAAACCACCCTCATTCATGCAGGATAGAGCAACATGTATTGTATTTGTAACTTACGCAATGTAAATTTGGGTGCGACAAAGGACTGACGCTGCTGTTGAACAATCCTGGTATTGTCTGGGAAGATCATGATCGCATTAGATTCATACAGGATTTTGTCTAGACTTCTGGCATGCTTAAGAATGGCGTCTTGGTCTAAATATTTGAGTAGCTTGGCAACAATAGGCTGTGGCCTCGCACCTGGGGGAGGCTTTCTTATGAACACCCTATGTGCCCTCTCAACAACAAAACACGCTGAGAGGGACCCGTCAGGCATAAAGGACCTAAGCCATTGCGCCAAAAATGCTTCCATTGAGGAGTCTTCACACCCCTCTGGGAACCCCACCAAGCGGAGGTTATTGCGGCAGGCTGGGCCTTCTGCATCTTCCACCCGGGCTGCCAGCTCCTTGCTCACCACTGTACGTTTGTTGACTATCTGCTGGAGGGAATTCACTGTATCCACGCCCGTCGAAACCCTGGTCGCAGCCTTAGTAATGCAATCCACAGCCTTCCAAAGATCCTGACGCAGCAGGGTAACCTCCGACCCAACTGCACCAATCTTTGCATCCAACATATCACGTGATAGTCTGATGGCAGCTAGTAGCGTTGTCAGGACATGGCTCCGCAGCAACCACCCCATCCCCGGCCCCTGCACAGTATACTGATCGATGGTGCTCTGCTTTGTCATGGGGGTGGACAGCTTATCTTTTGTCATTGTAGCGTGCTATGGGAGCCCCCGTCCGGCAGGCCCCACTAGTTCTTCCGCGCAAGGCATGGGCTTCCCAGAATGAATAAAAGTACTCGAATGCTGTCCATTCACACCACACCAGAAATGATCGATCCCACAGTCCCAGAGAATGGTGGCCGTAGATTTGGCTGGCCCTGGCCCACAAGCCACACCAGGACCTGGCCTGGCCGCAACGCAAGCCCCCCTAATGGGATCCAGTGCATCAGGCTGCAGAGCCAAGCACCAATCTCCAAGGAGGGTGTAGGTAGGGAGGATAGGCCCCGAGACCACACCAGGTTGCGGCTTTAACAAAGAGGACCTGGACTCTTCAGGCCTCCCGTCTGGCTCGGGAGCCCACTTCGCTGTTTCCGACCCCACCAGGCGCTTGTGATATTCACAGGAAGGCCCGGCAGCCACCACCTCCTCCAGGAGTTAAACAACGACCCAGGGCCATGGACGGGACAGCCGCGGCCCAGGTACTCACTGGGCCCGCAACGCCAACTTGGTGTGTGGCTGCCACGGGGTACGGCCTCCTCCGCTTCGGGACCCCTCTTAGGTCTGGCTGCCACTGCCCTCCGGCCCAGGCTGCCAGTCTGTCATCAACCGGCTCCTCCACCACTCTAGGGGGGGTCACAACTGTCAGCAGATATGGCTAGGGCCTGGAATCTTCAGGCCTCCTGTCTGGCCCGGGAGGCCACTTCGCTGTCTCCAACCCCACCAGGCCCTTGGGATGTTCAAATGCGGGTCCGGGTGCCACCACTGTCTCCAGCCGTTAAATAATGCCTCCAAGCCTGGGACAGGACAGCCGCGGCCCAGGCACTCACTGCACCCACAACGCAAACACGGTGCATGACTGCCACCGGGTACGGCCTACTCCGCTTTGCGGCTCCTCTCTTGTCCAGCCGCAACCGCTCTCCGGCCTGGGCTGTTAGTCCGACCTCGACCGGCTCCTCAGCCAAGTCAGGGGGTGCATCACCGCCACCGCGAAGGGCATTCTAAGTGGCCTTCGTGACCCCCAGCCTCCATCGCGGGCCACGGCCCTCCGTATGCCGTATTTCAGCGACAGCACCTCTAGCCTGCCATGTCAGCCTGACCCCACTCCTCTCTCGCGGCCGGGCTCGCTTGGCTCATAAAGGGCTCCAGGCACAGCATCTGGGCACCAGTTGGGATGCGACAATCTCCACAGCACTCGAGATGGCGGAAGCTCCAAATTAACTAGCTGTAGGCAGGATGATGTTGGATTCTGTGGCTGACTGCCGGGAGCTTGGCTAACACACATCTGCCATGTTGGCCACGCCCCCACAAATGCATCTTTTAACAATTTATATTTCTAATGGTTTCCTGCTTAATACGTTTCTCTTGCAGCTAATGTAATATGTTTAGCTAAAATAATAGTTGCTTTATTAGAAAGTTAGCAAATGAAGTCATTTTAAATAAGACTCGAGCTGTAGGAAAATGTGCCATGATGGAAATGTATTATAGCAACAAAAAAGATAGCCTGCTAGGATAATGGATGACGTGTGACAGAGGAGAAAGGAGGATGTGTTCCTTTTGGAGAATGCTGAATTTCCATTGGATGGAGACGAGAACAGACCATGTTTTGGCAACATGAATTTATTGCTTTTTAAACGCATTCCTAGTTTAGGAGCTTCAGATTTGGTTAGAGAGATTCAGGTGGAGGGATGAGATGAGACAGAGATTCAGCGGAGGAGTTTGAGATTCCGTTGCAGATGACAGGAGTGAAAAGTCGAGAGAGGCAAGGCAGATCAGCTGGGACGAGGGCAGATCAGATTCAGAAGAGGAGCATAGGAGGAGAAATTCAAATAAGCTGCATATGAGAGGGGATTCAGGACGGAGATGGAGAGATTTAGTATGAGAGAAGACGGGAGGCAGATCAGCTGAGATTCAGATAGAGAAAACGACTGGCTGAGTCCTTTTGACATTTCTAAAAAACCCAAGCTTTATGCTTTAACTAATTGGCATTTTCCAAGGCTTATTTGCTCTATGCTTTATTTCTCTTTATGTACAATTCTGAAACTATTGATTTTACCTTCATGCTAATCTCCCTCTTGCCTTTACTTATTAACTCTACATGGGTTCTGACTATCATCATTTGGTCCCCATTTCATAGAATTGGGATTTTCCCTTTATGAAAAGCAGTGTATGCATATTATAATATGATCTTCACTATATTTTTCTATTATCAATTCTGTAACCTGATTGATATTTGACTAATAAATAAAGAATCAGAAAGATCTAAAACTTAAATTAGAAAATAAACCCCATTAAAACTACTCAAACCTCTCATCATTAACCGAACATTAAAATACTGAAAGTTTATCATTATATTTGAATTTGATGAAAGATTGTATTACAGCTCCCTTCAGACACGGCAGCCAAGACCCATTGGCCTGACGAGGAGGAATGCCACAAATAGGAGGCTGTAGTATTGTGGTTACTTACTATGTCATGTTTTGGAATTGTACTGATTCTTGAGAATTAAGAATCAGAACAATACTATAGTTCTGTGTATTTATTTCATTGGATTAGTGTTGTAACCTCAAGTATGGTACAGTCCGTCCACCCCTGCCCTTTCCCATTGTTGGTTCACCCCACTGAAGCTTACCTTAGAATGTTGTGTCAGTGAGGAGTTGGAGAGCGGATGGCCAATAAACTGGTACTTCTAATACTCGGTTCCTGTCTTCATTAAACTGATTACAACACTGGCGACGGAATTGCTGCGTAGGGGGCAGCTGTGGCCATTTCCCCCTGAGTATCCTCTCCATCCAGAGGGAAGGTATCCTGTGCCGTGTGGATCCTATATGTGGAGCCCATCCTTCTTTTCCGTCCGGTGATCCTATTACTGGTCTACAGCCCTGGAAGCGGTGAGGCTTCACGAGGAATCGTCGTAAGCTGAAGGGGCACACGCGCTGGGGACCCGTTGTTTTGTCCTGCCTGTGGGAGTCAAGGCAGCACCGCTGTGTGCGTCCTGAAAGGGATCAGCTGTCAGTGAGTCAACCCTCAGAAGCGGCGCTGCTGGCAGATCGCCAAGTCAGTTTCCTCGGGTTGCGTACATAGTGCAGTACCGCGACCCGCATGAAGTAAGGGGTGCACTACCCACATCCCGGCTGCTCGACTGACGGTGACGCATGTTCCGTGTTTCCTGTCAGACTACCTGCTCTGGTGCATTGTGAGGGGAGAGAGCGCCTCGTTTCCGAGCCGGGTTCCAGACTCCTGCTGCAACCCGGGGCTGGTGTTCCCTCATCCAGTCTAGCACTACTACCCGAGGATGTGTTCCCTGCTTCCAGTCAAGCGACAGTTCCAGTGGTAAGGTGTGAGAGTGCCCCGGTTGCTGCCAGCATTTCCCGTTGAGCCAGTATATCAGCTCCATTGTCAGTGAACTTGTGGACGTTCTCCTTCAAGGGGCGTTTTAGCTTGGAGTGTTTTAGCGTTGATGTGACTCAAGTACTCTCATGCTGTAGGAGCCCGGACTTTCTAAAACTAATTCTGGGAGGATCCTTACCTGCTGTGCTCAGTGGGGCATCGTACTGTTTACTGAATAATAACTCCTCCGAGTGTCCCTGCATGCCCCACCAGTACAGTATTAATTGTTTCCTGCCATAGTTTGAAGTGCCCTAAAGAGGTTCAAAGGGGTTTTGGGCACTGTTATCCAAGGTACTGTTCTTCCCTGTTAGGCATTTCACTCTGTTTCTGTTCCCTCATGATGGCAGCGGCGAGCATGAGTCAACCGCCTCCTTTCTTGAATGATTTAGGTGAACCAGAGATTTGTTGGAAGGAGTGGTTTAAGCTATTTGAGTCATACATTATAGCCATAGGTGGGGAACGCTTCACCGCTCTGCGCAAACAACATATACTCCTTCATAATTTAGGGGTGCATGGACGCAAGATTTACGAAACACTTCCTGAGCCAGTGGATAGAGTGGGTGGTGAGGAAGTGGATGTTTTTATGAGTACTGTGGAAAAATTAGAAACACACTTTGGTGATAAAGTGAACGTTGTGTTAGAACGCCACAAGTTTTTCAATAGAGCACAAGGGAAACAAGAATCGGTCCAGAACTATATTGCTGCTTTGTGGGATCTCACACAATTGTGCGAATTTGGCAATCTCACTGATTCTCTTATTAGGGATCAACTGGTGCGTTGCACCAATAACACACGCATCCAAGAGAAACTCCTCTCGAAGAACCCTGGGTTAAGAGAAGCGGTAGAGATTGCAAAATCTATTGAGCACACAGCCAAGTGCGTAAAAGAAATGAAGTCCAATACTGAAGTGGTAGCTAATATTCAGGAGGAGGATGAGGATAATGGTGTTTATAAAGTAAAAAATAAAGAAAGTCAATGGGATGATGTTCGCAAAGTAAAAAATAAAGAAAGTCCGTTTAGCAGGACGCCTGATAAGGGTAGGCAATTCAAGTGTTACAGATGTGGGAGCAGTAACCATTTTGCTAATTATCCTCAATGCCCTGCCAGAGGTGTGTCCTGCAAGAAGTGCAAAGACGGGGATCCTCATATCAAGGAAGAAGAGAGGGAGAATAGCAATGCACAGAATAGAGAGATAAAATGTGTGATACCTAGTGAAAAGAGATATGTCTTACAGGTAAATAGCGGAAATGCAGGCTCTGTTAATGTCATCTATCCTACATGTGAAGTACAATTGAACAAAATGAATGTGACCATGTATGCTGATTCGTGTTCTCCATTCACCTTACTAAATAAGAAGGATTTTGAGAACCTTGGGAAGGATGTTGTGGCCTCTCTAGGGAAACCTGACATTGCCCCTACTGGGTACAGCAAGGAACCCATACCGTTAGTGGGCATGAAGGAAATGGTCATACAATTCAAAGACAGGAAAGCCTGGGGCAAGGTATACATTGTGGAGTCCGGATCCAACCTACTAGGATGGCAGCACCAAAAGGAATTGGGGATTATTTTGGATCCTAATAGCAAGGAACAAGTCCTGCTCACTGAAGGGACTGGTGGAAGTGACACCATCTGCGAGGAATTCCCGGATTTGTTCAGTGAGAAGTTAGGGTGTTTGCGTGAGTTCCAACATAGAATTAAACTCAAATCAGGTGCCAAGCCGGTAGTCCACAAGCTACGTCCCGTACCCCAACTAATGAGAGAACCTTTGGAAATTGAGTTAAATAAGTTGTGTGAGATGGGGGTCATTCAACCTGTGGATTGCTCAGAATGGTTGGCCACAGTAGTCGTCGCATCCAAGGCCAATGGTAATGGGATTCGTCTGTGTGTGGACCTTCGCAGCCTGAATGAAAATATCTGGGTGGAGCGACACCCCCTACCTAAAATCAATGAGATGCTCAGCACCATGGGACAGGCAAAATACTTCAGCATGATTGATTTGTCCATGGCCTATCACCAGGTGGATCTTCATCCGGAATCAAGACCTCTAACTGCCTTTATAACCCCCCAAGGTGCGTTCATGTTCCAGAGGATGCCGTTTGGTTTGGCTTCTGCTGCGGCTGTCTTCCAAAAAATAATGCAGCAGATCCTTAAGGGCGTGGACAGAACAATGTGCTTCCAAGATGACATCTTGGTGTACGGGGGCAACGTGGAAGAACACGACCACACCCTCAAGACAGTATTCCGGAAACTCATGGATGCGGGGTTAACGGTACAAAGGAACAAATGTAAAATTAGAGTTACATCTGTGGACTACTTAGGGCATTCTATCTCAGAGAAGGGTTTCAGACCAAAAAACAGTCTGCTGAGTGCGGTGAAGGATGCCCCATATCCAGGTAACAAGGAAGAACTCAAATCCTTCCTGGGCCTCATGGAGTATATGACAAAGTACATAAAAAACTTTGCTTCAAAATGCGTGCCAATGCGTACCTTCTTGAAAAAGGAAAAGGACTTTTAATGGAAGGAGGAGCACAAAAGAGCAATGGACGCACTAAAAGAGGAGATACTGAACTCACCGGCTTTGGGGACCTTTGACCCTACTAGGAAAACCATTCTTACCACGGATGCGTCAAACAAAGGTTTAGGGGCTACCCTCATACAAAAAGTTGGCAAGGAGGAAGTAATCATTGCGTTTGCGTCCAGATGCCTCACGGGAGCGGAATTCAACTACTACGTGATTGAAAAGGAAGCCTTGGCATGCTTCTGGGCCGTAAAGCACTTCAAGTTCTTCCTATGGGGGTTGAGCTTCACCATCCGGACGGATCACAAGCCACTCACCTCCATTTTCACTGTGAAGGGAATGCAGAACTGTACTCCGCGCATCAGTAAATGGATCCTGGGGTTGGAAAATTTCAGTTTTAGAGTTGAGTATGTTCCTGGGGTAGAGAACACGATTGCCGATTACCTATCAAGGGCACCACTGACGAACGTGGAACAAGAGGAAACGCTGGACAACCCCATCATGGCAATCGACGACCCCGCTATCACTGAAGGAGAGTGGGACAAGTTCATGGAAGAAGACAAAGTCTTAGGCAGACTCAAAATTGCCACAAGGGAAGGGTGGCCTAACAAGTTGAGTGAGGTGGAAGAGTGTATAAAAGATTTCTGGGAGGTCAGGAATGAATTGAGCATCGTCAGGAACAGAGTATACCGCCAGAACCGGGTCGTACCACCCACAGGCCTCAGGGAGAAAATTGTAGAGTTGGCGCACGAAGGACACTTGGGGCGCAGCATCACTAAACGTAGGGTCAGGGCGAATTTCTGGTCCCCCAAGATGGACACATTGGCTGAGCAACTGGTTAAAGACTGCGCGAGTTGTGCCAAGAGTGACAAGTCAAAAGTTCTGAGGAAGGCGCCGATTTCCCCAGTCAAGGTACCCACTAGACCATGGAACAAATTGGCCATGGACATCATTGGACCTATGGACAACCTGGGGGTCCAGAAACGATTCATGATAGTACTCATTGACTACACCTCACATTGGATCACCAAGAAGTTTGTACATCGTATCACCACTAACACAGTGTTGGAATTCCTTAAGGATGTGTTCGCAAGGGAGGGCATACCCTCTGTGTTGGTCTCGGACAATGGGGTACAGTTCACCTCACAGTTGATGAAAGAATTCCTGGAAAACATGAACATAAAACATGAGTTAACAGCACTATACTGTCCCAAGGCAAACGGCTTAGTGGAGAGAGCCAATAGAATGATCAAAGAACATATCCAATTAGCGGTCACTAATGGTCATGACGTTGAATCTCACCTACGCAAGTGCTTTTGGGCTTATCACACTGCCCCGAACCAGGTGACGGGGATCTCTCCCTTTGCCTCTCTTAGAGGGAGGGAGCCATGCACCAAGCTCAACCCCGGTTGGCTGGAAGGAGGAAGAGTGGCCATTCCCAACCATGAGGAGGCCGCCAGCAAGGTTGAATTACATCAAACCAATTACAAGGGTTGGTATGACAAGAAACATGGGGTTAAGATATCCACGTGGAAGGTGGGAGATGTAGTGCAAGTAAAGAGAAATGTAAAGGACCGGCAAAATCAGAGTCAGTTCTACCCTCCGAGCCGTATCGCTAAGGCTTTGGGGAATGTGGTTCAACTAGACAATGGGCAATGGTGGAGCTGCGATAACATTGTAGGATCTGATCTGTGACCACAGTGCTGTGCCTGGTCATTAACCTGTTTTTATGATCACTGTGCTGTGCTTTGTTATAACCTGTTTCTTCCCTTGTATTATCTCACATGTGTAGGAAGGGAGGTGTGTTGTAACCTCAAGTATGGTACAGTCCGTCCACCCCTGCCCTTTCCCATTGTTGGTTCACCCCACTGAAGCTTACCTTAAAATGTTGTGTCAGTGAGGAGTTGGAGAGCGGATGGCCAATAAACTGGTACATCTAATACTTGGTTCCTGTCTTCATTAAACTGATTTCAACAATTAGAATGTTGGATTCATTCCTGTTTGTTACTCGGCCTACTTGGTTATTGCTGAGGGGTTGTCAGAATAAAGAAGATACCTACAGTTCCTATGTTTACTGCCTCATTACTTCAAGAAATTGGCGACGGGCGGGCTCTGCTGACAACCCCACGAACCCACTTCTACGTGACCATATATTATTTTGCCACGTTATACTTTGAGGCGTATGCTACAGTGGGACTTTTAAGTGTCTTCTGGAATACCATTATTACTCAACGAAATCGCCTGCAACCGTGTGAGGATTTCTACATACTTTGCCCTAAAATCCCATTTTCCTGAACATTTCCAAAGTTCTTGGAGGGATTTTGCAGCATCGAAGATACGAGCGGTTGGGTAAGGTTATTTTTTTTTTTTTTTTTAAACCTTCCCTCCGTTCCAACGTTTCCAGAGGATTACCTACTTTACTTTCCAGAAAAACGCATTCTACTGTGTAGTTCCTGAGTCTACACTAGATCTTGCGACATCTAAGTTATGAACGGTAAGGTAAGGCATTTTTTGTATTTCTAACGTACCTTCCGTTCCAACGTTTTTGCCACGAGCCATCTTTACTGTGTGCTCTCGTGCGTACTCTTGTGCAATTCTTCTACGCACGTTGAGCACCCGGATGCACACACTCCGTCTTCACGGAAGAATTCTTATGTGACGCTTCTTTCGCGTCAGTATCACTGCGCAGCAACGTTTGGTGCTTTTTCGTGCCGAGAGTCATCCCGCACGACGTCGAATACGTGCCGCCATTTTGGGATTGGTGTTCCCGTCGTTATTATTTGCAGTTTTCAACTTGCTTTGTCTGCGTTTTTCCAACCACGTTTTCTTTTCATACTCAGCCTTTCCTCTGCTGGTGATCACCTCTTCGGCTCCGATTTGCACAATTACCAGCATTTAAGGCTATTACGGGCTCGCAGCTCCTCAAAGCTTGGCTCAAGTTTATTTCCTACATTCTCAACAGCCGTAAGTACTTTTATGGTTTCCGCTACTGTTACTGATTGTCTCGACAATTACTGCCACTTCTATAGCACTTCCAAGCCTACGTTTTATCACAGTTTCAAGTACTTTCCTGTGCAATAAAATAAAAATAAATATAGGGGATTTCTTTTCGTGAACATGTCTACAGCAGAAGAACCACATAGAACCTCTTCTGCTTTCAACCTCAATTCTCCGAAAGAATTCTTATCGGATCCTGGTGAACCTAAAGTACAATGGCTGGAATGGAAAGAATATTTCTTAAATTATATTGCTAATTTGGAAGATTACAGCGGCGTCTTTTCTCCTGAAAGAAAGAAGAGAATTTTAATGTACTGCCTTGGTCCAGAAGGTTTAAGAGTCTACAATCAACTCCAAAAACGCGACAGACCTGGTGATTTTTATGTTTTTAAAATTGCTTTATTAGACTTGGACGAATATTTTTCACTCCACAGTGTGTGAGGCAGTTATGAGACATTCTTTCTTTCAGCGTAAGCAAGAGAAACACGAATCCATCGATGATTATGTTTCCGCGCTCAAGAAGTTAGCGATCACCTGCAATTTTGGCACTTTACATGATAACCTCATTCGAGACCAAGTCATAATGTACACTAAAAACAAGTCGATCCAAGACAGACTATGGGTTGATGGAGATTCCAGTCTTAAAGATATTTTAACTATTGTCAAAAAAGCGGAACTTTCAGAACGTTGTGCAAAAGTATCATTAGGAAGTACTAAGGTTGAAGGTAGTGAATCGGTGAATAAGATTTCTGATGGTAAAAAGAAATTTGCTCCCAATACTTCCCATTTTAGTAAAAAAAACTTTAAGAAACCTGAACGTAGCACAAATTACAAAAATCCTAGTTTTGCATGTTACAGGTGAGGAAGCCCATCTCATTCTGCAAATTTTGATAAGTGCCCAGCTAGATTTGTTAACTGCTCTGAATGTGGTATAGTTGGACACTTTGCCAAAGCCTGCATGCGCAAGGGTAAAAAGATGGGTAAAGGTAAGGTCTCATGTATACAAGAGAGTGATGAGGAACAATCTTCTTCTGTTGACAGTGATGATGATCATGACACTATGGACAGAACAAAAAGGAAAGTACTTAATATTTCCAGTCAATCTAACAGTAAACCCATTTGCTGTGTTTCTTTTGGTGGGGTTTCTTTGCAGGTCGCTGCTGATTCAGGTTCTCCGTACACAATTGTTGCTGAAAGTATTTGGTTTAAGCATTTTGTTAATGTAATTGGTGATTATTTAACATCTTCTGACATATCCCCGGAAAGTTACACTGGTGAAAAGATTGACGTCATTGGTTTTAGAGAACTCATTTTCAGATTTAAAGGTAGACACGCTCTTTGCAAATTGTATGTATCTAAGGATGGACCATCTGTTTTAGGGTGGAAGGATCAAAAGAAACTTAAAATTATACTTGATCCGAATAGCCCTGAACAAGTTCTTGTTGCATGTGATGGTGAGGATACTAAAAAATGGGTTCTCCGTGAATTTCCAGAAGTGTTTAACGGTACTATAGGCAAATTGAAAGGTTTTTCCCATATGATTAGATTAAAACACAATGCTTCGCCCAAAATCCACAAGACACGTAATATTCCCTTCATTGTCAGGGATGAAGTCAAGGCTGAACTACAAAAATTACTGGATGCGCGAATCATTGAACCAATAGAAGCATCTGAGTGGGTTTCACCTTTAGTCGTAGCCAGACGTGCCAATGGCAAGGTTCGTTTATGTGTAGATCTTAGAGGTTTAAACAACAATATTGTGGTGGACCAATTCCCTTTGCCCCGCATAGATGAAATGTTAAAGCTAACCAGAGATGCTAAATGGTTTTCTACCATAGACCTTTCTAGCGCATACCACCAGGTTGTTCTTAACAAAAAATCCAAACACTTAACAGCCTTTTGTACACCTTTCGGTTGTTACCAATTTAGACGCATGCCTTTTGGACTTGTGTCGGCAGCAGCCGTTTTCCAAAGGCTAATGTTTTAACTTTTTGGCAACATAAAAGAAGTCACGATTCTATTGGTGAGACTCCCTTTGGGGTCATGAGAGGTCGCATTCCACATTCAAAAGTCAATCCTGGATGGATGGACAGGAGCAAACAAGTAATGTGGGATGCTGAGAAAATTAAAAATTGCATTCTAGCGTCTCAACGCAAAAACAAGGAGTATTTTGATTAAAAAAAGCACGGTACCAAGGATGTCCATCTGTCTATTGGACAATGGGTTCGTGTCAAATCTAACAAGATGGTGACTAAGGGTCAAAGCAGGTTTGGTCCTCCAGTTCAGATTGTGAAACTTATGAAAAACACTGTCAAGCTATCTGATGGTAATGTACGTCATATGAGTCCTTTATCTTTAGTCAAAAATGATTTCACACCTAGTGATCCTAAAGAATTTGTGTCTTTCCGCAACTATTGGTGGATCAATATTCACCCTGAGTGCTCTTCTTCTAATGCTATGTCTGATTTATGTGTTCAGAGTGAGGATGGTCCCTCTGTTGTAGATCTTCCACCTGCTGTGGTTCCCGCTGGGGGCCTTTCTCAAGATGAAGTTCCTTCTGAACTTTGTCTTGACAATGTTCCACAGCAATCCTATGACTTAAAGGTTAATACCTTTGGTAGAAACAGTGTTAGACCAAAACGTTTTGATGATTATGTTTGTGAGTCTTAATCTTTTTTTTTTTTTTTATTGAAAGAAGGAGGATGTGTAGTATTGTGGTTACTTACTATGTCATGTTTTGGAATTGTCCTGATTCTTGAGAATTAAGAATCAGAACAATACTATAGTTCTGTGTATTTATTTCATTGTATTAGAATGTTGGATTCATTCCTGTTTGTTACTCGGCCTACTTGGTTATTGCTGAGGGGTTGTCAGAATAAAGAAGATACCTACAGTTCCTATGTTTACTGCCTCATTACTTCAGAGGCCTTTGTTGTAAGTGCTTTAGGTTCGCACTGGTCATCAATAGGCCCCCAAATTTTAGGCTCTAACACATGCTAGAATGTGTTTGTTTACACCTATCCACTGTTTCCCCTCATTCCCATGGAGATGAGGAAAGCCAACTCAGACCACTGTTCTTGGATTCTGAGTGTCCCAGCGCGGACATGCCAAGTTTGGTACAGCGACCTTTGGAGACTGTCACAGTGTCGACTGATACTGTTCAAGAACCATCCCAAGCTCCTCTTCAGGCACAATGGACAGTTCCTCCACCACAACCTGAAGTCACTCAACCTGACAGCTTGGATCCTGACTGTAAGAGTTTGGTCAGCTCAACATCCCGGCTGATTCTAGAGAAGTATTAACGCAGACGTGAGCTCCTGTTACCACAAGGACTTATAACGCTAAATGAAAGCAATTTTGTAAGTGATACAGGGAAAAAGGACCTAATCCTCCATCAATGCAACCCCACCAAGTACTACCATATTTACTGTGCAGGAAGATAAAAAATGCTCACGGGTCAGAGTTGACTTGGCCTATTTTCAAGATTTAAGAGAACTGATGATGCATCATCATTATTCTCCCAAAGAATTAGCAATTTATAAAGGGCCTTTTTAGGACGTTCCCTCATTTGAGACACCCTCCTAAACCCCTATGGAAGTCGAATACAATGCTTAGTCAGTTGATATGCCTCCTTTTGAGCCTATCCTCAAGGAACTTCTGAACGCATTTCATGGATGACGGCACAGGTACTGACTGGTTCTTACGTCAGTAAGGAGACTAGAGGGCTGTAAGTATTCCCCATAAGAGCGATACCTCCGTTATAAAAATGGCAAGGTCATTTTGTGCACCAACCCTAAATTCATGCTCAAGGTCACATAGGATTCTCACCTTCATTCATTCTTTCTCATTCTCTAATAAATGATACATTTCAGGTCGTTCTGGCCCCTTTCTGTGCGCGTCACGCGGGGCCTCGCGACCTCTTTGTGACATGCGCGTAGGTCAGGGCGCAGCGGGACCCCGCGCATGGACAGTCAGATGTTTATGGCGTGGGCGTGGGCGTGAGCGCGAACCGCAGTATTCTGCGGAGCTGACGTCGTTGATATGGATAATCTTCCACGGCTTTTGCTAAAACCGCAGCTCAATGGATTTGCCCAAGGAGGACACAAAAGAGAGCAGTAAGTTCCACAAGTCAATTCTTGTTGGTGGGTGAAGGGCAAAGAACGCGGATAGGAAAAAAACAGCCAAAATGGTGACGTACTGTGCGTATCTCGGGGTAGAGGGGGCATTTGCAGCAGTGGCATACGACTCCGGGAAAGGGGTCGATAGGCAGTGTAATTTTAGAATAGGTATTCTGGTGAGGTAAGGATATATTTTAAATTCAAAAATGTACCTTCCGCGCCATGCACAGCCATCAGCCTCTGCTCGCAGTAGCCCGCGTGTTAGTAATTTGTAGATTTTAGTGGCTGTTTGTCAAGGGGAGAAAGGAAACTATAATACACATAGGTTAGTGTGATCATATTTTCCAAAGTACGGGACAGGCCTCAGTCATATAAGTAGGCCTACTATTTGCAGGGGTTTAGGTGGGATGAAAAAATAGTAGGGAGGTGGGTCTCTAAAAGGGGACTCGCCTATGTAGTAATAGCCGTGACTTCAAATCGTAAAGTACATTTCTGGGATTCCCATAGTGTTGCATCCAAGCAGTATTTTTATTCCTCTGATCTTTCTGCTATTGCATCCAATTATAATAACACCACAACTGACATACACCGAAAAACAGCCTGGGCTGTTGGCTTTGTCAGTGGTTGTCTGTGTGCGCTTTGCAGAGAGGCCAAAGATTGGATGGCCATGTATTCCGAACACTTTTTTGACCCATAGACAGGCATTGCAAGAAACTTGCACTGCCTTAAGCCTAACACCAGAGCTCTCTAACGTGGCCGCTATAAACACCTGGAGGCAACTTATCTGAAAGTATGTACTGTATGAGTAATATGCTGAACGAAAAAACAAATGCATAACACAACCTCCTGGGAGTAGCTAACAGTGTGATGGAGTGCACGATTGTGGTAAATGAAGATGCAGGGAAGCCAGTAGTAAGGTGATAATAGGATCAGGTTTATTCACAAGGTAGGAGTCTCAGAATACAGGTAGTAGATGGTAATAAGGAAGCAGCAGCAGGAGCAGCATCCTTGCTGCTCAGCCCACGCACTCCAACTGACATTCACTCAACCAGGCACACATCGGCATTCTAATTACATCACCTTACTACTGGCTACCCTGCATCTTCATTTACCACAACGATTCAGTAAAACTTGAAATATAAACGAGAATTAAATCACTGATATGAGTTACCTCAACATGTAAATTATTGAGAAATCAGCAGTGTTTTCCCAGTAACGTTAAGGGCATGAATATAGGGCCCAATGGTGACCCGTTTCAATGTCCATAATAAAATACTACTGAGTCTGAGACCTGGAGGGACCCGGCCTACCTAAAGCCCTGGCTATTTGGCAGTGTTTATGACTAAGGACTACCATCCTATCAAACTGGTAGAAGGACTACCAAACAAATATTAACAGCCCTGTTTGTGGTATCACCGAGGGAAAATGAGGTGCAAATGTTATGATCCACATTAATTGTGCATGCCACCTGGCCGGTTGTATACAGGCATGACTGCTATTTTAATGGCCCTACCGGTAAAAAATTTAGAAAAATCTAAAGCTGGCATTTTCTCCTTATCAGTATGTACTTTAAACAGTAAATGTAAGAAGAAAACACTTTAAAGTGTGTTCTACAGCTGCCCTAAAGACCCTCACTGATAATTAAAATAACTGCAACAACGTGGACGGACCCACTAATGAATCCTTTAGTTCAGCCGACTCAGTGCCATGCACTGGAGCACAAAAATCCAGTGGATTTGTAAGAAGAACCCTCACCCACCAACCTAGTTGGTGGCATGCTTCATCATCGAGGGGATCCCGAGAAGACCGGAGTAGGTTTGAAAGGCGGGTGGTCATCCTTGATGAATGTTTGACTACAGGAGACCCCCTCTTCCAGGATCCGTTTGATCTTTTTATTTTGTGCAGCTGGTATTTTAACCAGGCGGTGGGTCCGTAAGTACGGTTACACCACCACTTGCAGAGCACACCTTAGCGTGTGTGCTGAAAAAATACTCACAAACTCATGTGGCTATTTCCACTTTTGTAGCCACATCACAGTTCACATTCTTTGATCTTGAAGAAAGCCTCATTACTATTTGGGAGGCTGAAACATGTCGACCAGTATTTAGGGGATATTGAAGACCTATTTTTCAACTTCACTATATCCCCGCCTTGTTTTTAATCGTGTCCTAGGACCCCATGAATAAATCTTTTTCCAGTTGGGAATCCTAGAGACATTTTTAACCTCACCACTTTTTGAGCACACACTACACTGACAAATTAAAACCCGCTCCGCTGTAACTCAGGCGTTGAAGCACAGTTGGGTTTCACTCGGCAGCCCAGCTGGGAACCTGATGATGAAGCATGCCACCAACTAGGTTGGTGGGTGAGGGTTCTTCTTACAAATCCACTGGATTTTTGTGCTCCAGTGCATGGCACTGAGTCGGCTGAACTAAAGGATTCATTAGTGGGTCTGTCCACGTTGTTGCAGTTACTGTCAATCAGGGGATGAGGACGCACCCCTCTGTCCTTCCTCGCTCTCTCTTTGATTCTTCCATGATAATTAAAATAAACAGGAAGAAATTCTGCTACACAAACCATAACTCGCTCCCCCACAATCGCAATAATTACTGGTCACCCAATGGGCTGAATGATCTCACAATATTTATGCCAATGACAAAGTGTGCTGAACAACAACAAAAAATCAAAATCCTTCAATAATATAAAATAACTGTACTGTATCCATGTCAGTGGTAAGATGAAATGTAATGTCACTAGTGATGTCACTGATGTAATTTCGGATGACTTCTGCAACATCATATGTGAAGTCATGAGCAGTCCATGTTGGGTGCAATCTGTTGTTTTCATGCATGCCACAACAATAAAAAAATGGAGGAAGATTTAAAAAATAAAATAAAATGGGGGACTTTATTTTCCCCATTGATGTACATTGGTGTGAAGGTAATTTTAGACAGGAGACTACTAAAATAACGCCATTTTTGGCTTCAGAAAATCAAGTCTTCTGCCTGAATCAGGTCTGTTGGCCTGTAAGGGTTTTGATACTGGGGACACAAGTTATGGTTTGTGTAGCCGACTGTAACTGGTGACGTTTACCACTTTGTAGTTTTTGATGTGGCCCCAAAACATCAATATAGCTGTGCTTTTTTCAGTGGATTTTTTTCATACATGAATGCCACACTGTTTATTTTTGTGTAGTTATCTTGGAAACTGTGTATTTTTTGTAAGCAGGGAAATTACTACTGCCATTAGTTGAAGGCAGATCTAGTCCTCCTAGAGGACACCAAGATAGACGTGGGACAGGTTATCAAGATGAGAAATAGATGGTTGAATAATTTTACATGCTCACCAGCTAACAAAAATAAAAACAGCCTAGTTACGGTGATCTCTAAAATGTCAAGATTAACAATATTAGCCTCTAAAAAGATCCAGAAGGGAGATAGGTTCTCACTAGACTGAAAAGTATGAAAAAGAGGTCTACACCCTGGACATATATGCACCATATGCTGAAAATCCAGAGTTCTGGTTACAAATAAATAATAAACTCTCTCATATACCACAGAAAGCGAGAATCGGATGGGTGGAGATTTTAATTTATCTTAGATGGATCAATAGATAGAATACCACCATGTTAATTCAGACGCAGAAGATCACACCCAAATGATTAACCTGTGCAAATCACATAATCTCAAAGATGTCTAAAGGCTTTCAAACCCAATAGGAAAGGTCTATACTTTCTATTCCAATGCTCACTATTCATTTTCTAGATAGATTACTTCTTAGTTGATGTTATACACCCACTGAATGCCTCAAAACGTGGAATTAATTCAGTACTAGTCTAGGACCATGCTTGCATTAAACTGCAAACTAGGAAGTACCGCATAATATCATAAACAGAGAATTAATGATTTTCTCAGTAAAGATACCATCTCAATGTCAAAAGTAAAAGATGCTATTTTTCCATCTTTATTTATATTTTAGATAACTGTAAAAGTGAGACAAATAACAGGAAAAATTAACAGACTCTTTATATGATTTTGTATGACACAACAACACAGCTCAGCATAGTGTTACATCGAGAGCCTTTACAAATTGCTTATCTATCATGTAAGTGGGTAGATGAATCACTGTTCAACACTAAATTTGTTATGAGCTTTACTCTGTGTCTCATAGATTTTTCCACGCTGTTATCTATGCTGTTATTTCCTATTTGTGTGAATTTAAATACCACAGTAACGGAGGTCAAATATCCTTAAACTTGATTTCAGAGGCATATGTTAGCTAAAAGTATGTGCAGCATTGTTACAATATATTAGATCACTTACCCATTCTTCAAATTTAGGTTGTAACCCACTGCTCCTTCTCATCACCACTCGGTGTTTAGCGAGTAGGAGAGCCAAAGTGGTATATCTCCTAACAGTGTGAGTTATCTTCTTGACATAACCTAATAGGGTAATCAACGTGAATGGCTTAATATGATGATGTATCATATTTACTATCTCGGTGAAGACATCTTTCCAAAAAGCTTGTATACCCTTGCACAGCCATGCAAAGTGTATAAGAACCTCCACTTTATGACTGCATTGGTGACAACTAACTTCCACAACCAGACAATATGCTTGTAAATTAGCTGTATAGTATAACCTTTGTATGAATTTAAAGTGAATGAGCCTGTGCTTGCTGTTTAATGAAATACTTCCAATGAGTGAGCTACAGTATACCCCATTGCTCATCAATGATTGGATAGCCTAGGTCCTTTTCCTACAACTATTGCGCCTGGCATGCTCCAGTTGGGACTATTTTAATGGCTGGTTTTTATGTTTTGGAAACAATATGTTTCAGATCTTTCGTAACTATTAGGTGCGTCAGCAGTATGACTGGTGCTGGCTCCCGGGGATAGTCCAGAAGGGCTTCCCAAAATTCACTTCTAATCCTGTAGTACTTAAAAATCTCTAATGATGAAAAAGGTGTAATTCCACCCTTCATCTGTTTTATGGTCTGACAACAGCATTCTTGAAAGCACTCCCCCATACTTGTAATGTTAACTCTCTAGTTGACTACTAACGGCCCTTCCATCAACTGCGGTAGCCACGTGCACCACAGAGGGATAAAATAGATCTAACCCATATTGTTTCCTCAGCAGGTCCAGGCATATCTTCTAGAATGTCTGTGTGTATATGCTGTTAATAACAGGGCTACCTCCAAGGGCATAGGCATGGCAGTTTCGCTTTCTAGCACTGAGTTGGCAAGTGGGGGGAACTGTGCACCCAGTAATGTGCAAAGTTAGTCTGTGCAATATAGAAGTATAACTCCAGATCAGGAGATTCTAGTGCTCTGTGTTTCTATTGTAGAATTAATGTAGCTTTTTAAATTCTTAGGAGTCGATTCCGATCTCGGTCGGTAGGGCTCCGAATCGGATTTGGCTTTACCGGATCCGAGTCGGAGGCTGTGTTTCCGACCGATTCGTACAGTCGTCCGAGCGAGCAAGTACGATGCGAGCGAACGCGAAATCGCTGACCGACTCGTTTCCGGGTCCGAACCGCTCCGTCCGACTCGTTCGCACTCGATCCGTGGCGCGCAATGGAGACGTTTTACGACCGAGCCAGTACGATGCACGATCCGGACAGCCGGATCGAGTCGGAGCCTCTGACACGAAAAAACACCCGGGCGCAGACTTCGGGGGTCCGTGCCGGACCCCCCTTCACCCGTAGCCGTACGAGTCGGACACAGGGGGGACCCATGGGTCCCCCCTATACATGCGTGTACGGTGCGGATGGCACCAACGCGTACCCACTACAGGGGGCCCACTTGTGCGCAACGTACCCATTGAGTCAATGGGAGCCCATGTACACGTCGTACGACCGGCTCCCATTGACTTCAATGGGAGTCCGACCGAACCAAGTCCGGCAGCATACGGCCGCATCGTACTCGTTCGGTCGGACTGCAGAGGTCCGGCTCGGTCGGAAAACAATCCGGATCCGGATCGGTCGGAGTGCTTTCCGACCCAGATCGGAATCGGCCCCTTAGTTGTTTGCCCGGTCAGGCTAGTTTGATCATGAGGCTTTTAAGAGTATCAAAGAAAGTGGCAGGTGGAGCTATCAGGAAAATGAGAAATATATATAGCATTCTTGGTAGTTCCACTGTTTCCATTATCGATATATGTTCTGCGAGAGACAGTGGGAGTTTTATCCATTTACTGAAATAGTCTGACAATTTAATTATAGCCAGACCATAGTCTCAGTGAAATGCCTCTGTAATGTCCCTATGAACCATTATTCCTAAACATTGCCTCAGTTCTTGTGCCCAGATTCCATTGCTTAGTGGACTCCATTTGGGGGAAAATATGGCATTTGTCCCAGTTTATTTTCAACCCTAAAATATCCCCAAACCTTCGGCTCTCGCTTATAATATGTGAGAGATTTCCTTCCAGGTCCTGGAAATTTACCAGAAGGTCATCAGCACGTGCTGACACAATTTGTCTGGTACCAGTAAATTTAAAGCCTTTTTGTGAATGGTAATTCCTAAGCACATATGTCAGTGTTTATAGCATGAAGGAGTTGAGAGAGCAGGCAACACTGTCTCCCTCTTCGCTTAATGTTATGTCCTGTTATGCAGATTTGTAGAGCGTACTATCACCCGGTAGGGTATCCTGGCCTGGGGCTTAATGCGAATGGCACTTGTCAGGTGCCTATTTATTTGCACCCTGGCTATTGGGTCTGTGTAAATTTGTTTGACGAGTTGAATAAAAGTGCCTCCCAACCCCACTTTTTTAATCACTGCAAACATGTAATCTCATTCAGCAGAAACAAAAGCTTTCTCTGCATTGAAAAAAAGACCACAACAGCCTTTAATCGGTGGTACAATCGCGAGAGAGTGCCAAAAAAGGTCTGCAGGTTGTATGCAATACTCCTACTGGGAATGTAACCAGATTGCTCTGGGACCACCAGGCTGGTGATATATGGATAATGTGAATTGCAAGGTTCTTGGTTAGAATTTTTGTGTCTGTATTGAGTAAAGACAGGGATTTATATGATAAACAGGATTCCCCTGGCTTTACCCCCTTAATATGCAGGCTACCCTGAGCTTAGAGGGGAGGTTGCTTTTTCAAATGCCTCATTGACTAGCATTATAATGTGTGGGGAGAGCTCTTCTGAGTATTCTTTATACAAATTTGTAGTGAGACCACCTGATCCTGGTACATGACCATTTGGCATGTCCTTAATAGCTGTTTTTACCTCTTTTGGGGGCAGAGAGTTTGTCAGTGTCTTCCTATCAGAGTTCTTCAACCATGATATAATAACCCTGTCCAAATATTTCCCTTTGGATCTTGGGGACCACAACATGAGCAGCATCTAAATTGTCATAGTATTGTGTGAACCTTTTTCTATCTAGAGTGAGACATATGTCAACTGGAAATCCACAGTCTTTGTATTTATTATGCAGCCTTCAGACCACCTAGGGTGGAGGATCCTGACAAGTATTCTACTGTGATGCTCAACCCTCCTGTATATGTTTACTTAACCAAATATCTAACCTCTCTGTCAGCCATGTCACGTTACTTGAGAAATTCTGTGTGAATCTTGCTTAATTTCTTGTCATATTCCATTTGTGCATGCACGTTTTCTAGCATAGCAAGTTCGGTTTCAAGTTTGCTCAAGCTATTCCAGGCAGATTTTAGAGTACCGGACTGAGGTAAGAATTCACCACGAATGTGAACTTTAAATGCCTCCAAGACTGTATTGGAGCTGTCTGCAATTCCCAAGTTATTTTTGAAACATTCAGTTATGGCATAGGCAATTTATACTTGAGATACAGTATCCAATAATGCCTCAGTAGGTAATCTCCACATGTAGCTGGGAGTTTTTCTGTCGGGTGTACAGAGAGCCACTAACAGAGGTGAATGATCGGATTATGTGTGGTAAATGTGAGCAGGGCTGTACCCGTGATGCCACATCTTTTGACAGCAAGACATACTCTATGCATGTGTGCATGTTGTTAAAGGCAGAGTAAAAAGTGAATTCTGGTCCCAAGTTGTTCTTGCTGCATAATGTGCTTGATCTCTCTAACACCTGCAGATAATCTTCTAGGGGCTCCATGTGACCTATCCCATCCAGTATTGAGGATGCAATTAAAATTGCCTTCCAAAGTAACAGGGCTAGTGTCTAGAGTGTTAATGATCTGATATAAGTTGGAGTAGAACTGTGGGTTGTCATGATTCAGGATGTATATAATCACATAAAGAGTACGGAGGCACTTCAAAAGCTAACTAAACAAAAGAGGAGAGAAACAACATGTTCCTACACTCTCAGAAAGTGTTCATCCATTCAAAAACCGCTTGTCAGGTTCATTGGGAAAGCCATCCTATATGGAAGAGGACACCTCACACACATAATAATGTCATGCTTCATCATAGGCGTCCTCTCCCCCACCCTGGTAGGGTAATACCACCTGGGTGAACTCAACCTCCTCGAAGACTTGGTGGTAGGAGGGAGTTCTTGAATAAAAGCTACTGGATAGAAGTGTGATCCAGGTCAATTAAAAATACTGCAGGGTTACTCGGTGAGTACCAATTATTAATGATGACACTGGGTATATCTAAAAACAGTATTGAGTGGGTAAACAGAGGACAATGGCTCTAACCTGTCTCAAATCAGCCAACATGTTTCTGCCCTCCCTCGCTATGTCGCCTAACAGGTCCGGGGCATTTATCCAATTGTCCGGAAATCAGACAATGGGAACGGAAGGTTATGCGTGATAAATGCATGTGGGTTGCTGACACTCATGTCCCATTTTTTGTTTATTATGTGGTGATCTGGATTGCTATACTGCCTGTTGACCCGCCAACGAAAATTGAAAATAAATACTTAAAATAAAAGCTTACAGTGGTCATTCAGCCCTCTAACTTTCAGTGTAAGTAGGCGTAAATTTGTCCTGTTGCAATCTGTTTGCAGTATACTCTACTAATAGGGTCGCTGCAATGTAAGTGGTTCTCTTTCACCGAGTTCTTAACCCTCTGATTCTGATGATGGTACAGGTCATGTGTCTGTGGGAAATATCCAGATACCCACACTGCAACTCATAACAAGCAGAGACTAGATAACTGCCCCACCTTAGAACATCAAACTTCCCCAATATGTACATCTTACAGTTGCGGTGCACACTTAGAGGATGAGCATACCAAACCCATTTTCCACTGCAATACTGCAGTGGTGGCCACATCGCAGTATCTTAGACATGGCGTGTGTATACCTTACTTGTAATAGCTTAACACTTTTCTTTGTCAATTTGCTGTATTTTTCTCAGTCCGGTTTACAGATTTCTTGCTATGTTATGCCCGTCGTGCCTGCCCTTCACCAGTTTGGGCACAGGAGCGGACTGACAGTGTCAAATGTGGGAGTAAGTATCTGTAATCTGCATAAAATGATACCAGCATATTACATAGGCTATAAATGAGCTTCTTCTGCTAATCATCCAACCAGAAGACACTGAAACCACATCATCCCTATGATTCCCAAGCAAGGATGGCATCTGACTTTTTACAATTATCCACTGGGTCTGCACGCTTGTCTGCTGCTGCATCTCTCTTGTCGTTGCTTCCCTTCGTTGTAAATGATTTCAGGACCATCAGTGCTTATTGTGGATTCAAGTAGAAATGTGTCTTACCCGTAAGTGCGAACCTCAGGTGAACTGTCTATAACATTCTATATTCAGTGTTCAAAGATGGCAACTTTTACTCGCATGCAGCTAAGATGTATATAAGTGGTGGAGAACCCTGTTCAGAATACGTAAGCAATAACAAAAGTCTATGTCCTTGATGTTCTGATATGCATCTGTATACTTAATAAAAAAGATTTATAAAAAAAACTTTTGACTCATACAAAGGCACTCCTTGCCTCCTGCACTGCTGCTGTGGCATCAGGGAACAAAGAGATGGAGGACCCAGAGTACTGTAGGTCCAGTTTCTCCTGTGCCAACCTCAAAGCTATATTGTTATCCCTATAGTTCAGTAATCTAGCAAGGATTGGCCTCGGAGGGGCACCAGGAATGAGTTTAGGGGCCTGCGATCAGTGTGCTTGTTTGATCGTGAAAACGCAGCGAAGTTGTCCCTGACAAAGAGTTCTGATAGAAGTGTTTCTTCCAATCTTTCCATGTCCCCTGTGTTGTTCAACACCGCCACCCTCATGTCCCTCTTAACTGTAGCCTCAAGGTCTTCATTTATTATGCAGACTACTTCTACCGATTTTTCCAGGCACTGTTACCTCTCATTGTTTCATTGGTTCATCCTCTGTGTCAGATACACGTCTTTCCACCTGATACAGCCTGGAGATGTTTGTCAATCCTTTCAGACATATGACCCATCTGAGTAGGCAAAGTACTGCCCTTGCCATCAATCGTCTGTAGACTGCGTTGCATATCTTCCAAAATGGTGCATTTGTCATCGTCTTCAGCATCCACTGTATGTTGACTTGCAGATGTATTGAAGTGTGGCTCCCTCTCTTACTCATGTAGGGACTTTCTGATGTCAAAGAACAGGTTGGACTATTTTTCTTCTGGCTAGCCCATGGTCATAAGATTGTGTATTCCAAGGCTTATATTACTGGGAAGGATGGTTGTCCAGGCACACTCAGGGGCTGAACTGGTGCTAATTCTTAACTGTGTAATTATGGCATCACAAACCACAGCATCCTGGGGCCTCTGGAGGATCACAACCTATTTTGTGTTGTGCCAGATGAGCCCAGAAGAATAGTCCAAGTCTCAACACCACCTATGGCTCATCCAGCAGCCACCTCTGTGGTACAGTGAAGATGCTTGGACGAAGAAGGATAGGGGGAAACTACTTGCTGACTTCCTGAGTCACAGGTATAGGCCCAAGTCACTTTGCACATGTAGGCAATCTGCACAGCATGTTTACAGCTGAGAACGGCACAAGGTTTGCAAACAGGCCAGACATGTCCCAGTGCATCTCTTGGTTCATCGCCAGGGTCAGCCCAGCCTTTAAAGGAGTAATGCATACATAATGTGCCACACAGTGCAGCATTTGTAGGTACAACAAAACTGTTCAATACATCATATTAAGCAGGACTTCAAGCTCCTATATCGCAGTTATAGTCTGGTTTGTTTTGTGGATCATATAGTCTAGTCCCAATCTCTGGCTACCTTGGGGGAATGAACATACACATCCCCCCAATACCGCCAAGTGGCCCGGGGCAGTATCAGGGCACCATCAGCTAACATTCAGGTCACTAGTGACCCCAGTGATGATGTGAAATCACTAAGTGCCGAATGCATGGGTGGCTCACAATGTTGGGGGGCTCAAGTCACAGTCTCAAGAAGGCACCTTCACAGACCAACAATAATGTTCATGACATGCTGGCTCCCCTGCAGCAGTAGCTTCTTAGCCAGCTAGTAGTGGCCCCCTGGGCATGGACGCCAAAGTACCTGCCCGGTTCTGCCTCACAACTCTGGATCAAGCAGTGCCAGCTCACCCCCGGTCCCTTCTCCGTGAGAATGGTGCATCTTCTATTCAAGGGGCGGGCGTGCAACCCCAGTCCCCCAGGCCTCTGCCCACTCTGCAGCACCACAGACCTCCTTCAATGCTCACCATCTGTATATAGAGAGGTGAGCCACGCTGGATCTTTGAGCAGCATCTCACAGTGGAACACAAATCCTCGATGCCCACATGGCGCCATGTTACATTGGCCTCTGTATGGTACAGTGTTAGTACTTGTCTGTTTTCTCAGCTTCAGGGTACTCATCTTCGCATCTCTTTCACTCTTCTTGTTCCTGGTGTCGCTGCATCAGGCAATATGGCCAAAGGAGGCGTGCTACAGAGCAGCCATCTTTGAGCTTGGCAAGCTCTGCCCCAAAGATGCTATTTTTGAATAACGAGAACTCTACCACTTCTCAAATAGTTCCCCCACTAATCCTTTATGACACCCTCAGAGGTATAATGATTCACATCAGGGCTCGAAAAATCCACTCGCCTGCTCGCATTTGCGAGCCAGATTTAATTAGGACAAGCTATTCTAGGTCCTACTCGCCCTTTCCGGCGAGTAGGAAGACAAACTGACTTTTGACTTCTGTCTCTGAAAGCAGAGCAAATGTGACAAGATAGCAATATTTAAAGGCATCTTTATAGCTCACAAAGTGAATGAGCAATAAAAATGCCTTTAAATCTTGTTAACTTGTCACATTTGCTCGGCTTTCAGAGACAGAGGTCAAGTGCATTACAGTTAGGCTGAGTAGATTGTTTAAGTTACTAGACCTGCAGGTCTAGTAAAAAAAAAATTGATTTTTCGAGCCCTGCACATAATGAGTACAAAATACAAAGAAGATAATGCTAAAGTGGATTGGCTTAGAAGTAAGATCTCAAAATTATAACCAAAATTGAGCCACAACAAGGGCAAAGATTCTCTGATAGAAAAAACTCTCTGAAATGCGAACTTAACGAAATCCTATGCTCAAAGGCACACTTTGTTGTCACTAACAATAAAGCACTAAAATTCTGTGGATGTATTAATGTGGGTAAATCCTAGCCACATATCTGAATTATAACAAATTCTAAACTAAGATTTTAGCTATCAGAGATCAGAAGGTGAATATTCACTCATCCCAAAAAAAAATACTATTGTTGTTTGAAAACTTTGAGAGCTGGTTGTACATGGTGAGCTGCATACAAATCCAGTATATTGTGTGTAAAATTCCTAAATGAGTTGGCGTTTCCATCTTTATCCCCAGCTAAAATAAACAAATGTAACACACCTTTATACATTTCTAAAATGTCCACTGTTTTACACTCTAAAACTGGGAAAAGCGCCAGGCCCTGACTGTTTCTCCTCTTCCTTTTACCACACATGGAAGGAAGCTCTTGTCAATTCCTTTAACTTACTTTTTGAGAAACTATGCAGAGTCCGGCTCGATTACCAGTTTAATCTTTGAAGCCAACACATTGTTGCTAAAGAAGGTAAAGACATATTAGAACCAAAAAAAGTTCTGTCCAATTTCACTTATTTATGTGGGCTCAAAAAAATATATACAAAAGCCCTCTTGAATAGATTCAGACCAGTGCTAGACCCCCTAATACACCCTACTCAAACTGGCTTCGTGGAGGGGAGACATTCATGTGACAGCACTAGACTCCTTAGCCATATTATCAACAGGGCCAAGTCTCTGACCTCTCCTACAATCACCAGGCGCTGGATGCAAAAGGGGCTTTTGACAAGGTCTCTTGGGTTTTTCTGCATGCAGTGCTTAGGCGAGGAATTTATACGTGTGGGGATAGCTTTGTATAAAAGCCCTTTTGTGAGACTTCGCATCAGGGGACTGCAAACCAAGAGCTTTCCGTTACACCAACAGACAAGACAGAGGTGCCCCTTTCCCCTTTATTGTTTCTACTTGCTATTGAACCCCACCTGATCTCTATTTGGGGAGTCTTAATGTGCATGGTATACCCTTGAGATCTGACACATAGAAGTCTGAAGAATATGATGATGAATGATATGCTTATATTTATAGAAAAGGTGGGAAAGCTATTACTTCCATTTTGGAATTGACCAACAAATATGTTAAGGTTTCCGAGAAAAAAAAGGAAGTGCTCTCAATTAATTTATGGACTTGTTGTTGAAAACGGTAAAGAGTCAGAATATCGAGTAGGAAATGTCGACTTGCACTAATATCGAGTGCAAAATATCGAGATACATAAATATCGACTGCAAGAATATCGTGGTCAAGAATATCGAGTTTCAGGTAAGAAATATCGTTTTCTAAAATATCGAAGTAATTAATATTGTTTGCAAAAACTATAGTTGTAAAAAATATCGTTTTTTTAGTTAGTGTTATGTATTTTAGTATGTATTTTAAATGTATGTGCTCTATTTTTTGTCTAAGTAATTCATTTGTTTTTTAATATATCTGTTAAATTTTTAGAAGTTATTAATTTTTAATTTAATACATTTTTGCGTTTTAGTTCCATAGCGGGTTGTGGGTTTATAGGGGAATAGGCTCGGAAGTAATTTAATTATAATAAATTGAATATTAATTTTTATTTATTAGTATTTATTTATTTTTGATTTTTTTGTGTTAATTGTGGGAATTAATTTATAATTAATTAATTAATAATTGGCTGTTAATTGTTATTGATTAATTAATTGGTAAATATGTTAATTGTGTCATTTTTTAGGAGCGGGTTGTGGGTTTATAGGGGAATAGAGTGGGAGGTAATTTCATTATAATTAATGTATTAATATATTTATTAATTAATATTTATTTATTTTATATTTTATATTGTTAATTGTGGGAATTAATTTATTATTAATTATTTATTAATTGTTTGTTAATTATTATCAATTAATTGGTAATTATGTTAATTGTGTTGTTTTTTTAGGAGCGGGTTGTGGGTTGATAGGGGAGTAGGGTGGGAAGTAATTTAATTTGAATACATTTATTAATATTTTTAATATAATATTTAATTAATTTTGTTTTATAGTGTTAATTGTGTGAATTAATTTATTAAATAATTATTTATATTTTGCTTGTTAATTGTTATTAATTAATTAATTGTTAATTAATTATGTTAATTGTGTCATGTTTTACGAAATTGGTGGTGGCATTTATAGGGAAATATGGTGGGAGGTAATTTATTTATAATTAATTAATTATTTGTTAATTAATGCTAATTAATTAATTAAAATTTAAATATGCCAATTGTGTAATAATTTTGATGTGTGAGTTGTGGGGTTTATAGTGGTAAATGGTGGGAAGTAATTTTTTTAAAATTAATTAATGATTTGTTGTTAATTGATATCAATTTGTTAATGTAAAATTAGTTATGGAAATTGTGTAAATATTTTTAGGTGTGTGTTTTGGTGTTTATTGGGGTAGAGGGTGGAAAGTAATTTAGTTTAAATTAATTAATCATTACTTGATCATTAATATTCATTTATTAATTGATAAATATTTTTGGTAATTGTTTAGTTTTTATTTTGTTTGGGGATTTAGGTTCAATAGCTGTAATGTTTGGTTTGTACATTAATTTTTACATTTTTAAATGTGTTTTATAATTATTAATATTTGTTCAATTGATAATTAATTGTGTTAATTATAGAGGTACACTTTTCTGTTTAATTTAGATGTGTGTTGTAAATTGTGTGGTGTTATAGGGTAGGAAAATAAATATTACATTTATGTAATTTTTAATTTTTTGATTAAGATTAATTTCTATTACAAAATATTTATTTGTATGTAAATTGTTTCTTACATTTAAAAAATTTATATTTTTATGTTCATTTTAGATTTTTTCTACATTCAAATATTTTCATATGTTTTGTTAATTTTTATATTTTTATATACGTTTTGTTTTTGTTTTTTTTATTATATTTTGTATTGTAGTTGATATTTTTTTCCCAATATTTTGTTTGTTTTAAAATTTGAATTTTGTTCTGTGGGAATAGTAATTTTTACCCCTCCGCTATCCAACACTTTCTCTATTGTTGCATTTGCAGGAGTGGGAATAGTAATTTATACCCCTACGCTATCCAACACTTTCCCTACTGTTGCATTCATTGGAGTGGGAATAGTAAATTAATACCCTCCGCTATCCAACACTTTCCCTACTGTTGCACTCATTGGGGTGGGAATAGTAATTTGGACCCCTCCGCTATCCAACACTTTCCCTACTGTTGTACTCATTGGAGTGGGAATAGTAAATTATTCCCCTCCACTATCCAACACTTTCCCTACTGTTGCACTCATTGGAGTGGGAATAGTAAATTATTCCCCTCCACTAACCAACACTTTCCCTACTGTTGCACTCGCTGGAGTGGGAATAGTAATTTTTACCCCTCCGCTATCCAACACTTTCCCTACTGTTGCACTCGCTGGAGTGGGAATAGTAATTTTTATCACTCCGCTATCCAACGCTTTCCCTACTGTTGCACTTGCTGGAGTGGGAAAAGTAAATTATTTCCCTCCGCTATCCAACACTTTCCCTACTGTTGCACTCACTGGAGTGGGAATAGTTATTTTTACCCCTATGCTATCCAACACTTTCCCTACTGTTACACTTGCTGGAGTGCAAATAGTAATTTTTATCCCTCCGCTATCCAACACTTTCCCTACTGTTGCACTTACTGGAGTGGGAATAGTAATTCTTTCCCCTCCGCTATCCAACACTTTCCCTACTGTTGCACTCATTGGAGTGGGAATAGTAAATTATTCCCCTTCGCTATCCAACACTTTCCGTAATGTTGCACTCGCTGGAGTGGGAATAGTAAATTATTCCCCTGCGCTATCCAACACTTTCCCTACTGTTGCACTCGCTGGAGTGGGAATAGTAATTTTTACACTCCGCTATCCAACACTTTCCCTACTGTTGCACTAAATGTAGTTTAAAATGTAGGTTTAAAAAATATTACATATTTTAATATTTTAATTTATATTATAATTTTTTAAATTTTTATGTTGCAGGTGTATGTATATATATATTTATCTTTATTTTTTAATATATTTCTAACATTTTATAATTAATTGAAATTATTATTTATTAATTATTTTTTAGTAAATATATATATATTACATTTTATATATGTATGTTTAATTTATTTTTAAATTACATTTATTACTTATAATTGTAAAAATTTACAAATAAATCTAAATTTTTTTTTAAAGTAAAATGTATTATTTAATTTATTTTACATTATTTATAATACATATGAAAAAACGATATTTTGTACTTTGATATTTTTAACAACGATATTTTTTTTCAATATTTTTGTACTTACCATTATGAAGATAAGAGGTTGATATTTTTGACAACGATATTTATGTCCCGATATTTCTGTAGGTCGATATTAGTGTTGTCGATATTCTGTCAGTGATTCGTTGAAAACAAGGCCTAAGGTGGGAAAACCACAGAATAAAATACCTTGGTATTTGGTTTGAATCCAGCATTAACAATGCTGTAAGACATAAACAAATAGACCCCCTTAAACAATGGCAAACAATTACTAGTCTCATGGACCCCTAAATACATTACCAGACTGCCTCCTTAGCAAGACGCCATTCCAGGGTGTCTTGCACTTAAGATGAACCCTTCCCATTTACTGACTTCCAAGACAGATTCAATTGTGACAAAATAGACTTTTATAACTTCCTCAAATTAAAAGCAAGTGTCTTGAAATGCCGATTTCCCCATACTCCTGATCTATCAAACCTTACAGAGAAATGAATGAAAAGAGGTCACTGCTCTTCCAAAGTATACAAATTCATGTCCGCAAAAACTTCAAAAATAACTCAAACTACAGAAAGGCTTGGAAAAAAAACTCCTTTGAGCATTTAACCTAATATACTCCACCAGAGATTATTTGGGAATACTTTTGGTTCATCCTGACCTCCCCAAATATGCCCACTTACAATGCAGATTTTGGACAGTCTACAAAGCATTTTGAAACTGCACAAACTAGACCTCACAGAGACTGATAATTTCTGGAACTTCCTAAATAAGCCAACGTGGCTGCCCCCTAGTTAGCTCGTTCAAGAGCAAGGCAAAATTTCCTGTAGCAAAAATCTTGAACATCAACTGAACCCCATATCTTCCATCTATTACCTTAGATACATTAGGTCTTACTCTCCTGACCTAACATCAAAACTAAATGAAGGTGATTTGCAACTTCTGTATCTTATGATAATGACTGGGGTTGAATCCATACCACCAGAATGGAAGAATCCAATACTTTTGCTTATTTTCACTTGGTGGACATGAATCTGCTTCACTAGAGGAGCTAACAATAAATACACTGAACAAGCACCTTAATAGATGCCACAACTCGAAAAAGTGTTGAAACAAATTAGATAACTAACTACAATGAATTAAACCACCATGATTATGCCTTATCCCTCCCAGACTCTGGGATTTCATATTAGTGGATATACTCATTCCTTCATATAGTGCAACTGAAGTGATGTACTTCTTATATAAACATAAAATATTGCAATGTGTTCCTTCTTTCTCAACTTTAATTTCTGTCAGCACGAACATCTCTATCTCTTTTCACTTCTTTCTTATTCTTTCTCTCCTTTTGCCTTTCCTTTCGCTTATATCCAGTCCCCTTAATTTATTTGGGTAATAACTTATCTCTTATAGAATGCCTAAAAGGCATAACAAACATTAATTCCTCAAATAAGCTCTAATAAACCTATAGATTGTCTCAAACAATTGTAATGTTCTTTCAGCTACTTTTCACTGACCTATGCTGAACGTTTTATAAGCATACAAATCTTTTTGGATTAATAGTTAAACTGTAGTTATTCTTGCTATAGCATACTGACTGCACATATTTGTCCTACTATTTCAACATTAGTTATAGAATCTTTCTGTCCTGTAACTAGTTGTTATTTTCAGCAGTTGCAAAAACCCAATACAAATCTTTGAAATAAAAAAAATAGTATGTGAAAAACTGATCTATATGGTTTGGTTGTCTGCAGTAAAAAGATGAGAATGATAATTATGTAGTTAAGACTGTAACAATTTAGAAAACCTGGCCATTTCATTTTTAAAGGACACACTCTGTAATAAGGAGAGATTGTTGTAACTTCTCAAGGCGGAGCTGACATTGACCACTGACTGTAATTAGAATTTTTAGGCTTTGTCTACCTTTCACAAATAGATTGTCGATAAAACAATGGACAATGGTCATTGCCAGGGAATTTTATGATTCTATGGCTGTTACGTAATTATGGATTTACCTCATCATACATAATTTGTCACAAAATTTGCAGATTTCATCAAAACAAATTCTACATCAAATGGCCAGAGAATGTGTCACATAATGCTGCATAATTTTACTACTGGTTTGTGACACAGTGACATGTACGCTAAGACCTGTGTACTAGTTGTATGTTGTAGTGGTTTGTGTGAATCTGACATTTGCATTAAAACCTCTTTCCAGGTTCACGAATAGTGTTGTTGTGGTTTGCAATAATATATTGGATACAGTTAGACATAATACTTTATTCATTACTGTTTAGAGTAGTGGTTCAGAAGAGACAGGATTATCTGCTGACAACTTTCTCTTAGGTGATATGTGAGTGTAGTAGTTGATAGGGTTACAGTGAGCTGTGTGCTGTACGTCTCTCACCTGTGGCTTCTTCTTAGTTTTAAAAAATGTTAATGGTATTTTATGAAGTTAAATTGAAGTTTACTTTGCTGGGTAATGTCATCAGCGATGTAATTTGAGATGTCATCAGTGATGTCACTGACCATGTCATGAGTGATGTAATATGTGAGGCCATAAGCTATGCATTGCGGAGACATAAGTAATAGTTAGCTCAGGTAACCATAACTGCTGAATTTCTGTGGTTTTGTATGTGTAAAATGTGAGCTTATTTGTTTTTTTCAATGACTTTCTCAAGTGTTTTTAATGCTATTCCCTAACTATAACGTCCCTGTAACTTTTGTTTTTTCCAGTGAATTTCTGTGGTTTTATAATGGTATTTCCTAGCTATAATGTCCATGTAATCTTTGTTTTTATTAAGTCATTTTCAGCGTTTTTTATTGTAGTTCCTAACTATATTATATGCGTTTAACTGTTGTTCTTTTTACTTAATTTCTACATTTTGTTTTAAAAAAAAGTATATATTTATAAAACACACTGAACTATCACATTACTTTAACCTTAACATTTTCAAGTGTTTTTAATATAGTATTATTTTAGGTAAAAACAATTTAAAAATATTAAATTAAATAAGTTTACTTATTTAAAAAACAAAATGTTTTTTAATGGGTTTTTGGGATTTGCGGATCCGTCACAAATCCCCCTGATGCGTACTTCCAGAACCACAGGGGATCTGCAGTTCCGGTGCGATTTTTTGCAACAATTAAAAACATGTATAGAATTGATGTTTGGAGTAAGTGATTTACGAAAAAGACATTAAAGCTATATTCCAATGAGTAATTCTAACTTAGAAGGTTGTTTTAATACACTACATTTTTCCGGATTTGCTGTGGCATTGCGGTGACAGCGTAATCCCATGTGACATAGAAAAAAATGGATTTCATTGGTTAAAAAGCCTGTCAACCTTTTGTAGAGGAAGTTCCTCCCCATTTTTTTCTTTTTTGGGTCAGCCTGCTAGAAATCACACCTTGCAGATACACTGGGACACTTATGTTTTTCCATTGGTTTTTTTTATCAGTAAAAAGAATGGAATCTGGGCAGAATGCAGAAGAGAAGCAGCAAAGAGACCATTCTTCTGAAGAAGGAGAAGCACCAAAAAAAAGGAATCCATCGCCTGGAAATTCTTCACCATACCTTCTGGGGAGAAGGAGGTGATTGCATAGGTGGTGCAGCACAATCTTTGCTAGAAGAAACTGTCAATAGGGACTACGTGGAATTACTCTGACGGCACAAGTAGCCTGTTAAAGCATTTAAAACCAATCCACCCTCGCCACTTTGCAAGAGCTGAGATGGATCGTGATGTGCCGCATACCTCTACATCAGCGCAGTGCAGTTTGCGACTGGGGATGCAGTGCCAGCTGCAGTTGCTGCCCATCTGACAGCGACAGTGCCTGCAGAAAATGGGAACATTTTGCACACAGTGCAAACAAACAATTACAGTTGAAGAGCAGTCTATTCCTGCATTGATTGAGACTGCAAAAAGCCACAAATGTTAATTTGTTTTCTTCACAAAAACTGGATGCACAAGATCTGTGCGTTTTGTTTCAGGGCTTCATTTTCTTAGTGGTTGTTAAAAAAAAAAAAAGGTTAAAAAAGATTTAAAAATTCAAGTTAAAAAACAGAAGAAACCACTCTGGTTTAAACAAAGAAAATCTATATGTTATGTTTGTCAATGTCTGAATAACTGGTACTATATGTTTACATATATGTCTCTCTGGGTGTTTTAGTGTTTGTATGGGTATGTGGCTTGGTGTGTGAGTGGCTGTATCAGTGTGTGAATGGGTGTGTGAGTGGCTGTGTCAATGTGTGGCTGGGTGTGTGAGTGGCTGTATTGGTGTGTGAGTGGGTGTGTGAGTGTCTGTATGGGTGTGTGGCTGGGTGTGTGAGTGGGTGTGTGAATGTCTGCATGAGTGTGCGGGTAGGTGTGTGGCTGGCTGTATCTGTGTATGGCTGGTTGTGTGATGGCTGTATCAGTATGTGAATGGGTGTTTGACTGGCTGTATCGGTGTGTGGGTGGGTGTATGTGTAGATGTATCAGTGTGTGGCTGGGTGCGTGAGTGGCTGTATCAGTGTCTGGCTGGGTGCGTGAGTGGCTGTATCGGTGTCTGGCTGGGTGCGTGAGGGTGTAACAGTGTGTCAGTAGGTGTGTGACTAGCTGAATTGGTGTGCAGCTGGGTGTATGTGTGGATGTATCGGTGTGCAGCTGAATGTGTGAATGGCTGTGTCAGTGTGTGAGTGGTTGTGTCATGTAGTTCCTATATATAACCTATACAGAACCTGCGCGTTCGGATAACATGAACTGTGGGCTTGGTGGCAGACTGACTTTGAACACCCCCACCGAAAATGTTAGCCTGTTTGCATTAGCTAGCTCACAGTGCCACTAGTGTCTCCGCTTATCGGGGAGAGAATAGTTTCTGGCAACCTTAGAACATGACAACCCTGATCCCTCAGATCGTGGAAACAATATACTACTTTTCGCTCAGTCACTCGTGCTCACTTATTCGGTCTCAGAGAGTTACACAGAAGAAGCAGTCGGGCGTGTTACAATAAGTATTTATTGTACAGTTGTTCTTCTAGTGTAAAATAGATGTGCTGCAATAATTGTGAGACAGTAGCAGATATATATAATCAGCAGTATAGTGAATACAAATGGATAGTACAGTTCTACCATTTTGCATTAATCATAAATGCATACATGGATATAAAATGCATGATAAAAGAAAGCGCGTACTCCTACGATGCCTGTCTAGATGTACCTAAGTGTACCTAGCATGTGAGTAGGTGTGAAGCCAAGAATCCCTCTAGGATTTGGTCGAACCCCATTACCTGGAGAGAGAGCGTGTGGGACCCCGTCCTGGTCTCGAGTTGGACACCCCGCAAGGGATGTGTTAGACCACTGTCAGCTGGAGCGTCTGCATGCAGGATCCTCAGTGTCTCTGGTCAGTGTGTCGGCCTGGAAGTCTCGGTTCCCTCTAACTAACACTGGCAAGATGTGTGGTATTTATGCAGAAAGTATCTAGGGTTCCTTTGTCCCTTGTTTCTTGTGTTAGCCATTGTTGGGTTTAAGGATGACGTATGGGATGAACCTTGTACGTAGATATTATGCAGGTGGTGTAGCCCCAGCCTGGTTTCCCAGAACCCTTATGAATATTCATTCATACTGTGTGAGTCTATTGATGAAGTTATAGGACACTATTGTTCAGGGAGAAACCCTCCTTCTGTGCCCAGGAAGGTTCAATCCTAAAAGGTCCGTTACTGTGTAGTATAGGGGGGGAAATGTAGGTGAAGGTGTAAGTTATTACCCGGGCCTATATTAGGGTACCTATATGAAACATAACACCCACTCCTCTTCCGAATAGTCAACAATGATAAAATGCCATACAACTTATTCTCTTTACAAGGTAAAAGCGCCTAAAAGTTATAAAAACATTTTTCGTAAAATCATTTAAAAACAGTCGTAAGAGGTGAAAAAAGACGAAGATAGAAAAACGTTAACTTCGAAAATCAGTTTTTTGGGATCGATACTTAAGCCGAAGTTCTAACTGAGTTCGTTTATATAAGTCGAACCACTACAAGCGTCTGAAGGCCATGCTTTTCTAGCGAAAGTGTCAATTTAAAGGAAATGTTCCAAATTTTAGTCTATTTCTGGAGAAAAAGAAAAACTGAATTCTTTCCCAGCACACGATGAGCCAATTATAGATTAAGTGTCCTGGTTGGGAGACGCAACATCGTCGTTGCTTGCCGCTGCAGGGGACGGTCTTTGCAACACCTCGCAGAGTACGTCGATGGAGCATAAATGATATTCAGAGCTGCCAATAGCTGGTGTAGAGGAAGCCGGTGCTGTTGTCGAAACCTGAGTGCTAGTGGAGGAGCTGATGCTCAACCCAGTTGTAAAAGGCACCTGCGGATTCTCGAGGAATGCAGCCATTAATATAGGAATACGCTGGGGACATTGCCGAGCATGGGCCCTCAGAGGTTCCAGCCTGGTATTCAAGTCCGCAGTCGTGTCCGTTGCAAGTGTCAGACAGAGATCCAACACGCATTCTTCACAGCAAAACAGGCATCGGAGAAGAGGTAAGATGCAGTCCATCCAGACTGGTCTAAACGATAGGAACCAAGAGGCACTCAGCTCCCGTAGGCGAGGTGTGCCCAGATGCTGTACCATGCGCTCATGGTATTTGCGCTCCAGTAGCGCTTTTGCCATCTCGTTGGTAATTGGGCCGTCCATTGCGGAGCAAAAAAAATGACAATCAGTATTCCTGCGATAGAAAGCAGGATCAGCGGAAGACCTCCAAAAACGCTTCCAAATACTGAGTGTATAAAATTAGGAATAACTCCGAGGATTGTCTGAAAGGTGCTTAGAAATCCTGACCCTATGGTCTTAAATAGCTGTACAATACCACTCGTATCAGACATGTTAAAGATACGACCCACCATTTCTGCGAAATGAAAGGGGCAGTTTGTACGTATAAGTGCCTGTATCTCAGTCGAGGTCCTTGTGATTTGAAGATCAAAGGTCTCTCGAGCTGAGGTTAAGGGTACGGTTTGTTGTAAAAGCATGGCTTTCAGTCTGCTCAAAGTAACAAACTGTATAAAGGAAACATTCAACGAAGGCCATAACGGCGCCTCCCTGACTGTATTTATTGGGGGAAACAATACTTGCATACAGCAAGTAACCCTGGAGTTTACAGTGACCAGATAGGCAATGCCCCGAAGCATCCCACAGCAACCTTGATCGTTCAGCATCAAGTAACTCACATTCGAGAGCAGCTCGAATACCGGTGTAATAACGGCTGCTGGAGTCCCTTTCATGTGGCAGGACAAGTTCGCCACTGAGCCATTACAAGCTCCGTGCAGGGAAATATTCTGGCACATGAGAGAACCGCTTAAAGCGTTCTTGCAATTTGTACCGCTTAGAAATACTTCTCGATCCCCACTCCGGCATCGAAATCTATATGGTAACTCCCAAGATTCTTTAATGTATTCCTTACCCATTTTCTCATATTTGCCTGCCTGCCTTTGCTCAAGGCAATATTGAAACTGAAAAGTAGTGACCGGTAGAGTTATATGGCCATGGACTAGCCATTCCGTTGATGGTGATTCTGCTACCGTGAATGGTAATCTATCCAGCTTTTCAATACGCAACATTGTATATTTAGCTCCCCTTTGTGCCATTTCTACCTGTTTATCTGTTAGATTGTATTAAGAAAACAGAGACGTAGTGTTGATAAAACGCCAAGGCACATAGCCTTCACGCAGAGATTGCAGTGTCCAGCTTAACAACATAATAGAACGGAACTGAGATTGCCCGTGTTGTAACATGGCCAAATCTTGTTCCAGTATGTCTATTGCAGAAGATACAATGTTGCCTAAGGAATAGATCCTGGAGGTCAAAGTTGGAAACCCATTATCCACTACTGCTAATGCCTTCTCTAAGTTAATACGGTCTATTTCCCGTATCCTCTCTGCGGCCTCTTGTTGGGATATTTTCCAGTTTTCATTGTAGGCAGCATAAATGCCAGCATATATGAAACATTTCTGACGGGGTTTCCTGGGACCTAATAAAAAATCCCTAAGATCCATGTCTTGTGTGAGTAAGGATAAGTGTTGTTTCACTTCTGTGAGTGTTGAGGTTTCTAGCCAATCAAGGCACAACTTCCCAACACTGTAGGATGTCACTACCCCTGGATGTTCTCTTTGTACATAGCGTGGGTCTGGCCTGTGGATTTTAAACCCTTCGGTTATACCCCAGAATCTTTTCTGACATGTGTTCGTGTCTATGGGCCAAACCACCCATTTTTTCCAATCAGGGTCTGTTCTATTATACTGTAAAATGTCATCTAGTGTTGTCCCATCTTGTGAAGTTAAATTTTGCCACCCCTCCATTGGAAACCGAGGTGTGTTCAGGTCCTTGTTTTTGGCTAATCCAAGACAGGACGTCTGTTGCACAGTGCCATTTAGAAATATCATCTGCTGTGGAATGAGGCATGCTCTAAATAGCGCTTCTGTTCCCTGGACTTGCCAGTCCCTAGAACCCCAGACTGATTTTGAGTCCATTGTGTCCTTCCATAGGTCAAAACCCTGTTCAGACAATTGGGTGAGAAAGGAAGCAGAGTATATCTGTTTGGTGTTTGTTAACATAATTTTCAGTGCCGATGTCGGTGTAACCCTATAATAATATGAGGTCGGGTCAGTGGTGTTAAACCCTGAAAAATATGAAAATTTCTATGCAAATGTTTGCGAACTACCTTTAGGTGGTGTTGGGCAATGTTCCCACTGGTGGTACTCAAAAACATTTCTAGGTGATACAGATTTGTGTAGGAAATGATGACCATAATGTTGATAACAGTACAATGTGTCGTAGTCTGAAGTACCTTCTAACATTTCATTGTTCGGAAATGCTGCAGTTTTCTCTAAGTCAGACAACATGTTATTAACAGTTTCAGAGTCCCAATCATCAGAAAATGTACTGGAGGTAATGATATCACTTAATGAAATTTTAAATACATGAGAAACTTTTAAAAGTTCAGTAGGACTGAATATTTCGAAATCATCCTTGTCCCAAACTATACCATCCGGTATAGGAACTGCTTTAATGTTCACTGATGACAAGTCTCTCTGCTCATGATGGGACGATCGATGTGGCTTCAGAATCAAATTGACTTTTTGTGTTGCGGAGCTATGTTGAAGATATCGTCCATTAATAAGCATGCTAAAAGTTATAAATAAGCCTAGCCAGAAAAGAAAAAATAGTATCCCAGTAATTACCCATAGTTCTACCCAAGGCGATACCAGGTAAGTCTTTTTGAGAAAGTTCATAAAGTCTTTAGCTTGCTGTGTACGTGATTTCTGGGCTGGCATCGTTTCAGGTTCACTTGGATCCAAAGAAAATGTATCAAAGTTCATGAAGTAGCCAGAAGCAGTTCGATCAATTGTAGGAATTGCATCGGGATTCGTTGAAATCGCATTTTGCTCTTGTCGAGGCATGTTGACGTAGACGTCTGTATTTGGTCTGATTGCAACTTGTGTGTTATTTTGAATTGAATTTTGAAGATGTACTTCCGGTTCAAGGGGAACGAGTTCCATAGCATTGTTGCATAGTCCTTCATTCCGTACAGGAGGCTCTTTAAACGTGATGAGTCTTTCTGTTTGAACTTCTTGGATGGTAGCTAGAGGAGGGCGTCTGCTACTGTGGAGTCCACGAGGCCTACTGTTCAGTATCGGCCACATAGTGTGGTTTGATTAAGTCGATTGAGACAAATCTTTTCTCCTTTTTCCCGGCAAGAGGCGGCAAAAGTACAGTTCTTGTTCCTTGAACTGCTAGGACAGGTACAGGCTTTCTGTATGATGGTCCAAATTCTTTTTTGTCCGCTATTTTTTCTCTGACTAGATCCCCGACCTTTGGGATCCAGACAGGTCTTGCCGTGTTTGCCTTGACTTCCCCAGTGGTGGTCTGTTTATGGAGGACGTTACTTTGTTGTGTCCTGAATTCATTTAGATACTGTAAAACAGCCAAACGATCATGGATATCAAATGGTTTCTCATCCGCCACTGTGCCTTCACAATCAAGATCAGGTACCCACATTCTTGTCCCAAATAGGACCTCGTAAGGCGTGACACCCCCTAGAGAGCTTCTTGGCTGGTTATTGAGTGCTCGCTGTACCCCATATATATGGTTGACCCAACTACCGCCCTTGCCTAATACCCTACCTGTTAAAGATTGCTTTAGGTCCCGGTTCTTCCTCTCCAAAACCGAATTTCCCTCAGGATGGTACAGAGAGGAGTACCGCAATGCTACGCCCATACTTTCCATGGCCTCTTTGTAAGCCCGTGAGCTAAATGACGGGCCACAGTCAGAATGTAACGTGCCAACTGCGTATGTCCCGATAAAGACTCGCAAATCTTTTATAACAGTTCGAGCGTCAGCCGAGCGCTGAGGCCAAACCCATAGGAATCTTGAGCATGAATTCACTGCAACCATGATATATTTGTAAGCCCCGTCTGATTGTAAGGGGCCGCAGTGGTCCAGATACACACAAGCGAGTGGTCTGTCTGATATCAGCAATGGTGTCTGCGCTGGACGTGTTATGGTGGAGCCTTTCATCTGCTGGCAGATGTCACATTTCAAGACGTAGTCTTTCGTTTGTTTTGTTAGACCTGGCCACCAGTAGCGCTGTTTCAACAATGAAATAGTCGCTGTAACGCCTGTATGCGCAGAGCCCAAACACTTGTGTGCTGCTAGAATTAAACCTTGCCTACAATCCATATTTGGTATTACTCTATCCCCCACTCCAGGAATCTGAGAATATGGAATGTTGTTCACATCTAACTTGTAGGAGTACTTGAGTGGAAATTTCTTTGGTACTGCTCCGCTGTTTTTGCTTGAAGCAATGACAGCGACCATAATCTCACCGTCTATCCTTGTTTTTGAACGAGTGATTGCAGCTACGGAAGACATTCGTACAGCCCCCTTTGCGGCTTCGTCAGCCAATGAATTCCCTTCAACGTGAACGCCATCACATTGATGACTCAGTGTATGAATCACGTGAGCCCTCGGTAGTTCTTCAACTCAACTACCTGTTCCCATAGCATTTTATGCTTAATTGTGCCACCTTTTGTGTCTTTGAACCCGTTTTGTTCCCAATGATGTAAATATTCATTGTATGATTGTACACAGTAAAAGGAATCACACACTATAAGTGTGGGGAATTCGTGATCCGTATTCACCAGTGCTAGTATTAGTGCCTTTAACTCTGCCAACTGAGCCGTGCAGTCTCCTAGAGATTGCGTTTTGGTGTAACTTGGATAGAATTTTCCATCCCGCATGCGACCTTTAACGACTGCACATGCTGCGCTGTATTGTTGCTTACTCCCTATGGCCGGTTGAGCAGATCCGTCAGTATAAATAATATATTCATACTGATCTAGAGGCAAAATTTTGTTTGGTAGAGGATATTCTTGTACGTATTGCAGGAATGCCTGTGTTTTTAGACTTGGATCAAATCTGTATTCAACATCCGTTGCAGTAAGGGAATTAGCCCATTGTATCCATCTCGGATGTAAGGCTTTAGCATTTGGAATGCTAGCTTTTGTAACAGCTTCTAAAGCTGGTACTGGGGTCACGTCACGACTATTATGCGTCTTCCCTGGGCCAGGGCTCTTTCTCTTGCTGCAGCGGTCTGAACTGCTGTCGGGATTTTTTCTGTTGAAGTGAAACGCATTTCTGCGTTTGTGTACAGGTGTGATTTGTAAGCGATTGGTACTTTTTCGCCTTCATTGAAGGTTAAGTATGTGTACCCGCATTGACCCGCTATTACACGGATCACTAGGTTGCGTACGTTTACTCTTGTCTGTAAGTGTTTTGAAGCTATCATGTCTTCTTGTAGTGAACCTAGGATGTTTGTGTGTTCCTGTGTCTAATGTCTAACTGAAAAGTCAGGTTTTATTAAGTCGTAGAAAGGTTTTACTCTTTCTGCGTAATCCAAAATGTATGTTCTGCCAAAATTTAGGAATCCGAGTATTTTTTTAATTCTTTTTATTTAACATAAGTGGCACAGTTATGTTGTTCGTTTACATTGCAAATATTAAATACATACAGTCATATAGAGTACAGATCGCGTGTCAAGATTATGATAACATCACTTATATGTTGCTTCGTGTGCTTATAGCATCGCACACCTTAGCGTCCTTTACATTAAGTCAGTTCCGGTTCACGAGGCATTGTCGGTAATGCACATATTCCCCCCCTGTAAGTGTTCCATCCTCCCCACAATTTAATCCACTTTTTTGGACAACCTCTACGCACATACACGGTCTTTTCCGCTACCATGGCCCTGTCCATATCTTTGCACCATTCCGTGTGTGTGGGTGCGGCGGCCCCACCCCAATGTTTGGCAATGTTTCTTTTAGCCAGCATCATTCCCAGTGTTGCCCATGTCTGCGCTGTGGAGTTAAGATCTGTTGCTTCCCTTAAAATGCAACGTTTGGGCTCTGGAGGGACTGGTTTCCCGCTAACTCTTGTGATGGTGTTCATGACTGAATTCCAGTATGACATTATTGCGGGGCAGTCCCAAAGTGTATGGAAGAAGGTACCAATCGCCCCACATTGCGGTAGACAGAGTTGGGTATGAGCTCTCCCTATTTTATAGAGAGTGGTTCTGGTGTAGTAAATTCTATGGAGTATCTTGAGCTGTACGAGGCGCAGCTTGGATGTGATCGCTACTTCTCTGGGTGACGCAAGCGCTTCCTGCCAATAAGTGTCATCTAGGTCTCCCACCTCCTCCCACCATTTGTCTTGGAGCCTTTGCATGGGGTCAGGCATGTTGTTAATAATCTTCCGATACGTCATGGAGATTGCTCTCGTTGTCATATGATCCGTTAGTAGTCTATCCTCTAGCGGTGAGGCCTCAGGTGGAGTAGTGTCAGGGGGAATCACCGCCTCCAGTGCGTGTTTGATCTGGCGGTAACAGAACTGCTCTGTCGGTGCCATCTCGTATTGCTCCTGCAGCTGTGTGATGGGGACCATCTTTCTCCGCACCCAGAGATCCCCAACCCTGGATATCCCTATATTGTCCCAGTGTTTGAAGCCCTTGCTCTTACCCAACCTACCCAACATATCCGTGTCCCAGAGGGGCGTTGCTTGTGTGATCTTGTTATGCCATCCCAACTTTCTGTGCACTATGTTCCATACCTGGAGTGTGTGGTTCGTTGGGTCTGTCGGGGCCCGAGTCTTGTTATAGAGTGCTCGATACAATCCCTCCTCGCCCAGTTCTAATCTATCGAGGCCATAGGCCGGGTCCGTGTGGGGGACATGGAGCCAGTGATTAATGACAGTTAATTGGGATGCCCAATAGTATACTTGTATACTCGGGAGCGCGATGCCGCCATCATACCAGGTTCGGAACAGTTTCGTCATAGCTATGCGAGCTGGTTTATTATTCCAGAGGAGTTTGGTGACCTCTGCTTCTATGGCTCGGAAGTAGGACTGGGGGACCAAGAAAGGCGTATTTTGTAGGGCTTACAGGAACCTCGGAAGCACCATCATCTTAAAAAGTGCCGCCTTTCCCAAAAGCGTCAGCGGGAGCGATTGCCAGTATTTAGTGTCCCTTTGTAGCCTTCACAAGGGAGCTTGGAGGTTCAGAGCCATAAAGACCCCCGGATCATGCGTGACGTGGATTCCCAAATATTTGAAAGTATCCCCAGCTATCGTTATAGCACAGCCATCCGGTAGCGCCGGTGGAGACCCCCTCAGGACGTACAACACCGATTTAGTCCAGTTGATTGTGTACCCTGAGTGTCTGCCATATGAGTCACATATGTCTAATATCCGTGATAGGGAACGTTTGGGAGAGGCCAAATAAAGGAGAACATCGTCAGCGTATAGGGATATTCGATCCTCTCAGCTCTCCGTCCATCGGAGCCCGCAAAGGACAGGGTCTTGTCGCACCCAGGCCGCCAGGGGCTCCAATATGAGGGCAAAGAGAAGCGGAGACAATGGGCAGCCTTGTCTGCTGCCTCGATGCAGTGGGAACTCTCTGGATATATGTCCGTTGGCTACTACATGTGCTAGGGGAGCGGTGTATAGCAACTTAACCCAAGCGCAGAATTTTGGCCCGAACCCCATCTTTATGAGGACTGCAAATAGGAAGGGCCATTCGACCGTATCAAAGGCCATTCGGGCGTCCAGGGATAATACGATGGTGTCCTATTGTATGGTGTGTTTGCGTCCCAGTACGCTATGGAGACGCCTTAGATTTAGGGCCGTATTCCTACCTGGCATGAACCCCGATTGATCTGGATGTATCAGTGTGGCTAGGTGCGGAGTGAGTTGATTGGCCAGGGATTTAGCCAATATCTTGGCCTCTGCGTTAATCAGAGATATGGGCCTGTAGGAGGCGCACACTCAAGCAGGTTTGCCGGGTTTGTGAATGGCCACTATTGTTGCTGTACGTTGGTCTCGCGGAAGTTCCCCTCTATCTAGAGCCGCCTCGTACATCGCCACGAGATAGGGCGAGTGTTATTGCGTTTCGTTTGTACCACTTTATGGGGATACCGTTCGGGCCTAGGGCCTTCCCTGACTGGAGATTACCGATCGCAATCGCTATGTCTTCCGTGGAAAGTTCCGCCTCTAATAGTTGAGACTCCGTCTCCGTGAGCTTGGGAAATCGGAAGTCCGCCTGCGTTATTGTAAGCGCAGAGGTGTAAACCTGTTCATAGTGATGTGCGAGGAGGTCTACTATGTCCTGCGGGTTCGGTGTAGTTTCTCCCGTGGGACGCTGGAGTTCTGCGATCCACCTGTCTGCCTTTTCTCTTTTGTCAAGCCAGGCCAGAAGCTTGCCGGCTTTATCGCCGACTTCGTATACAGTGTGCTGAGCCGCGGAGATTCGCATCTTCGCTTCCTCCCACAAGTAGTACCTGTATTCCTGTTTTTTGAGGAGCAGCACATGGGCGGTTGCATCGGAGGGGTCCTGTCCTTGGGCCCTCTCCAAGTCGCCCACTTCCTGCTCGAGTGTCGTCACTGTCTGAGCTTTTTCTCTTTTGTGGTTTGTGATAAGGGAGATCGCCTGTCCGCGGAGCACTGTTTTGTAGGCTTCCCATAGAACGAGTGGGGAGGAGACTGAGGGCGTGTTTTCACTGAAGTAGTGTTTAGTAGTGTCAGTCAGTCCCTTCCCAATTTTTGAATTTTTAAGGTATCCCGGGTAGATAGGGAATATTTGCCGCTGCATTGTGGCGTGCCACGTATACAGAGCGCTGACAGGGGAGTGATCCGAGATGCCCCTCGGTAAGTGTGTAACGTCCAGGAAGTTCCCAACTTCGCCCGCCGGTATCAGTATGTGATCTATTCTAGACAAGCTGTTATGTGCGCCCGAGTGATATGTGTATTGTCGTGACTGTGGAAAGCGGAGTCGCCAGACGTCTACCAGACCCATGGTGTCCAGAAAATCTGCTAAGTTAGTGTGTGCTTGATGCTGTTGTCGAGGGGGTGTATGGTCCAGGGTATCATCTAGTGTTGCATTGAGATCACCTCCTATAATTAAGTTACCCTGTGGGAGCTGAAGCAAGAATGTGCTGAGCGCCGGAAATGCCAACGAGTGGAGCGCGGGGGGGATATATACTGAAACTAAGTTGAGCACCCGACCTTCCCATTGGCATGACAGTGCTGCGAAGCGGCTCTGATCGTCCGTGTAAGTGCGTTTTATGACAATTGGGTGCTGCTTTTTAATGAGGATCCCTACCCCCCGGGAACCGGACGTAAACTCCGAGTGCACCGCTGGTCTGAAGCCCCATCTGTCAAGAGCTTTACAGGTCATCCCTGTTAAGTGGGTCTCTTGTATCAGGACTATTGCCGGTGCCTTGCGCTTTAAATATTGTAGGACCAATCCCCGTTTGAGCTTATCCCGGAGACCGTTGACATTCCAGGATATTATAGGTAGGTGCTGCGGACGCGTAGTCACTAAATCGGAGGGGTCAGGCAGCCTTGCCATGGATAGTGTTGGTGGTGTGTGCTACATGATGCGGATACCTTTGCGACAATGCATGAACAGCATGTATGAGTATATGATGTGCCAGTAAACATATAACAACAAACGTTCCAATTGAAACAAAAATTACCCCGATAAACCCTCACTCCCTCCCCCCTCCCTGCTTCCCTGCAAGACGGTTTAAGACCTACCCGCCACCCCAACTTTGCAGAGCGCCTAAGTCCCATTATCCGGTACCTTCGTGGGGGGAAAGAGAGCGCCTGTGTGGACCCCTCCGGGGCCATCTTGTAGATGTTATTACCCTCTCAGCATTTTTAATAAGCCTCTGCGAGACCTCGGAGGCCGTCAAACCATACAGTGCCGCAGGTAGAGCCAGCAGCGATCAGGCCCAGGAGTCCCACTGCTGCAGCGAGTCGCCGCAAAAGTCTATAGCCCCATCCAACCGAGTACCTTCAATGCAGCCAAATGATCCTCAACTCCATACTGTATCTTGACTGAGGGGTAAGTCCTTGTCAAGCTATACCGTGTGGGGATAGTGTCTATGAGGTCTGTTTAGTTCTCTTTGTGCTGGGTCTCTGCTGCCGTCGTCTGCTCCACTCTTCCCGGAGATTGTGAGCCCGTCGCTCCTCGGTTGACGTTGCGGCCGGGCTTGCCACGATGTGGGACCTGACGCCAGCCCTCATACCAGTCCTGTGCTTCCTCCGGAGTAGTGAAGAACCATGTCTTCCCGTCCGCCTCCACTCTGAGCTTCGCGGGGCACATCATTGAGTATTTAAGTTCACGATTCCTGAGCTCTTGTTTTACCGTGATGAAGTTCCGTCGCTGTTTGGCCACCACTGCCATATAGTCCGGGAAGAAGGAGATCGTGCTTTGCTGGTAACGGATCAGGGGGGCCGCCCTGGCCGTCTGGAGGATGAGGTCCCGGTCCCGAAAGTTGAAGATACGTGCCAGTATGGGCCGAGGGGGGCGCACCCGGCCGGGGTCTGCCTCCAGGGACCCGGTGGGCCCATTCAACCGAGAAATAGTTGGAGCGTCCTCTGGGTTGCAGGTGATTCTTGACCAGGTCCTCCACAAAGAGGTCCATCGCGGGCCCCCCTCTCCCTCTGGCACTCCCACAATGCGAACGTTGTTGCGACGGGAGCGACCTTCGTAATCGTCCAGTTTTGCTGCCATGCCCCTACTCTCCATTTCTAGCTGTTTCACTTGTTTTTTCAGGGCTGCTGTGTCCGTATTCAGCTCAGTAGTTGTGGTTTCTACCTCAGTCACCCGGGAGCTGAGGTTTCTGACATCGGGGCGGATTAGTGAGAGTTCAGTAGTAACTGTGTCTATGCGGGACTCCAACGACGCATGCACCTTATTGAGTGTAGTCATGATATCTTCTAGCGTGACCTCTTTTCCTGTCGTGGGGCCCTTGGAGGCTGCTGCGTCAGCGTCTGCGCGCTCGTGCGGATTTTGGTCAGGTTTGGAGTAGGCATATTTTTCCAGCTTGTTTTGGTGGGTCACTCGTGGGCCATGACCCCCCATTGTGTCCTGTTCTGCAACAATGAGCAGCAGCCGCTAATTGCCTGCCGGTAGTACTCACCGCCGCCTGCCTGTGCTATCCCTCGGTGCACGCGGCCTGTCGGGTTTCCTACCAGCCGGCTGCTGTTGCGGCGTTGTCGGTGGGAAGACGCTGAAATTATCTGTGCATAGGCCTTTTTAAATACGCCTTCCTGGGCGACCTACGGTCTTTGGCCACCGAGGCCCCCAAAGCAGTCAGCTCCACAGGTGTCTGGGGGAAGGATGGAGCCCCCGTCCTTCCGTGGGGAGCCGTCGTGTGGCGCGCCTCTGGGCGGGTGTCTGAGGCGCACGATAATTCCTCCCTGCGGGCCGGCTCTTGTGTGCGAGCCCCACTGCGCAGCGCTATGATCCGGGACGCTGCTAGATCCCGGTGTTCCGGCTGCCAAGCTTGTGGGTCGTGGGGATCTCCACCATGGGCCACTGCGATTGCTGTTTGGACCCCGATGGGCCGTGGCGTTTTCTGCCGTATGTTCGCTGAGGCGACCTCTATTCTTGACTCCCAGCCGGGAGCCGTCCGGTGCCTGCGCTGTGTTTTCCCGCTTCTTATTTCAGGGTGAGCCCCCTTTGCGCACTTACTTCTGCTGCAGGTGCCGCTTCCGACCGGCCGTCGTGGCCTGTAGCTAATGCGGGCGGTGGGCCCCCGCGCTCCACTCCCTGCGGGTTCCGCCGCCTAACCGGATGTGGGAACAGCTGCTACGGAGCCTCGGGAGGGGGTCTCCAAGGTGGGAATCAGCCTGTGGCGTACTGTGTCTCGCGACGCCGCGGGACCGCGAGTACTGGAAGCGGTTACCGGGCACAGCTGGTAATTGAGGCCCCGGTTGCTGCGCTGTCACAGGCCACGTCTCGTACTGTTGGCAAAGTCGTGCGCAGCCGGCGATTTTCTGCTTCGCAGTGGACCCAATAGGTGCCACAGGGGTTCCGGCGCTTCCACTGTCTGCTCTGCTGAGTTTTGGGTACGGATAATTGTCCGGATATTAAATTCAGCCTCCGGAGGTCCGGAGCTCTTCTAGGCAGTGGCCATCTTCGTCGGCTGCCGGCCACGCCCCCCTAGGAATCCCAGTATTGATTGTAAATTTTTTTATGAATTTGGAGGTTGGAGCAGTGCACACTTTTCTAAAAAGTTAGCTGCCAGACTTTTCCCTTCACTTGACAGCTCATATCCTAAAAACAGGACATTGAGGTGGGCTATTTTTGATTGAATTAAATTTGTAGCCCTCAGAGGCGAATCCCATAATTATGGTGCTCACCCTGGTCAAGTGTCTTTTTAAGTCGTCGTCCGTCAGAGAAATATCATCCACATAGGACAATGCTTCCTCATCAAAATTTTGGAGTAACTCAGTTACTCTTGCTGAAAATACCCCCAGGCTATTCTTATACCCTTGAGGGAGATGACAAAATTGTCGCTGGGTCCCCAACGCTGAGAATGCGGTCAAATACCTGCTTTCAGGCGCTATATTTTGGCAGAAAAATCCATTTGAGATATCAAGTGTAGTTTTGTATTTTTTCCACACAATGTTATTCATTAATGTAGCACTGTGTGCGTTTTGGACAGCGAATGTCTTAGTGCAAGTGTTTAAATGTCTGTAATCTAAAACTAGACGATATGAGTTGTCCGGTTTTGATACGGGAAACAAAGGATTGTTCATTGGTGAGGTGCATGTTTCAATCACCCCTTGGTATTCAAGTTGATCTAAGATCTCCCTGACCTGTTTTTTAGCTTCTTGCTTTATTGGATATTGTCTCTGTGCATTTGGTGAAACTTTTAATGGGATCACGTGGTGGGTTGAATCTTCATCCTAACCGGCATGATTTTTGTACAATGCTGGAGCTAGGGCAACTGCCCACTCCCGTGCATATGCATGTTTACGATGAATGGGAACGAGGTCGGAAAATGCTGGAAAAATTACTGTTTCTCCCCTACGGCGCTCCATAACGAATGCTGGCGGCCAATATTGTTCAGCTAATAGGATGTCATAACCAGATGATAGGTTTTCCCAAAAGAGACCTTTAACTTTCCTGGGCTTGTCCCCCTCCATTTGGAGTGTTATTTTGTGTAACTTATGTGGGACGCTCACCCTTGTATCTGGTGTTTCCACCGTGATGTAATCATTCAAGTCCGCTGTCACCAGAAATTCCTTCAGGTTCTGGCGAGCTATTGTTACTTCTGCCGCGCTGTCTAGCATCGTCTGAGCCCATTCCCCGTTCAGAAGTTGTGTCCTCAGAATTCTGGGCATGTCTGATCTTTATGCCTGCAACTTTCTTCTTCTTAAACTGAGGTTTTGATTTTGGCTTTTCTTCTTTTTTGGAAGTATAGTCTTGAGCGTGCTGTTTGTCTCTGGACTTTGTACACTCTTCTTTGTGTTCTGACCATCCTTCTCTCTGAGTTTTTCGTCGAGCCCTGAAAGGAACGAGAGGAACGCGTATCAGTATCCTGATACCTGTCAGGGTTCCTAATATTATCCCTATTCCTGAGGTTATACCTCTTTTCGGAGGGCTCCTGTGGTGGAGATCTGCCTTGGGATTGAGATCTGTTTCCTTTAAATTTTTGTTCTTTTTTATTTTCCCACTTCTTTTTAGAAGAAGCAGGTGTCTGCTTGGTAGTGTCCTTTTCAGAACTGCCCATCAGTTGTGGTTTTACTGCTTTCCCACCTAAACTGTCTCTGCCTAATTTGGATATGCAGTTTCAATTATTTTGGGTAGTTCGTGTTGTTGATCTATAGGACTGAACTCCCGTAGGCGTTGGCGGATGGCCACTGAAGCTGCTTCCCCCTTTATGTTAGCTAGTATTATGGCTGATACCTGGTCATAGTTACCTAGTAACATCATCCCTAAGTTTAGGGCAGGCTCTGCTCCGTACTCATTTTGTATTTGTCTCAATACATCAGGTACTACTGCTAATGACGGGATACCATGAGTTCTGGTATAAATGGCAGCAAAGACTGTACCGCAAGTGGTACAATCCTCTAATTGTGGTATTATCCCCATGGGCAAGCAGATTGTCAGCATTCTGTGTTTTTCATACGGGGTAGTATTCGGGAATACTGCCTCTAGCTGCCTTATTTTCTGAGCTACTCAGAATGGTATTTGTTCACGTTTCGTGGGCATTTTACCCATTACTGCGTGTAATGTTTGTGGAGTGATTTTAGTTGCTGTTCCCTGAGACTGAGTACCATTTGCTGCAACTGTTGCTGGTTGGACTGTGAAAGTCCTCATGACAAATTGTGTAAAATTTCTGTAGATTTTAATCAAATCCTTGTGTTATCTGAGTAAGTTTGCCTGTGGCATTGTGTCAATGTCAGGATGCGGTGTGTAAGCCGCTAATATCGGCCATGTTGCCCCCTCTCCTCCGAGCGGGCCTAATCTTACTCTATTTCTTATGTGGGGTAGGGCGCCTTTAAACCAGTATAGGTGTTCCTGGTACGTGAGTGGAACCTCTATGTCCTCGAACTGACAATATTCCACTGGTGCATCTCCTTCTGTATAGTAGTGAAATGTCTGTGTTCTTGCATCTGCTGCTGGGAATGTAACCCACAAATAAAATACCTCTGTTTTGTTTGATTCATGTGCCTCGATCACAAAAACTACTAAGCCACCCCTAGCTTGTAAACCATTTTCTAATAGTTTCAGGGTGACTGTACGTCTGAATTTAGGTGCAATTCGAATTGCGTTTAAATCTTCTTCTCCGACTGAGATGTGTAGATTTACTACTGGGTCATCTCCTGTCTCAGTCATTTTTGCAAAGAAGAAGTTTGTTCAAGGGAACTAAGATAAGGTGTTATGTACAATTTTAGGAACACTGTGTCCTTCAAGCTTGATTAACCAACAGCCAATAAATAGGATTTTTTTCACCTACTCAGCTGTGGCGGAGTTTGTGCCCACCCAATCCAGACGTCTCTGGTATTTTGTGAGTAGGGGTCTCTGAGAATTAGCATGAATGAACTACTCAGATTCTACTGTTAAATAAGTACCCAACCAACGTTGGCGACGCCATGTCGTGTAGTTCTTATATATAACCTATACAGAATCTGCGTGTTCGGATAACATGAACTGTGGGCTTGGTGGCAGACTGACTCTGAACACCCCCACCGAAAATGTTAGCCTGTTTGCATTAGCTAGCTCACAGTGCCACTGGTGTCTCCTCTTATTGGGGAGAGAATAGTTTCTGGCAACCTTAGAACATGACAACCCTGATCCCTCAGATCGTGGAAACAATATACTACTTTTCGCTCAGTCACTCGTGCTCACTTATTCGGTCTCAGAGAGTTACACAGAAGAAGCAGTCGGGCGTGTTACAATAAGTATTTATTGTACAGTTGTTCTTCTAGTGTAAAATAGATGTGCTGCAATAATTGTGAGACAGTATCAGATATATATAATCAGCAGTATAGTGAATACAAATGGATAGTACAGTTCTACCATTTTGCAATAATCATAAATGCATACATGGATATAAAATGCATGATAAAAGAAAGCGCGTACTCCTACGATGCCTGTCTAGATGTACCTAAGTGTACCTAGCATGTGAGTAGGTGTGAAGCCAAGAATCCCTCTAGGATTTGGTCGAACCCCATTACCTGGAGAGAGAGAGTGTGGGACCCCGTCCTGGTCTCGAGTTGGACACCCCGCAAGGGATGTGTTAGACCACTGTCAGCTGGAGCGTCTGCATGCAGGAGCCTCAGTGTCTCTGGTCAGTGTGTCGGCCTGGAAGTCTTGGTTCCCTCTAACTAACACTGGCAAGATGTGTGGTATTTATGCAGAAAGTATCTAGGGTTCCTTTGTCCCTTGTTTCTTGTGTTAGCCATTGTTGGGTTTAAGGATGACGTATGGGATGAACCTTGTACGTAGATATTATGCAGGTGGTGTAGCCCCAGCCTGGTTTCCCAGAACCCTTATGAATATTCATTCATACTGTTTGAGTCTATTGATGAAGTTATAGGACACTATTGTTCAGGGAGAAACCCTCCTTCTGTGCCCAGGACTAGAACTAGGTAAAGGTTCAATCCTAAAAGGTCCGTTACTGTGTAGTATAGGGGGGAAATGTAGGTGAAGGTGTAAGTTATTACCCGGGCCTATATTAGGGTACCTATATGAAACATAACAGTTGTGTGAGCGGCTGTATCGGTGTGTGGCTGGGTGTGTGAGTGGCTGTATCGGTGTGTGGTTGGGTGTGTGAGTGAATATATCATTGTGTGAGTGAATGTATCGGTGTGTGAGTGGCTGTAACAGTGTGTGGCTGGATGTGTGAGTGAATGTATTGTTGTGTGAGTGGATGTATCGGTGTGTGAGTGGGTATGTGAGTGGCTATATTGGTGTATTGCTGGGTGTATGAGTGTATGTATCAGTGTGTCATTGGGTGTGTGAGTTGCTGTATTGATGAATGGCTGGGTGTGTGGTTAGCTGTATCAGTGTGTGGCTGGGTGTATGAGTGGCTGTGTCGGTGTGAGGCTGGGTGTGTAAATGGCTTTATGGGGGTATAAGTGGGTGTCTGACTGTGTAAGGGGGTGTATGTTTTCTTAATTATACCCTGAGAACTTAATCTTATGGAACAACCCTGAAAGAACTGATTCGTAAACCATATTACTCCAATAGATGGTGCCATTTATCTGTATAAGAAACTATGAATTAGTATTACAATTTATAAAATTATAAATTAAACTTAAAACTTTCAAAAATGCATAATTTCACAATTTGAACAAATTACTACACATTTCTCATGCTTTAATGCTATGTTATAATAAAAATAACTTTTCATTTTCCCTTTTTTACTGTTCTCAGCTTTTATACTTATACCCTATAAATGATGTACTGTATTGTTAGACCTGGCACCATTGGCGTGGGTCTCCCTTCCATTTTTCGCTGTTGTCTCCTCTGTTTTACTGGTGTTAGATGCTCTGGGCGCTGTGCCACTGCCATTCAGTGTCACAGCACGAATGCTCCCTGTGTAAATATGTCTATGTGAATTGGTATATCCCTGATTGGCTTATTTGGTTTACCTGTTAGTCCCTAGTAGTGTGGCCTATGTGTACCCAGGGCTGGTAAACCAAATGCTGCTGGTGGGCCTGCAGCACTGATGTGTGCCACCACAGAAGCAGCTTGTAAAGTGTGTCTCAGACCTGCCACTGCAGTGTCTGTGTGCAGTCCAGAACTGCCATCTTGGCTGTGAAGTGCACTCACTTCCCAGCCCCTGAACCTTCCCTTGGCAGCCTGTAAGTCACCCCTATGGTAGGGTGCATTGTATGTGTAAGGTAGGACATGCCTTGGTGTATGTAGCATGTCCTGGTAGTGAATTACACCCCATTTCGTTTTTCACTACTGTAAGGCTACCTGTTCCTCATAGGCTAGAATGGGCAGTTTGACTATTACATTCTATAGTCCTAACTGACCCCAGGGACATGGTAGAAAAACGAATTTAGTATGCCTGAGCTCAGAATATTAAAATACATCTTTTAGTGAAGTTTATTTTTATATTCTGTGTTTGAAAATACCACTTTTAGAAAGTAGGTATTTTCTTGCCTAAGCCTTCCAGTGTGCTCTGCCGTTATGTGTATTGGCTGTCTGGTTTTAGAGGGGCAGGGCAGGCTGAGTCAGACCTGGGTTGAATAGAGAGATCTGCAGTTAGGAGTGTGGGGAGGGGTGGCTCCTTGACCTGAATAGGGCTGTGCCTGGCAAGGTGAATGCTGGCTCCACCTCCCACTGTGTGTCTGCTAGCAGACCCCCTCTTTCTGAAAGGAAGGATGCAGCCTGGTAAACAAAGTGCTCCAGGCCTGAGCAGAACTGGTTCTGGCTAGGTTCAGTGACTGGTAGCTTCTAAGAACAAAGCCTTTTGGGGTATAAATATCTGTGCTCACACCCCTACATTTTTTGTATTGCTTTTGGATCTGGAGAGGAAACTCTGTCCGTGCCACTGGAGGAATCTGCAGGAAGTGACTGTCCCTGTGCTGGTGTGTTGTTTCTTGCACTGGCCTGCAGCAGTGACCACTGGACCTTGAAGAAGAGGAAAAGGAACTTTTGAGAGAACTTTTATTTTTGTTACAGCAATCACCCAAGGGCTAGGAAAAGAGCTAGCCTCCTGCTGGAGTCTCAGGCACATCAGACTCCACCACCAACCTCCTGCTTCCTCCCTGCGAGGATTGCTATCTGCTGATGAGGCTCCTGTGAGTTCCAGGGCCTCTAGTTTGCATCAGAGAAGAAAGTGTTGGAAATCGACGCTAACGCATCTTTGCGAGCCGCTGCAGTCGAGAGCGCTGGGAAAATCATTGCGCTGCTGCCGCCGAGAGCTCGCAACACGAGACCATCGCTGACGCCCCTTTGCGAGCCGCTGCAGCCGAGACGCGCTGGGAAAATCATCGCGCTGCTGTCGCCGCGCACTCGCAACCCCTAAAGAAATCATCGCTTCGAGACATCGCATTGCGGACGCAGTGCGTCCGCCACTTTGATCGCATCGCACCGAATTTCGTCGCTCCCTCGCGGAGCGTCTTGTCATCGCATCGCAACACGATCGCACAGCGCAACAGGATCGCCGCATCGACTTCTCCCACGCGGCAAGAAAGTCATCGCATCGGCGGTCCAGCGTGCAGAAGTTTGTCGCATCGTCTCCGCACGCATCCCGCAGATCGGCGCATCATCCTCCCTTGCGGCAAGGATTTCATCGCATCGCCGGCCTCGCGTGCCGAGAATCATCGCTACAGCTTATTTGCGACATTTTGTTGGTTTTGCTACTAAACCCAGGTACTTTGTGAAAGAAAGGGTCACAGAGACCACTGCTTTGAACTTGAACCTTATTTTTGCAACCTTTGAACTATTTTTGACAGCCCTTCAACAGCTATCCTCTTTTTGACAGTATTGTGGTTTTTACAGTTATTGGTCTTGTGATAAATCTGCCTTTATATAAAGATACTTATTTTTATAATAACTACTTGTGTGGTGTCCCTTTGTAGTGTTCCTCACTGTGTTACTGTGTATGGTCATAAATGCTTCACACCCTGCCTCTGAGATAAGCCTACCTGCTCGTGCTACGTTACCACAGGGTTGAGCAGGGGTATTAAAGAGGGTAGCCCTCTCACTCTGACTTAGGAAGAAGGGTCCCTACTTGGACAGTGGCCAGCCATTGCCAACTAGAGACCCCCATTTCTAACATGTATAAAGAATCATCCTTGAACAGTAGGGAAACAACAGTCATAAAAACTGTATAAAAAAATAAGTGCTCAGTGTGTAAGTGAAAATAAGCAATGTTGTGCATTGCACTCACTATAATTTATTTAATGACCATTTAACCTATACTTTCTCTACTTACCCAAAGAAAGTTATGCTGGAAATGAGGTAATTTTCATTTGAAGTACTAGTACATATATAAGGCTCACAGCATAGGCAAAACCTTATAAAGACATCACCCTTTGTTGGCCGCATGATGTCATAGATCCTGTTAATGCATCTACAATAACGAGACTATTCCACTTTACAACTGTAATCATCCTTAGAACTTTGGTTTCAAAAACAAAAGATAGGAATTTGCTAACTTCCAAAGAAATCCTTGCTCAAATTTCAGGTTGCTAGCATTGCCTTCTGTCCATCGACTTTTACTTTTTAGATAGACAGTGTAATAACCAGATGTAATACTAACTCCTTGAGGAAAAATTATAGCAATAGTAGTATATATTTTCCCAGAAATAGATATTTGTCCAGCTGGAAAGTTAGTAATCTCTGTTTCTAATTTAGTCTTATCTGCTCTGCATCGTTGTAGCATTAAAATAACATACTTGCCACTTCTTGCTACATGTAAGGTTGACAGAAGATTTGTTCGATAATTTGGGCATACATTGTTTTGTGTAGCTTGTCTCCGCAACCTGTCAAAAGTCACAGTTTTGCCACCTGGTAACGTTAAATAAATAAAACGCTCCAAATCTATTTCTTTAGTTGATGTATATAAGCAATCTTCTTAGTCATGGTTCAATGAGTAACTATGCCCAAATAAAATGACCACAGGCTCTCTGCTGTGCGGCTGCCCGTGTAACGTGACGTATAACTGATGCTGCAACAGACAGCTGCAACAGACGCTGCCATGCAGCGCTCCTCATCGCGCACTCGGCGCTCGACCCGTGTACTTCCTGGAACTTGAACGTTTGGAGCAGCGGCCGCTTCACCATGACTAACGCGGGAAACTCCTGAAGAGCCCCTGACCCATTACGGGACCAAGCACCTTAACGAGCCCCAAGGACGCCGGTGCCGCTGCACCGGCGGCGAACACGTGGAAGAGCCCCCGACCCATTCGGGACCCAGCACCGGTTGTGGAAGGAAGCACGAGCTAGGTTTGGGTGCCCAAGCGGGTAGGAAACATAAGGGAGAGGGGGAGGAAACGCAAGGCGAGCAATCAGGAAAAGGGAGGTGCAGGGGTCCAAGCACCCGGCTCGCGGTAGCACTCCCCCGCCGGAGTCCACCCATACTAGCTCTACCAGCCCTACCAGCCCCACCAGCCACAGCCTTAGCAGGGGGCTAAACTGCATTTAGGTTGCTGTCACAGTCAAGTGGTTATTAGAATCGGTGCCAACCTGGGTTTTGGAAAGATTGGAAAAGTTTGAAAAGCGAAAGGAAAAGACCCGAGGCTTGAGGTATACCCAGCGTTTCAGTATAAGTTACCGTCAGCCAGCCATTGCACAGCAGAGGTAAGTGTTCTTTGTATCCAATGACAGGATACCTTTGAATTAAAAAAGTCAATTTTATTAATTATTATTGTAGAAATATTTACTCCAGATACTAGTCTGAAAGCCTGTAAAGGGTGGTGGAGACAAAACAGCGGAGCAACACATTGTTAGGAAGGAAGCCTGAGTTCCACACCCCCCAACTTAACCGATAAACAATCATATAAATACACGGGTTACGGAAGGGGTTCCTGAAGGATGGCACCAAGGAAACCAAAAGCATGTAATGCGCGAAAAGACCCCGACACATTGATCAACGAGTCTTCAGTTGTAAACGGGTCTCCAGCGGAGAGTTCAGGTAGCCCTAGGAAACGAAAAGAGGTCATCAAAGAGGAATACAAGGAAGAAAACTGTAAGTAATAATACCCAACCGGGAGTGAAAATGGGGGCGCTAGCGTCAAAAGCAATAAAGGACTTTGTGCTCAAGCACTTTAAGAGGATGCATACACCAGTGAGAATCCCGGACAAAGAACAGTTAAATGAGCATGAGGTTACTGGCTACCGTGCCCCAAACTCAGATGTATCACTTTTTAATCAAATAACTTAAGCAGAAGTGAACCCAATTTTAAACCTAGACTATCTTCATCACCACGGATTTTCTCCATGACCGGCGACAAAGAGCCGGAACTTGATGGAAATGCTTCAAATGAAATAAGGAGTGACCAGAGAGATGATTCGGACCTGGCGATACAGTCTAAGACTGATAAGAGCATGGGGCAATCTGTAAATCAAGGGTCTGAGCTCACAGAAGTGTTGGCACGCAACATTACATTAGGCATTGATATATCAGCAACACCCTCGGCCTCAATGTTGGACATAATGTTGATGTTGCAAAAAACCTTGCAAGGGTTGTTAGAAGTGACCATGTTAAATAGTAACATACTAAAAACCCATGAAATTCAATTTCAGAAAATTGTGGGGGAATTGCAAGGGATCAAAGGCCTAATGCTATCAGTAGTAAGACCGGTCCCCGACACCCCCGATTCAGGTTTGTGCCGGGGACTCCGAGCAAGTGGTTAAATGGCAGGAGGTGTATATCTCTAGATGCGCGATGCTGATTAAGAGATGGGGAGAACAGTCTCAGTATAGGCGCTATAACCACGGAGAAACTTAAGAAGGTTGGTGCAACAACAGAAGAAGTTAAAGGTCTTAAGGAAAGGAAGGGGTAAAGGGGGTTTAAAGAAAGGAAGGGGTAAAGGGGGTCTACAACGAGCAACCCCTCCAGAGAGAAGATCACCATCAAGGAGTAGCAGGGCAATGGGGGAATCAAAGAGCTCATCAAGAGTGGTGAATGTAGAAGTAAATTAAAAAAAAGGCCAATTAAAATCCACCTTAGAGAATAATAGGGATGATAAAATGGTTATAATACGTGAAAAACCCCAGGGGCAAAAGGATAACATCAGGAATTTAGCTGAAGGTGGGAGATTACCTAAAACAATAATTAGTAAGAGGAATAAGCAGGGAAGAGAGAATATTGGTACCACAACAGCAAAAATCAGTGGTAATTTGTGGCTACACTTCAAACCATCAGAAATAGAGAAGGGGAGGAAAAAAACAAGGAAGATCACACCCCTAAATCGAGCCCAACTTTTATATTCTTTCTCAAAATGCCCAAGTTTGAGAGAAATTGGGACAAAGGATCTGAGGCAGCTAGGCTTCAGCCACAATAACAAAGGGAAGGAAATTACTAAGGTGCTAGTGTACTCAGGGCTGGTAAAGGCAGCTATTGTAAAAGCCGAAAAGGAGGTACTGAAAGAAGGAATAAGGCTAATATCAGAAGTGGAACTGGAGGGGGGTAACCAACAAGGCAGTGCCTTTCTGAATTGCCATGCAGGGTTAGGGAGAAGGCAGGTAAGGCTTATAGCTGGGGAGGGTGGGGAAATAGAAAACATCAAAATAGCCGTTGAGAACCCAGAGACTAGTAAACCTTGGGATAACTGGAGTCTAGTAAATAGTTATCTAGACCCACTCCAGTGGGATCGTAACGAGTTTGATTGTCTTAGCGAAATAGATTAGGAAACTGGGTTGTCGCATAGCTTGAAAATTATATCATGGAACGTAAATGGGCTAGGAGGTCAGACTAAAGTCGAAAGTGTAAAACAACTAGCCCAGTGTGCTGAGATTGTGTGTTTACAGAAAACATGGCTATGCGATAATACCCCTGAAATTGAAGGCTTTGTCCAACTTCACAGGCCACCTAGGAAAAAAAGGTTTGGTCGTCCCTCCGGGGGGATTATGACACTCACTTCAACCAGGATTGCGAAAAACGTGATGATAATAAATGTAACATGTAAATGGTTGCTGGTCTGTAAGGTATCCCCTCTGGTTACAGATAGGAAGTGTGAATGCTTGGTACTTGTGAATGTCTACATACACTGGGGTTCCCACGAGGAGTATGAGGTGGAAATGAGGCACTTTAAGGAAGATATGGATGCATTGTGTGAAAAACATGAGAGCGATCTGATTATTGTAATGATAGATTTCAATCATAAACTGAACCCAAAAAACTTGATCCCTGGTTTAAAGAAGTACTGGGCTCATATAATATAGTGCCAGCTGACTTCCCCAATTGTATCTCTACTAGACAAGATGTAACATTGGGAAAGTATTTGGGGTCAAAGGGGTTGTTTAGTTTAAATGGTAGGTTGGAAACCGACGCTCAGCCAAACAGACCTGTAGGATAGGCACCCAACACTGCCACATTGATTGCGTTTATCCATACATGGAACTTCGCATTAGTAAAAGGGTTCCAGGTAACCCAGAGTGAAGGCAGCGATCACAACGCCCTGTATTTTGAATTATCTAGGGGGTGAATAAGCCACCGGGAAATAGTACTTCCCCAACAAATGGAGTACCTTAAACGCCTGACCACAAGATTAACAAATGAATATATAGAAAAATTGGCTAGCTTCCAACAGCATTAAATACGGAAAGCGAAAGGGATCAGAAAGTGGCCTGGTTTGAGGAAACTATAGAACATGTTGTACAATGCCTCAGAGTATAATTAAAAAGTAAGAATGTTTGCCCTAGTGACAAGCAAACAATACAAGGAAGACAATCAAGGTGGTTCAATCTGGAATGTATGAATAAGAAAAGATTAATAAGGAGAGAAGAGAGAAGCCTAAGAACAAGATATGACCAGGCAGACTGTTAAACCTGATTAAACTGAGAAAGGAATATAAAACGATAGTTAGGAATCAGAAGAGGATTTTTAAAGAGAAATGTTGGGAAAACCTGCTGGAAACAATCGAAGCAAAAAATATACGATAGTTTTGGAAGCTGATACAGGAAGCCTCCGAACAGTCCCCCGGGGCTTTGAGCTGTGTAGTGGAAGAATCAGCATGGGAAGAGTACCTAGGCAAACTATATGGGACAAATGAAGTGTCTGTAGTAAGTAAACCTACACAATGGGGAGGGGTTGACGAAGACTTACAAACGCTCTTTACATTAGAAAAGGTAAAGGATACTATCAGAAAATTAACATTAACCAGTGCAGCAGGACCCGACAACCTCCCCGCCATCATAATAAAGTCACAGTTAAATTGGTGGGCTGAATTCCTATACCATATGTTCCTAGCCATATTAGACTCTGGTCATATCCCCAAAAATTGGAGGGGCAGTAATTAGACCAATACATAAGAAGGGAGATAGGAAAGCCCCGAAGAATTACAGACTGATTAACCTGCTGGATATTGGTGAGAAGGTTTTCGCCAAAATAATCCTGGGCAGACTGAAGGATTGGGTGGAACAGCTGTCGATCGTGCCGGTGGAACAAGGAGGCTTCAAGGAGGGAGACTACGATTGACCACTGTTCTGCCCTATGGGCGGTGACGCGGAAGTCTATGGAGCAGCGAGGAAAGTTATATATTTTATTTTCCTCATTTGTGCAATAATCTACCAGAAAGCAAACAAGAGGGGCTTCGCACTTCTCTCCGAGCGGTAACGTGGCGAAGCACGAATCCCCAGACTTCCTGTCCCTTGGAGTCCAGACGGAGAAGGACTGAGAAGGACTTGGGGGCTCCAGTTTTAAACCATGTACCAAGTTATCGCAGAAATTGCTTAATCATTGGACATTTTGGATCAGCCCTTGCACAATTGAATACCTTAGTACACCAGTGAAAATAAACTAAACTGAAAAGTTCTGATCCCAAAAATCAAGCTTTTTTATGCCCTCCCTGCTCTCATCTAACATACGCACCCTTCGTATCGAGTCCAAGCATTACCTCTTTGAAGGGGGATGCAGAGTTATCCACTTAATGCAGATCTCACGCCTTGCTAGTAGAACCAACATAAACAACAGGTTTCTCCGCTTCCTATCCAACCTGACCCCTGACTCCTCCTCCTCCTCCTCGTTCAAAACCCCAAAGATACATAAACTCATTCATACCTCCAGGTTTACACCCAATACAGTTGTGAGAACCAGGCTTACATCGTGCCAAAACACCTGGAGGCTGGGGCAGTGGAAAAACATGTGAAGATCATCTGCTTCTTCCTCCCCACACTTAGGACAGCTCTTGACCACCTGCCTGTTCATCTTTGTCACCTTTCTCGGTGACCAATAAGCCCTATGTGTCGTAAACAGATGTTTTTTTCTGAGAGAGGCAGCACTAACAACATACCATAACATAGACATCGATACTTGCCAGAGATTCTGTATGCCTCCCGACGATAAGTCTTTCCTCCAGATTTCTGTAGGAAGGACAAACTCCTCCTCTCCGGCAAGTACAAACAGGCAGTACCACTCTGATACCTCTTTCTTTTGTCCAGGACCCTTTAGAAAATTTCTCTCTAGGTCTCCATTTCCTGCCTCGTCCTTTGATAGTGATTTTGTCCAGCTAACCAGCTGATAGTACTTAAATCTGGAGATGTTCCCATTCGACAAAGATGATACTTGTTCCCAATCCACTAAGGTCTGTCCATTGAGTAATTGGTTCCATCTCGTTATCCCTGCTTCTGCTAACAGGGCTGAGAGTTTGTCTTTTAAACATTCAGGGGTTCCTGGAGAGGCCCATATTGGGGCATGACTGCTATAGTACGGGATTCGAGCTACCCTTCTGATTTGAAACCATAACTTACAAGCTGCGTGAAGAATCTTTAATTTCACCTTCTTAAAGTATTTCGGATGCCCTAATTTATACAAAAACCCGTCCCCTCTGACTTAATCATGGCTTGTAAGTACGGAGGATACTTTCAATGATCCTGCATTAAAATTCTCATTGCCTTAAACTGAAAGGCCTTGCAGTACTGGAACATATCCGGAGTAGCAATCCCCGCTGTTGTTTCCCCCTACAAGCTTCTTCCACACAATTTTGGGAGCCTTAGAGGCCCAGATAAAACTGGTAAAATCTCCCTGTAATTTGTCAAACCAGGCCTTCTTAAATTCTAGGGGTATTGATGCGAATAGAAAGGTAAGCTTAGGTAGTATTGTCATCTTCAGGATGTTTGACCTGCCTAAAAAAGAGAGTGGAAGCCCTGCCCAGATCTTAGTAACCTCTAAAACTCACTTACTACCCTCTCAAAGTTCAAACATGCCACATCTTCTAAATTTTTATACACCTTGATTCCTAGGTATCCCTTACCAGGGGGTTATTACTCTGAGAGTTCCATTCCATCACTTGCGATTCCTGCCAATTTATTTGGTAACCCGAAACCTCCCCGAACTTGCCCAAGATCTCTGAGATTATTGGTAAGGAGAGTGACAAGTTAGTTGTAAACACCATCAAATCGTCGGCGTATAGGGCCACCCTCTTCTCCCATCCCTGGAATACAAATGGGAGAATTTTCTGACTAGCTATACATTTATTTGCGAGGGGCTCAATATAGATGTCAAAAAGAAGGGGAGAGAGAGGACACCCCTGTCTTGTACCACTTGATATAGCTATCTTTTGGGTAAGATTCCCGTTCACCAATATCCTGGCGGAAGGGTTCTTATAGATTGTTTTCAGAACCCTACACAAGGCTGTCCCCAGGCCGCATCACTCTGTAACTTTATGCAGAAAAGATCAGCTGACCCTGTCAAAAGCTTTTGCTGCATTAAAGGTAATAGTTGCCAGGGAGAGCCCGTTTTGAGTTGCTATATCAATCGCCCCGAGTAACTCATGTGTTAACTCATGGATCTGCCTGCCCTTAATGAAACCCTTCTGATCCAGATGTATGAGATCTCCTGTGACTTCTCCTAATCTCACTGCCAAAATCTGAGTAAAGATCTTATAATCACTGTTCAGCAATGAGATAGGTCTATAAGACTCACAAAAGTCAGGATCTTTCCCCGCCTTATGTAAAAGACAAATAGTGGCTTCCTCCCAGGATGTCGGTATTTTCGCGCCCCCAAGAAAAATTAAGTTAAAAAGGCCTGTCAAAAAGGGGGCAATCTCCTCTTTAAGGGACAGATAGATCTTATTTGGGAGAGCATCCGGGCCAGTCGCCTTCCCCCTTTTCAATTTTCCTATTGCCCCTACTACTTCTTCAATTGTTATTTCTGCATTTAACGACTCCCTTTGCTCCTCTGACAGTGTTGGTATTTGCAAATCTTCAAAATACTTCTCGACTTGCTCCTTTGTCGCACCTTCCTCTTCTGTGTATAGCGTTTGAAAAAACTCTGTGAAGGCCCCCTCTATCTCCCCATCCTCGCACTTAAGTGCACTTTGCCCTTCTACCCTGATGGCTGGAATTTTATTCTGGCTCTGCTCTGTTTTTAATTTGCCGCACCCCTCCCCATATTCATAGTGCGCAAGCTTGCTCACCTCCCACTTTCTTCTAACTATTCCCTCCAAAAGACAAGATAACTCTTCCTTCCTTTCCTTCATTTCCTCCTCAAGCAAGCTAACACCCTGGTCCCTTGTCCTTGACCCTGCTTCTTAACCAATCCTTCCAGTTGTTCCAACCTAACCGCCAGGGACCTTATTTTACTCCTGGAAGCCTTGTGCTTGAATGCAGCCATACCAATCAGCCTCCCCCTTATGACCGCCTTATACACATCCCAGACCGTCTGCGGTGCAGTACTCATGTCATTTATATGAAAATATTCCCTTGTTATCTCCTTCAACTGCATCACCACTTGGTGATCTAGTAATAGAGCTCTATCCAACATCCATCTTGGGGGGGGGGGCCCTAACCCCCACCTTCAGTTCCAGACAGACCGCCGAATGGTCTGACAAGTGGGCTGGCAGATGTTCCACCGTACTAAGCATCCTACTCTCTCCTTTTTCCACCAGAAAATAATCAATCCTTGAGGCGTGACCATATCTCCTATTCTTAAAAATATACTTTTGATCACCCACCCCCTTCTCTCTCCACACATCCTGCAATCCAAAGTCCTGCATGCAACATCTGAGCACTGACCTCATTTGAGGTAAGTTTGACTCTATGGATGGCTTTATAATTGGCCACCTATCCTTCCTATGGTCTAGTAGTAAGTTAAAATCACCAGCCAAGATTATGGGGGCAGTAAAATCCAACAATTGGTTATACAGGTATTGTAACAGTGAGGGGTCATCCATATTCGGCCCATAATAACCAGCGATGATGGATGGTTTCCCCTGGATCTTGGCTTTAACTGCCACCCATCTCCCTCTGAGATCTGAGTAAGCCTCCATTATTACTGCTTTCGCTGCTTTCTTAAATATGATAGCCACCCCCTTGACACAGAAGTTTTGGTTAGTACATATCGAAACATCCACCCATTTTAACTTCTTTGTTGTCTCCTCCCATTCCGATTTTAACCAATGTGTCTCCTGCAAGATAATAATCTCGCTATCTACCACTCGCAGATATTCCAATATCTTGTGCCTCCTCCCCCTTACCCTCAACCCATTAACATTCCAGGATAATATTCAAATCGTCATTGAGATTGGTATTGATGTGCTTCAGACCCTGCTTTCTCCCCCCGTCCACAATCACTCTAAACCACAAATTTGGACATATTTTTTCTTTTTTTCCCCTATATGCTCTCAACTCCCCTGTGAAAAAGTGTGTGTTAAAAATGTGTGAAAGCCCCCCACCAACCCCCCTGGAGAACCCTCCCATCTTTCCTTGGGCTGAACATGTTCGCCCTTCAAGGCCCTGCCTGCTCTGGTCCCTATCCTGCATCTTCTACTGTGGCTTAATCTGGTTTATAAATGACTCCACTTCTTTGGGGATCTCTGAAGTTATGCATCTTGTTTTGCCACATAACTCTTAGGGACGCAGGGAAACGCATTTGTGCTGTTGCCCCCAACGATTTCAGTTCCTGAATGAATTTGCCTAACTCCCATTGGCGATCTTGGGTAACCCTGGAGATTTCGGAGCGGATCCTAAACGACCAATCATCTTTTTTGTATATACCCGCCTTAAGAGCCTCAGCTAAGATCCTCTCCTTTAGAGAATAGGACTGAAAGTTAATAAGAAACGTCCACTGATTTTTCCTTGCCCCAGAACTCCTGAAAGGGGTCTCTATGAGCCCTTTGTATATCTTTCTCCAGTGCTGATAGATCTAGACCCGGAATAAACTCACAAAGCAGATTCACTAAAAACCTTTTAACACTTTCACCTTCTTTCTCCTCCGGGATATTTAACAATCTCAAGTTATTCCTTCGGGCATTATTCTCCAAGGACTCCATCTTGTCCCTAAGATCCTTTTCCCTTGATTTTAGTGCCTTTATTTCCTCTCGGTTTTCCTCTACTTCCTTGCCAAGATCCGTCAATGAGGCCTCAACTACTGCCACTCGATTCATCAGGGAGGTCATTTTTTCCTCCAGTGCCTCACAAGACTCCTGAATCTTGCCCTGGTTTCTCTCAGAGATGGCGAACTTCTCTCTCATCTCTAAGATCATGGACTCCATAAGTTTTTCCACCCCAGTAATTGATACAGATATCTGTTGATCCCTCTGCATACTGGTTAAATTGCTGGGGTTATTGTGGTTTGGGGTCGGATGTTTGCGCCGGCCTTGGCTTTGTATGCCGTCTTGCCCCCCATGTAATTCCGGGGTTGAGGGACTCTACCTGAGTCCCTTCCTGAGACACTTCCTGATCGCTCATCGCCAGAACCTGAAACCTATTGCTGAGCGCAATACTTGCCTCCGCAGGTCCCCTGTGACTCTCTTCCGAGGCAGGGTTTTTTCCAGGGTAATCAGTTCACTAGCGTCAGACTCTGGGGAAGGAGAAGGGAGCCTGGCTTGCACCTCAAAAAAGGAGCGCAAAGATGGTGTGATTTTAGGCTTAAGAGCCTTACCCTTCTCCTGGACAGGGCAGATAGCGGTGGGGCTAGAGGTTTAGCGTACCCCCCCTTTTGTTTCTGGGAAGTGTATACTGGTAGCAAAGCTGCACTTTTAATTGGGGAGATGATGGTGAGAGGGATGCCTAATTTTCTTGTACATAAACAGTAACTTATTCCCTGCTTCAGGTTCCCCTCCCTCTGTTGATGGGTTTGTACACTTTCCTCCTTCTCCTGTTTCCTCTGATCCCCTCCTTCCTTCCCCTTGTCCAAATGCGAGGCCCGTGTGCTTTTTCTACGCCCCGGGCACTTACCGAAGTCATGCGCGCTGACCCAGCCCTCTTCCGTGGTGCAAGATGCTGCTTCTCCCCAGCGTAGCTTTTGCCTTCCACTGCCCTCTCTGTCAGGCTTCTGTGCTGGCTCTGCTGTGGTTCTGCTCCGGTGAGACTAATCGCTCCCCGGAAGCAAATCCTTCCCAAAGCTCTCCTGGACCGCCTTGCACCGACGGCTGCCTCTGCCAACCTTGGAGAGCCTTCCGGGGTTTGTTCCTCTGCAACCCGCCTTCCCCCGCACTGTGCCTCCAGGGCTCCTCGCATCGACGCCAGGATGCAGATTTTTGCAGCATAACCCGCAGAGGTAAGTTTTGCAGATTTTTTCACCGCCCCGCGGTGTTGTCAAGATCACCTCCGTGTCCCCCGCATGGAGTGGAGTGCCAGATATTGCATGCGCGTATCGCGCTTAATCCCCAGAGCAGGCAGGGAGCTCCTGACCGGACCTTCTAGCCGGCCTCCATGTTCTCCTCAGTTCAAAATCCCTCAATCTTTCGGGTATCGAGGAAAGTTATATTGCTGCTTTGTAGACTTCTACGCGGCATTTGACCTGGTTGATAGGAGATGCCTTTGGGAGTCCTTGGAAAAATATGATATCCCAGAAGGGCTCCTGTCTGTAATTCAAGAGTTACACAGTCAGAACTGGGCCCAAGTCATTAAGGATACGGCGGGGGCCTTGACACCGAAAATAGCGATTAACAACGGCCTTAGACAGGGCTATGTATTGGCTCCTCTACTTTTTGCCATATTCTTAGCAGATCTGCCAACTACTTTGGCGGTGGATAGAAGTGCTAGTCCAAAAATGAATGGGAAACAACTAGCCTGTCTACTGTACGCCGATGACTTAGTAATCCTCGACCAGACAGAGATGGGCCTACAGAGGAAGTTAAATGCATTTAGTGAATATTGTACGGCAAAGCTATTAATTGTAAATATGGATAAAACCAAAATCCTGTGTTTTGGAAAGAGAGACCAGGGGTTTAATTGGTATTTGGGCCCAACCAAATTGGAAATTGTGAACGAGTATAAATATCTCGGTGTCTGGTTTGACAAGTCTCTAAAGTGGTACACACATCTAGAGGCCCAGAAAGCCAAAGCTCATACATCAGTGTGCGGGCTGAAAAAATTTAACCGCATTTATGGGGATATGTCCCACAGACCACTGATAAAAGCCTATAATGCTATGATACCCCTGCAACTACAATATGGAGGAGAAGTACTCTGCTTAAGTGGTAAATGCAGTTGGGATATCGAGGAAGGGAAATGCATAAAACCGCTAATGTCATTACCGGGCTCATCTATGATCCAGGCAATTAGATTAGAGATGGGTATGACTTCATGGAATGTACAGATGCAAGTGGCCCTGTTAAGATTCTGGAAAAGATTGGGTACAGGAGAAGCCATGAAAGTGTCACAATGTTGCAAGAATGAGTCTCAGCATAGTGACCTAAAATGGGCCAAAGAGGTCAGAAAGAAACTGTTTACTGTCTGTGAAAACCTAAATGTGAGAATTGATCAGCAGACTCTACAAATAGAAGCAGCAAAGAGTGAACTCAGAACTCTAGGGAAGGAGATGTCTCGGATGGAAGACATGGAGTATTTGAGAAAGAAAAAATCTGTGAAATTCATGATGAATAGTTGGGTGAAAGAAATTTGGTATCCCTATCTGGATATATTACCTAATCAATGGCTCAGATCAGAAGTACTAAGGTTGAGAATCAGCATTAATCCTTGCATGACTAATGGGAGAACAAAAACAGAAATGATGTGACCTGACTGTAAATGTACATGTAGGTTGGGCACAAAATGTGACAACTTACATATTTTAATGGACTGCCCAAAATTGTTAGCTTTGCGGAAACAGTTTTTACGTCCCATCTTTTTAAAATATGGTGCCGCTTCGCGTGCACAAGCTATTAACTTCTTACAGATATGCCAAACCTTGAAATTGCAATAGCCATTGCGAAGTATATGAAGGCTGTAAAAAGATTTTTTATGGAGAAGGAAATGGATGGTTGAAAGGTAGGATAGATGTTATGAGGGCTATGGATTTTAGTTAACCTTTACCTGATATATACCTTTTAGAAATATATTTTAGAATAGGAATTTTTATCGTTCTTAAAATATTTATGTTTATTTATAGGCGTGTTTATTGCTTATGTTTGGAGCATTGTGTAACTTTGAAAGGAAGCATATGCAAAATCAGACTATTATAATGGCGTTTGCTAATGAATTTGTATTGATTTTAGAAAATTTTACATAGAGTGATATGTTTTTATGTTGTTTTAAAGACCAATGGTCTAAATAAACGTTACTTTTGACTGACTGACAAATAACTCATCAATAGGTATTTCCTCTTCCTCTAAAACACCAAACATCATCATTAGAAACTCCTTTGCATCCTCTTTAGTGTTTTGAGAACACTGTACAGATCCAGTACACACATCCACAGTGTCTCGAATTGCTGATGCAGAATGTACTTTAGTTCTCTCACTATGCAGAAGCTTCAACAAAACACACAGTGCAGAACATAATTCCTTGTGTTGTTTTTCTTTAATTGCATCTATAACAGGAGGTAATGCGAACAATGCATTTAGTACAACATTAGCATAGCAGTTGACACCAGAGGCGTTTAACATCTGGTAACAAATAATATCTCCCTTATCCCCTTCCCTGCGGGGGTAATTCCCCCACGGGTGCGGGGGGTGGGGGGGGTGAGCGCGGCGCCGCGGTGCTCGTGACGAGACCAGCTCGTCATGAGCCACTGTGGAGCTGTGCTCATGACGAGCTGGTCTCGTCACAACCCCGCCCACTCATTAATTCTCCCGCACAGGCGGGGAATTAATCCCGTGTGGGCGGCGCGCAGCCGTTATGACGAGACCAGCTCGTTATGAGCACAGCTCCACTGTGACTCATGAAGAGCTGGTCTCGTCATGAGCATCGAAGCGGTTATTCTCACTTTTTTGTTGTGTAACAACTTATTTCTTGTCTTTCATTCCCTTCTTTCCAACAACATGACTACACTGCTTTGAACGTTTCCACTTCCGACAGGTGAAACTGGATACTAACCTAAATGAGGAGCATAAAGACTTCTTCATCTGTTGTATTCTCTAACACAACTTGAATCTGCATTAATCAAATGAAACTAGATATAAACCAGAAAATGTCCTAACTCAAGACAAAGCTACATATGACATACCTTCCTTAAACGATGTACTACCAATGTTAATAATTGCTGCATCTAAACTTAAACTTTGTGATTTATGAATAGTAACAGCATATGGTAGACAAACTGGGAACTGTGTCCGCTGAACATATAACTCTTTCAGAAGCAAAAAAAAGTTGTCAATCTGATAAAATTTAATCAGAAGGTATTCCACGTCTTTCCTATTAGGAAAATTAATAAAATCAACAACTTTACCCATAGCACCATTTCTAAACCTTCTTCAGCTTTTAAATTTAGACACAAAATCACCCTACAGCTCTTGCATAGACTGAAACTTTTTTTCAAACCTGCGGTTCGTGAGATTTTTCTAAGTAATCCATTTTTGATTGCAACTTTTAATTTGGCAATACAGTCACATCCCCCCGGTGTTCCCTTTTATCTATTGCCTTCAGTTGCAAAATGTTTTCTTTCTCCAAATCTAGAAATTCTTTGTTGAAAGATGCACACTGCTCCAGTGTAGGCATTAGGCACACAATATGTTTACCTTCTAGTATAAGAGTGAACATTAGTTCTGCTGCTGCTTCTTGTCCCGCAAAGCACTGCACTTCCAAAATCCAACATGGATGATTTCTCTCCAGAAGAGTAAGAACTGGCTAAACCAAACCACAGTGTGGCTCATTTCCATTAGCTCTCCACCCCGTGACCTCTGCAAATTCTTGTCCTAAGCCTGCTATCTGGCTGGGGCACAGGTTGTAGGGGTAGGTACATCTGGCATTCCTTTCTGATCTGCTCTCTCTTTGAGCTCAGTTTGATTTACCCAGCCCCCTCTTTCTGACCTATCCTCTACAGCTTCAGAGATCTCTCCATCAGATAACCTCTGCTCCGGACAGGCCACTTGTCACCTAATCAAATCAGCCTAGCTAAGCCTATTAATGCTGACCAATCAGCAGAGACTACTAGAAGACTGGATTTTGGCTTACAGAAGAGAAAGTTCTATAACTTCTCTTCTGCACAAGTTATGATATATTCAACAGGGGCAAGTTGTTGATTTTATCAATACCAATCTTTTATGGTCTTGAATGATATTTTGTCTCCCTTCCTAGCAATAGTTATAGCTAAATAAAATATTGCAATGTTAGCCTATGGAGCTAAGTATCTACATTGGGGAAACATGAAATGGGCAGTTTTTCTCTCCCCAAGGCATATAAAACATATTTTATAAGGTCCCTGCTTATAGTTATGTGGCCTCCACCCCTGGGACGCCTAGGGGAGACCTTGGGGATGCCAAATATGTAACAATAGGTAGATTATCACTTTTAAAGTACCCATACCACCAAAGTCCAGTTTGCATACAATTTACTTTTAAAGACAATCTGCAAAGCCAGGCTGCCTTTAAAATGACAGCAGGCACTCAGCAGGGCACACATGCAAGTGCAGGAAATCTGCTGGGCCTCTAAACCATCATGCCTTATTATATACTAGGGATTTATAGGTAGTTTGAACCCCCTATCCCTATTACCTACTAGGGTTTTTTGAGGGTCTGTCAATACCAATTGTGATAATTTACTTTTAAAGACAGGCTGTAAGGCAGGCTGCATTAAAAAGGACAGCAGGCACACAGCAGTGCACACATGCAAGTGCAGGGAGTCTGCTGGGCCTCTAAACCTCCTTGCCCCATTATATACTAGGGACCTATAGGGTAGATTGCACCCCCCTAGCAATATTATCTACTTAGGACTTATAGGGTCTGTCATTGCCAATTGTAAGTGTACCCTATTACATGTACCTTTTTAAACATAGCACTGGCCCTCTGCCTGGTTAGCAGAGCCCAGGGTACAGTCAGAGTCTGTTACCACCAGTATCATTCAGCAACAAATGGGGGTGAACAGGGCAAAAGGGTGACTTTCTAACAACGATGGAAAGTAATTCCTTTCATATTGTGTGCAGCTAGTCAAGTAGGCGCTGTAACCACTAATGATAAATTACAGTCTGCAGTTTTATATTGAAAAGCAGTAAGAACTTGTATCCAGAACCTTTTACCAGTCCCAGCCTGAGCGCTTACATGCAACAGGAAAGGCTTGAATGTTGAACATTCACACTCTTTCTTTTCATGAAGCAATCCATGCTCAACTGTAGCTTCATTTCCATATATATTTCCATTTGCTCATCATTTAGTTGTGTAGCTAAATCAGATTCCGCCCAAATTCAAGAAAGAAAAATCTTGCACCTGCTTCTTCTCTGGAAACGCTCCTAGAAACTGGAACTCTCTGCCACAGGATCTACGTGACAATCGACCTTTTCCTCACTTCAGACAAAAGCTTAAACTCCTTCTTCTCAATAAATACCTAAACCCTCCCCCCTAAATCACCTGACTGGCCCAAGGCTCCTACCTCACACCCTCCAAATAAATCTGAGCGTCACTACCTTGGGGAAAAACTGTGCTTCTACACTCACCAACTCAGTAGCACCCTACCTTAACTACTCCGAACTATTTCATCTGCATATCCTATTGTATAATGTATTCTTCTTCTGTATACTGTTACTATGTACTTCTATTTATTCCATATGTGACTTTTGTAATTGCTGCTGTGCTAACTCTGTGTGTCTACTCTCCCCAACTATATAACACCCTACCTTAACTACCTCTGAACTATTTCGTCCACGTATCCTACCATATATTGTATTCTATGCTTAAATACGGTTACTATGTATTTTAATTTACTCCACATGTATCAACTACTTGTATCTCATGTAATTGCTGCTGTGATATCTCTGTAAAATGCTCTAATAGCCTCGGGTCAAGTTTGTGCTATACAAAACTTGATAAATAAATAGTTTCCTGTCTCGCTTGCTTCATGGCAGTCTCCACCTCATTCATTGCAATAGCAGCCTCATTTTGAATGATTGGTTCTCCAAGTGGGTCCTGACTTTGAAGTCCTGAGCTTTGGCTTCTTTGTGAACTGCCCTTTGCTAACTCAGAAGCATCCTGTTGAATTTCATCATTCAACATTTGCAAGTAGTTTGTAAATACTGAGCACTCAATGCTATCCTTTGCATCATTGAAAGAGTTCTCATAGCGCTCAAACTCTCCCAGTAATTCTGTTTCACAACGCCAAGGTTTTAACAGCTGCAAAAGTGCCAAATAGAAATATTCTCATTTTTCACCAGTCTGGCAACTCAGTTTTCTGTGGTTAATTGGACTGGCCTTGCAATGTGGCACCAAACGCCCATTGCAACCAACTACTGCAAATTTACCTTCATCTAAATATTTGGTCACATTGTTTCTGTATGTGTAGTAGTGGAGTACTTCATATAGAGAGGCATGTTCTAGATTTACACTCCTTTTTGGACAGTAAGTATCCAACATGTTAGTTTTCACAATGTTTGTGCTGTCTGTCTCAAACTCTGCAAGATATTAAATTTCTGGAAAAAAATTCAAAACTCGGTTCTGACTTGATGCTAGGCCTAGACTTTCCCAAGCAATTCCTTTCGACTTAGAATATAAACTAGCAGGACTCAACCGGTTACTTCATTCATAGGATACAATTTCCCTGTGTGAAAGCATCTTTACACTGAAGCTGTACAATTTTTTTGTTAGAGACTTTTCAACAGACATTTCTTCCCACAAATCTTTCATTTGTCTTCTGAGATTTTGTTATGTTTAAAGTAACATAATGAGCAACAGGTATAGAGTTGTCTGCCACAAACTGAATATCCATATTGGCATTCCACATTTTCAAAATCACAGGATTATAGTTTTCAATATATTTTGAAGCCTCTTTTCTTTTGAGGTTGTACTTGTTTTTTGGTGATTTACGAGTAAGTGTATGCCTCACTGCAGACATAAAACTGTTAACTCTTCCTTTTGAAATAACAGGCCTTGGGAATCAAAATTGACATTTTGTATAAAACGTTCCTTTTGCTCTGTACTTCTCCCGACAGTACTTTCCACATCTATGTGATTGAAAACCTAGAACTTGCTGCTTTTTGCCTTGTTACTCAGTTTATTTTGGAATGGTACATGTAACATAGTGCTCTGTGAAAGAAAGTACAGACTCATCTGTGTCTGTTACAAATTTTGGTGCATCTTTTACCCATGACAGCATGTGAATGTAAGGAGCACCTCTTGCTTGGTACTCATTTTGCAATAAATAAATCAGTAACTTCTCCAAGAGGCTGATTTTTTTGTTGCAGATGAAGGACAGCATGGCTTGAAATCTGTGGTTAAAATACCTGCAAACATTTTCAGGATCTAAAGAACAAAGGGGCCGATCACGATGGCGGGCGGATCGCCCCCGCTGGGCCGGCGGTAGTCACCGCCGGCCCGGCGGGGGCGATCCGCCCGCCATCCACCTGAATATTCCCACCGCCAAATCAGGATGGCGGTGGGCATGGGAATGGTACCGCGGCGGACGGAAATACCGTCCGCCGTGGTCCCGCAAGTCGGTTCTTTTCCGCCCGCCTTGCGGGACACGGTACAATGGGCCAATGGCCGCGGTGCCGTACAGGCACCGCCGTAGGCATTACGATGCCTGTCTTCTGCAGCGGAGATCCCGCCGCAAGAAGACAGGCGGAGAATGCCTTCGGGGGCCCGTTGCGGGCCCCCAGAGTGTTGGGGGGTGCACATGCGGGGTACCTATGGTACCCCCCTGCATCTGCATGTACAAGGTGGCAGGCACCGCACGGTGCCTGCCACGTTGTACATGCAGATGCACAACATGTATTTTTACATTGCGGCGGGTGCTGCTTGCAGCACCGCCCGCCGCAATGTAAAAATACGGGATGCGCCCGCCAGTGTGGCGGGCGCATCCTAATTCGTATAGCGGGACCGCTGCACCTATGGCGGGTGGTCCCTTTTGCCACTGCGATGGCGGGCGGACTTTGTCCGCCCGCATTCGTAATCGACCCCAAAGTTCTCCTTGTGTCTTCAATTCGATCCCTTTAATCTTAGAGTTTGCTTCTCTCAAAAAGTCATGAAAGGCATCCCATGCATACTCAGCACAACGCAGAGTTACAAATCAAGTTGGTGCACTTATATTTCGCAACATACACTTCAGCCCACCATAACGACGATACCAATACTCATTGGTCCCACTTTGGTGTGCCATCAAATTTCTCAAATTGTACTCGACTTTCTCACCTTGTCCATGAGTTTTGTCAATAAAGTCCCTTGCAGATATATTTTGTAGATTAACTCCTGTCTTAAGAATATAGTTCACAGTATGCGACTGTTCCGACAAATCACTTTCAAATAAAGATGGAATGCACATGAAATACTTTGTCGAAATCTAGGTCCTCTGAATATAATCTTGTTGACCTCTGCTCAGCTGCAAATATTTGCACAGGCCGGTCATCATACCGTCCGCCTACTCCAGTTGGAAATAGTTGCAGAAAACATCGAGCCTCTCAACATTTCTCCCACACACTCATTGGAGCCCCTTTAGCTTGGTTCTTCTGATACAGTTCAATCGCATCCCCCATAACCTCTTTTGAATGTAGGGAATGGATACTGTAGTGCTCATATACTTCTTCAGATCTACTTCTATCCACGTTTTCAAGCTGTCCACTTGAAGGCAACATTTCCTCCTCCATGCAATTTCCATGTGCATCAACTTCCACATCTTTATAGTACACATTATTGACTTTAAGAAAGAAAGTAGTTTTCTTTATCTTATTTACACCCACTAGTTCTTGCCAAATTTTGTTGGTTTTTGTGGACTCACCATTTTCTTGAATAATAAGGGGTTCTTCCAAATCTCTCTCAAACACCCACAGTTTCAATATTGTGTTCAATATTTAAAGGTAAGTACATAACTCTACCTTTAAGGCCTTTCTGAAGCTCAGTGGTGGTAGTTTCCCCCTCTGTGGTTCCATGCAAACTATTGCTTGAAAAGGGTGTATAGATTGTATCAGTATTGTTTCATAAACATTTTGATGTCAAAGATCCTCTGGAATTTCAACTACCTCTAACTTATTGTGTATTGCTCTGGCAGGCATTTTGTTGTCCTCTAATTTGGCATTTTTAGTTTTTCATAATCTCATCCCATTCTGCTCTCAGTAAATGTGTTTCTTGGAGGATTATGATTTCACTATTCACTAATTTTATATATTCCAGAATTTGTTGTCTTCTTCTTTTAACTCTAAGGCCGTTCATGTTCCATGACATTATATTGATCGTCGTATGATTAGCCATAATCCTTCCTCTCAGTCAGTGCACAGGTTGTCCTAACTTTCTTACATTGCACCTTAGGGCCCAGTTCTTCCTGACAGTTTGCGCAGCGGACAAGATTTTTTTTCTTTTTTCCCCCCATATGCTCCCACACCTAGTGAAGAAATTACAATAAAATTCGGTTTGACCCCCCTTCTCCCTCCCATCCTCCCTTGGAGAACCCTCCCTATCTTCTTTGGGCAAATTGTAGGTTGCCCTTTTCGAGAACCTTTCTCTCTAGGCGTCTACACATCTATTTTCCCCATGTTTCCTTTTCTACTTCTGCTGGACTTTAATTTGATCTATGAGTTTCCCCACCTCCTTGGGCTCCCTGATATTGTACATTTGATTCCTCCACATAATTTCAGAGAGAACGGAAAACGCATCTGGGCTGTCGTCCCGAAGGCCCTGAGTTCTTGCATGTATTGGCCCAATTCCCATTGCCTATCCTGTGTGGCTCTTGATATATCTGAGCGGATTTGAAAAATGCATTCCCCTTTTGTGAATGTGCCAGCTTTCAGGGTCTCACTGAAGATTTTTTCTTTCAGAACATAGGCTTTAAAATTGACTAAAATTCTCTGCGTATTTTTTCTTAATTTCTGTTTTTTATAAGGGTCTCGATGCACCCTCTGTATATCTTCATCTAACCCTGGGATAAATTCTTTCAGAAGCTTGATCACAAAACTCTTAATATTTTCTCCTTCCATTCACTTGGGAACATTAAAAATTCTAAGAATATTCCTTCTTGCGTTATTTTCTAAAGTCTTGATTTTATCCCTTAGGTCCTTCTCGTCGGTTTTTAGGATCTGAATTTCTCCCTGACTGGCTACCACTTCTCTCCCAAGTTTGTCTAGGGAGGTTTCTACCTCCAATACTCGATCCATTAATGTGTTCGCTTAGAGTGCCTCACACGTCCCTTGTAATTTCTCTTGATTCTTCTCAGATTTGACAAAGTTTGCCCTCATCTCTAAGATTAAGGTTTCCATCAATTTCCCCATATCTGATTGCTCCGTTTGTTTTTGTAGTTGCAACTGGGGATGTTGGACCTCTTCGTTCAGTTCTCTCCAAGAGATATCCGTCTGTAGTGGAATTTCTACCTCCGGTCCTTCCAGGGCTCAATCAATCAATCAATCAATCAGTCAATCAGGGATTTATAGAGCGCACTACTCACCCGTAAGGGTCTCAAGGTGCTGTGGGCGGAGTTAGGGCTGCTCCGAAGTCATCCGTAGAGCCAGGTCTTGAAGTCTTTTCTGAAGGCTTTCAGTGTTGGGCTTCGTCTGATGCTGAGGGGGAGTTTGTTCCAGGTCTTAGCCGCAATGTAGGAGAAGGATATGCCCCCCTTTCTGGCTCTGTGGATGCGGGGGATTTCGGCAAGGGCTAGGTTTGTGGAGCGGAGGTTTCTCTTGGGGATGTGGAAGGAGATTCTTTTGTTGAGGTATTGGGGTCCGGTGTTGTGGAGGGCTTTGTAGGTGTGTGTGAGCAGCTTGAAGGTAACTCTCTTTTCAAATTTCTCGCTAGAATTTGAAATCTGTTACTGGTCACCACCCCTTCCCCTGTGGAACCTTTGTCGTTTCTCTGCATGTCTGTGCCTGTATTAGTCCTACTTATATAGTCTTCCTGTAACCCTCCAGCTGGTGTGCCGTTAAAATCTTGCTTGGCTTAAACTTTGAAAAAGGAGCTTAAAGAAAGTGTCATTTTTATTTTTGCTCCTGTTTGTTTGTCTTGTACAGACTTGGATGATATTGGAGGCATAGTGGGTATTTCCCAGTTCTTTTTTAACCCCTGATTACCCACTTGGGTGTTAAGTACAGGTATATTAACAGGACTTTTACCTGTCATTTCTACTACTGTGCTATTTACAGCAAAAGTTCTATTTCTTAAGCAATTGCTAATCCCCGTTTTCCGATACAGTCCCTATCTACCTCCACCGGGGGTGTACATTTCTTGCCCCTTTTATCTCTGGGACCACTGACAGTGTTAGGTGGGGCTGTAGGGGCATGAACATTTCTCTTACCCCCTCCCCTGCCGCTTACCGGAGTCATACACGATTTGTTTTTTGTACCTCCTCGATGATCAGACCAGCCGCGGAGCTACCAGGGTCCGACACGCAGCTTCCACGGCCTCCTGGAGGCCCCCGAAAGGAGACCCGGGCGGCCGCTCTTCTGCTCCACTGCAGCTCTGTGGCTACCTCTGCCCACACGCAGAAGCCGTGCTCGCGCCACCTCGCAGGGCTCACATGGCACCTGAGGCACAGATCCACCTGAAACCAATGCTGCATGGGGAGCCAGTGCTCCGGAGGCGTCTCGGTCCAGATAAAGTCGTACGTTTCTTAATACTTTAATGATGCATGCTAGTCATCTAAAATGCATTGTTTTGGGGGGGAAGCACGCATGCTAGTGTGTGATTCTGCCTAGATCAGGTACTCCCGACTGAACTTCTCAGCCGGCCGCTATGTTCTCCTCCCCACTGATTGTATGGGTATGTAAATGGCTATGTACATGCCTCTATGGACTAGTAACTGGCTGTGTTAGTGTTTGAGTGTATAACAATGTGTACTACTGACTTTGTTAGTGGTACATACATAACTGCTATGTGGGTGTGTAAGTGAATGTGCAATTGCTTCTGTTGCTGTGTGACTAGGTGTGTAAGTGACTGTTTTGTATTGTAAATAGGTATATCACTACCTATATGGATAGGTGATTGAGTGTGTAACAGGATAAATGTGTGTGCAAGTATCTGTTTACCTAACTGTCAGAGTGCTGGGTATATGAATGGCTCTATTAGGTGTGTGAGTGGGTATGGCATTGTCTGTTTGGATCTCTGATTGACTATGTAAGTGTATCTATAGATAGCTATATTAATGTTTGAATGCTTTTACTGGTGTGTTTCTCTGTGCCTTAGTCACTGACTAGCTATATGAGAAGTGGGTACATAAATTGTTTTCTGGGACAGTAACTGAGTGGATCCGTGGCTGCCTCACTATGTAAAAGCAAGTGAGTACCTACATAAGTGGTCATGTCAGTGTGTAAGAGCATGTGTTAGTTTCTGACCATACGTATATAAATGAGTATAACTGGGCCTGGTGGCTTAGTGTACTAATGTCTCCCCTGTAGGGGCCTGTGTTTGATCACATTGTCAAAGGTTCAAATCCCGGTACATCCACTCTGCCTTTAATCCTTGTAAGGTCGATATATTCAGTACCATTGAATTCGGTAACAATAAACATCTGTTATTCAGCGGCAAGGTAGCCTTCTAGGTGAACATGTGCTTTACAAATACACATGTTATGTTATTTGAGGGCTTGCACGGGTGGGTGACTGGGTGTGTGAGCAGTTGAGTATATATGTCAGTGTATAAGTCCTTCTGTGGGTTCTTCACTGGATATGTAAGTAGCTGTTTGGTTGTATGACTGGGTGTGTTAGTGACTGTATGTGTGTCTAAATGGGTATGGAAGTGGCTGTATATATTGGTAACTGGCTCTATACTGAGTGTTTGGGTGTGTAACTGAGTGCAAGTGGCTCTAGTAGTGGTGGATACATAAGTGCTATATTGGTGTGTGAATATATATGTAAGTGCCTCTGTCTGACTGGATGTGTAAGTGACTGTATAAATAGGTATGTGAGTGGCTGTATGAGTGGGTGACTGGGTCTATAACTGGGTGTATGGGTATGTATGTGTGTGTAACTGACTGAGTTATGGGTGCATAAATCACTGTATAGATCTGTGAATGGGTGTGACAGTGCCTGTATGGGTGTGTGAATGACTGTATAAGTGGGTGTATAGGTGAGTAAATGAGTGTGAATAATGTTATGGGTGTGTGACTGAGTACGTCAGTCAGTGTCTGGCTATATGAGTGGTGGGTACATAAGTACTTTTGTGAGAGTGTAACTGGGTGTGTAAGTGCATGCCTGACTGTAAGTTGATGCAAATTACATACTATAAAATTACATACTATAACCAAGCACCCACATCAAATTTTAAACACATTCATTCATACTTGCTTAATAAAATTACTATACTTTCAGTATACCAATTCCTCTTTTCTCTTTGCTGGTCACTATGTTTTAACTTAATGTCCTCATCTAACCTCCCTTTTATTGTAAAGTACACATTACATTGCTCTCCTAATCTTGTAAAAGCATTTACCAAGGATTGAGTTTTGTGGGCAGTCAGAACTCCAGGAGTGGGCATAAGAGAACTATATGGTTAGGATATTTTATCGGTGCCATCCAGAAACACCACTGCTGGATGCCTTTTTGACATCACTTCTAAATGGTCACTGTTTTTAACCCTCTTCATGAGTTTTGTGAAGAAGTCCAGTGTGCTAGTATTTTTGGGTGGATCCGCGGATCCGCCGCAGCTCTCAGCGTGGCCCCCCATGTAAATTTGGGGCGGATCCAAACAGAATCCCTTTCAAGCATTGAACAATTTGTTGCTAATGCTTTGTATTTATATTTTACTTTATAAAACATCCTCAGTTACAAGCCAAATGCTCCCTAATAAGCAATGTTTGTTCAGTATTGTGCTGTTAAGTTTCACATTGCAGTCTCTTTTGTTCCCTCCCCCCACACTCTTTTGGCTCCATGTCTATAGTAACCATGTTTGGAGCACTCTCTGCTAGCACTAGGTCACAAATTCACAAGACTTTCTCTGAGCAGCATACTAGCTTCACATTAACTGTAGCAGGTGTGGTTGACTGAAATTCCAAGCATATCCCAAACCATATAACTTTTTTCTATTTCTCTAAAGCCAATCACAGAGGTAGTTATTTTTTTTGTTAAATTCACTACCTAATTTAGTTTCCTGCACATCTCCACCATTCAATCAAATATGTTATTTTATGTTGTAGGTGCTGTCCCACATTTTAACTCCCTTTCATGTACAAATCTGCCTCATTGTGCTGCAGCCTTCTCCTGTGTGCTACTCCTGCTTGTTTCCAAAATGATCACAGTCTGGATTGTGGGCCATAGTTTTGTGTTTTGGGCCAGAGAGAGTCCTAGAAAGAGTGGCATTGTCAGGGACCTAGGTTTACCTAATGTAGACATTTCTTGGGTTGACGAGAGAGGGTTAAAGCGGCAACAATTGTTACCTGCGGTTGATAGCATTGCGGACTGCCAATATCCAGACCTCATGATTGCCTCCACAGTGCACAATGCCTTAAGCACCATCAGGAAGGTAGGATCAGAAATCCTAATGAAGAATACTTTTGGTAAATTATTGACACTTTTCCCTCATACTGCCTTGGTGTTCTCCAACATTTGCCAAAGACAGAAGTGGCAGTGGTCAACCGAATTCTGTCCAGATAGAGAAATCCAGGAAACATGTAAATAAAACTGTTTCTGCTTTCCTCCAAGACCAAAACATGAGCTCTATATACCACAACTACTTACGGTTCGATATGGATGAAACCAAAAGCACACAAGTACTGAACAGCAACCCTTTTGGCTCTGCGACCGCTCCGCTGATCCGTTCCCAACCAAAAGCACTCATTTAAAACAACAACACATTTAATACAGTGAGCATGTGCATGGCTGTATGGGCCTGTGAGTGGGTGTATTAGTGATTTTGTGGGTCTGTAACTAGATGTTTTAGTGTATGAGTGGGTGTGTCACTGACTATGTGAATCTAGAATGGGTGTGTGAGTCTGTCAGTGGGTATGTGAGTGGCTGTGTGGCTCTGTGAGTGGGTATGTCAGTATGTGAGTGGGTATATTAATGGGTGTGTAGACATGTCACTGGGTGTGTGAGTGTTTTGAGGTTTCATGAGTGGTTTTGTGGGTTCGTGAGTGGCTGTGTGAGCGTCTGTATGGGTGGATTAGTGGGTGTGTGACTACATTTGAGGGAGTGTGATTGAGTGTATGAGTGCTTTTCTGGGTCAGTTAGTGGGTGTGTGAATGACTGTATAAGTGTGTGAGTGGGTGTGTGAATAGCTGTATGGGTCTGTGAGTACATGTGTGAGTGGATGTATGGGTCTGTGATTGGGTGTGTGAGTGGTTTTGTGGGTCAGTGAGTGGGTATATGAACTGCTTTATGGGTCAGTGAGTGGGTGTGTGAGTGGCTGTATGAGTCTGTGAGTGGATGTGTAAGTGACTGTATAGGTCTGTGAGTGGGTGTATGAGTTGCTTTATGGGTGTGTGAGTGGCTGTATGGGTATGTCTGAGACTGAATGTGTGTGTGAGTGATATGCAAATGCTTCTATGGATATGTAAGTGTGTGTGTGTATGTGACTGGGTGTGTGAGTCGGTATGTGAGTGGCTATGTGGGTCTGTCCGTGGGTATGTGAGTGCTGATGTGAGAGTATAAGTTAGTTTGTGAGTGGTTGTATGGGTGTGTGAGTGGCTGTATGAGTAGAAGTGTGGAGGTATAAGTTGGTCTGTGAGTGTGTTTTATTTTTTTTAAGTGGGACTGGATCTGCGGATCTGTCGTGGATTCAAATGGGGGAGCGCTGAGCGCCGCAATGGATCCTTGGATACTCGCTCATGGAAAAAAACCATTTTTGGGTAATTTCTTGCCCACGAAAGGCCCTTCAAGAACCCTTCTATCACACTCATAGGGATTAGGGTACCTCTACCCTGACCCATTCTATTAATTTTAACTTGTATATTTAGGCCCCGGGACCGTGCCCTGATAACTAAAATGGTGGGCGCAACTTTCCTGTCAGGTTGCGGTCAGCCATTTACGGCATTGCTGTTGGTGCATGGATTCGCAGATCCGCCATGGTAGATCCGTGTCCCCAGATATCTATGAATCTTTTTTCTTTAATAACTCCAAAACAACTTAACGGATTTACACCAAATTACAAAAAGCACTCTTTCTAAATCAAGATCTAGCTTTCAACCAAATTTCATGTAATTCTGTTCAGTGGTTCCGGCTGTAGTCGTGTTCAAAATCCCTATGGGAAATGCAAATTTTTTGACCCCCCCTTTTCTTGGCCCTCGCTTTACGGATCTCTCCGAAACTTTCTGGAATCGTGGATCCTCCACGAGGCTACGCGCGGCCCTTGTGTAAATCTGTGACGGGTAAGGGAATCTTGACGAATTTTGAAAGAAAAAAAAACACTTTCCGACCCACTCAGACACCCACACAGGTACTCTCACATCCATTTACAGTCTGACACAGACATTGACACACCCACTCACAGACCCATGCAGGCACTCACACACCCACTCATAGTTCTATGCTGGCTCTTTCACACCCACACAGGCAGTCACACACCCACTCACAGACCCATGCAGCCACTCATAGAGCCATGCAGGCACTCAAATATCCATTCATAGACCCACTCAGGCACTCATACACATACTGACAGACCTACACAGTCACTCACAAACCCACTCACAGACCCTCACAGGCACTCTTACACCCACCTACTCACAGAACTACTCACACACTGACTCACAGACCCACGCAGGCAGTCTCACACCCACTCACAGACCCACAGAGCCTCTCACACACACACTGTCACAGACCCATGCAGGCTCTGACAGACCCATTCCCAGACCAACACAGGCACTCACAATCCCATGCAGGTACTCACACACCCATTCACAGACTCATACAGGCACTTACACACTCACTCACAGACCTACACATGCACTCTCATACCCACTCACAGAACCACACAGGCACTCAGAGACCCACTGACAGAGCCATGCAGGCACTCACACACACACACACTCAGAAATCCATGCAGGTACTGACAGACCAACTTGCACACCCACACCGGTACTCACAGACCTATGCAGGTACTCACACACCCACTCACAGACCCATGCATCCACTTACAGACCCACAGAGGCACTCTTTCACCTACTCACAGACTCACACAGGCATTCACACATCTACTCACAGCTCTATGCTGGCGCATTCACACCCACTCAGCATCCCATACAGGCACCCACATGCCCATTCATAGAGCCATGCAGGTATTCACACACCCATACACCGGTACTCACTGACCCACCCAGACCTATGCAGGCACTTATAGAGACACTCCTATACCCATGAAGGCATTCACACACCTACTCACAGACCCATGCATCCACTTACAGACCCACTTACAGACCCACACAGGCACTCACAGAGCTATGCAGGCAGTAACAGACCCATTCACAGTCACATAGAAACTCACACACCCATTCATAGACCCAGACAGAGACTTATACACCTACTCATAGTCCCACTCAGACACTCACAGACCCTCTAAGAGACTCACTCACACACCCACTCACAGACCCACACAGGCACTCTCACACGAACTCACGGAATCTCACAGGCAGTGACAGACCCATTGAGAGAGCCACACAGGCACTCATACATCTCCTCAGATATCCATGTAGGCACTAACAAATCTACTCACACACCCACACAGACACTCAGAGACCCACTCACAGATCCATGCAGGCACTCACTCACCCACCCACTCACAAACCTATGCAGGCACTCATATACCCACTCACAGACCCTTGAATCCACTTACAGACTTTCACAGGCACTTGCATACCCACTCACACACCTATGCAGGCACCCACATATCCACTCACAGACCCATACAGGTATTCACACACCCACTTACAGACCCACACACCCACTCACACACCCATACAGCCACTCACACACCCATACAGCCACTCACATACCCACTCTCAAAGGTTACAGGTTGCAGTTTGGAAATAACATTAAAAAAAATTGTAGAAATTCACTAAAAAATCAAAAGGTTACAGGGATTTTATAGTTAAGAAATAGAATTTGAAAAAAACCTCATAATTCCCTGAAAAAAACAAATGTTACAGGGACGTTATAGTGAGACTCAGATTTCACATGCACAAAAACCTAGAAATTCAGCAGTTATAGTTACCTGATCTAACTATAACTTACGCCCCTGCAATGCTCTGCTTAAGACCTCACATATTACCAGGGCCACTCAAATTATGCGATTGTGCGGCAATTTTCTCATGACTGTAGATTTGCCGCATTTGCCATATAATCCATCATCTGCTACATAATTATGAGATTTTAACAAACAAAAATGTTTTGTTCCCAGCTCAAATGGTTTAAAAGTTAGTAAAAACGCAGCAACACGGATTGCAGCATTGTCGAAGGCCCTTTGCAATTGTTGACTGGTCACCTTTCTGTAGCTTATTGCTATATTTGGGTGTTAAACTGGTACTAATGAGGTACAACTAATGCCCAGACAATATTTAGAAGTTTAAAATTATAAAATAATGAAGTAATACTATCACAAAATGTGACACATAAAGCTGTGTAATTTGGCTTTTCTTGCCACATAATTTACTCACCCCTGCAACATAATTTGACCCTCCCCTGCAACATAATTCCAGTGGCCCTGCATATTACATCACTCATGACATGGTCAGTGACATCACTTATGACATCTCAAATGACATCATCCAGTGAGTGTGATTGTTTTCTAAAAGCTTATGAGTGTAAAACATATATAGTAAGGTACTACAACAGTTAAATTAATATACTTTGTGTACTTCTATTGAGTGATACTATTTCTAACAAATATTATGTGAGTGGCTTGTGACTGTGTATCCGTGTGTGAGTGGCTGTATGGGTGTTGAGTGGTTGTGTGAGTGGCCGTATTGGTGAATAAGTGGGTGTGTACGTAGCTGTATGGTTGAATAAGAGGGTGTGTGAGTAGCTGTATGGGAGAATGAGTGGCTGTATTGGTGAGTGAGTGGGTGTGTGAGTGGCTATATGGGTGAGTGAGTGGCTGTGTGAGTTGCTGTAAGGGTGTGTGAGTGGCTGTCTGGGTGCGTGACGATGTGTAAGTGGCTGTACGTGTGAGTGAGTGGCTGTTTGAGTGGGTGTTTGGTTAACTGAGTGGTGTGTGAGTGGCTGTATTGGAAAGTGAGTGTGTGATTGGCTGTATGGGTGAGTAAGTGGACATGTGGTGTGCTTGTATGGATGTGTGAATGGGTATGTAAGTGGTTGTGTGGGTGTGTGAGTAGTTGTGTGGGTGAGTGAGTGGCTCTGTTGAGAGGCTGTGTGGGTGAGTGAGTGGGTGTGTGTGTGGCTGTATGGGTGAATAGGTGAGTGTGTGAGTGACTATGGATGAGTGAGTAGCTGTGTGAGTAGGTGTATAGGTGAGTGAGTGGCTGTGTGAATGGCTATATGGATGAGTGAATGGCTGTATAGATGAGTCAGTGGCTGTGTGAGTGGTTGTATTGGTTTGTGAGTGGGTGTATGAGTGTGTGGGTGGATGTGGGTCTGTGGATGTAATCAGTGATGTCATCGGTAATGTCACTGACTATGTCATGAGCGAAACAATATGTGAGGTCATAAGCAGTACATTGCAGGGGCGTAAGTTATAGTTAGCTCAGATAACTACAACTGCTGAATTTCTATGGTTTTGTGCGTGTGAAATCTGAGCCTAACTATAACATCTCTGTAACCTTTAGTTTTTACAGTGAACTTCTAAGGTTTTTTTAAATTCTATTTCCTAACTATAATGTCCCTGTAACCTTTGTTTGTTTCAGTGAATATATATATATATATATTTGTTTGTTTATAGCTGACTATCCTTTTGTGAGATGCTGAAGAACATACACGTTTCCACTTAACAGCGATAGGGACTCTTTGCATGGCTGATTCTGGGTTTCTATTAAAAAGGGATTTTGTTTTGCTTTTAACGTCGGAAAACAACAAAGCGATTGTTGGATTGTTAGAGTTGATTTCAGAGCTGGTAATTACTCTAGGCTGCCATCCATTCCATTGTTTTTTGGCTCTGTTGCTCAGGCTGAAACCAGCCATATGCAAATCAGACTTGGTCCTGCTCCAGTAGGAACAGTCCATCCCAAACTGCCAGAATAGGTCCCCTTTGAGTATGAACACAAGCAGCCCCTGACGGGTTTCGGCCTATTTGGACCATCGTTAATTGGGTGCAACTTTAGTGTAGAACAGTGAGCATGGACCCACATCTGGGCTTACTTGTTATACTTAAGGCATCGCTCTGAGGAAACCAAAAAAGTAATGGATGATTACTTGAATTAATTGCAGCCTCTAATAATTACTGTTTGCCACAACCCAGCCCATTGTGTTTTTGCCCACTATGCCATATCGGGCACGAACTAGCAGATCCCTGAGTCTAGCACAACTGCCAGGCCAGGTCCCCTATGAACAGGAATATAATCAACCACAGATCAGTTCGGCCTATTTGCATCTCGTCAGTAGAGTACAGCGATCACTCAGGGCAAACCCAGTAGCAGGAAGGTTACCAAGAGAGCATCAAAGACTTCTTTGATTTGAACAACGGTACATCAGGCAATACAAGCCTTTAAGAGACTTCTAAAGTACATTTAAGAGTCCTCCAGTAAGAGCACTAGCATGGATCATGGGAGCCCGAAATAATGAATCAGGCTCTTGTGGGCATCACTACTGATGCTGGTGTCACAGTAACATCCTCACTGAACATTTTGCCAGCATTTAAACTATACTATGGGATGTTGTACTCTCCCCCCCGGATTAACTTTACTTCGAGTATTTAGAGAGTGTTGGGCTGGCCTGCTTGGAAGGTGAGATGCACAAGCTTCTTAGCTCCCCATTACAACTGAAGATATCAAGAGTGCTATCATTGGTTTAACTAGAGGCAAGGCGCTCGGACGCAATGGTCTCCTGGGGGAGTTACACAAAGAATATAAGGATATTTAGACACCCAAGCTATTGGAAGTATATAATGTGGCTGTATCCAAGTGGAGATTACCACCATCAATGATGGAAGCGATAAAAACCATTCCGCTGAAACGGGGATGAGATCCCCTATAATGTTTTTGTACAGACTGCTTTCGCTCTTGAATACTGATAAGATGATTCTGGCCAAGATAATGCAGCTTCTTGTGCTTCCTCAACAAGCAGGATTCATGCGTCAACAATCAACAGCTTTTAATCCACTGTGCAGTACTCACCCTCATCCTGATATCTATGTGAGGGAAGTTCTTGTTGGTATCTTTTTATGCTGATATTATGCTTTACATTCAGTAGTTAACATTACCCCCATTCTCAGAAATGTATTTAATTTGGCAGTTACTTTGGCTTGTTGATTAACTGAGATAAATCAAAGATATCCCCACTAACAGATAGTATACTTGTATTCACAGGAGACTATCCCCTTTGGTGTACAGCTAACAAAGTGAAATATTTACAAGTGTATGTGACCAGAGAAACAGTGGAATTCTTTAGGAGGAATATTTTAAAGACTTAGAACATTTAAAAACATGAATTGAATGTTGGATAGTGTTTCCTATTTCGTGATTGGGGCAGATATTGCTAATCAAGATGGTTGTGATGCCAAAGTATTTCTAACTTTTTGCAAACATCCCTATGCATATAGCTGTTAAATTCTTTAGACATCTTAGGTATCAAGGTTGATATGGGGGGAGGGGAGATAAACAGCTGAGGGGTCTACTGTGAGGTGCTTCTATAGCTGATGTTGCTGGTTGTTTCAGCAAATGCATACATGGGATCCATCAGGGGAAGAAACATCAGTAGAATGCAGCCTTACTCACCTCTGGGCTGTAGGTGGTTCACATATATGCTATATATAATTGCTCCAGCAGTGTGGTGTTAGAAGACACTAGAGATTTATTTTTAAATTACTCTAGTGTGACTGCCCATGAAACCCTTAATTACTCCCTCTGTCTTTTGTTGCACCATGCAGTGCAAGAAATGTAGCGTGGCTGTGCTGGTGCAGTTGACCTCTACACAATTTTATAGGTTTTACTTTTCCCTGTATTATCTGGTAGTTTAGCTCAGTTGTGAGTTTTGTGCCTCAGAAAGGCCAATAAGTGGTCATGGGGCGGAATTTAGTTACTTGCCTAATAATTATCCTCAATGAAAAATAAGTTGCCTGCTATGATTGTCCTTGCCACCCGTCTCCAGCTAATCTTGGGCTGCATGTGCCATATCTGCCTCGGGCAACTTTCTGTTGCCAATGTGGTGCCCGAGAGTTCTGTAGACCTTTTAACAGTTAACTGTGGGGGCTCCAATTAGCCTTTTCAAATCTTGCTGGCTTGTTAAACTGCTGGCAGTTTAAAGACACCAGCAGAAGAAGTCTACAACAGTACACAGGAGGACAAGTCTCATCAAACATCAATATTTTGGCATACTCACATCTAAATAACAATGCTTGGACCTGTTAGGGGTAGACTTCTTAATCACCATAACATTCTTTGTGACATGATTGTTGTGTATTGAACATTACATTACATAGATACGTAAGGTGTAATGTCTCTTGAGGAATATCCTGACAGCAATGTGGAACCCACACAAAAATGAGACCAACACAGGCTTTAAAACTGATAGATTGAGCCAAATGAGGAGACGGCAAGTTGTAAAGAACTTCTTTATTTGTTTCCACCCATAGAGCAACACTTTGGACCTGATTCGCAGACTGCACTTTTGAGTACATTTACATTTCTGAGTTGGTTTAATACTTTTCAGTATTCACAAACTGTAATTTTGTACTAACTTACACTTTGTAGTAAGTCCAGCACTACACATGGCCAACTACTGGTACTGCAGCCACCATTAGTTTGTATGGGAGGATGTTGCACTACAAGTGGTCGGCCATGAGTAGTGGTGAACTTACTGCTGCTTTTTTATTTTTAGTAGTAACTTATACTCGGAGTTTGTGAATACTGAAAGTAGTAAACTTACTCCAAAATGTAAACTTACTCAAAATTGTAAGTTACCTTTGTGAATCAGGCTCTAAATGTGTATGCGCCACTGAGCAACATTGGTTTCTTCATGCTGCCACACATGAACTTGTGCATAGATGTTACAACGTAAATGCTGAGAAAACAAATGAAAGGACGAGGGAAGCACTCTTACGTATGTAGGTCTCTGTTGAAGTGGCAAAGCACTCATGTGCTGAAGGGCATTGGCTATGTCTCTATCAGATTTTGCTATTTGAACTTAGATGCACCAGGCAAGAATATGTGTTATCCTTGCCAGGCTACTTATCTTTCACCATAATGCACCTAGGGAACTTTTCACCTCATTGGAGAAATTAACAGCTGCATCTCACATAGTTTGATTTACTCAGCGATATACAGTGTTGTTCCCTACCCAATACTCCTTTTTGTGCTTTTGACTTAGTCGGCCATACAGTAAAAGACTAGCAGTAAAAGTTCAGTTTTTCAGAACCCTGTTGAAACAGATAGTTTGGTTCTTACATTACACTGCTTTTTAGTTAGATGCCTTCATGATTATGAGACTTTGAAGGTTTGTTGGTGTATCCTGCAAGGTGTTGCTGTGGCCAAAGTACTTTGGCTGGCATGAACCATGGAGACCGTTGCAGCAGATATCCATGACATTTTCTCCAGTTGGCATTGTGCATGAAAGGCTGCTTTTCACTTGATCCATAACTAACAAAAACCAGTGAAGAGCTTCTTGAGCTGTTTTACAAAATGTTGTTTTGCAGATTCACACACCTTATAGCTGCTTAGTTAAATAGCATTTTCAACTTATTGTTGCAATTATTTTATAGCATTTGCCCAGAAGTCTGCCTGGGCTGGGCGACTCGAAGGATTTTTTTTTTATATTTGATTAGCCCCAGAGCTTCTTTGTTTTTAAAGGATTCAACAAGGCTTTCCATTTAATCTGCTGAAAGTCTTGGTGATGTCCCTGTTAAGAGGGAAACAATAGGGGTACTGCATCATGAAAAAGATACCTCCCTAACCTCCAACATCTATCCCTTGGCGCATTATCTATTCCTTTTAATATCATCTCAAAGGGAGAGTGATCTGATACCCTGATAATTCCCATGTCATTACCAGTGGCCTGTTTTATTGATCCAGTCGACATGTAGAGCATATCTCTTCTGGAATAAGTGTGGTGCATGTTTGACTAGAAGGTGAAGTTCTTCTATTGTGGGTCTAATTGGTGCCAGTTGTCAATTAAATTCATATCTTGTAGGAGTTACATCACTTAGTTTGGAGTACATCTTCATACTCTTAGGGCCCGATTACGATGGCGGGCGGAAAAGCACTCCGACCGCCGTGGTAGCGGAAATTAACCGTCCGCATGTACTGCGGGAAAACCGGCGGTCAGATTAGGATGAACCGCCAGAAAAATCCGACTGCGGCGGTCGGAATGCATGAAAGACCGCCGGGAGCGTGCGAAGCAGGCAAAAATCTGTCCGCGGCGGTCGGTCCTGCAGCGGAAACACCCGAAACCGCCGCACGGCCAGCGGAGTGACCGCATGTTGAATTAGGAAACCATTGTGGTGACAGCGGAATGATCAGCTCTTTTCCGACCGCCGCGATCACAACCATTGGTGAATGGGAGAGCCAGCGGAAGGGCCGTTGCATTCCGACCGGCGCGATCGCAAGCATCAATGAATGGGAGAGCCGGTGAAAGAGCGGTTGTATACCCACCGCCGCGCTCGCTCCGGAACAGCAATGGCGGACGACAACAAAACACACAACAAGGCTACCAAGTGTGGCAATTAACCTGGCTCAGCCTCAAAAAACACTTAACACACCCCAATGACACATCCCCATGGCACAAAAAAATACAAATCTCAGGTCAACCCACACAACACACCTGACAGGAATATACCATTTTGACCCACCCACATTGCTGAGTATAAAACCAGCCCCTTCCCTGACCACAATCCTTTGCACTACTCCACAACTGAAGGGTCCAACCCCACAGCACAAAGGATAGGCAGATCTGCACACATCACACCATCACAACAACAAACACACCACACACATCACCACCACCTCCTCCACACCTGCACCTTTAACCCATTTGCACATCACACACCGTGTCACTGACGAAAATGCCCAAATTCACTGACAATGAGTTGTCAGTGATGGTAGAGGAGGTAATCAGAGTAGAACCACATTTGTTTGGAAACCTGGTCCAACAGACACCATTAGCCACCAGAACGCAAATGTGGGCAAGGATAGTCAGCAGGGTCAATGCAGTAGGAACCATCCCGCACACCAAGAAGGAGATCATGAGGCGGTGGCATGACCTCAAGAGCAAGGTGAAAGAGAAGAACAACAAGAACCATGAGCTGGCTCAGAGGACTGGCGGTGGCCCTCCCATTCCACTACGAACATTTACGGCATGGGAGGAGAAGGTGCTTGGCATACTGCATCCCGAGAGTCTCACAGGAATACCCGGGGGAGTGGAGGCTGGTAAGTACCAACAAATGTCTATCATCACACTGCTATGTACTGTCTTGCACAACTACAAAACTACACCTCCCAGGTCAAAATGCATGCATGTGCACCACACTCTCCCCAACACATGTCTCACAGTTCCAACATCCACTCCCTCTGATTCACCCCAAAGGTAGCTAGCAATATTACCATGGGGGCAGGTGTACAGGCAGCCAACACTACAACTCCCACCAGGCCCCTTGTCCCAAAGCACACCAGGATGGAGCACTCCCCCCACCCCACCCAGAAGCAAGTGGCAGACATTGCATTCCCCTCATCAAACTAACAGGTAGGTAGCCATCTCAACAGGGAGGGGGTGGTTGGGTTTGGGAAGACTGCACTACAACTCCCACCAGGCCCCCTTGTCCCGAAGCTCACCAGGATGGAAAACTCCTCCCACCCCACCCAGAAGCATGTGTCAGCCATTGCATTGCCCACCTTCACCTAACAGGTAGGTAGCCATCTTAACAGGGAGGGGGTGGTTGTGTTTGGGAAGCCTGCACTACAACTCCCACCAGGCCCCCTTGTCCCAAAGCTCACCAGGATGGAGCACTCCCCGCACCCCACCCAGAAGCATGTGTCAGCCATTGCATTGCCCGCCTTCACCTAACAGGTAGGTAGCCATCTTAACAGGGAGGGGGTGGTTGTGTTTAGGAAGCCTGCACTACAACTCCCACCAGGCCCCCTTGTCCCAAAGCACACCAGGATGGAGCACTCCCCCCACCCCACCCAGAAGCAAGTGGCAGACATTGCATTGCCCACCTTCACCTAACAGGTAGGTAGCCATCTTAACAGGGAGGGGGTGGTTGTGTTTAGGAAGCCTGCACTACAACTCCCACCAGGCCCCCTTGTCCCAAAGCACACCAGGATGGAGCACTCCCCCCACCCCACCCAGAAGCAAGTGGCAGACATTGCATTCCCCTCATCAAACTAACAGGTAGGTAGCCATCTCAACAGGGAGGGGGTGGTTGTGTTTGGGAAGCCTGCACTACAACTCCCACCAGGCCCCCTTGTCCCAAAGCACACCAGGATGGAGCACTCCCCCCACCCCACCCAGAAGCATGTGTCAGCCATTGCATTGCCCACCTTCACCTAACAGGTAGGTAGCCATCTTAACAGGGAGGGGGTGGTTGTGTTTGGGAAGCCTGCACTACAACTCCCACCAGGCCCCCTTGTCCCAAAGCACACCAGGATGGAACACTCCCCCCACCCTACTCAGAAGCAACTGGCAGACATTGCATTCCCCTCATCAAACTAACAGGTAGGTAGCCATCTCAACAGGGAGGGGGTGGTTGTGTTTGGGAAGCCTGCACTACAACTCCCACCAGGCCCCCTTGTCCCAAAGCACACCAGGATGGAGCACTCCCCCACCCCACCCAGAAGCAAGTACAGACATTGCATTCCCCTCATCAAACTAACAGGTAGGTAGCCATCTCAACAGGGAGGGGGTGGTTGTGTTTGGGAAGCCTGCACTACAACTCCCACCAGGCCCCCTTGTCCCAGAGCTCACCAGGATGGAGCACTCCCCACACCCACAACCATGTGGCAGCAATTCCCCTCAATTGTGTCACAGTACAGGTAGGTAGACAGTGCATGCACCCTGCCAATCCTCTCAAAAAGCATGGAGCCATATGACCACACCACCCCTCACATGTCACCCAACATGGCATACATCCAATAGTCACTTCCTGTGTGCAGACAGCCAAGCGTATGTAACTGTCACAGAAACGTAACGTTAAGCCAGCAAGTCACATTGTGAAGAAATTCAGGCCACAATCATGTCCAGCACGGAATACTATGTGCAAGTGCCATGGTGGCAGAGCATGAAGGCCCATATGAACACAAAACATGCATGGTCAATTGTTGAAAGAAAGTAAAGTACATGATATCACAAAGGTATGCAGAAGATTACAATGGCTAGTTATTGCTCAGATGTAACGTCTTCATTGCAGAGCAAACCAAAAAGACAAATCACATAAAGTTGATGGGCTGCAAGTCGGTAGATGACGACATGTTCTTGTAATCACACAATCTGTACGTGGAACATGGTACCTAATTACATGTCACACCATGGACAAGTAATGTATGTACCCACACATCATGGCATGATGTGCAGTACCTTGCAGCCATACAAAGTGAAAACAATGTAAACTTTGTGGTGTAACAAATGTAACATCCAAACATCTAACACCATGCTTGTGGGGTGCACTTTAATGACCATTTCACCTCTGTTCAACAGGAGATCAACAACTCACTGCTGCAGAAGACAACATCTACCTGCAGAGCCAGTCTCCACACTCGGAACATGGACTCTCGGATGCAGACTCCCTAAGTTTCTCGGATGAGGAGCACCGACCTGGCCCATCCGGACTGCCAGGGCGTACCACGTCCCAGGCCCCCACTGTCCCCACCACCCCAGCAACAATAACCGCGCTGACCCCTGCTGCAACGACCTGTGCGGCCTCAACCACCACCCCCACTGCTGCCTGCAACACTCGCCCTGCCTCAGTGGTTACCAACCCCATCACACAATCAGAGGAGGGCAGGGAGAGTCTGCGGGTGCGTCGAGTGGCAACGCCACAGGTCCGGGGCAGCAGGGCAGGTGGGAGGGCAACTGGGGGACAAAATTGAGAGGACACTGGGACCGAAGCCCTGGCCAACATCGCCAGAGTCCTTGGGGCCTACGAACAAGCCCAGGGACACACAGGCCAGGCTCTGGAAGAATCGTGTGAGCTCTGCCTGCTACTGAGGTCCATAGACACGCGTATGGGCCAAATCATGGACCTCTTGGGCCAGCTCGTGGGTGTTCTGAGGGACAGACCTGTGGCCCAAACTACGGCTCAACCCCCCTCCAGTGGCCCGCAGGGTGATCCCCCACCAGCCCAGCTGCGGCCACAGAGAGGGGTGAGCAGCAACAGGATGACTCCTCAGACACCGCTGATCCTGCAGCAGGAGCCCCCCCCTGGAAAACGCAAGAGGGGCCGTCCGAGAAACACCACGGGAGGATCAAGTGTCAAAGCACCAGCCAAACGCAAGTCAAAGAGACATCCATGATAGCACCTCTGTACACCTTGACATTGACTTTGTTGACTATCCTTACCCACACTGCCATGTTGATGGCAGGTGTCTGTTGGACTGTGTCTCCTCATCAATGTGGTGACTACTCTATTGTCTTGTTTGCCATCACTGACAACTCATTGATTCACTTAGCACCATTTCTTGAAACATCACTTGTCTGTCACAACCACTCAATGTAAATAAACACTCTTTACACACCTATGTCTTTGTGTCAGCTCCATGTTTATCACAATATATACAATGTTGAGTCAGAACGCAATGTACCATAAGCTCAGATCGTGACGAGGCATTGAGAGTCTGAAGGGACCTAGAGAGACACAAGAGAACGACATTTACTCGTCAGGTGTTGGCATCACAGCCAGTACACAACACTAGTCATCAAGGTACACAAACCAGCACACATCACAAGGAGAAACAATCTCAACATAGACATCATGTAGCTGGTCAGGACTACACTGTGCCACACACATCAGCCATCAGCACAGAGCCAACAACAGGCAGCAGTCAAAAAGATCCTCTCGGCCTCATCACGAACATCAAAGACAGCAGACAATGGCACTGTTGTACAATGTTACTCACACTCAAGGGAAGTAGCGGTTGATGATATGTTGGCGCAGGTCGACACCTTCCTCCTCTCCACTATCCTCGTCACTGGACATGTGTGGGCTTGCAGGGGGGGGGCATCTGCGGCGCATCATCGTCCAGGAGCAGGGGGATCTCCTTGCGCAAGGCCAGGTTGTGGAGCATGCAGCATGCAACAATTATCTGGCACACCTTTTTGGGAGAGTACATCAGTGCACCTCCGGTCCTGTCCAGGCACCGTAACCGAGACTTCAGAAGCCCAAAAGTGCGCTCCACCACACGACGTGTCCTCCCATGGGCTTCATTGTAGCTGACTTCACCCAGGGTCCTGGGATTCCGCAGTGGGCTCAGCAACCAAGGCCGGTTGGGATATGCAGAGTCACCTAGGTGGCAGATGCACAGAACAATTTTGTAATATGACTGCAGCTGCGGACAGCATGTCACACATACAGCACAATACTTGACTCAGCTAACTCACCTACAAGCCACGCACGGTCAGGATGCAGATTTGCCATCATCTGTGGTATGATGCTGTTACGCAGGATGTAGGAGTCGTGGGCTGAGCCAGGGAATCTGGCACAGACATGTGAGATGATCATATCTGCCTGGCATACAACCTGCACATTAATGGAATGGGAATGCTTCCTATTCCTGTAGATGTGCTCACGTGCCTGTGGCGGAACCAGGCCAACATGGGTGCAGTCAATGGCACCAACAACATTAGGGATGTGGGCAAGGGCATAAAAATCACCCTTCACAGCTGCCAGTTCCTGTCTTCATGGAAAATGGATGTAGGTGTCCTTGTATACCATCATAGCGGACAGGACATCCCGTAGCACCATGCTGAACATTGCCTGCGACATCCCACCTGCGCTGACCACCGTGTACTGGAACGAGCCAGTTGCTAGGAAATGCAGGGCCGCCATCACCTTACATGTTGGTGACACAGCAGTTGGATATGTCCTGCGAGGCCTCAGATGGGGCTCCAACTGAGCACATAGGTCTTGGAGGTTTTGCCGATCCAAACGGAACTTACGGATGATGTCCAGATCCTCCATGTCCGCCAGCAAGGTGAATGGACGATGCACATTTGGTCGCCTCCTACATAAGATAAAAGGGGACACTTGTCAATTCAATTCACCTATGAGATGTGTCCAACATCTAACGTCTTGACTGACACAGCGCCAACAATGACTGGCCTGAAACAACAGCTTACAGCACAAGTCACATGCAGAGACAACTTGACCCTAAGTAGTAGTACACGTGATCAGTATGTACAAACTGAGTACAACCGAGACAGATTCAGACTATGTGAATGTGAAATCGGACATTCCGACATCTTGTGTCACCAGCCCTGAGAGTACTTGACACAGCACATGTCTGAAACAGCAACACTGCTGTCTCCTACGTAGCTGCTGTACCTGCCACACCTTCTTGCGTGAGTCAGACAGGGCACACATTAACGACATTATGAGCACACTGTGCATAAAGATCAGGTATCAACATGAGTTCAGCAAACTACACAGTGAAGTAGGCACATTAAGTAGTCAGTCCATCATTACTGTGTGTTGCTTAGCCATCTCACACATTGACATGTTTCCATATTTGAGAGTCCATCACACAACAGATCTGTGTACATGCACAACAACATCATCAGTGACATGTGAGGGACTACATGCCAATGCATGTACTCCAGTGCACTGACATGGCATGTGTAGACATCAGTGAGTTGAATGTCACACTAGCATTCAATTTAACTATCTGGTGGCATGATTCATTGTAAGTGTGGAGTGTTCAGTGATGAGAACTGACCATTGCCATTGCTACAGCATGATGTGTCCATAGGTGCCCTAAGTGTGCACCGCCACCGCAATCACGGTCATTGGCACCAATGTAAAGATGCCAAATCGCGGTAGCGACTGCCTGGGCCCCGCGGTGTGACACCGCCAATGCCCATGCCCATTCAGCCAATGGGAACTGCAATCGCGCTAGTGGAATACACTTTTGAAAATCGCGGTAGGCGTGCTCCGCTACTGCGGGGCCGGTCATTGGATACAATTGTAAGATGCACGATTGCGGTAGCGACTGCCTGGGCACTGCGGTGTGACACCGCCAATGCCCATGCCCATTCAGCCAATGGGAACCGCAATCGCGCTAGTGGAATACACTTTTGAAAATTTCGGTAGGCGTGCTCCGCTACCGCGGGGCCGGTCATTGGATACAATTGTAAGATGCACGATTGCGGAAGCGACCGCCTGGGCCCCGCGGTGTGACACCGCCAATGCCCATGCCCACTCAGCCAATGGGAACCGCAATCGCGCTAGTGGAATACACTTTTGAAAATCGCGGTAGGCGTCCTCCGCTACCGCCGGGCCGGTCATTGGTTACATTTGAACAAAGCTGATCTGGAACACCAATTGCAGCAGCTGAGTACCACTGAAACAACCCCAGGGGGCTATATATTTCTGTGAGAGAGCCACACATTTCCACTGCATCCAGACACTGCTGCCTGCCATTCTTCATCCCCAACTGCTGCTGTTCCTGTCTCCTGGACCCAGAGATGGCGAGAACTGAGAACATCAGGGCCCGTCCCTTCCCCACAAAGGAGCTGGAGGTCCTGGTGGACAAGGTGCTTACACACTACGGGAGGCTATATGGTGCTCCTGATGTTATGGTGAGTGTTTGAGAGTGAAATTTGGAGAGTGCAAAGAGTGCTCACATGATGTTGCTCTGCTGTAGTATGTGCCTGTGAGTGCAAGTTTGTGTGATACACTGCCTAGCATGCTGACTTCATGTCAATGGGGTGTGTAGCCTTATTACCACAGATCCATGGCTGCATTGAAGGATGGGAGGGACATGCAGTGTCTTTGCAGACATACAGTAACACTGCTGGTTTGGAGAGTGGAAGTCAGAACAAACATTGCCTGTGCTAATGGATGTCAGAGTCCATTCGCCTTTCACATGCTCATTTGGGACATTTCAAATGTGTTTCGTCCAGAGGGTACTGGAGGATGTGTGTACACTTTTCATAATATCACCATGGATATGTGAACATTATGCACAAGATCGAATTGCCTGAGGGTGACACTCTTGGTGGAAAATCGCCTATGACACATCAGAGTGATGTACTTCTGAAACATCCTCCTTCCATTGATTTCATGATGTGTACTGACTCGCATGTGTAGGCACTGTTTGACCTCTCATATTGTACATGCATGTGATTGTTCCGATGGGCCAGGTTTAACCTCAGGGTGAGTCCCCCTGGCCTGCACAGATACTGCCCAATTTGACAGGGACCCATCAGTAAATGGACATAGTGCGACATATGTGTTGTCTGCCGCCCTGTCACTCAATGAGCTATCGTAGGCCTGATGATTGCACAAGACAGACCTTGTGCGAAGGGTGTGAGAATGTAAGATCATGTCCCTAGATGTGACATCCACGACACAGTGAGCCACTCACAGGCCAAGGACATTGAGGAGTGTGTAGTGTTGGAGACAGTGAGTCTTCCCCAACACATCATTTCCAACATGATGTATGTCTTGCTCCCTCACATACTGCATCACAGATGAGGGCCTTCTTCACATTGCTATGTGTGCTGCCATTCTGCATGTGTGTGAGATGGCCAGGTCCTGTGTCCACCCTCATACCTAAATGCATTTCAATCCTATTATCTGATGCAAATGTACTACGTGTCATGTTGTATGGCCTCTGCTCAAGGTTTCTGTACAGCTGTGCTAAGTGTTTGCATGCTCCTGTCCTGAGACACAGTGGAACATGGCCCAGTGTCCCTGAAGCTGCCTCTTCTTGTCTCCCATGCCTGCAGCTTAAAGTCCGCCAGCGTAAGGCCTTATGGAGGGCCATTGCACGCAAGGTGCGGGCTCTGGGTGTCTGCAACCGACGGCACACACACTGTCACAAGAGGTGGGATGACATCTGCCGGCTGAGCAAAAAGGTGGCAGAGATGACGCTGGGGCTGCTCCCTCGGACTGGAAGGTTGTCGCGCAGGAGCATGACACCACTAATGGCCCGCATCTTGGCTGTGACACAGCCAGAGCTGGATGGACGTTTGAGGGCCCATCAGCAGCAAGTTGGGGGTGAGTATTCTGCGAAGGGTGACTTTGGGTGTGAGTGACTGCATGTATCCCAACCCTGCGCCAGTGTTGAGCTCTGTGATGTTTCCAGTGTGATGCAATGGCTTGTAAGTGGCCTCTGTGTTGAGTGCAGCTGACATGCATTTTTGCTACATGTACTTTCTCATATGTTTAAAATAATGGCCCTTGACATTGCAAGATAAGATGTGGCCTCATGCCATCTGCTGCATTATGGGTGTCATGGACATCACCGGGGAGTGAACAGCTGTGTTCCTCATCTTAGTGTGCTTACGTCGATGTGTGCAGTGCCTGACTTTGGAATTGTGATAACTACACATCTGCCAACAATGTGCAAGGGTCGTTGCGCTTCAAAGCACAACATGGTGGACATCAGTAGCTCATGGCCATGGTATAAGGACATTCTGGAGTCAGTATCTGTGTTGTCCCCTTAAAGTGACTCCGTATGTGACTGTGACAACATGTTGAGATGCAAAACACACAAGATGATGGACGGAATGCTGCACATTGGCAAACATTCACCCCCAGTTACAGATCTGGGTTTAATCCATCGTTATTTTGCTTCACCACGCCACCCCAGTTCAGACATAGCCATATGCAAATCAGTCTTGACCCTGTGCCTCATGGGAACAGTCCAGACCGAACTGCCAAGCCATGTCTTCCCTGGACCGGAATCAAGCATCCTAGGATCGGTTTCAGGCTATCAGCCTTCATCAGCCAGGATAGCTTGACTCCAGTGGCGTAGTGAGCACGGGACCCACATCTGGGCATACCCTTCCCACATAGGGCGAAATGCAAAACACACAAGATGATGGACGGAATGCTGCCCATTGGCAAACATTCACCCCCAGTCACAGATCTGGGTTTAATCCATCGTTATTTTGCTTCACCACGCCACCCCAGTTCAGACATAGCCATATGCAAATCAGTCTTGACCCTGTGCCTCATGGGAACAGTCCAGACCGAACTGCCAAGCCATGTCTTCCCTGGACCAGAATCAAGCATCCTAGGACCGGTTTCAGGCTATCAGCCTTCATCATCCAGGATAGCTTGACTCCAGTGGCGTAGTGAGCACGGGACCCACGTCTGGGCATACCCTTTCCACATAGGGCAAAATGCAAAACACACAAGATGATGGACGGAATGCTGCACATTGGCAAACATTCACCCCCAGTCACAGATTAAACCCAGATCAGTTGACTGGGGGTGAGTGTTTGATTTGCTCTAACGCTCCGTCCATCATCCCCTTTGGTATCGCTTTGTTCGCCCTAAGTTGGCAGGGTATGCCCAGACGTGGGTCCCTTTCTCACTTTGCCACTGGATTCAAGATAGCCTGGCTGATGAGGGTTTTGAACCCGAAACCGGTCCCAGGATGCTTGTTTCCGGTCCAGGAAGACATGGCTTGGCAGTTCGGGCTGGACTGTTCCCATGAGGCACAGGGTCAGACTGATTTGCATATGGCCATGTCTGAACTGGGGTGGTGGAGTGAGCTAAAGAATGATGATGGATTAAACCCAGATCAGTTGACTGGGGGTGAGTGTTTGATTTGCTCTGACGCTCTGTCCATCATCCCCTTTGGTATTGCTTTGTTCGCCCTAAGTTGGCAGGGTATGCCCAGACGTGGGTCCCTTGCTCACTTTGCCACTGGATTCAAGATAGCCTGGCTGATGAGGGTTTTGAACCCAAAACCGGTCCCAGGATGCTTGTTTCCGGTCCAGGGAAGACATGGCTTGGCAGTTCGGGCTGGACTGTTCCCATGAGGCACAGGGTCAGACTAATTTGCATATGGCCATGTCTGAACTGGGGTGGTGGAGTGAGCTAAAGAATGATGATGGATTAAACCCAGATCAGTTGACTGGGGGTGAGTGTTTGATTTGCTCTAACGCTCTGTCCATCATCCCCTTTGGTATCGCTTTGTTCGCCCTAAGTTGGCAGGGTATGCCCAGACGTGGGTCCCTTGCTCACTTTGCCACTGGATTCAAGATAGCCTGGCTGATGAGGGTTTTGAACCCAAAACCGGTCCCAGGATGCTTGTTTCCGGTCCAGGGAAGACATGGCTTGGCAGTTTGGGCTGGACTGTTCCCATGAGGCACAGGGTCAGACTGATTTGCATATGGCCATGTCTGAACTGGGGTGGTGGAGTGAGCTAAAGAATGATGATGCATTAAACCCAGATCAGTTGACTGGGGGTGAGTGTTTGATTTGCTCTAACGCTCCGTCCATCATCCCCTTTGGTATCGCTTTGTTCGCCCTAAGTTGGCAGGGTATGCCCAGACGTGGGTCCCTTGCTCACTTTGCCTCTGGATTCAAAATAGCCTGGCTGATGAGGGTTTTGAACCTGAAACCGGTCCCAGGATGCTTGTTTCCGGTCCAGGGAAGACATGGCTTGGCAGTTCGGGCTGGACTGTTCCCATGAGGCACAGGGTCAGACTGATTTGCATATGGCCATGTCTGAACTGGGGTGGTGGAGTGAGCTAAAGAATGATGATTATTAAACCCAGATCAGTTGACTGGGGGTGAGTGTTTGATTTGCTCTAACGCTCCGTCCATCATCCCCTTTGGTATCAACATGTTGAGATGTACATCTATCTCACCTATAGGCACGTAGGTATGCTTACAGGAATCAGTATGTCAGGTAACTAGGAGGCACAGGCCAGCTATTTGGCAGTGTGAACGTCACATGGGTCATTAATGCCAACTATGCATGTTTCCATGCATCTTCTAACTTTTGCATAATGCTTGCACATACAGACTGCACAGGGTGGTGTGCTACATGGGGGTATCATATTCTAGTTTTTTGCTTTGGTTGCATATGATGTTTGTGAGTAGGGCACTGTACTGAACCTACGTCTCTTTCTTTTGCAGCATCTACCGAGGGCACAGAGGGACAGGGGACGGGCACCAGTGGTGAGGCATCTGGCACGACTGCTACACATGAGCTCACTGATGTGACCAGCGCCTCGGAGGGGGACAGGAGTGTCCTGGAAGAATCACGCCCAGAAACACCAACCTCAACATCATCTGACTCTAGCAGTGACTCCTCGATGTTGGCGGGCACAGGGAGTGGGAAATCTGCCTCTACTTCCACCACACATCGTCCTGTGCCCACCCTCCCGGCTACTACCACTAGTGCTGCCTGTTCCCGCAGCAGTAAGCAGGGTAGAGTGTCCTTCCCCCCCAGGCACCGCTGCCCCTGCCCCTGTCTCCCCTGCTGCCCTCAGTGTTGAGGCGGTGGACCTTTTGCGCCAGCTGTGTGTGGGTCAGACTACTCTCCTGAATGCCTTCCAGGATCATGACAGGAAGTTGGCACAGGTAGTTGCCTTCATGGAGGGCATTCATTCTGACGTGGGTGGGCTGCACAGAACTGTCCAGTCTTTGCCCTCCACAGTGACAGCAGCCATTCAGCTGTTACAGGCTCAGAGTCCAGCTCCAGTACCTTCGGCAACCACCCTGCCAGTGGCAACATCCGACGAGGGTGACCTCACACCACAGCCCTCAGGCTCCAAGTACTCAACACGCAGCACACAACAGCAGCACTCCAAGCGGCCCAGAGCACAGACACCATCCCCCAAACCAAAAACAGGCACACAGGAGCGCAAAGGGAAAAGCCCTTCTGGTGACACTCAGGGGCATCAGGCCAAGAAGCAGGCCTCAGGCTCACATGCCTCCACATCACCCTCATCCAAGGACACTCCCGTCCCCAAACCTGCTCCCAAAGGCAGACAAACAGTTGCCCTGCCTGCTGTGAAGCTGGTGCCTGCAAAGAGTCCGCACAAACAGCTCTCTAAGGCAGATTCACCCACAACCTCAACTCCCACCCACACCCCTGTGAAGCTGGGACAGGAGAGCAATGTTGGGGGTTCACCTGGTCAACAGGGGATGGAGGGGAAAAGGCAAGGCCAGCCCAAGCGTAACACCAGATCCAGCAAATCCCAACAGAGAGAGCCACCAGCACCTGATGCACCTTTGGTTGTGAGTGAGGCTGTTGTGCCCGCCCCACTTCCCACTCCTACCAAGACAATTCTTACCTATCGAATCCCCAAGAAGTGGAAAGGCAGCCCTCCACATTCTCCCTCACACACTGTGTCTCACGGCAGCAAGTCTCTGCTTCCCCGTGCCACACTGCCACCCGGTCCAAGCAGGCCTCCTGCTCACAAAGCCACTGATGCCTCTACCTCAGCTGGTCCTCTCTCTCCCAGGTCCAGTCCTCCAACTGGCCCTGACAATCAGCCACCTCCCAGTTCAACTGACAGCCAAGTGTGAGGCAAAGTCCCCCTTCCAAACCCATCGCTCCCACAGCGGTGCCTGGACTGCCCATTTGTATCCCCAGAGCAGTGCTGATTCCCATGGCAGTGTACGGTGTTACCCATGTACATACTTTGAACTATGGACTGGCCACTGGCCTTGCTGTTTGTTACTTTGGATGCCCATTCCCTGTGCAGGTTCTCATGCACACATGTCCATACTTTGAACTATGGACTGGCCACTGGCCTTGCTGTTTGTCACTTTGGATGCCCATTCCCTGTGCAGGTTCTCATGCACACATGTACATACTTTGAACTATGGACTGGCCACTGGCCTTGCTGTTTGTCACTTTGGATGCCCATTCCCTGTGCAGGTTCTCATGCACACATGTGCATACTTTGAACTATGGACTGGCCACTGGCCTTGATGTTTGTTACTTTGGATGCCCATTCCCTGTGCAGGTTCTCATGCACACATGTACATACTTTGAACTATGGACTGGCCAATGGCCTTGCTGTTTGTCACTTTGGATGCCCATTCCCTGTGCAGGTTCTCATGCACACATGTACATACTTTGAACTATGGACTGGCCACTGGCCTTGCTGTTTGTCACTTTGGATGCCCATTCCCTGTGCAGGTTCTCATGCACACATGTACATACTTTGAACTATGGACTGGCCACTGGCCTTGCTGTTTGTCACTTTGGATGCCCATTCCCTGTGCAGGTTCTCATGCACACATGTACATACTTTGAACTATGGGCTGGCCAATGGCCTTGCTGTTTTCTACTTTTGGTGCCTATCTGAGTAATATGTAATAAAGACAGTTACTCCTGTTGTCTGCTTTGTCTGTGTCCTTGCTAAATAAGAGGTTTTATGTATGGGTATGGTTTCATGTGACACATGCTCTGTATGCCACTTCAACATTGCCAATTGGTTGTTTTACTTTTTCAGAGTTTGGCAGAGGTGACAGGCACTTTAGTTCTTCAAGACTGTGAGGCCTGAGGGTGCAATAATGGTTGTTTGTGATGATCTACTCTTATCCTACTCACTCTATGGTCATGTTTGCTACATTGTACACATGTCATGTTATGATGCAATGCCACAACAGAGGTGATTTCTATCCACAGGATTACTTGCGGGGTGGCCATGGTCCATCATATCTGTGTGATCTTTCTTGATGTGTGAACAGCAGTGATGATGTGTGGTCATCTTGTGTAGGCCTGTCTTCCTAGTCACACGGGGTACCTTTGAATATGTGAACTTCAGTGGTCATACAGTGTGAATGGGCTGTCATTGTCAGTGGTGTTGATGTGTGTGTGCCCCTGCAATGCCAACTGCACACATGTATGATCCAGGTAATGAGTGCCTGTTTGTTTCAATTGTCTGCCATGTGCTTTAGATTGTCGGCACATGTAGGAGTTGTAGGTTGGGCACTGTGCAGTGTGTTGGTGTGTCCTTGCACTCCTGGGGGACACCTACTTGTTGTCGCTGCCAGTTGTGAGTATGCAGTGTGTGTGCCTGCCAAGTCTCTGTTGTGTTTTGTTGCTCAGCCATGTGTCTTGTTACTGTTTGTGCTCACTGTGCAGACCTGCTCAGCCACACTGACATTATTTGTGAGTTTTCTCATGCATTGCTGTCACTTGACCCATTTTTGGCTCCAGTATGGTATGTGGTATGTGGAGTCATGCCATCCCCTATATGTGCTTCTGATGCCTACACATTGTGAGTAACTCCTCTATGTGTTTGTGTACTGTTCACTCCTCACCTGTCCACTACTGACGTACACACCACTTCAATCTCATGTCTTCCACCCCATGGCTTGCCAGTGTGTGAGCCTCCCCACCACTTCATAGTGTGACACTATGCTGTGTAGGGCTGAAATGTGTACAGGACCAATGTGCCACTCAGGACAGTTTCACAATTAGTTATGTGTTGTTTTCTTTAACTGTTTTGCAGTCATGGTTGCTCATGTGCAGTGCATATGTTTGAGCAGCACAGTCCTCTAGTCATGTTATTTGCCCCTGGGTTTCCTTAGTTGTGCATCTGTGGGTGATGGTTAAGCTGTATGTGTGTTTGCTGAGGTACTGCTACCCTTCCTGAGTGTGATGTTCTCTGTGTGCTGTGATGATTTGTGTTGTGGGAGTTCATGGTGTGGCACTCAGATATATGTGCTACTGGTTTGGTTGGTGTGCACACAATGCTTGGTGTGCTTGCAGTGCTGTCAGTGTGTGTTGCCTTGTACTTGCCTGGTGTGCATCCCCCTGATGTCCAGCTGAGTTTGCTATGTGATGGATTGGTATGTGCATCTGTTGTGTTATTGTTGTGGATGTATGCAGTGTTTGGCCTGTGTTGGCTCTTTCTACTGACAGATGCTATGTGTGTGTGATGTTCTATTTGCATGGGATTGTGTGTGAGTAGTTGTTGCTGTGTGATACATGCAGATGTGTGTTGCAAGTGTAGTGTGCATTACTTGTGTGTCTGGTACATGCAGCAAGGTGGATTCTTGTTCTTGAGCATGTTTTGGGTGCACATTGGTGGTTTCTCCTCCTATTTTTGACCTGTCACTTGTCAGGATTGTGCATGTGCATGCTTGTGGTACACTGTGACGCCATGTTCACTGGATGAGTGGTGTGGTGTCTCAGTCTGTGTCAGCTGATTGTCCCATTGATCCCAGTTATTGTTCATGTTTGTTTTTGGATGATGCGATTCTTGTTTGTGTTGGGGTATGGTGTCTGGGCATTGGCCCTGAGTGACAATGTTGTGTACTCCTGTTCTGTCTGTGGTCACATTGCCTGTCCACTATTTGGCTGCACATGTCTGGGCTTGTTGGACTTCTGTGGATGTTGTTTGTGAGCTTTGTGTTTGGCTATTGTTTTTGTGTCAGCATGGTTCAGGCATCCCTGAGTGCGGGTGTGACATTTGTGGATGCACCACAGAGAGTGTGATTGTTTGTCATTGGACTCACAGGACATCATTTGGACCATTCTGTGTGTTTCTCACAGGTGTTGTGGGCTGCAGGTGTGAGGTGGGTAGAGGAGGCGTATGTGTGAAGGTCCTACTTGTGTTTGACAGTCAAAGAGTGTGACAATGAGCCATGTGTGTTGTGCTGATGACATACACATGTCAAGTAAGTGGAGACAGATGTGTGGCTGGTCACTGTATGACTTCAGACACTTCCTATCATTCCTGTGCCTATGCATGGCCTGCCTTGATGTCTCCCTTAGTTGTTGCACAGAGGTCACTTTGGCTTAATTTGACTCACTGTGCCAGCCATGTCTGATTTGATGGCCTAAGGGTGGTGTGATATGTTCCTTCTCTTGCATGTGATGTACAGATGCTATGTGGCTTGCTCCATGGTTTTCCAGCACTGTCCACTTCACTTTTGGCTGGCACATTTGTTGTCCTCCATTGCTGGTGGCCTATGGTATGGGTATGTGGTTGGGTGTCAGTGTGGGGTGTTTGTGAGTGACTTGACAGGCAGTGTGAACAGTTCATTGGATGTTCATAGGTAGTATGAGTCTTCATTTTGTGATCATACTCAGTTAGCTTCACTGGGGTGGAAGGTTGGTGTGAGGAGGAGGGTTGTCCAGCCCCTGAGCTTCTGTGCAGGGTGTTCCTCTTCACCCCCACCTTCCCAGTCAATCTCCCTTGTCCTTTGATGTGTGAGGTGCAAGGTCTGGCTGCATCTGGCAGATTAATTGTGCAGGGGGGCACAGGAGGGGCACACAACATGTTCTCAAATGGTTGTGGGATGAGTAGTGTGGGAAGGGTGAAGGTGGAGCCCTGTGAATCTTTGCGGACTGCCCATGCCTGGCGAAGGCCCTGCCTACTACATTGTGCGCAGGTTTTCCCGCGTCTTCACCGCTGCGGTGACGTGACCGGGACATTGCTGTGATTTCGCGGTTGATGGGTGACCCGGATGCGGAGGGGTGAGTTTCTGGCAGGTGGGGGATGTGTGGGGACACTGGGGGATGTGTTCCTGTCCCCACCAGAGTGTCTGATGTGGACAGGAACCGTGTGTCGGCACAAGAGTTGTGTGTTGTGGTTGTGTTTGGAGTTGTGTATTTGCGTACCTGCGTCGTTGTCCGCGACGCTGCATTATTTGCTGGTAGTGGAGGAGGTACTGCACCAGAAGGGCTTGGAGTGCTGGATCAATTGCGATCAGGACCGGGTGGAGGGGATCGGTAGTCTGGTTTCGCACTCCGCTGTCGTGCTTCCGCCGTCTCTGGGTGGGTGGATTCTCCGCTGCGGTGTGATGGGCTGTTTGCGGCATTGTGATTTGTACGGCGGACGGATCGTCATTCCGCACGGCTGTGAGTCCCTATTGGCTCCCTCCGCCACGGTGGCGGGCGCAAAAATCTGGCGGTTCACCTGACTCCGCAGCGGACGGAAAATGGGCTATGTTTGCCCATCGTAATATGGCGGGCGGAAGGACCGCTGCTGGAGTGCGGAAAAGGGCATTTTCCGCCCCCGCCAGCACCGCGGATGTGCCTCCGCCGCCATCGTAATCGGCCCCCAAGTTGGGAATTTAATCCCCTAATGGTAAATGTTAGGACTCGGAAAGATGCATACACTTGTCTGTTGCAATTGTGCCTCACTTTGTAGATCTCTGCACCTCATTTATCCCAACTAAAGGAAGGAATACCCAACTGCAAACCAGAATTAAATGTAACAGGTCCCCAACTGGAGCTCTCCTTCCGTAGGCCAGTCCCATAGCTCTCTTCTTTCCCATCTTCTCACCCTAGAGTTCATTTTTCCATCTTGAAATTCCACCAAGCTCCCCTTCTACCTTATTCACAGCTCCATTGTAGGAATCCCACTACATGACAGGTTGAGAAGTCAATGTACAAATAGGGACCCTTTGTTAACAATGACAGTTCCCAGGGCAGGGATAACACTATTGTATATACAACACCCCAGAGCAACTATGCATTCTTACAGAGTACATAATTACTGTATATATGGGCCAACAGACTGATGATTAAAAAGTCAATATACTTTATTATTGACTCAACATCTCTTTAAAACCATAATATACAGAATTTAATAATATAATCCAAATACCAAACAAATAGAAACACGACAATCATATCTGCATTAGGCCTGGGCGGTAAATTCTGTTCCGCTCGCGGAATTTGCGGAATTTGGGTAATTTTGCGTTCCGCGGAGAACGCGAAATTGCCAAAAATTCCGCGAACTGCGGCTTTGCGCAATTTTGTGCTTGTTCGTGCTTTCAAAATGCGTGTTCGCGAGATATTTCTCCCCGAGCACGCAAACCGCGTTCCCGAACAGGAAAAAAGCATCGCGAACGGGCGGAACAAGCAATTCCGCGTGTTCGCGGAACTTTTGCGTGCTCGCGGAGATTTTTTACCGTTTTGCGGAGCTTTGCGTAGCGCGACTACGCAAATTCCGCCCACCCCTAATCTGCATACAGTTTCGCAGTCACACGACAATACACCATCAATATGCAATGATTTTTATATCTTGATATAACATATTTTCTTCAGTCGGGACAAATTTTGTGTCCAGAATCCTTTGTAAACAATTCATCTCATAGAATAATGATGATGTCACAAAATCATGATCACTGTAAGGCAGAGGTCGTGGCTTAAATTGTTGATAAGTCTTCATAAGATCAACACGTGTTTTGGCAACCCAAGTGCCTTCATCAGGAATGCCACAATTAGAATGGTAGGATACCTGAAAATATATATTATCAGTCTAGGCCCATCATTTTTACAATTAATCCATTATAAAGCTTAATATACAAATGATACGGTTGGTTTACCCATGAGCATAACCCTGCACCATAAAAAAGAAAAGAAAGGTTAAAGAATAGTTTAAAGGGATCAGATAACTTTCTATTCACCTGTGGGAGAAATTTCAATTAAAGGATTTTAGAGAGAAAAAGCTATCATGCAACATGTGATACCAGAGTCCAGAGTATCTAGGAAAGGAAAAATCCATAATATCAAGTGCAAAAGAGTTTTATAAAATGGTGAAGGGATGCACTTATTCAAACCAAGGAGTTGCAACTCGCTTGAGGAATAGTGCAGCTTTGGTATATGTCTCTTACCAATTGTGAGCATGGAAATCACTCTAATGAAGCTAAAACAAGGAGATGCACAGGGATAACACAAACACAAACTGGCTGCTACAAAGAGAGAAAACGATATGCCAGAATTTATGAGATGTCTAGTATCAATATGTGCAGCTCAGTGAGGTAAAGAATGGTACAAACAAACCTCAATAATGAAAGAGGCGTAGATGTGTACCTTTATTCTTGAAAGGCAGGTGTCAAAAGGCTTAATGGCAGAAGATTTGAATGGGACCAATCACATCTTGCCCAGCATTGATATTTAACTATGCGATATAGAGGATGTAGACGAAATCTTGCCCTGAAGAATTCTAAATAGAAAGTGCACAGGCTGAGAAGTCAACACATGGGTGGGTGGGTAAAGCCAGGCTCAGTATGGAGCGAACACTTCTCCATTTCTCTCTTTGTCACTGATGTTTCTTATCCGACTTAGTTGTCTCCGAAAAAGCAGTTTGATTTTTACCCCCCCACAGTCATTATTTCCACTGAGGTCACCTCCAACCCCATTTTGTCTTTCACATTAGTAATCAAGTGGTTCTGTCCCTCCCTCTAGAATTTCACTCTGCGGTGAAAGGTCCAGCAGAACCTTGTGTCTCTTCTCGAGCTCAGCTGTTTGAGTTTGGAAGTTCTTCATTTTAGCCAGGGTGGTGTGCACCTCATCCTGTAGCAGAATAACAGGGTCTCCCTGTAAGTTAAGCAGGTTCTTCTTTTTAACCTGTCTAGATGCTCCTGTTGGAATGACATTGTTAGGTGCTATGTTTCTGTTTGGGTGTCCGTCCTATGCTTTTGTGGATCCACTGTGTGGATTCTTTTGATTTAGACTTCTTCTTTGGTATACAGCACTTGTGCAAAGAATCTCTTCACATAAATGATAATGTCAGAGTACTCCTCTTCCTCCAACAAGTTTCATACTCTGATATTGTCTTTTTTCTCATTTTTCAAGTCCTGACCAATGTTTCCTCTAATTTTTTTTTCTCTATGTGCGGCTATAAAGGTGCTTTGTGCACTGCAGCTAAGGCTGCGTTCACTGAAGATAAGCTACAACTTCATATACAAGCATGTGCGGTGTGCAAGCTACCAACATCTTTGGCATAGTAAGGGTGCCATGGGCCCTAATGCAAACCAGTAAAAAAAGAACACCACCACACACTCACACGCACCTCTGGGTTGGTATTAAAATACACGCATTACTGGGGTGCAGAGGGCTCCTTGCACCCCTGGGCACACTGCATCTTGTGTCCTAATCATTTTACCTATAATCCCTCTCTATTTGCTATCTCCATGCCACTATTATCTCCTCCTCGCACCTTTTCTTATCTCTGTCCACTTCCACTTGATCTTTTAGATTGTCCTTATCGCCTTCCTCCCTTTTTTTTAGATTTTTTTCTTTCCTTGCTCTTCCTTACAATCCCACTTCTCTTTCTCTATTTCCACTCTGCTCCACTTTTCCCTCATTCTGTCTCCTCTCTTCAATCTATGTCCTACTCTTCTCTCTCCCACAAAGTCTCTAATCTCCCGGTTATCGCTCATTCCACCCTTACTCTGTCAAATCTATATCATGACTATGCTTCTCTCTCATCTTGTTCCTCTCCTTGGCGCCGACCTCCTAGTATGCCACCTCTTGGTTCACCTATCCCCTTTAGTTTGTTTTATCATCCTTTCCTTCTTTCTTTCCCTACCTTTTTCCTTTCCTTTTTATGTGTCACTCCCCTTTCTTTCTTTTGCTCTCCCTTTCTTGCTTTCTATCTCTATTCCATGTCTCATACTCTGTACATATTTCCTTTTCTCTCTACACTCAAATCTACCCTCTACCTCACACTCCCAAATCATCTTTTCTCTCCATCTCATCTATTATTTCTGTCCTTCCTACTTTTCTACTTTCCTATCTAGTACCTTTTCTTACTTTCCAATCCCCGTTCTCTTCCAATCCGGAACCTATCTAGAGAAATTTGGCATGCTCAATGCCAGGCGCAAATCATTTTTCTCTCATGCTTCAGTGGCCCCTTCTCTGTGGCATCTTCATTCGCATTCTGGTTTTGCACAGTAAAGCAACATTTGCTCTACATTGGTAATTTGGTAACCTTATATTAGCTTGCAGTAAGAACACATATTGTCCTCATAATATTGACAAGTACCTGTTTAGAGATTCTGATCCAGATTTATTAACTCTTGGCGCTTTGTTTGCATCACAAAAGTGACACAAACCCAGCACCTAGTGTTGTGGTTGGATTTGCTTTCCAATGCAAATCATGATTTGTGTAGGAAAGTTGCTTACAGTAACGCAAAGTAGCACTATGCACTAAATTGCGCTACTTTGCATTGGGGGGCATACCATAGGTGGTACATGGGCATTCCCATGCAACCACCCATTGATTTTGAGGCAAATCCCTATCTAATAACATTTATAGACAGGGAATAGGGCCAAAAAATGATGTCCCCTCAAGGCAGGGGTAACAGTGGAGTAACTTTTAAAAGTCTCCATATTTTTCAAACTTTGCAAGTATGATGCACTTTACAGCACACATACAGTGAGAGATGTCTTAACGGATATTTTTTGTAATGGAAGAATCCCATTCCAGTACAAAACCTATGCTTGACAGAATGCTCACATTCTTGTTCTAAGGTCAGGCACTGGAATTATACGATTTTGCGTCCATGGCCTTTTCTGCATGAGTATGGATTTGCCACATCTGCCACATAATTAATCATCTGCTGTATACTTTGCAGATTTTAATCCCCAAAAATTGCTTCTAGCTTGAATGGATAAAAAGTCACTAAAACCGGGTCTACAAGTATTGCTGTGAAGTGGAAGACCCTTTGCAAAGGTTGACTGGGCACCTTTCTGTTGCTTATTGTTGTATTTGGGTGTTAAATTGGTACTAATGAGGGGAAACATTTGCCCAGTTAGTGTTAGCATGTGTGAAATGTCAAAATAATAAAGTAATACTGTCATAAAAATGTGCAACATTGCGCTGCATAACTTGCCTTTTCTTGCCGCATAATTCAACCCTGCCGTATTATTTGATCCTCTCTTGATGCATAATTCTAGTGGCCCAGACTATGGCAGAAGGCAAAGGTGGGCAAGCCAACAAATTAAGAGGGACAGCTGAGCCAAGGGTCTGCTCTTGCTCTTAAGAACCCATACACAAGCCATGCCTTGAAAATATGTGGCATGTCAATCATGCAGCAGATTATGTTAGACTATAGTGGGTCTTCGGAAGCGCCTCATTTGGTACATCAGATTATGAGCTAAGTATTTATTAAACATCCCCCACCACTTCCCCCCAAAAGACAATGCTATTAGTGAACTAAAAGGCAAGTCAGGGGTCATGTGTACCCATATGTGGCCTATGTTAAAATTATAGATGGAGCAACTTTGTTTTGTACAGTGCAAAGCCTGGATACCTGTATCTGAAGACGCTGTCTTTGTGATGATGAATAAAAAAGAGGATCGGTTTTAAAGTATTTGCCTATTTTTTAAAATGAAAGTTTAATATTTTTTTACCATTTTTTGAGCAACCTTCACTGGAAAGTATTGGAGCTCTTTACTTGAGCATCAAGACTGGAACCTGTTTCCAGGGCCGGCTTTAGCGCTGGTGGTGCCCAGTGTGACACTGTTTGTTGGTGCCCCCCCAATCACCACCTCCGCCACAGATTGCCTCACTACCACCCTTTAACAATGCCCCTCAAGTCTCCATACCACCCTCTCTCTGATACATTTAATAGTTTTATAGCGCCACTCATACCAGTGGAGGGTGTCAGAGCACTTTACATCACACACACATTCAACACAGAGTCAATCAATCATACGTGTGTAAATCAGTGTATAGAAAATGTTACATAAAACAGAGGATTACAAGGTGTACCAGTTGCATGTCATCCATACTGGAAGGCAGCATAATTTAAGAGTGCTTGGTGTGGAGAAGTGCAAATTCGTGATTTAAAACGTATCACCATGGTTGGAGGTTCTCTTTAATAATAACAATTGTTTTCTACTCAAACAAATCCTTTTTGCAACATTAGGATAATGAAAGACTGGGGAAAAAAATCATATATCTTGCAGTTTGCATGCAGCTCTTTAATAAGTTAATAGCTCGCTGCTCTAATTTAGGATTTCAACTTATAAACTGCAAGTAGCTAAAGGATATCTCTAACAAAAGCAGTAACCCACTGAGCTATCCTCATAAATACAGTTCTGTGATTTGAATGATAAACGTTCTTTGCATCAGACTAATTAACCCTCTGCTCTACCTTACGATGAGTCAAAACTTCCACTAGACAAAACTCCAATCTCACTCCATGAAGAACATTAATCACTGGAGATTTCTTAACCAATCAATCAATAAGCTTTATTTCGACAATACATGCCATAAAAGCATTGTTACATAAAATACAGTATAAAAGATAAAACACTGAATTAAAATCTTACAGACATATGCAAGTAATCATAAAAGCCGTCTCATCCTGGTGCGTTAAAAAGCACATTGTGAGGAGGACGAGTGCGGCGCAGACCGGATACAGCTATCGGACGTGCAAACCCCTCCCATCCAGCCGATGCCATCAAGTGGTCTAGTCGCGATCGGATCCAAAGGGGAGGAGCCGGTGACGTCAGCGGAGGAGCCGGTTACGTTAGCGGAAAGGGATATCCCAGGAGGCGGACCTGCGGAGATGCAGAAGCCGAATCGGAGGAGGAAGCAGACGGAGAAGGCAGAAGCGAGTGACGGAGGAGATAGCGGCGAGGACGAAGGGAGCGGAACAACGAGGAGCCCAAGGAACATCGGCTGTGTAACGCGAGAACCCGGCAGGCTGCTGCAGGGAGAAGACGCCCCGGGTCCCTACGCCCCGGCCCTGGAGATGGGTCGTGGCTCAAGGCGAGTACCGCTCAGGGGATCATTCTGGTAGGGGTGGTGGGGAAACACTGGGAGTTGAGACGCACGAGTGTTGTTTTTGAGCACGCACTACTCCCTCATGGTCCCTTTCCCCTGGTGACGGTAGCACAGATCAGTAAAAAGCCCGAGAGCCCGGTTTTAACCCGACCTGTTTTCTCTCCCTTTCCTACCCCGGCCTGAGAAAGAGAGAAGAGAGCGAGAGGCCCAGAGTCCAGGAAGCGCTACACGACCTGGAAAAGCGAGAGAAGACCCCTGAAGAAGAAGAAAGGGGAGGACGTCGCCTTAGTTGCTTTATGTTCTTTTATTTCTTATGACCTGTCCTGAAGTGCCACAGCAGAACTGTTGTGAAGTCCAGTACTCTTCCTCGGGGAAGACCTACAGCCAAGCTATAATAAAAGCCCGGTTATCCCACTATTGCTTTCTGTGGTCCCTCCATTCCCCTTCTTGGATGCCCCACACCCTACACACATGCATGACGTGAAAACAGCAGAAGGGTAGTTAAGAATGAATAAAAACGTTAAAATCATTAGACAAGGACCCAGCTCTAAGATAGCATACTAAAATCACATCAAGGAATGGGCATAAATCCAAGTTCAATGATTTTCAGTCAAGAGATGTGATCTTATAGATCACATCCATCTCAAGAACTTGGCTACCGGAATTGCATAGCAGGGTGATAGATCAGTATGCAAGATTCTCAGAGCGACGCTACTTTTTCTGGTGCCCAGATCTTACATGTCTGAGAGAGCCATACTTTACGGGGTCCTGCATAGGCGGGGCAAACAAACAGCACATGGGAGTAGGTTTCTATATTATCTATACAAGTAGGGCATTTGTTGTCACCCGAAGTGGCCCATTTAACAGTGAAGGATTTTAATGGGAGGGAACCCCCTAAATTGGAAATACAGTTTGCAATAAAAGGGTTTTGAGATTGTGTCCCAATAATGGTCAAGGCTTGGCCAGGGTTTGAATGTTAAAAATCTCCCCGTCAATGTTGTACAATCACTTGTTCTGATATTATTTTGTCTGACCATTTCCCAGTATCTTTCCTTGATTATTTCTCTTCATGGGAACTGGGTGCTAGATGGTGTTTCAGGCGTCCCTTGCATTTTGCTCCACGGGGGGGAGAGCGTGCTCCCACTGAGTGTTTGGGCACTGTAAGAAGCAAGGCTGCGCACGCGCAGCTTAGAGGGAACATATGTCCTAACACTTTTGGCCTTATTGCAAGAAGGAGGAAATAAATACTTCCGCCTGCCTATTAGTAGTTAGATTTACCAGGTGTGGAAGAAGCTCCTCCAATTTTTCCAGTTGGAAAAAACCAGCAGGAAAAAACACATGAAACTTTGGCTGCTGCAGCACCGAAATCTTGTGACTCTTTTTTTCTAATAGAGGGACGCATACAATGCTTCCACTTGCTTTTTAAAAAATGTATTTATGAAATTTTACAAAAATATAATCAAAACTAATACCACACCCTTACAAAAATAAATGAAATAGAGAACATATTCAAAGGCAAGACAAATGCATTACAACATTGTTATCATACACCTCCAGAATCATTCTGTTGTAATGTATTATGACATGTTCTATGACCCTACTCTTCAAAGTATTAGACTAAAGTCAGACAGATCACAGAGGGGACAGACCACATCATAGGGGGAAGGTCATTCTAGAATTTTGTCACGTATTGCGCTCCCGCAAAGCGGCTAAAACAGCGAACTAAACAAAATCTTCTCGGGTACTTATTTCGCTGTCTTGGCCTACGAGTTCCTACGAGTTCCTCTGTCTGTATCTCAACTAGATATTGCTTGTACAATCCCCAAAAGCCCTTGGGACAATCGTGAGGAGGTAGCAACTCATTGTATATGTCAGATTGCGTATTACAGTAAAGCATGTCTGCTTTCCAATCGGCAATCAACGGTATCGGACCCTTAGCCCAGCGCATGGCAACTCTACGTTTTGCTAGCAACATACCCATTGCTATTAGCTTTCTGTAGCTTTTATCTGTCTCCATGTCATACCCAAGCAGTGCTAGGAACGGATTTGGTACCAGGACATGTCCCGTGATCACACCCATGACAGAGAAGACCTCACTCCAGAATTTAGAAATATCAGGACAAAGCCATGCAATATGTAAGAACCCTGCTTCCTGTTCCGCACAGAGAGCACAACTGGCAGAATCACGCAACCCATAGTGAAACAGTCTATCGGGGGTATAATAAACTCTATTTATGTACTTAAAATGTATTAAGCGGTGTCTACCGTTTAAGGATATGTGTTTTGTGACTTCACAGCAATATCTCCAGCATTTATCGTCTATGACCAAATTCAAATCTCTCTACCAGTCTTGACGGGCCTTAATGCATTGGGTTTTCTTGGGTTCTAGTGGAAGCGAATAAAGTATAGTTATTAACGTCTCGGGGGAATCTGCACGTATAATATGTGTAAGTGTAAACATTTCGGGTGGCTCCTGCAGATCATCCCCTAGGAGCTCTCGCCATGCATGTCTAGCTCTGAGATACTGGAATTGGTCTAGTGGCGTATGTACCGGCCTCACTTTGGACAAGTCCTCCCAGCTACGTATAACACCATCGTGAAAGAAATCCCCTATCTTTAGCATACCCAGTGTTTTGAGCGATCGGAGAACATCCTTCTCCATCCCCATCTGGAACCAGGAGCACCACTCCAACGGAGTCAATGGCGAATACATGAGGGCACTCGCTTGGTACTCTAATAACCTATGCCAGGCATGCGTAGTGGAGTTCATAGAGTCGAAGACTCCATGCCGTCTACCTGGAGTTGTGTAGAAGGTCTGGGGTAAAGTATCAGGGTCAGTCGCATCCCTCTCTATATACAGGTGTGGTCATTTCCGTGGGCCGTGTATCCAGCCATCTGCGTAAGAGGCTTGCGCTACACAATGGTATAACTCCAGGTCAGGATTCCCAAGGCCCCCCACAGAGTAAGGCAAGGTCAACGTTTCCCACTTAACCCTCGGCTGCTTACCGGCCCAAGCTAATTTCGTCATTAGTGTACGTAAGGTGGCAAATATGTGTTGCGGCAGCAACATGGGGATATTTAAAAATAGAAATAGGAATCTAGGTAGGACAACCATTTTCATGATAGAAATGCGTCCTATCAAGGAAAGAGGTAGTCTGATCCATCTGATGATATCATCTTCAAGTTTGGAGATGGCTTTCCCATAATTTTCCGTGAGTACTATATCGGGGTCAGTGTGAATTTGTATCCTGAGGTTATCGAATAGGATCCGTGGACCACTGCATAGGAAATCTAATCTTGTTGGAGTAGTGGCGGGAGTCAGAGGAAAAATCACTGATTTTGTCCAATTAATTATGAGGCCAGACAATTGCCCAAACTGTACCACCTCCGAGAGAATAAGATTAAGATGCGTACTCGGCTTCCGGACATAGAGTAGTGTATCATCTGCGTAAGCCGAAAGAACCAAGCGGTATCCCGGGAGCTGCAATCCCCTGTGGCTATGGTACTCCCAGAGCGCACACGCCAAGGGTTCAGCGGCGAGGGCATCGAGAAGTGGGGACAATGGACAGCCCTGTTGGGTGCCTCTCGAAATGGCAATAGGGGCCATGAGCATACTGCCCAAACTTATCCTAGCAGTAGGTAGAGTATACAACACTGTAACCAATTTTCGATAAAATCTCTCCGACTCCGATTCGCCTCAATACCCCCTTCTTAAGCGCCCATTCCACAGAATCCAACACCTTTTAGGTGTCCAAAAAGACTGCCGCCGCTTCGACTTCCGGATTAAGTCGTTGGATGGTACCAAAAATTGTTCTTAGGTTAAGAGTCAGATTGCAGCCCGGAATAAAGCCTGCCTGCTCCAGGCGAACCACCAGAGGAATCAATGGGGCTAGGCGATTCGCCAAGATTTTGGCAAATATCTTGGTGTCCACATTTAATAGTGATTGGGGTCTGTATGATGAGCAGTCTACTGGAGACTTCCCAGGTTTCAGCAGCATTATGATCAAGGCCTCACGCATGGAAGGGGACATAACCTCGCATTTGGCCATGTCTTCATTTAGGGATATCAGGTGAGGTACTAGTTTTTCTTGGACGGTCTTATAAAAGGTGACCGTGAGCTCATCTATACCCGGGGCTCTACTTGCCCGCATAGTTTTAAGTACTGCCTTGATTTCACAGGGAGTGAGAGGGGCCATAAGGTGCTCTCTATGTGCATCCTTGAGCCATGTCATTTGAATATGTTCAAGGTAGTCTTGAATAGCCTTATCATCAGGGGGTACCCGCACTGTGTATAATTCCGTGTAGTAAACCTACCTGCAATGTCTGCGCGCTCGTGAAGAGGGAGTCCCTGTTCATCGTGTATTTCGATTATTGTGTCTGCTTCTCTCTTGGGTCGCAGCAGCGCCGCTAACATGGCCCCAGGCCGTTCCCCCTCCCCGTAGACTCTAGCCGTGGCATATTTGCCAAGATGTTTCACTTCACTATCCGCGGCCTCTTGGAATTCTTCCAGAGCTACCTTTATATCACCCAGTAATTTTTATACCAAGTTTCCTGGAAAGTTTGCTCTAGGTTTGAAATTTCTCGTTCAAGTTTCGTTAATCTATCCCTCAGGGCCCGAAGCACCCCTGCATGCTTGGAAATGGCTATACCTCTGATGTAGACTTTAAAAGTCTCCCAGACAGTGGCGAAACTGTCTACTGAACCGATATTCTTTTCAAAGAATACATCTATTTTGGCAGCGAACACTGGATCCAACAGTGAATAAGGGGGAAATCTCCAGAGAAATGGTGCAGCTTGTCTGGTGGGCACCTTTACATCTAGTTATACTGGCGAGTGATTTGAATATGTATGTGCAAGTGGGGTGCAATTAGTAATGTTTGGAAGCAAGCTCCTTGAGATGAACCAATAATCAATACGGGTATGAGTGTCATGAGGGGCAGAGTAGTGGGTAAATCCGTGTGTGTCGGGGAACGCTGCCTCCATACGTCAAGTAAGCCTAAATCTTCCATTAGATCAATAATGGCACTGGCTGCAGCCAAGGGACGACGAGAGGGGCCCTTGGAGCGGTCTCTATCAGGGTCTAAGGTGCAATTAAAGTCTCCTCCTAATAGTAGAGTTGCATTCACATCCTGCATTAGTCGGGTGCCTAACAGACGATAAAATTGTGGGTCATCATAATTTGGACCGTACACATTAACCAGTTTTAGCACTAGACTATTTTTTTAGCATTTCTCTATGATATATCTCCCATTAGAATCACACTACTTGAAACTGAGGCTGATCAGGACCAGGATGACCACACGCTGGAGATCCACGCCACAGGGCTAGGAACAATTTGGTCAGGAAGATGAGGAACAGGATGACCAGGTCCAGGATAACCAGAGCAAGCAGGACCATGCTTTAGGAAACTTTAATATTCACTTTGATTATGCCATCTGTCAGACAGCTAATTCTGTCTTGGGCGATCTCAAAGCGCTCTGACTTGACTTGATAGTAAAGGACCATACTCATGTTGCACGCCACCTTTTGGACCCTCTTTTTATGAATTTAACTAGCATCCACATTGACTGCCCACCCCCCCTCAGTTGGTCAGACCATTTCTTGATCTCCTTTCAGATTTTAGGCTCTCAGAAAAAAGGCAACCCACTTAATTTTAGTAGAATTTCTCAAAATAATGCTCCTAAACTGGAGGGTACTATGGACGAACGTGTGGAGGTGGTAAACTCTTGTATCCTTTCAAATCTTGATACTATCTTCCCGATATAGCGCTGCCAGAAAGGGACCCCTCGCTCACCTGCCCCGTGGTATACTGAAGCAGTCCTAATGCTAAAGGACTGCAAATGCCTGAAGCACATTTGGCGAAAAGATTATGCATTAGATGATAAGTTAAAATTCAAAGAGGCAACCAGGACTTATCATAGAGCTTGTAAATCTGCTTGTGCAGCCTACTATGTCAACAAAATTGAGACCGCACTCTTCCTACTACATACACACAGTTACCTCGCATATACTTACTATATCGTTGTAAAAGCATGCTTGGTAAATGATGCATGTGCGTGGTAAAGGCATGAGTGGTAAAGACATATGCGTGATAAAGGTATTGCATAGTAACCACTGTGTTGTAAAGGTTGTCTACTGACAGAAATAAATCTCTTAACATTTCCAGGTTCAGAATGAGCCGAGAAAAGATTTACACGTACCCTTAAAGACCTAAGCTTGTGACTGTTCCCAAACTTTAATGGCTTTCCTGTCCTAAAACATGCGCTCTCCGCTCAGATAGAAAATTTACTCACCTACAAATGTAAGTGTTAGTACATCTTTTTACTAGTGTAAAACCATGTTTTATACATGGCATACATGACTTTACATTTATAAAATAAAGCTATTGGTCCATGTGAATAAAATTCAGCAAATAACTCTGAAATAGGGCATATAGGGCCTGATGATGAGTGGCCAGAGGAATATTCATTATATATCACACCCAATAAAATTCTACACCCCAATGTACAGAATAAATATCACTTATTTCGGGGTTTTTCTGTAATGAAAATACCATGCAGATTTTGGTGCATACCGAGGTCCAGACCTCAGATGTCTAGGGCCATCATACGCTTCCGACATCCCACTGTTTTTAACCTTGTTTAAGGACCCTTTTAATAAATACTAACTAGGATCCAGCAGGCAATTGTAATCCACTTTCCATCCATAGGCCGTAGTTGAAGCTCTCCGCTTACAAATGGGTTGAGCCCACTCACTCACACTAGGTGAGGAGGGTGTGGATCCGATGATGAAGTGGGCCACAGGTGGGACTTGTGGGTGAGGACCCAACATAAATATCCTAGAGACGTGCTCATCACACCAATTTACCAGGGTTTAGCTCTCATATACCTGTGAGATATACTATGGGCCACGCAACTACCTCGTAAATAATGGGATTTAAGGAAGACAGGTTAACCCTCCATAGTGTAGTTACAAATACTTAATGGAAATAAAAATGCAATCTTTCAGACAAATATTTCATACATACAATAGTATTCAAAATATGCCATAACAAACAATTCACTTAATTCAGGCATGTACAAAATGTAACTGATTAGTCCTTCCTGTTTAAAAACTCTCAACAAATTGCCATATAGGCAATGTATTAATATGTTACAAAGTGCATAGCGTATTCCAGATTTAAAAAAACTTCCTCTCCCATCCTCCTTACATACAAGTGCTTTGCGTTATAGACGTTGTTTAATTTTTTTAAGCCAAGACCCTAGTTCCGATGGTTCAGGCGATTTCCAACAGGCAGTAAACACAGAGAATGCTAATAGTATTGCAATGAACCATCAAAGACTAGTAGCTCTTGGTCGAATCCCCAAATGCTTGAAGCTGCCGAGGAGAATCGCATTCACATCTGGATTAACCCCAATACCGACTACATACATGCCAAAGCTTCCACCCCAAAAAATATTTTCTTAGCCTATTGCAGCCCCAAATCATATGAACCCAATCCCCAGGCTCCAGGCCCTAGGACTCTGATTGGGCACATTAGGATTCCATTTGTTCAAGAGTGAGGAGGTATAATACACATCCACTTGGCATACAGCTGCATTCTTCGAAAATTATTTTCTTGTAGCCCTTTGCGATTAAATTGAGAGGCTTCTACCCATTGCTCTCACATCAGGTTTGTATTCGTTTTGCTAAGCCATCTATTCTGTATGACACGAAATTGGTCATCAGAATTATTCTGCTAGCTTATAACCAGTTTACCCACTGAGACAATTTTCTCTGGTTACTAGAGGGATTAAATAAAACATGCACTACCTCCCTTGTACGTTCAATTTGAAGCAGCAAGTGCTTTCTCAATATGGCAGCTATCTGAAAATACAAAAATGTATTTGGTTAGAAATTTAGCCTGAACAGCCCCCAAGCAATAAGGTTATTATTAATTAGCCCATTGCCCACTTACCCGAAGTTAAGTTGTTCCTTTAACTTTATCTGTTTCTCCAAAACTTCCCTGCGCTTGCTTGTAAGAGGGGTTTCTGCATGGTCAGGATCTCGGGAATCAAAAGACACTGCTTTAGTTGCCTCTGTTTCTCATTAAAAATGGCTAATGTTCGATATCTCACTGATTTGGGAGTCCTGACCAGAGGGATTGGGGGCTGTCTGAGTAAGAGAAATTCTTTTAACCCAAAAAAATGGTTGAATAACTCAGGTTTGTTGAGTTTATGAAACCTATCATTAATTATTAGGAAGTCCGCTGTATAATAAGCTTTCCAGTTTGGGAGAGATAATCCCCCTTCCTCACACAACAGACTGAGTTTTTTCAGACTAATCCTAGGATGGCACTTATTCTGAATATAAGGGCTTAAAGTGAATTTAATTTCTGAAAGAATTAATTAGTGAGTATATATGCAAATTCAACTGAGGCAAAATTAGCATTTTCATTATTGCGATTCTACCAACGATTGATATTGGTCACTTACCCGTTCTGCCCAGCATGCTATTAAGCTTAGATATCACGGGAGAATAATTTAGTTTATGTATTTCTCATCATTCTGTAAAGCTCTAATCCTTAGATACCTTATGAGGCTTCTGTGGTGGGATGCTTGTAAGTATTGAGGTAATGAGTTAACATTGGTATCAAAAAGCATTATTTCTGTTTTAGAGATGTTAACCCGGCACACTGACAAAATTGAAAAGCGTGATGAAATACTAAACAAATTATCCAGAACAGCCACTTCAGGCGGGACAAATAATACCAGGTTGTCGGCATACAATTTAAGCTTCGGGCCCCTGTAATTACCGCCTTCACTCCCTCGCTTTCCTTCAATAAACAAGCTAAGGGCTCCATAAATATAGCAAAGAGAGAGGGTGAGCCAGTACACTTCTGTCTGGTGCTTCTAGTGATCTTAATTGGGTTAGTGGACTACTGATGCCATGGATCCCTCATAAATCTTAACTATTGTCCCTGTGAGCAGGGGGCGCAAACCTCAATGTTTTCATCACTTTAAATAAAAAATTCCAGCTCACAATTTCAAAAACCTTTTCCGCATTTGTGAATAGTATCGCTGCAGTAGTCCCACTTGCAGAGAAATAATCTAAGGCTTCCAACCAAGTAATGCGTGTTAAAATAGAGTTGTAGAGCAGGTATAAATCTATTCTGATTATGATTTCTTAAACTCGCAATAACTACAGCTACTCTTACTGCTATATGAGCCTCATAAAAAATTTATAATCTGCTTTCAGTAGAGTGATCGGACGAAAAGAATTAAGATCTTCGGGATTTTTATCCTTTTTAAGAAAAAACAAGAATTCCTCTACTAAAACAAGACAGAGTAGCAACCCCTTCAGAATTTGATTAAATATCTCCAAAAGAAGAGATTTCATTTCAGGTAGTAAAAGCAGGTACCATTCTGATTGAAACCCATCCTCACCCGCTGCCTTACACTTGGGAAGTCCCTTGATCACTGCTTGAAGCTTATAGGACTGAGATGGGGTAACAAAGTTTTGAGTAGCTTCAACCGTTAAAGTTGGCATTCTGATCTGTGACAAAAAATTGGCACTATCGCTATCCAGCAGGTTAAGATCATCTTTATAGCTTTTTGAGAAATGTTGAAAATAGATCTTTTCAATCTGTTGACCCTCGGTAAGCAAATAGCCATAAGTGGATCTCTGATTTTCAAGACTGCTTTTTTGATTGCTGTACCCTCGATCCCCAGGCCAGAAGTCTCCCAATGATCTCACCTTCTTACTGCTGCCTAAAAGTTTGAGCATTCAGTACTTGTTTTGCAAGCAGATAGTTCTGCAACTCTCACCTGGCTGCTTCCCTAGCTAGATAATGTTGCGGCCAATCTGAATTGGAGAGTTTAAGCTCTGCAAGCGAGAGAGCATTGGTTATTGACTTATTTCTAATTTTTTCCAATCTGAAGATTGGATTGAAAAGCAACTATCTTGCCCCTCATAGTAGATCTATATGTCTCCTGAGTATATTGGGGCTTATTTCGATGTTGGGCGGAATTCCTTCCGCCCAAAACCGACTTGGTCCTGGGACCGACCGGCACCCAGTATGCGGTCCCAACTGCCTCATTAGGAAGCGACCAAACACTGTTTGTCGCATTCATATATTTCACTATGGGAACATGCATACGGGGGTAAACCGGCCACAATGCATGCTCCCATAGTGAAAAGGGAGGTGTGGGTCATCCCTGCACCAAGCTGCAGGGATCACCAGGGGCGGCCTCCAACCGGAGGCCGTGCACCAAAGAGGGCCCTGCTGAGGGCCCCCAAACATGTGTCAGAAAGGCCGGCATAGAAACTATGTCGTAAACGTGCATTGTAATCTCAAGGGCGAAAAAGCCCACCAGTGAGATTACTAGCCGGCTTCCGACTGGCGGATTGGCTCTCTGAGCCCGTTGTAAGCCAGCTGGAATGACCGTCTGGTTTCCTTTCCGACCGTCTCCATCATAATGAGGCTGTAAGAAAGGAAAGCGAGCAGCCCATTACGATGCAGCCCTGCTTTTACGGGCCGCATCGTAATCGACCCTTTTGTGTCAGGAAAGAGTTTTTATTTTCTTTAAAGAATAGCTTTGATCCATCTTTCAAATGCTCAAGGAAGTAGCCTTGCAGCGATAAACCTCTATTCAAAGTTCACCAGAAAGTCAGGGCGTTGACAGATGGGGAGACAAAATTCAGCAAGACATCAGAATGATTAGATAACACGTTAGAAATAACTGAGGCTTGAGCTTTTGCTATTTCTTTTGACACTCAAAAAGAAATTAAGTCTAGATGCTGATTGATATAGAGGGGAAAAGAATGTCTATCGTATAAAAAGAGGATTAGCTGATTGCGTGACACCTCCAATGTCCTTCGTCTGGTTTCGGATCTTTATGTGGCCCTAAGGGACGATTCCTGCTCCCATCTGGTGGAGCTGTGGGGTCATTGGGAGGAGGATCTGGGGCCCCCATCTGGGATGGAGATTAGGACAGCATGTGTGAAATGGCACCCAGAAACTCTCGCAATGCTCTCTTTAAGCTAGTCCATTTTTATGTCCTCCATCGAGCACATCTCACGCCTTTGAAACTTAGTATATATTTTCTCCCCACATCACCCGACTGCCCACGCCGCAGAATCGCTCCAGGGCACAAGCTCCATATGCCGTGGGGATGCCCCCACTTAACCTCCTATTGGTCTGAGGTAGTGCATCTATTGGCAGAGGCCATTGACCGCGTTCTGATTCCTTTACCCCGGTTTTGCCTTCTGGGCATCAATTCTCTTTGTGCCAAGTACAGAGCCACTAAACACTTTATTGACCTAGCCCTAGTGTTGGCCAAGCGCAAAATTACTATGCTCTGGAAAAATGCAGAAGGGCTGTGGATTGAGAGATGGCAGGTGGACATGGTACGATGGGCGATATGTGAAGTTATCGCATTGCCACACGAAGCCCATGAGGGCAGGTGCCCCTTAAAACAGACGAGGGCATGGTATGTGATTCTGGCAGACTTCTGGGGAGATGAGGCTGAAAGTGCAGATGAGTCTTCCGACTAAATGCCCCCTTAGCGGTATTCTTCCTCCCGGGTCTTTCTTGACCTGGTGCTTGAGTACCCAGTTGTATTTACGACTCCTCTGAGGTACTGACATGTTCCATCACTGAACTCCCCGTCTACCTTATTGTTCCCTCTAGGATATGTCTCTTCTGTTCTTTCTTTGGCTATTATTACCTGATTCCTTAACTTCTCATTGGGGAAGGAGGGAGGAGAAACATGCGGCAGCAGAGGGGTGGGGGGACTTGATGTTTCTTTGCTCACTTCTTTGTCGTTTTTCTTTCTATGCCTAGTTTGCTTCACATGGCAAATTTCAATGCACTGATCACTTGATCCTTCGTTCACATGCACAATCTTGACTTGTAATGATACACTTCTGTATGTTTTGCATTATTGACTTTTGTCATTCTCAAGGGTTAATATCTTAAATGATCAGACAAAATGTGATGTAAGTGCATTGATACATATTGTACAACTGAAAGTGTGGCTATGTCATGCTTTTTCTTTTTCTGTGTCAATAAAACTCTGTTTAAAAAAAAGAGGACTAGCTGATCGCAAAGGATCAAGCAAACGATGTTCCTCCTTAAGATATGCAATTATCCTCTTCATCATTCATGGGGGAAGCAGAAAAGAATGCATTACCTTTCTGTTTTTAAAATCTTGGGAAATAAATGATGTGGCTTAATGCATACTGTTATGAATTCAAAGTAATGACCAATGTAGTAAACTAAGCATTGAATGTTACAAATGCAGATTGACCTCTACAGTGGCAAGAGGTTATTTTCTTATCCAGAATATTTTTCTCTTTCACTACCCTCTGAATCCCTGATATTCAGTTGCTTTTAATTCAATCCCTAACAGAAAAGTGACCCCTCTGCAGCATTGCATGTTGTGTATTTATTCTCTGCTTATTGAGGGTCTGAGTGACACGCTCTGAACTCAAGCAAACACATTGCTGCTGACTTACAACAATGCTCTACTGCTGAGAGCATGCACAATAAAAGCACACTCAGCACTGCTGCAAACCCAGCCAAAGTGTGAATTTCCTTGGAAATGCCACAGAGGCAGACAGGGGCAGTATTCACTGCGGCCTCCTTGTATTAACTCAGTCAGATTCCTATGAAGCAGGATCTAGAGTCGAAAACACCAGTGCAGTTGGGCCCCTTGCACTGAATGCACCAGTGGTAGCCACCAGTGGTAGCTATGCTACTGTATATGTGTGACACAAAAATAGATTTGTAACTGCTTTAGAAACCTGTTGCATTATTAATCATGTATTTAATATAGACCCTTTCATTTATTGTTGTTTTTTTAGTACAACTGTGTCACTACTTAATGCCATTATGTAAAAGGTCAAGCGTTTCTCTAACATTGTCAGCGTCAAAAAGTTATGTGATGTCACTTCCTGTGATGTCATCAGGGACTGACCATTTGGATGATTTCACTACCGTTACCGCAGGCATTTTGATGAATCAAAGTCTGAATTGGTGCCCCAAGATACCATGTTCCCATTAACCAACATATCTTGGAAAGAAATTAGCATCCATCTAAAGAGCAATGACATGCACGCAGCTCCTACTGCGGAATAAATTGTGTATCTTCTGCGGATGGGTAAACAATCAATACCATAGGAGCTAGTTGAAGACTCTAACAGGGCAACTTAGAAGTTGAAAAGTGTAGGGCTCAGTGGGAAGCTTGGCTGGATAGCACAAATATCAGACTTGAAGGTTGAATGATGGTGAGAAAGAAGGACAGCTTGAAAGCAATCCAGCAGAATGGAGGCACTCCTTGCCACGATATGGCACTCCACTCAATCCCCCTCCTGTCTATCCTGAAGGATGGGGTGTGAGTCCAAACCAAATAAATTGGACATAACTGTGATTGCTCATTTCACTATAACTGTTAGATAAATGCACTTTAAATGTAACCTGGATGCCTAGTTTCCAGCACATGCAATGACTACCAGGAGATGAATCTCCTCCATTTTTTTTAAAACTTTTCTTTTTTATTAAAGACAAGGCAACACAGGAATCTCCTCCATTTTGAAGTGGCGATGTGCCACGTTTCCTTTTTCTTTATGTTTATTAACCTTTACCTTTCTATATATTAAAATATGTTGCTTATGAAAGCTGTGCTTATCCTTGGTAATTGATCCTTTTCCCAAGAAATCCCAAACCCAATGACTCACTTATCCTTACTTCCCTCCTACCTGAACACTGTCCCATGTGTAAAACTCCAAGGATCTGATATAGTGACGAATTCTATATGGTATGCCTTTAGTATCTCCAAACCCCACAGATCCTAACTTATTGCCATTAATCCAGTTTAGCAAACCTGCTACCCATGCTGAAGTGAATAGAAATCGTATATATATTTGAGGATATCAGATCCCAACCTATCTTGCTTTTCACTTTCTGTAGAACATCTGGTCCCTCTCTCTGTCTTTGAAGAAAAAAAAAGATGTGACTTGTTGCCTATGGAAGGCTCTGTACCCTTGTTGAAAGTTGACCCAGGTAATCTCTTGTCCCCTCTTCCTGCTGCCTTTTGAAAAAACATCTTCCAGAGAGTTCTCAGTATCTCCTTACATTTTGTATGTACTTTCAGAAATAATTTTTTGTATATTTTTAATGACACTATCAAAAAGATAAACTTGCTAATGGCTCAGCAAATACATTTTTATCAAAATGCCAATCAGGTCTGTCCATGGAAAGTGTTATATTTGTATTTTCTAATAGGCAAATTATTCTCTTGATTGATAAATTCACGCCATCCAGTTGCATCTTATGCATGCGCATTTCTTTGCCACTTTCATAAGCTGATCAGCCCCATTAAGAAGTCTATCCTTTGAATTTCGATACCTTTTTTCATTGATTTTTGGCCACTGCAAAAACAAATAAAAAAACAAAAGAGCAACCAAAAAACATCATAGCCTTCTCTTTTCCCCATCTCCCACCAAATCTCAATCTCTTTCCTCCCACCCATACTCCCCCCTTCCCTTCTCAGGTTTTTTGCTAACACATTCTATTCAGAGCTAACCTTTTTTCCAGAAATTTACAGAAAACCTTATATTTTTCCTTCCTCTTATTTCTTTTCTGCCTGTATGACCACAAAAATCTTTGCATGTTGACAAGTTTTCAACATCCTCAGTCTTTTCAGGTAGGATATTAACTTTTGATATTCACCTAGATATTGCAAGGGAGGCTTCTATGTTTTCTCAAAGATTTAATAAATCCCCACACTGCTGCTTGCTAGTTTTCCCATTCACACAACAAACCAGATCTTTTGCAACAAATTTGTAACTGGGTTTTCTGTACAACTCCCTATAAACTAAGGTGTATTTATTTTGATGCTAAAAGCATGTGTGATATAATGTTTTTGAAATACCAGCTCAACATCTATACCCTTTGTACTTGTTAATCTAGTATGGCAACTTCAGGAGTTTGATGGAGGGTGAGTCCCACGGCTAATCTGATTTCGTCCAGTACTTCTTCCCAGAATTCACTGCCTATCAGACACTCCTGAAGTATCTGTTTGATTGTCCCTATCCGTAGCCCTACTCATTCATGTCAACACTTCCCAGACTTTCCCCCTTACTTTCTGTGCATCCTGCTTGACAAAATGTGTGATCTGTATACACGATCTTCTACAATGTTTATTTCATGTAGACATGTTTTACCAAGATTGTTGTTCATCAGAATCTCCCACCACACTGGCATTAAATAGCTCAGCTAACCAAGGAATTTTCTTTGGTTAAGGGGTTTCAGTTCCATTAATATTTTATAAATTAAGAAAACAGGCCCTCAGCGTACATGATGAGCTTAAGGATATGGTCCCATATTTAGCACCATACTTTTTCTGCATTAGCTCAAATGTTGTTCGCTAAAGGTGCAGTCAATAAGGCAAAACATAGCAGGAAAGTGGATGCGCTGATCTTGTGGGTTCTCTGTGTTCACCTACAAGAATATGTGGCTGTTCTCTCTACTTCGAGCTGAAAGGAATTAATAATTAGCCAACATCCATGCCATAAAGCTCTCTCCAAAATGTATTGTTTGGTTTATTTCCTTCAATCGGGGGCCTCTAATGCTGTCAAACACTTCCATGTTTGATGAAAGATGAATGACCTAACTCTGCCTCCTTTTTATCAAATTTGCCTGAACTGGATACACCAACTAACCAAGCATGGAAATAAGTGTGACAGTCTCCCTACTATGGATTTTATGAAAATCATTGGCTTCACATTTATTAGGGATATGGGCATGTATCAGGACCTGGGACAATTAAATACCTGGTGGTAAAAGTTACACTATCCATAAAATGTTTCTTTTTGCTCCACAGTTAAACTTGCTGGAGGGGATAAAATATACCAGAAACATCACACACTTGTCCTGATGCAACAATAGAGCAGCAGAATTTGTGCACATATTCTGGGGTAGTCCTCGTTACACATTATTATATCGAATTGACAGACAAAAAGTGTCACTAATGGGAAGATCCAGTTTATGTACACCAGAAAAATGCATTCTCTGACTAATTGATGGCATGGACCAGAAAAAAGCTGAATAAATTAATTGTCTTAGCCTTAGTCTTTACCAAAAGGCAAATAATTGTGACATGGAAATCACAGTATTTCCCCTCAGCTCAAACATGGTGAAGGGAACTGCTTAATTGAACAGGAGCTGAAATAATGTCTGTATCCAAAATGTCTAAATAAAGATGCTTCTTGAGATTGGACAGCACAGGCATCACAAAATGGACCAAGAACTGCTTACAGTACAAGATGTAAGTGGTAATAGACCCCCAATAGAAACAATGGTTTCAGCCTTGTATTTCGCATCGAACATGGTAAAGTGTAATCCTACATAATACAAACCTGGAGATCGGAGAGAAGATAAAAGGAGAATTTCATTGCTGACTCACACTAGAGAAGAAAGATGGATGCCAACGTCTCAAAACTTGTTAATTTTTAATAGATCCAAAGGGGAAAAAATAAACAAAAGAAGTATAAATTGCATAATTAAACTGCTCCCTGATAAGATGGATAAATTCAGAAAAGACTAGATTATCTCTGGTAGTACACTGTTTATTATTGTTGATTAAAAGCACTAGAAATATGTGCTAATATATACATATAGTAATGTAGACAGATGTATAGAATATTATTTTACAAAACTCAATAAAAATTCAATACAAATATATATTTATTAAAACCTTGCCAGAAGGTTGTCATATATGTAGTCATCAACATGAGAATTCTTCACTCATATATGACATCTAGTAATAGTCCTGGATTTTTTTGAGCTTATGTCTCACTTCCTTGTAGACCTTCCGACCCTCCCATTTAGCTGGAAACATATGCTGCGGATTGACATGCCCTAAGATCGTATGCTTGTAATTTGCCCCGCCCTAATACTTATGATCAAGTTGAGATAGGAAGAATTCCTCTTTAGTTCTATTCTTACCTGAACCCTTAGGGCCACCGTCATTGACAAATTTTCTAGGAGAGGCTTTTGTTTTAGCTTCTTTCAATTTTTTGGGATCCATGCATTTTATGTGCTCTAACGAGACGTTGGCTACCCTTTGACCAGCTGTGAGCAGACTACTCTTTGCCAGAATTGGAGCGCATGCACGCTCTCCAAGTCAGACACTGGCTCCAGCATCGGACGATACGCTCCTGGGCGCAATGGGCCCTTACTGCATTTGAGAGGTGGTTGGTCATGAAATCTTCTGATAAACGTCTCATTACGGAACAGTACGGAATACTTCAACAAGCTACCCTCTTGGCTAAAACTGCGGGCAGAGACGTTGTGTAGGGGAACTGGGGATTCAACTGGACAACTGACGCAGAAAGAGTGGGCGGAGGTCTATCACAGGGTACGTCATACAGCGTATAATACAGCTAGCATCGAGACCGGCACTAAAAAAAACAACATACTGGTATCTTACACCTGTGCACCTCCATTGAGGTAAGCCTGGAAGAAGGGTGGCATGTTGGAGGAGCTGTAGGTCTCCTGGGACACTATTGCACCCACTCTGGGATTGCCCCCGGCTCGCACGGTACTGGGACTCTGTCCTAACTGACATAGATGCACATCTGAATACAGAGCTCCCACGCTTTCCGGCCTATGTGATATTAAGGCTCCAAAACACCCTTACGTTTCCACTGAAATCCCTTGGGGGACGACTTATCGGGCTTGCACTGGGGGCCGCTCCCCAGAACATTTTGCCATATTGGGGCACTGATAAACTCCTGACACATCAGGGTTGGATCCACTGCTTGTGGCATATCTTGGGCATGGAGAAACTTACACACTCACCTTCAAGGGCGATACCTATAGGGAACTCTGGTGCCCCTTTATTACCCTACTCTCAGTGTAATTTCGGGAATCGACATTCCCCTGATATCTTCGCCTCTTACGATTAACTGAGGTGGATACCCCGACCCAGGATGGATCTACAGAATAAATGCATCCCAGGCATTATACAGGGCCTTAGGGGAAGAATGTACTTGGCTGTGAGGACCCCAGGGGAGGCAGGTGATGGGAGGGGGGGCCAGTTGGGGTTTCTTCATTGTTCTTAACAAGTGCTCCAGAATTTTGAATGTCTTGCTATTAGGGTTCATTGACACAAAATCAACACCTTAAATATCGACCTAAAAAAATATCAAGACACTAATATTACATACAAAAATATTGACTAAATATACTTACCATTAAAAATGCAAAATATCAATAAAAAATATCAGTGTTAAAAAAATTGATATAACTTATATTGAATACAAAAATATCGTAAACAAAAATATCGCAAAAATTAAGTAAACCGAATTTAACAAAAATATCGAAACTCACAATATCAACAACATAAATATCCTTAAAAAAATAACATAAATATCTAAACATAAAATACACACATTAAAATATATACAGAAACCTACTAAAACATAGCACATATAAAATAATAGCAATTAAACAAATCTAATTTATATTTATAAAATATAATTTTTTAGCAAATAAACAAAAAACATCTTTATATATGACATTAAAAACTAACAAATAACACTTACTACCATTAAAATATTACTAAGCATATATTAAATACAAATAACTAATTTTTAAACATATTGATACATGAATATTTCCTAACATATTTACATTTAGGGGCTCATTATGATGTCGGTCGGAAAGCCTCCGACCGACACCGTCTCGAACTCGGGACCGATCGACTTGCGGTCGGCGGGTCCAACTGCCGGATTATGATGCGACCGAACACTGTTCGGTCGGATTCCCATTGTTTTCTATGGGAACTTATGCTACGCCCAAGAACCGGCCATAACACAGGCTCCTATGGGGAAATGGGGTGTGTGTGTAAAACGCTGCACCCTGTCGCAGGCACCCCATGGTGCCTGCCACACAGTGCAGGGTTTTACAGGGGGATTCCCTAGGTACCCCCTCGGCGACCAACCGTAGGCCGTGGGGGCTACGGGGCCTTGCCAGGAGCCCCCAAAGTCACTTTCCAACAGGCTTTCTGTGTCGGAAAGGCCGGCACGGAAAGGCTATTGGAAACCGACATGGTAATCCCAACGGCGGAAACGCCGTCCATAGGGGGTTACGGTGCGGTTCCGACCGACAGGAATACTCCACAAGTCAGTTGGAACTGAGTCGGAATGACCAGCCGGTTTACGTTGCGACCATGAAAATCGTAATCGTGTGGTCGGACTGTAAGCTGACCGAGTCGGTCGGAAGGGCTTCGACGCGGTCGGAGAGCCTCCGACTTTTAGGGCCTCATTACGATGTCGGTCGGTAAGCCTCCGAACGCTCGTTGGAGGCTTATCGACTGACACCATAGGTTTACAGTCCGACTGCCGAATTTCAGTGTTGGCGGTTGGAGTGTAAACCGGCTGGTCAATCCAACTGTGTTCCAACGGACTCAAGGAGCCCGTTGGCCAGCCGGATACCTACCATAATCCCTTACAGACGGCGTTTCCGCCGTCGAGATTATGATGTCGGTTTCCGACAGCCTTTCCATGTCAGGCTTTCCGACATGGAAAGCCTGTCGGAAAGCGACTCTGGGGGCCCCTAGCAGGGCCCCCATTCCTCCACGGCCTATGGTTGTTAGCCTGGGGGGCACCTATGGTGCCCCCTGTAAATCCCTGCACCATGTGGCAGGCACAGTGAGGTTTCCGCCCGCTGCACAAGCTCCCATAGAGAAATGGAAGTTTGTGACTGCACCATGTGCGGTCGCATCGTAATCCGGTGTTCGGAACCTGCCGACCTCGTAATAGCTTGTATTAACAGCAAAACACAAAAAAAATATTTCCCTGCCATATATAATTTTTTTTTTTATAAACTTACAATTTTGTTGCAGTAGATCGGCCTTAAACCAGTAGAATACATAACATAATTAATAACACATAACTAATAAACTACCACACTATCCAACAGTAACGAATGACAAAACCAACACTAAGGGGCCGGTTACGATGCGGCCCGGTATGGCTCCGACCGTTGGTCGGAGCATTCAGGGCCACATCGTAATCAGCTCCGCGGTTTACTTTCCGACCGCCTAATTATGATCTAGGCGGTCAGGAAAATAAACCGGCCGGTCATTCAGGCTGTCTTCCGAAGGGCTTGGAGCCCGTCGGCTAGTCGGAAGCCGGCCAGTTTCTCAAGGGCAGGCCTTCCCGCCCTTGAGATTAAGATGCATGGTTTCTGGCATGGTTTCCGTGCCGGCCTGTCCAACATGGAAACCATGTCAGAAAGCGTACTTGAGGGGCCCCCTCCAGGGCCCCATTGTGCTTGCGGCCTCCGGTTGGGGGCCAGGGGGACACCAATATTGATCCCTGCAGCCCTTGGCAGGCACCGCAGGGATTAACTGCACCTCCCTTTTCTCAATGGGCGCTTGTGTTACAGCCGGTTTACAGCCGTTCCACAAGCTCCCATTGAGAAAAGGGAGCATAATGACCTGGTCGGGACTGCCAACCGGAGGTCGGTCGGTCCCAGGACCGAGACGGTGTCGGGCGGACTTCGTAATCAGACCCAAAATGCTACACTACCAAAACTATGCGACACTACGCAATAAAATTAAAAATACAAACTACGTACTCTAAATTCATCTCCACTAACTTCCCCACCCTTAAATTACCTAAAAAATAGTTTAAAACAAACGAGATGCAGATCCCAACCGTGAGCTTCCCTCTGCAAAACTAACCAAACAAAGATATAGATAGATAACAAAACAAAGAAATGCAAAAAAATTGCTGCTTAATTGAACTAGAAAAAAGACTATTTCCCCATTGAAATGAATAAGGAAAAAAATCAAAATTAGCAGAATATGCTTACTTACATTTTTTTTTTTTTAAATGTTGGAAATGTTTTATAATGTTTAAAAAAATGTCAAATATATATTAAGTATTATTCTATCATATATAATAATATTTAATATATATTATTTGTGATATTGCAAAAATGCTATTAATTTTTTTTAATACATAAAAAATGTATAATGTTCATATTTGGTGTAAAACATATAATGTATAACTACTTCAAAATATTATTTACAAAAATAATTTTTGTGTTTCAACATAATTTAAAAATGTTTCAAAAATTAAATAATATTATCAAACATAGGGGCCGATTTCGATGTCGGGCATAATTGCTTCTGCCCGTCACCGACTCGTAAACGGGACTGACCGACACCTGGTCGGCGGTCCCGCCCACCTCATTAGGATGCGACCGAACACTGTTCGATTGCATTCTGTCATTTCCCTTTGGGACCATGCATTACCTAAACCGGGCGTAATACATGCTCCCATAGGGAAATGGGAGGTGTTGTTCATCCCTGCACCCCGTGGCAGGCACCTTGAGGTGCCTGCCCCAGGGTGCAGGGATCAACAGGGTGCCCCCTCGGCCCCCAGCCGGAGGCCGCACACACAAGCGGGCCCTGCTGGGGGCCCCCAAACACGCTTTCCGACATGATTTCCATGTAGGACACGCCGGCATGGAAACCATGCCGAAAACCGTGCATCGTAAACCCAAGGGCGGAAAGGCCCATCCTTTGGGATTACGAGCCGGTTCCAGCTCCTTGAGCCCGTTGAAAGCCAGCCGGAATGACCGGCTGGTTTCCATTCCGACCAGCTGATACATAATCAGCCGGTCAGAATTGAAACCGACGATGGGGGTCGGAAAGCCTCTGACCGAAGGTCGAAGGCTTTCCGACCTCCATCGTAATAGGCCCCATAATATTATTATTTACTATACTTAGAAAAGCATTACAAAAATTACTGTATAATGTGGTAAAATACATATTTAATAATATTATCTCTATAAAATTATTTAATATATATTAATAATATATTACTGAATGATCAAAAATTACTAATAAAAATGTTTCTATTTTGTTTAAAAATAAATGTTATTTTAAAAAATATAAAAATATGTTTATTACAAAAATAGAAGACAAATACAATTTTGTACATATAAAAAAGTGAATACCTTACAAAAAATGTAAAAATAAAAATGTTTTCAAATATATTATTTTATAACAAATGTAAAAAAATATTTACCATTTTGCACAAATACAAACATACAAATGTATGTCATATTATTTATATTTCTACTAAAGTGTAACATGGCAAAATATTATTTTTGTAATAATTCTAGCATAAGATGTTGAAAACAAATCTCTAATATTTAAAATTTGTGTTTAATAAAAATATATACCAATAAATAAAAATTATATTTACTTCTCTTTTGTAATATACTGTAATAAAACATAAGTAACACCACATTCTACACACTACACTTTAAAAATTAACTATTCCAACTACATTAAAACTACATTCACAAAAATTACTAGACACTAAACCCTACAAATTAATTATTCATACTCCAATCTAACTAAATTCAGGGAAAGTGCTGGGCACTAAACCCTAAAAAATTACTTTTCCTAAACCAATATCACTAAATTCAGGGAAAGTGCTGGACACTAAGGGGCCGATTCCGATTCAGGCCGGAAATCTCCCCGACCGAGCCGGACCCGGAGAGATTTCCGACCGAATCGGACTCTGGCAGTCCGACCGAACGAGTACGATGCGCACGCATGCAATCGGACTCGAGTCGGTCGGACTCCCATTGAAGTCAATGGGAGCCGGACGTACAACGCGTACGCGGGCTCCCATTGACCCAATGGGTGCGAGGCGAACAAGGGTGCCCCCTACAGCGGGTACACCTCGAAGCGACTCGCGGCGTACATGCACAGGTAGGTGGGACCCATGGGTCCCCCCTGTGTGCGACTCGCGCGGCTACGCGTACAGGGGGGTCTGACACGGACCCCCAAAGTGCGGCTCTGACTGCTCTTTCGAGCCGGACGGCGCGAGTCGGTCGGACTGCTCACGGCGCGCATCGTACTTGCCCGGCCGGGGAACGTCTCCATCGCGCGGTGCGAGTCGTGTCCGTGCGAGTCGGTCGGAGCGCCTCGGACCCGCGAACAAGTCGGTCGGCGATTTCGCGTGCGCTCGCATCGTACTCGCTCGGCCGGACGCACGTTCGAATCGGTCGGGAAAGAGGGCTCCGAATCGGATCCGGTTAAGCCGAATCCGATTCGGTGCCCTACCGGCCGAGATCGGAATCAGCCCCTAAACCTTAAAAATTACTATTCCTACTCCAATATCAGTAAATTCAGGGAAACTGCTGTACACTAAACCCTACAAATGAACTATTCCTACTCCAATATAACTAAATTCAGGGAACGTGCGGGACACTAAACCCTACAAATTAAATATTCACACTCCAATCTAACTAAATTCACGGAATGTGCTGGACACTAAATCCTAAAAAATTACTATTCCGACTCCAATATCACTAAAATCAGGGAAAGTGCTGGACACTGAACCATAAAAATTACTATTCCTACTCCAATATCACTAAATTCAGAGAAAGTGCTGGACACTAAACCCTACAAATTAATTATTCCTACTCCAATATAACTAAATTCAGGGAAAGTACTGGACACTAAACCCTACAAATTAAATATTCCTACTTCAATACAACTAAATTCAGGGAAAGCACTTGACACTAAACTATACAAATTAAATATTCCTACTCCAATATAACTAAATTCAAGGAGAGTGTTGGACACTAAACCCTAAGAAAACACTATTCCTATTCCAAAATCACTAAATTCAAAGTTAGTGCTTGACACTAAACCCTAAACAATTACTATTCCGACTCAAAAATCACCAAATTGAAAGTAGGTGCTGGACATTAAACACCCGAAAATTACTATTCCTACTCCAATATTACTAAATTCAGGGAAAGTGCTGGACACTAAATCCTACAAATGAATTATTCCTACTCCAATATAACTAAATTCAGGGAAAGTGCTGGACACTAAACCTTTCAAATAACTTATCATTACTCCAAAATTACTAAAATCAGGGAAAACACTAAACACCAAACCCCAAAAATTAACTACTCCTACTACAATAAAACAAAATTAAGAGAAAATACAAAAAACTGTTATATTCATTATATTTTAAAATTAAATACATTAAGGCCATCATTAGGATGTCCTTGGTTTGAATTCTGACCGGCGCATTAGGATTACGGCAGTCGGAATTCAACCCGGTCAGTCATTCCGGCTGGATCCCGTCAGCCAGTCGGAGGCCGCACATAATCCCCTAGGGACGGCGTTTCCACCGTCGGTATTATGATGTCGGTTTCCGACAGGCATTTCAAGTTGGGCTTTCCGACATGAAAAGCCTGTCGGAAAGCAACTTTGGGGGCTCCTAGCAGGGCCCTCTTCTCCCTGTGACCTCCGGTTGGGGGCCGATTTAGGCCCTAAATCTTTAACTAACATAAACAAAAGAACAAATTACAAATAAATATTACAAAAACTAGAATTACCAAAATAAAAATTCCAATTTCTATATATTAATTTTTAAAAATGTAATAAAACGTAATAAACAAAAATAAATACATTGTCAACATAAAAAAATGTACACCTAAATACTTAAAACCATATTACAAAAAACAAAACATATTATACCATTATTATTTTTAATAAAACCACATATTTTAAAAGATTAAAAAAGAAAAAAAAAATCAAATTTTAAAAACAAAATTATTACTTAATATTTAAAAATTATGAAAACATTGAAAAATTCTACAATAAAATGAACACTAATAAAATGTATCTATAAACATATAGCATGTTCTTTAATTCATTAATTATATTAAACCAATACAAAAATATGCCTCAAATGTTTAAAAAAACAAAAATATTCATAGACTTTTTCTAAATCCAATAAAAAAATAAAAAATTACAAAAATACAAAAATTGTACCCACATTTTGGGGGAAATTTGTCACAATTTTTCAATTACATTTTTTCGAATATGAATACACTACCCAACAATATCTCCTAAAAACACTGCTTCCAACTAGTAAACATTTCTTAATCCTACACATTTTATTAAATATTTTTACATTTAAAAAAATATATACTTTTAATAGTTTTCTTTAAATAATACCTAAAATACAAAACATTTCAGTACAAAATGATTAAATTACATTTTTTAAATATTAAAAACGTAAACATTTTTGAGAGAGTGGAAAAGGGATCTGGACTGGTGCCAACATGCAGAGAAAACAGGGTACAAAAGTAGGGGCTGTGTGAAAAAGTGGGAGAAAATATGGCATTCATGGCGCCAATACAGAGAAATGCGGGAGGATGAATAGGACGTGTAGGTCATGTTTGGGTATAAGTATGGCGGGGGATTAGTGGATGGGCCATCTCATCTCGCCTTTGGTCTATTGATGTTGTTGATGGTTAACTTGTGTCTTTGAAGCCACTGTAAGTATACGATTCCCTGCATATCCCTCATGTAATAGCGGTGATGTCAAAGCTGTACCATGTGAGACTATATGTAATTCATGTAAGAATGGTCTTTTGCTTGAGCAATGTTAATAAAAATAAAAAGCAAACACAAGGAGATGATGGACGGAGCGCTGAAACTTTTCAGACACTCACCCCCAGTCACAGATCTGGGTTGAATCCATCATCATTCTTTAGCTCACTTCGCCACCTCAGTTCAGACCCAGCTATATGCAAATCAGTCTTGATCCTGTGCCTCATGGGAACAGTCCAGCCCGAACTGCCAAGCCAGGTCTTCCCTGAACCGGAAACAAGCATCCTGGGACCGGTTTTGGGCTAACAGCCCTCATCAGCCAGGCTAGCTTGAATCCAGTGGCAAAGTGAGTAAGGGACCCACGTCTGGGCATACCCTGCCAACTTAGGGCGAACAAAGCAAACACAAGGAGATGATGGACGGAGCGCTGAAACTTTTCAGACACTCACCCCCAGTCACAGATCTGGGTTGAATCCATCATCATTCTTTAGCTCACTTCGCCACCTCAGTTCAGACCCAGCTATATGCAAATCAGTCTTGACCCTGTGCCTCATGGGAACAGTCCAGCTCGAACTGCCAAGCCAGGTTTTCCCTGAACCAGAAACAAGCATCCTGGGACCGGTTTCGGGAAACTTAAAAAAGAAACTTTAAAAAAAAAAAAAAAAACTTACAAAATACACATTTCTTTTAAATTACACCCCATCCATAACCCCTCAAAACCCAATATCCCACTCCTAAAAAAATGTATATGCTAAAAATATTACATAAATAATTAAAATTCCTTAAAAAAGTACATTAATATTAAAATATATTTTAATTACTCCCCCCGCTTATCCCCCTATAAACCCAATATCCCGCTCCTAAAACTGTTAACATTCTAAAATTTATATATGGTAATGAATTTAAAATTATAACAGATTTATTTTATTAAATTTAATTAAATAATAACATAGAGCTTGATTACGATGTCGGGCCGTCCGACTGATGTGGCCTCGGTAAGATTCCGACCGACTAATCCACGGTGTCTCCGACCACCTTATTATGATGTATACAAGTCTATTCCCTGACCGCGGACTGTGTCGGTCGGAGACGACTCTGACAGGACCGCGTTGGTCGGTAAGGCTGTTCAATAGGGATTCCTATTCCCAGAATGCATCTGTTGTACGGCCGAGGAGATTATGATGCATCCGACGTTTTGGCGGCTCCATGGCGGCTTGTAGGCCACACGGCAAGTGTGATTCTGAGGAGCTCACGCTAGGGATCACAACACCAACCATAGTATGCGTTCACAAAACTACACAGCTGATGCCAATTGAAAGAGTAGACACACCTACCAATCCACCTATAAAAAAAAAACCCGTACCATACCATGATCCTTTGATAACACCTCTGCAGAGTCAGACTGACCATATTGCTTTCTCCTGTCACACAGCAGCCAGCCCTTCACACAGTCATGCACTGTCATAGCACCATTCACTGCACATATCATTTTTTTCACTACCCCTTCAATTTCACACTCACACTCACTATTTTCCACACAATGTCCAAAGAGAAGCAGGCACGTATTTCTGATGAGGAGTTGTCAGTGCTTGTGAATCAAATCCTCAGAGTCGAGCCACAGTTATTCGGGACCCAAGTCCAACAAACTTCCATCACCCTCAAAAACCTGATGTGGGACAGGATAGTCAACAAGGTGAACACAGTAGCCACCACCCTGTGCACTAAGGGGGATATCAGAAAGAGGTGGAACGCTGTCATGAAGAGGGTAAAGGCATTGGCCAACAGGAACCACCTGGCTGTACAACAGACTGGTGGTGGCCCTCCCGTGCCACCAGTACACCTTACTGCCTGAGAGGAGAAGGTGCATGCCATCCTGCCGCCAGAGAGCTTGTTTGGAATACCTTAAGGAATGGAGTCTGGTAAGTAATATCTAAACATTTGCCTCAGGTTATCCATTACACCATAGCACACGTTACTGTAATGGTCAAAGTCTTGTAAATCTGACTGTTTTCAAGAAAGCAATAGCTAAAGTATTGGGGACGTGTAATTACTGCTGACAACCCGCATACCTGCACATAAGATTAAAAATAGCCAAATCAATGACATTTTCAAATGTCTAGATGTGTGCTGTAAGTGCATACCCATTTAGTCATTATGGCAGGAACAACAGAATCTGTCAACATCCCAAAACATGGCTCATAACTAGAGTAAGTAGTTACCAGGTATGTAATGCTAACAAGTTCATCAAGAAATCCGATTTCCCAAAAGGGAAGGACTACAACTACCATCAGCCACTCAGATTCCACCTAAGAACAACAGCCACCTGTATCAGCCAACTCTCTACTCAACTTCCCCTCACTGGCAGGGAGCCATTGGTCAAGAAGGGGAGCAGTGTCGAAATGACCACAACTACCATCAGGCTTTGTACTCCTAACTCCAAACTACAGGCACCTGTGTCAGCCATCTCTCTACTCAACCTCCCCTCACTACCATCTGGCCTTCTAACCCAAGCTCAAAAAAACAGACACCTGTGATGTACCTCAACTACTATTATTCTCACATCTTACTATGGAGTGTAAGGTCAAATTCACTGAGCTGTGTATACACAATGCGATGCTCTTACACGTTTGCCTACTTAGGCTGATTTACCCCAGATTCTTGAGTTGAAAATAATGAGCACATTACTGACACCATGAAAATTTTGTTCATAAAATACCACAAATATTTTGTGGTAAGGCTGTCACTTCACTGTGCCTGGTGATACATTGACAATGCACAGGACACAGGAATAACAACAACTGAACATTACCAATTAATGTGTAAGTATGTCCTGCCAATACATTTGAAATTGAACTCACTAATCCTCTAGTGTCATCTACAGAATGCCAGGTTCAAGTCATTGTCAGTAGCCGTCACAATCCAAATTGTGCCGATGACCATATCAGCACCGCACAGAGGTGGAGCAAGACCATAATACACATTGTGAAAAAAGTTGCATTGTTTACATCAAATAAATGCTAACAAAATGGGGATAGGTGCCAATTCCTCCATCTAAATCAGTTTTTTGTTCCAGGCATTTACTCAATGTGTACCTTTTGAGGTACAATGTATAATCACATAATTGACTGTGTGATTTCTGTACCAACAGAGCAATCTGGTAACACTTCAAGGCTGAATGAGGAAACCAGCCATCCTCAGACTCCAACCCTGGATGAGCTCTCCAGCGATGATGACTCTCCTGAACACTTGGATGTGGAGGAGGAACCTGGCCCATCTGGTTTGGCGGGGCAGACGGGACCAGCATGTCCAATACGGTCTACTGCAACGTCTCCCACCTCAGCTTCCAACTCACAGCTGACCCCTACCCCAACAGACACACAATGAAGCACGGGCCACATCATCTCCAGTGCACCACAGTCTACTCCGGAGTTGAGGAACCAAAACCCACTCAATGAGGATGGAGGAGCTGGTTTGACTGTGCAGTCCCAAACCATGCCAGCCCGTAGGGGTAGGAGTGGTGGAAGGGGACATGTGGGCCCACGTCGTCCAACAGCTGGTGCCACAGATGTCCAGGCCAACCTTTCCCGAGTAATGGATGCCTATGAGGATAACCATGGAGCAATGGGCCAGATATTTCAAGAACTCTGGGACATCAAAGAACTGCAGGCGTCCCTAGACCACAGACTAGAAAAACACAATTACCAAATGGATGAGGTCATAGGGGTGCTGAAGGACATCAGTACCACCCTCTGCCAGGCATTTGCCCACACTACTACTCCTCCCTGTGGGACAACTACATCTGTCCCCTCAACATCTGCGCGAGCCACAGGAAGGGACGGTGAGCCAGGCGGAGAATCCTCAGTAACCCCAGAGCCTGTAGTTGTGGATCCCCCCACCCGACATGGGGTGGGACGTCCAAGGAAATATCCAGGAGGTTTGGATGGCAGTGCGCAAACCCAAGCCAGTAAGAAATGGTGCCCCTGATATCCTTCTTTGTGCGCTAATTGTACACTTTGTTGACTTTTCATCCCAAATGTTCCACCTCGAGTGGGATGCCTCTGTTGGACTTTGGACTCTAGTAACTGTGGCTTTGATCTGTATGATTTCAAACGCCAACACTGACAACTTTACTCCATTGTGTTTTTTTGTTTTGATCCCTATTGTGTTATTTCACCTAATCACCATGTCTGAAAAATAAAACCACTTAACACAACAATACTAGCTCATGTGGTGCCTTTGACATCTAATAAAATATGTTGTCATTACCATGTGATCCATCTGATGAAAGTGTAATCAACTTAGGTCAACAAGTACATGTAAAGTGTAACTTAAGTGCAACAAAGTCACTCAAACATGGCACCACAAGATAGACATACTGATGTACTGTATCTTACAAACTTCTTTATACGGTACCTAATAACAGATCGTCACCTGTACAAACAGTCATCACAAGTTGACATCCCACTCAAATATCTGTGGCACTAACCTAATTTGTCATGTACAATTTTTAAAACAACAATGTAGGAGCAGTCACATCTGACAATGCAAAATGAAATTTGAAACACCAATTTATTTTGCATTACCACCTGGTACCAGATCCCATACATCATAAATGGCATACATAATCAGTAGATAAAAGAAAAGTAAACAGGGCAGTACCACTGCTCGGTAAGCACAGGTCCCATACAAACAAGTCTTGCAGCTTCTGTTGGGAGGTTACAGGCATTTGTCAGTAATGTTGGACTTGCACGGTGTGATACAATTATTTTTGTTTAAATCCTTTTATTGACATTTTGTGTTTAAACATTTCGAACATGAACATTAGTGAGGTGACATCATATATCGTTATAACATTAAGCTATCTCAGCTCGTGATACAGAATAAGATGATACAGTAGTAATCTGTGACTTTGGCGGCTTAGTTTATTACTTAGCGAGTTTCATCACAGTAGTAAAATGATTTTAGCAAGACATTGCAGTATCTAGCGTGCCTAATAGCTGAGCATGATGCCCCACTCGTACAAACTGTGGGAGTAGGTTACAACAAAATGGGGACAAAGCAAAATAATCAGGGGTAGGGATATTGCCTGAGACCTGTTGCCTGATGTAGTGACCAGTGAGAACCCTGTGATAGCCGCCCGTAAACCCCTTTATGGCGGTGCCTAGCCTATGTCAGCTGGGCTTTATCCCTCCCGGGGCTCTACATGTGTACCAGTTGAGCCTAAGTGTTGGAGGACCTGGCGTCCCGTCTCTGCTTGTGTGTCCTCCGCGACTGCCACTAGGCCCTGCAAGTCTGCTACTATGGCATCCCAGTTACTAACCAAGGGAATCTTGCGCAGTCCCAGCAGATCCTCTCTACGTAAGGCCACCCCTTCTGCCCTAGCCCAGTTAAGCAGTGATCGTTGCCAAGCTATTGTGTGGGGAGCTATCGGGGACTTCCATCTTTTGGTGATCAAACGTTTCGCAGTTACCATGCCCAAATCTAAGAATCGGGAGGAAACTCTGTTCTTCTTGCTTTTGCTAAAGAGGTGTAAAATGTATGTTTCCCAACAGAAGGGAATGTCGCGTCCAGTGCTGGTGGCCAATGTGGCTGCTATGCTAGACCAGTAATCGCCAAGAGTGGGTCAATGCCACAACATATATAGTATGTCTACATCCGTTAAGCTGCATCTGGGGCAGACGGTGTGATACAATTATGACACACATCTACAGCTACATCCAGTTTCACACATGGATGATATGGGTATTGTGAACGAAAAGTAGCATGTTTTGTCCCTGCAACCACATTGTCTTGGAGCATATGATGCTACACATATTGCAAAACAAATAACACAAGATAGGAAAGAAGGCCATTGGCAATGTAGTAACTTCCATCCCTTCAATGTGCAAGCAGGCGTCATAACAGATCTGTATGCTTGAAGTCTGTGATAGACATTCCCAGGATCATTCCATGTCCAAGTTGGACTCAGACACAGCATCATATGCCTGGTGATGGCACAACTCTGAAAATCCTGTCAGTCGATGACATGGCAAGGTTCACTGGAACCAAAATATGAATTAAGATTAGCTAGGAAAGATTATGTTTCACAAGTAAGAGTCAACTTAAACTTCAGCCAGAACAATGTTAATTTTCACACAAGTAAAGCTTTAATATTCTAGTGTGCATGTGACATTAAATATTTTCAAAACCTGTTTTGCACAGACATTAGCACATTTATCCTAAACTCTGATGTGTACATACACATAGTCCTCACAGCTACACAACAACAAACACTGTAACATTGGAAATACATCTCAGTACATACTTACAGTCACGAAAAGAAGTTGTTCATAAGCTATTGTCGCAAATTACATCCTTCCTCATCACCCCTGTCATCATTACCCTGTCCAGGATCCTCAGCTGGTGGCTCCTGCTGGTCTCCATCTTCTTCAATGAGAGGGATGTTTTTCCTCACTGCCAGGTTGTGGAGCATGCAGCTGGCGATGGTGATCTGACACACCTTCCCAGATGAGTATTGTAGGGCTCCTCCAGTTTTGTCCAGACAGTGACATTTCGGCTTCAGGAGGCCAAAAGCCCGCTCCACTGATCGCCTTGTTTTCCCATGGGCCTCATTGAAGCGGACTTCTCCTGGGGTGACAGGATTCCTCCATGGTGTCAGTAACCATGGCTGGTTGGGGTATACTGAGTCTCCTACATGGAAGATTGACAGTTGTTCAATGTTCAAGCAAACATTAACCGAATATACACACAAAACCACTCACAAGAAACGTCATAAAAATTTGTACTCACAAACAAGCCAGGCCCTCTCTGGAAGTAGTTGTGTTATCAAATAGGGTATGATGCTGTTCCGTAATATGTAGGAGTCATGGGCAGAACCTGGAAATCTGGCACAGACGTTGAGATGTACAATTCTGCCAAACAAACCACTTGTACATTGATTGAGTGGAAGTTCTTCCTGTTCCTATACACCTGTCATTGGCCAGTGGTGAGATTAAAGCAATATGTGTCCCATCAATAGCTCCAGTCACTATGTGGAATTCAACCAAAATCATAAAATTCCGCTTTGATACTGGCCAATTCTTCATGTTTGGGAAACTTAATGTAGCTGTCCATGTGTCTCATCAATGCCTGGAGTACATCGCGAAGTACGTTGTTGAACATAGGCTGGGACATTCAGCCAGATGTTGCCACAGTGTACTGGAAGGAAATTGTGGCTGTGTAATGTAGTACTGCCATCATCTTAACTTCTGGTGTCAGAGATGTTGGATAGTTTCGATGTGGGCGCAATGAAGGTTCCACCTGCTGGCACAAATCATTGATGGTTGCCTTATTGAGATGGTATTTGTGGATCACGTCACTCTCTTCCATGGTTTGTAGGTCTAGAAAGGGCCTATAGATTGGAGGCTGTCTTCCTGCTCCTCCACGGTACCTATGTGTGGAGTGTATACACAGCGGGTGTTATATTACAATGTCCCCAGTAACATACTTAGACAAACAAAAAAGACCATGTAACCACACATAGTCTGTCAGTGCAAACCAGATTTGACAAAATATTTTTTATTAAGCTTACAACAGCATACATACCATTTCAGAATATGTGGCAAAATTAAAAAAAAACACAGGAATGAAAGGACAGTAGACTTAAATTTCACTAGTACAGATTTGGTAGAGGCCAATTCAAGCAGTAGACAGTCCAAATCTTACAAGCTACAACACATGACTTGTGCATGTTTACTGGCTGAGCAAGGTTTTTTGTAAACACAGTAGGATCATGTTATGCATACCATCCTGAAAAAACAACAATTGATGGACAGAATGCAGAACAATGTCGTACATTCACCCCAGTACAGAGATCTGGGCCTAAATCCATCGTTTTTTTGCTCACCATGCCATTCCAGTTTGGACCCAGCCATATGCAAATCAGTCTTGACCATGCGCCCAATGGGAACAGTCTAGCCCGAACTGCCAGGCCAGGTCCTCCCTGGACTGGAAACAAGCATCCTAGGACCGGTTTCGGGCTTTCAGCCCTCATCAGCCAGGATAGCTTGACTCCAGTGGCATGGAGAGCTGTAACACTTTTCGCGCTAAGTGGGATGGGTATGCCCAGACGTGGGTCCCTTGCTCACTGTGCCACTGGATTCAAGCTAGCCTGGCTGAAGAAGGGTGACATACCCTGAAACCGGTCCCAGGATGCTTGTTTCCCGGTCCAGGGAGGACCTGGCCTGGCAGTTCGGTCTGGACTGTTCCCATGGGGCACAGGGTCAAGACTGATTTGCATATGGCTGGGTCCAAACTGGGGTGGTGTAGTGGGCAAAAGAACGATGGATTTAACCCAGATCTTTTGACTGGGGGAGAATGTTTGCATTGTCAGCATTCCGTCCATCATTAGTTTGCTGTAACACTTTTCGCCCTAAGTGGGATGGGTATACCCAGACGTGGGTCCCTTGCTCACTGTGCCAGTGGATTCAAGCTAGCCTGGCTGAAGAAGGGTGACATACCCTGAAACCAGTCCCAGGATGCTTGTTTCCGGTCCAGGGAGGACCTGGCCTGGCAGTTCGGTCTGGACTGTTCCCATGGGGCACAGGGTCAAGACTGATTTGCATATGGCTGGGTCCAAACTGGGGTGGCGTAGTGGGCAAAAGAACAATGGATTTAACCCAGATCTTTTGACTGGGGGAGAATGTTTGCATTGTCAGCATTCCGTCCATCATTAGTTTGCTGTAACACTTTTTGCCCTAAGTGGGATGGGTATACCCAGACGTGGGTCCCTTGCTCACTGTGCCAGTGGATTCAAGCTAGCCTGGCTGAAGAAGGGTGACATATCCTGAAACCAGTCCCAGGATGCTTGTTTCCGGTCCAGGGAGGACCTGGCCTGGCAGTTCGGTCTGGACTGTTCCCATGGGGCACAGGTTCAAGACTGATTTGCATATGGCTGGGTCCAAACTGGGGTGGCGTAGTGGGCAAAAGAACGATGGATTTAACCCAGATCTTTTGACTGGGGGAGAATGTTTGCATTGTCAGCATTCCGTCCATCATTAGTTTGCTGTAACACTTTTCGCCCTAATTGGGATGGGTATGCCCAGACGTGGTTCCCTTTGTCACTGTGCCACTGGATTCAAGCTAGTCTGGCTGAAGAAGGGTGACATACCCTGAAACCGGTCCCAGGATGCTTGTTTCCGGTCCAGGGAGGACCTGGCCTGGCAGTTTGGTCTGGACTGTTCCCATGGGGCACAGGGTCAAGACTGATTTGCATATGGCTGGGTCCAAACTGGGGTGGCGTAGTGGGCAAAAGAACAATGGATTTAACCCAGATCTTTTGACTGGGGAGAATGTTTGCATTGTCAGCATTCCGTCCATCATTAGTTTGCTGTAACACTTTTCGCCCTAAGTGGGATGGGTATGCCCAGACGTGGGTCCCTTGCTCACTGTGCCACTGGATTCAAGCTAGCCTGGCTGAAGAAGGGTGACATACCCTGAAACCGGTCCCAGGATGCTTGTTTCCGGTCCAGGGAGGACCTGGCCTGGCAGTTCGGTCTGGACTGTTCCCTTGGGGCACAGGGTCAAGACTGATTTGCATATGGCTGGGTCCAAACTGGGGTGGTGTAGTGGGCAAAAGAACGATGGATTCAACCCAGATCTTTTGACTGGGGGAGAATGTTTGCATTGTCAGCATTCTGTCCATCATTAGTTTGCTGTAACACTTTTCGCCCTAAGTTGGATGGGTATGTCCAGACGTGGGTCCTTTGCTCACTGTGCCACTGGATTCAAGCTAGCCTGGCTGAAGAAGGGTGACATACCCTGAAACCGGTCCCAGGATGCTTGTTTCCGGTCCAGGGAGGACCTGGCCTGGCAGTTCGGTCTGGACTGTTCCCATGGGGCACAGGGTCAAGACTGATTTGCATATGGCTGGGTCCAAACTGGGGTGGCGTAGTGGGCAAAAGAACGATAGATTTAACCCAGATCTTTTGACTGGGGGAGAATGTTTGCATTGTTGCATTGTCAGCATTCCGGCCATCATTAGTTTGCTGTAACACTTTTCGCCCTAAGTGGGATGGGTATGCCCAGACGTGGGTCCCTTGCTCACTGTGCCACTGGATTCAAGCTAGCCTGGCTGAAGAAGGGTGACATACCCTGAAACCGGTCCCAGGATGCTTGTTTCCGGTCCAGGGAGGACCTGGCCTGGCAGTTCGGTCTGGACTGTTCCCATGGGGCACAGGGTCAAGACTGATTTGCATATGGCTGGGTCCAAACTGGGGTGGCGTAGTGGGCAAAAGAACGATAGATTTAACCCAGATCTTTTGACTGGGGGAGAATGTTTGCATTGTCAGCATTCCGTCCATCATTAGTTTGCTGTAACACTTTTCGCCCTAAGTGGGATGGGTATGCCCAGACGTGGGTCCCTTGCTCACTGTGCCACTGGATTCAAGCTAGCCGGGCTGAAGAAGGGTGACATACCCTGAAACCGGTCCCAGGATGCTTGTTTCCGGTCCAGGGAGGACCTGGCCTGCCAGTTCTGTCTGGACTGTTCCCATGGGGCACAGGGTCAAGACTGATTTGCATATGGCTGGGTCCAAACTGGGATGGCGTAGTGGGCAAAAGAACGATGGATTTAACCCAGATCTTTTGACTGGGGGAGAATGTTTGCATTGTCAGCATTCCGTCCATCATTAGTTTGATGCATACCATCCTGTACACCACATACGTTTGTAGTTGCACTGACATACACTACCAATTTACAATGCACATTTGCATTAATCTGCAGATGTACACTTTAGTACAGAACACATACATCACTTACAATGTTCCATTGAATTGCAATGCATGAGTAGGGTGCTTGAAATTTGAGGGTTCCGGCCCTCTGTGAATGTTGAATTCTGTATGTCACCCGACACACACCCCCTCTCCACCTGAACATCATACAGATCGCACATTGGGTGACAGTGGCTTTCAATAATGTCCTTTGGTGTCTTTACACCTGTGAAGGGACGTGAGCTGCTTACTGCCTGAGAAGAAGAGATAAACATGAAACTGTTGTTTGTGCTTTCATGCTCATTTAGCCTGCCAACAAGTGTTTAAGGCTCCTCTCAAGGTGACTTTGTGAAGGGAGTGTGATTGAGTTAGATGCTCCTTTAACTAAACACAAATATTGTGCATCCAGGCATGGTGGAGTCCAAAGCCACAACATTGTCAAATGTATTTGCACCGAACAAACCATTATTCAAAAGTCGCAGGAGGCGGTTCCGAACTGAGGCGGATAAAGCCATAGGCTGTAACTTGTTATGGTGACAGTTGCAGCTCACTTAATGTGTCCGCCTACAGTGAAGACGGACGCGGTAAACTTCCATTACTAATGGAACAAGCTTACTCGCGGACCGCCGGCTATTTTGACATACACGGTAGACAGAGTGTCAGCCAGCAATCACAGCTATTAGACAAAGTGGAATATGCTACCAACGCGGACCTATCCCTTTGACCGCCTACACAGAAGACCGCCTATGAGGTCTACATATATGTATCGCGATTTGCTATACAGATCACTTGTTTTCAGAAACTGCACTTTTATAGACCTCCCCATCTCTCTGCTGCTGTTCTCATCTATTGGGAGCTACAATGACATGCTGTACAGGGAGCAGGGCCCCTGCCTTCACACCTGCGGAGCTGGAAACCCTGATAGACGCGGTCCTTCCCCTGTACAAGCAGCTGTTTGGCACACCAGAGGAGCAGGTGAGACAGAAAAACTTACCTACATGTCAGTTAGCCATACACATAGACCACATTGTGGCAATGAGACACAGAACGGATTCTGTTTCCAATTGTATGTAAATGTGTTGGGAAATGTTATGAACAAGTTCACTGCTGTATGTGTGGCAGTAGCGTTCTGGAAATTACATCAATATTGTCATGTGCATATCTCATCAAAGACTACATACATCGTATGGTGTTTTAGTTATGCATGTACACATCACTTTTACACAATGTTAATTTTGTTTTCTGGTAATTATTACCAAAGAATTGCTTGTGGAGTCATAGCTCTTCAAACTCTAATGGTGATTGTAAACTGTCAGTTGCATATGTGGATAGGTTGTTGATGTATACAGTCACAACAACAACTCAACACACATGAGGCAATTTTAATATTACGTCAGCCATATCACTACAACTCATATAGCAATTCACAGTGCTCAACAATGGTCATGTCAGATGTAGAAGGCCACCAGGTGTATAGGTCATTATGTTCAGTCTGGCCATATGATGATCATTTTTAACAACAGTGCAATAATGCTGAGCTGACACACAGGCAAGGTTTTAAGACCTTTGTGGACCATTACCCAAGCTGGAGCACAGTTATGTGGCCATTGTTACTGTTGTACAGAGTGTTCCGTCTGTTGATTTACATAGCCTCAGTTTTGGCTTCATCACATCTCATTGGACTATGGTTTGGCAGTTATGCTCTTAGTGTAGCCAAATATGTTCAAGTACATGCTGTGAGGCACAGACCCATGCGTCCGGGACATATACACATTTTGTCACCCAGTATGTTTGCTTGAAAATAAAACACTTTACCATACCAGTTGGCAGTCAGACTGTGATGAGTGATGCCAAGATGTATGTGCACATTTGTGATCTCAAACATGTCACCTGCAGATATTTTGGGACAACTGCAGTGCAGAGTATAAGTGCATCACATGCACTGTTGTACTGTGGCAATGATTGTTGTACAATGGTGTGTTGATGTTGTCCCCATCACACTGGCAAATATGGCATACATTTTGTTGTGAAAAACTGAGTTTTCACAGGCTAACACAGACAACTGTAATTTGTTGTCCTACTGTGTCAGACACATGTCCATTGTGAGTGTGATCAACAAGTTACACACTTATACTATCTTACATTTGCTCCCAACAACATTTACTGAACAAAATGGCCAGATTGTAGTGTTATCTTAGACAATGTGATCCCGGTAAATTGTGCATACTAGTTAGGTGTATGTCCAGGGCCGAAGTGCTACTGTTCCCTTCTGGAGGACACAATGGTGTGCCGGGTTAGCTGGTAATAGATTTCATACCACCTGTGGTGTGGTCCCATCCACAGTATAGTAAGAGGTGTGACGTACTCACTTAGGGCAAGGTCAGGATGGAGGGTGGTGCCAATGGGAACTGAACATGTTTTTTAAATGTTAATATGTTGGATGTATGACAACATGTGCAGTGTGAAAATATGTAGTCTTCTAACTTGTTAAATGCTTAAGCTAGCTGTATATGACCTATGTGGTGAAATACTAGCTGTAGATGTACATCTTGCATGTGTACTAAGTGTCTGATACCATGTCATCCTTACAGGTCAACACCCATCAGAAGGTTTTCCTGTGCAGGACCATCGCCCAAAATGTGCGGTCCCTGGGGGTCACACGTCAGCGCAGTGTCCACTGTCGCAAACTGTGACAGGACTGCGAGGCTGGAGTAATAAAATGGCTGAAGTTCAGCTGGGCCTGTCACCTCGGGCAGAAGGGGCGCGCGTCAGACCCTGACCCCCCTAATGGCCCACATCCTGGCGGTGGCCTATCGCAACTTCGATGGGCAGTTGAGAGCCATACAGCAGCAAGGAGGGAGTAAGTATGGATCTTGATGAACTTTGTACAATACCATGCATGTTCATGTATTGCAGTCAGTATTTCACAATTTCAGGTTTGGAGAGGCTCCAGACCCATGTAATGTGTAAAAAGTAGCATATGCAACAATAGTAAAAGATGCATGGAATGTCCATTGATTAAGGGACATGTAAGGCTAAAATAGGCAGGGTATTGCCAGTTGTGCTATTCCATTGTAGAATGGGCACATCACTGTACAATGTCTCAGAAAATACCCTTTACGTATTGTAGTTATGCACAACATATTTTCTCAAAAAAGCCACTTTTTACCCTGGTCTCTGTTTTGAGACAACAACACTTCTGTGTTACGTGATGCTGGAGCACTTGACTGTGACATGCCATGCACTACATTCAGGTAGCAGGCAATGTGTAATTGCAGGTCTTGGTAAGTGGTGAATGATCTGTGTGGAGAAAATGCTAACACCACTAGTGCTATCTGTTGTCCAATATAGCAGCTGGTAGATGTGGACTTATGTATATTGATGTCACATGTTAGACTGGCCCTTACCTTAACTGAGGGATTGAATGCCCCCTATCTGATTTCAAGCTGATTGCATGCTTAGGCCTATGTGTAGATGACAACATATGTCTGTGATCAGCTAACAGAGTAGGGGTTACCTAGTAACAGGGAAGAAACTATATGGATGTGAGAGTAACACATTCCCAATGGCACTGATGGGTGTCACAAGGGGGATCACCAGTGTTTTCCGGTGAGTCAGGGCGCAAACGCAAGCACCCGCACCTGGAGGGAATGGTGTGGTAGGACGGGCCCCCCACAGCGCCCAGACACGCAACAAGGCTCTAACGCGGCGCGCCTGAGACGTCTGTGACGAGGGGAGGACTGTACACCGGAGGAAAGACACACTCAAGGTTTTAACGGATAAATGGAGAGAAAAGGCAGCATGATCTCCCCATACAAAGCTGGGTCCCGAAGCCTGGCGTCTTCCCCTGGTTTCCTCCGGGGACTGCACAATCTGCAGACTCCATCCATGGTGGAGTTCTGCCTGTCCGGACACATTTCATCATTTAAATGATAGCAGTGGGGGAATTTCTGGGAACCCTCCCTGACATAATGATCTGGCCCGGGGACTTTGTTCGAAGCCGAAATATTCTTTGCAGAGCCCTCTCAGGACAGTGCCTGACCTCAGGATGACGAGTGGATTTTGTTCAGACTGCCGTCTCTCATCTCTCCAACTCCCCCGCTTGATTACTAAATTCTCAGATTACACCTGATCTTTATCCTGACAGCGGAGTCCGAGCATTATGGCCGATGACCGGTGGAGCTGCCTTGACAGCTATAGAGGAGATCAGCCCTGGTTCATCCCCTCGGCCGTCACCTACCCAGCCGGACATTGGGCACAGTTTCTCCCCGTCTCCCTGTTTCTGTCTCCTTCCACCCTCTCCCTTGATGAATTTCCGTAACATTGCTTTTTATCCTATCCAATGTTTGACTATGCTCTTGTAACAAATGTAACTTGTAACCGGTAACTTCTCTGATCCTCATGTAAAGCGCTCTGATACCTCCGGGTCTAGCCAGCGCTATATAAAAATCATTAAATAAAATAAATAAAAATAACATGTTGAGGGCAAAATATCCATAGTTTGGAAACACAAATGACCTGTCTGGAATTGTGCCTTAACATACCTCTGAGAAGGGCAGGTTCATTCGGGTGAAGAACACATTTGCATCTATGAGGGTCAATATGTGCATGATGATATTTATCAGGGAGGGATAGGCTGACTTGTCGTGGTGAGATGTGGACATTAGCAGTATTCACAGGCTTGTAAGTAGTGTTGCCAATAGGTATTAAGTTACATGATTTCCACTCCTAATATGCGCACAATTAAGGATTCTACATGGCCTGGAGGCATTGTAAGCCACATGTCCTCTACGTAATCTGCAATCATTGACATTGGCAGTGCAATAAGCTGTGTTCACATGCACCAATGTTTACAGTGTTGAAGTTTTTTGACAAAATATGTCATTGCAGCGGACCTGCTGTTCAACAAGTTCTGGATTAGGGATAGCTCACTATATGCTGATTGTCAATCCTTGCAGTGGTAAACAATTTCTTAAATGAATGTCTATTCTCCCTTTGATCCCCTGAGGTAAGTATGGGATACTACAAGGGCATTAGAAGTTAGAGTCAATACATCAGCTGGTACATACATGTGGTTAAAATTTGAAGGACAAACATAAAGTTGTATCAGACTATGGTTATGACACCATTATGTGAGAGTGTGCACAGGTCATGTAGCTTTTAGTCATGTGCTAATGGCTATATATGAACTAATGTAGTCATCCAAGTACAAACTGTAAAAAATGCCAGTCAGCTTAGAGTTGTTTTTACACCTATGTATTTTAAGTAAATTGTCCTTAAATATCTTTTTCAGCATCACACCAGCGCAGTGAAAGAGACAGTGCCACGACTGTTGGGGAAGCAGCTGACCACAGTGATTCACATGCTGGCAGTGAGCAAGAGGGAACCAGTGGCACAGAGGGTGATGGCAGCGCCACGGAGGAGCTGACTGACGTAACAGCTGTGTTATCTTCATCCGTCTCCAACTCCAGTGAGCCCTCCCAGGTGGTGGTGGAACCCCTCTGGACCTATGTCAACTCCATCTCAGTCCCCCACCTCCCTACCATCTTCACCCTTACAGCTGCTCCCCAGCTAGCTGCCCATGGCTGCTCCCCTAAAAGGGGAGGAATCTCCTTTACTCTAGGCACCTCACCCCCTGCCTCTGTCTCCCTGCTGCCCTGAGTGTAGAGGACATTACCTCCTGAGGCAGATCTCTGTGGGTCAGACAGCAGTGCTGAATATCCTCCAGGTGCATACCAATCAGAAGACGCAGATGGTATCTTATCGGGAGAGTATTCACTCTGACATGTCTTCTCTACAGAGATCCATTCAGGCTCCAGCCTCCACACTCGTGGCAGCCTTCACCCAATCCCAACTTACCACCCCCATCCTGCCTCTTCTCCATCCACAGGCCCCAATCCCATACCTACCCAAATCACATGTAAACATGACCACGCATCCACCTCAACATCCACATGCAGCTCACAAACATACAGACATCAGTCAAAAGACAGACAGACACGCACTTAGCAGACACAAGACACCCTCACTACCACATCCACTGACATGCAGGCAGACTCAACACCCACTGCACCACATAGCTCAAATACCGTCAAACAGGCATACACCACAGCATCACACACAGCCACTACAGACACACAAAAGCAGACACAGCCACTACAGATACCACACCAGTAGATACAGACATATCACAACCATCACAACCCTCAACCTCCACAACCCCTAAACTTGACTCTCCTTGTCCCCAGTCTGCCCCAAAACTCTGCCTCATTGCCCTTGACCTCTTCCCTACCCAACTGACCGACCTCATTCCAAACCTAAAAAGAAAACCCTGCCACCTCTACCAGACCCTTCCACATCAGTCCCCAAAAAATAAACCCAGCCCCCTACTAAAACCTAACCTACAGTCCAAGGAACCCGCAAAAGGAAAGCTCCTCGTCCTGCCAACGCCCCACCCCCTCCTAAAACCCAAAGATCATCTTCCCCATCCTACCCCATTACTTCCAATGAGAAAAAAACAAAGCCTAAAAAAGTCCCCCCCCCCCCCCATTCCCTTCACCACCCTTCATGGTTACAAAATTCCCCAGATTTTGAAACCCAGCCCCCACCCAACGGAATCCTGCCGTCCCACTGTCCCAGCCGACCCTCCCAATCCTGAACCAACCCAGCCCACCCTAGTTTTGTTCTTTTGGTGCCTGTCCTGTCCCCTAGATGCCCCTTCAGGGGAGGTATCTATTTACATTGTATCTGAAGGCAATTTTTGATGAGCAACAGTTTGCTGGCCCACAACATGGACTTTTAACTGGCCTTTGGCCTTTGTTTTTTTACAGTTCAGATATTGATGCTGAATAAAGCATTTACTTGTTTTGTTATTCCTGTGTCCACCCATTGCTACTGATGTTAACTGTTATTCCTGTGTAATTTGGGATGTGTGACTATAGTTCTGTTTGTTTAACAATGATAGCATATGGTTCAGAGAGTATGTGAGTCTATTAGGATCTTGTGTGGAATTATGTACCTTTAGTTGCTAGGTGTCAATGTCCACATGATGTATCTTTAGGAATGTGGGGTATTTGGCCAAACCTTGCATTGGATATTCTACGCATTCATGGTTTTTGCAGCTTTCTTTGGCCAGTGTGCAAGTGTGTAAACGGACAGAACTCAATGAGATGTATGCAGCATATGTATTTGATGTGTACAAAGTGAATATTTTTGTCTACACACTTGGGGGCTTTTTGTCTCTTCATACATGATAGGTAGTTTAGACACACATGTACACAAAGCAATGTGTATATTGCAAAATATGTCTTGAGATATGGGCCAATTGCTGTTTCTTCTATGGCTATTGTTATGAACTTCCAATGACACAGTTGCCACATGTGGATGCCTCTTTGTGCCAATACCCATTAGTCCCAGATGAGACTGATTCTAACTGTCCTGTCCAAATGGAGACTGGGAGGTAGTTACAAATCAGACTGTGTTAGGGCCCTGTAGGCTTTCAGGACTCCCCTTAATTTTAGGAACCATTTTATGCAAGGTGTCGATGCTCTGTTGCCTCCTGATGTTATGAAACTTGGATGGTTGTAATGCCATTAATTTTACTTGCCTGTTTCATGTGGATGATGTCTGTGGGTCCATTACAGTGCATAGTGAGTTAAACTGTGTTTGTCTATTTCGAAATTCCCTACAGATGTCTGTGTTACTTGCACGAGGACCTAGCTTATGGTACAGGAATGGATGTCACAGGAGTTGATAGCTAGTTCAATTATGGTGTGATTGTCTTGATTTGCATTTCATTGCACACAAATGTACATCAGCTTCTAGGCTTAACTCACAGTTAGAGTATGTCAGTCTGTGCATGGACATTGTCAGTACACTGGACATAGGGGACATCGTGCTGATGTGATGTGGCTTTACATTCTGTCTTGTTGCACCCATGGACCCACAATAGATCTTCCACCCAGGGATGAAATAACCTATACTTTACCATGGTTTCCAGCCTCCAAGGGGATGTATGTGCTATCAGAGGGTCATGTTTGTTGTAAGTTGTGGGCCATGGTTGTCAAGGAGTATTTGTGTGTCAAGTTATGTGGAGTGTGTGTATATGTCCAGGTAGGATGTGTCACCTGCAAACAGTTGCACATACTGAAGCTTTAGGACTTCTGGGTTGTGGTAGAGTCGACCAGTCTAGTGATCTTTGCATTGTGACTACTTTATCTTTTTAGTCACAACAGGAGTTTGAGTGGCTTCATATAACTGGGAATTGGGATGGGGACTCATAGGGTCATGTATCATGTCTTTGTGGCCATCTTTTACAGCCATATGAGACACATAAATGTGCTTTGCACTTAGTGGTACACATATGGTATGTCAATACGTCTGACATAGGACAAGATCTAGATAAGTCAGTGTACCCCTTACATTGTACCTAAGATGCCAAAGTGTTTTGTATTGGCAATGGATGTTATTGTCAATTCACTTTGGTGACACAAATGTAACTTCAATACATAGGGATTTGTAGTAGGCTAATTACTGTCAGTAGGAGATTGTGCTTGTAGTGTTACAGATATCTCAGCTATTAGTTCTGGAGCAGTAGTAGGTGATGCAGCTGCAAAGTCTGCTTTCTGTCTTTTCAAGATGTTGCAGCACTCAATGGAGTTTAGGTGGAAGCTTTCTGTGCAGACAAGTTTTTCTACTGCCAATGCTGTGCACTATCATTCACAAAACTACTTCATAGACTGATATACATTTGTCAGTGCTTGCTCCTCCAATGCACCTTAGAGCCCCCTCATGTGGTACTTCTCTAGGTATACATTTCACTTTGACACTGCAGTGTAACAATCTCCTTCACGGTTCACTACAAGAGACCCACACTTGGGGGACCTGCGTGCCCTACTTGAGACGTAGATGACGGGGGCAAGTATTCGCTACATCATATTCAAGTTATGCTAGGGGGGGTTCTGATTTGGGTGGCTCCCAGGGTTCCCTTCGTAGCTAGGAGGTGGTACAAGACCCCGAGGGTCGATACATGATAGTCTCTGGGATACTGGATGCTAGGGATGTGTTTGGTGAATGTGTATGCTCCAGACTTGGACGATTCCGGGTTTTTTGGCACAGTTTTGCAAGCAATTCTAGAGCGTATGAGTGCTGCAATAATTGTAGCTGGGGACCTGAACTGCGTACTAAATGGTGAGATTGATCAGGTCCTTCCTAAGGTAGATACTAAACTGGCTATGGCAGGTGCTCTAAGGGAGATGATGAAGAGTCTGAGATTACAGGATGCATGGGGGTGCGTTTCCCACAGGGTAAAGTGAATTCCTGCTATGTGCCTGCTACCGGGATGTACAGCCAACTTAATTATTGACTGCTCTTGGAGGTTACCCTTCAATGGCAGGAAAACATTCATTATTTGGCGCGTTACATATCAAACCATTCCCCTTTGCTGGTCACTCTCTTAATGCATAGTCAGGTGGCTGCAGTGCCATTATGGAGAATGAGCGTGGAAGCATGGTCAAACCAAGTTTTTGAGAGTCAAATGACAAAAGTGCTAGATCATTATTTTATCGAGAACTGGAGCAGCACGTCCACAAGAGCCTTGGAGAGGGATGCAATGAAGGTTGTGCTGAGAGGGGAATGCATGAAAATCAGGTATGGAATTAAACAGCAGGTAAATACCTCTCTAGATAGACCTGAGAAGGACCTGGGTGCACTGGAAAGGGAGATTGTTGAGCAGCCCCTCCAACTGTCTGCTTGGCTGGACTGTAAGAAGGAACTACTAGATATTTGGGACAGATTGAATAAATTTGTATGAACGAATTACAGGAAAAGTTTACATAGGGAGGGAGACAAGGCTAGCCAAATGCGGGCAATGCTCATCCGAAGTGAAAATAAATGCGAGCCAAAAGTGGGGATACGCAACAAGGAAGGACAAATGGTGTCCTCCCAACGGGACATAGTGGAGGAATTCACAGAGCACCTACAAGAGGTGTATACTGCACCAGAGGTCTAAAATCAGCGGGAGAGGATGGCATACCTGGAGGCCCTACAAATGCCTTCCTTAAACAGTGAGGAGAGAGATAGTCTGGATGCCCCCATAACCAAGGAGGAAATCGTGGCAGCAATTAGGACATTGAAGACAGTGAAGGCCCCAGGTGGGGATGGCCTATCGGCTAAATTTATCATGGTAGAATGGGGGGTATAGCGGACCGGCTATTGGAAGTATACACAGAGGCTTATGAGGTGGGGATACTCTCGTAGTCCATGCAGGAGGCGATCATAGTGATGTTGCCCAAGCCTCATAGGAACAGTTCGGTGGTATCCTCTTAACACTCACTATCAATGCTTAATGTGGATGTCAAAGTCCTCAGTAAAGTCCTGGCTACTAGATTGTTACTGTACCTACCTCAACTAATAGCGGAGGACCAGGGTGGATTCGTCCCCAACAGGAACACTATTTGTAATCTTCATAGACTGTCTTTGATAATACACTCGCTTACTTTACAAGATGACCGGTATGCGCTTGCGCTACTGGACATAGAACAAGCCTTCGATTCTCTATCTTGGGATTTCCTGTGGGAGGTGCTCTGTAATGTCCGTATGGGGAGAAACTTTATAAGATGGGTGCAATTATTGTATAATGCCCCCACGGCGAGGGTCCAGGTGGGATGAACAGTGTCGTGCTTTGTGTTGAGTTGAGGGACCCGCCAGCGGTGTCCCTTATCGCCACTGCTTTTTGCTTTGGCAATGGTGCCCCTGGCCTGCCGCTTAAGAGTGGTGCTTCGATGATGGGGAGTCCAAATTGGGGAGACTGAACATGTGGTGTTCCTCTATGCTGACAAAACCTTAATATACCTGCGAAACCCAAGATATTCAGTCACCATTATGCTTTCAACTATAATGGTGTTCGGTGAGCTCTCCTGGTTACATGTGAATCGCAACAAATCCAAACTGTTCCCTCTGGGAATGCTGGTAGGGACGTCAAAACACGATTTGCTGCGCCTTGTTCTCCCCAGGGAAATGAAGATGGTCAAATATCTTGGAATCCGTATGATGCATGGGGTTCAAGACTTCAAAGTGGCTAACATAGGGGGGCGTGGCTTGGACAGCCAACATGGCGGACGCAACCTAGCCGGGCTCCACATGTCCAAGCCACATAAGTTAATTAATCCGTCTAAATCCTGCTCAGTGGAGCACATCGCCCGTGCCAAAGATCGTGCAGACGGCCGGAGCAACTTTACTGGCTCAGGAGCGAGAGACGGTGACATCCTGCTGGCGCATCGGGACCTGCGGGGGTGCGGCGTGGACTTGGGCCTTTTGGAGGCCATCATTCATCCGGCGCCTGAGCCCCTGATCCGACGAGCGGCTGGGAGTGTGAGGGACCAGATCGAGGCCCCAGAGATGAGGAGGGGACGCCCGGTGTTGGAGTGATGGGCTGTGGGCCGCTGCTGCGAACCAGGAACGAAAGCGGGCCTGTGAAGGGAGCAGACCCGCTTGGCAGCGAGTGTGCTCCCGGACAAATCCTCGGTTGTGTGTGCCTCCCCACCTCGCCCGTGTTTCTCCGCGCAGTGTGGGGCCCTCAGGCACGGCGCACTTGGATGCGGTGGGCGCCCCAGGGAGCTACAGCAGACAAGAAGTCACGACAGTGCGGCACTCGGCCCAGCGTGTCCTGGACGGGGCCCTTGCGCCTAAAGTGATCCATGCACCCTGGGCCCCCCCTTTTCTCCCACAATCATACAGGGTGGTGATACAACCAGTTAGTGGTTGCGACTGGGCCCTACGGGGGGTGCCGCCCGGACAGGCACCTAAGATCGTTGCCCCTAATTCATCGTCCCTAGCTGGGGTCCCGGGGAGACATGGAAGGAGCCTGCACTGCTGAGTAGTGGGAGTTCATCCTTGGGCCAGACATGAAGAGCTTGGTGGTCGAAGGCATCCTTACACCGCCAGAGGAGGGAGTGCTCCATCTACAATACTCCGGCTGTGACGCTGTGCCTGGTATTCCGAAGACAGGCGGGGGTGCGCTGCAGGCTGGAGGTCCGGCGAGTCTGGTCCCATTTGGGGGCCTACTTGGCCGGCCGCGATTGGCTGCGGAGGCGGCCGGGCTAGGCTTGGTGCGGCTTGTGGCCCAGGGCGTGTCGGGTTCCGTGAGGCCCAGCCTGTGGCGCTGTTCCGGGGCGTAACTAGAGAGACGCTTGTGGTGGTACCCCGTGGCCTGCGGTGATTCTTCCATTAAAGGGGCGCCCCTAACCGTGGGATCCTCAAGGCCACCGGATCGGTTTCCCTCCTGCCTATCCTCATGGGTAAGGACAAGCCGGGAAGTGCGAGTACTAAACAGAGCACCCTCGACCACTACACTACAACCCCGGGTGGCGCCACCGGGGGAGACTCGAGCAGTATGGTACCGGACAATGCAGCGCTCCTGGCGGTGATCACGGAGGCCAGAGATACGCTCAACGCCAAGATTAGCGCAGTGGGATCCGAAGTCTCCTTTTTACGACAGGATCTTAGAAAGGCCGTAGACCACATCACCGAAGCGGACGCACATGTTTCGACCGTCGAGGATACCGTAACTACCTTACAGAAGAAAGTAAATAAGCTTACGGTGGTGTCACAGGAGCTGGCGTCTAGGGTGGAGGATGCAGAAGGCCGCTCCCGGCATGATAATTTGCGCTTCGTTGGCTTCCCGGAGGGCTGCAAAGGCTCTTCCATGAACCATTTCATCACCCAATGGTTGACGGGTCTCCTGCCCGACGAGATATTGTCCAACTGCTTTGTGGTGGAAAGAGCCCACAGGGCATTAACGATGAAACCACCCCCAGGAGAAAGCCAGAGGCTGGTGATAGCCAGGTTGCTGAGCTACGCTGACCGAGACGCCATATTGCAATTCGCCAGATCGCACAAGGACAAACTCCCAGACTATACCCGACTGGTGCAACAGCAGCGCCATTCCTTCGCGGCGGCGAAGCGCAGGTTACGGGACCTCAACAGACAATATATGCTCTTATACCCGGCCCTAATGCGTGTTATTCATAATTCCAAATCCCACTTCTTTGATACACCGGAAGCCGTCTTCACCTGAACGGATGAACAAACTCATTTGAAGCCAAACACTCCGCTGCCACTGGAATCGGACTCCTCCCGGGGTTCGCAGCGGAACAGAACAAAGAGGAACAAATCAAAGAGAAGACACAGATCTGGCTCTGGTCGGTGCTCCTCAGGGCATGCATCCTAAACTTGAAGAGTTGTCACTAGCTCAACTTACCGCTGTCTGTCATTCACCGGGGGGAAAATCCTGCTCCACATTGAACACTGAGTTGGCGTGGGAGCCCAGCCGCAAGATCATCTTGCCCCAGACATTCATAGCTTATGTTAACGTTACATGGGTGGTTTGGGTACCATTGGAGGAGGTGCTGTAGGTCCCCCTGTTGGGGGCCCGGGGTTTCCTTCACCGCGACAGATGCTCCTGTTTATGACAGTATCAGGGGGTGGGGGGAATGATGTTATGTCACCACTAGACAGAAGGCGTGGACCAAGGCGAGAACCCCACACAGACAAATCCAAACTGCACCTCCTTGCTATTACGCTGGGTTGGTCGGACATATGGCGTGAGTATCATCCCGCCGAACTGAGCTACATATATATGTGCCCCGTCCATGGCTCCCGTTCCTGATTGGACTACGTATTTGCACCACATAGCTACATCCACCGGTTCTCCCATGTATCCCATCTTCCCAGAGGGCTATCAGATCATTCTCCGGTCTCACTCAAACTTCGCACGCTTTCCCAAAAAAAACCCCTTTAGGTGGCACATGTCCCCATGGCACCTTCGAGACCCGGACTATCAGGAGACGTTGACCAAAGCAGTCTCGGACTATCTTGAATCCAACGTGGCCTCGGCCCCATCCAAGTGTACCCTGTGGGAAGCCCTAAAACCCACCATCCGCGGGGTTGATATCAGTTTTCGTGCTAATGAAAAACGTAAATGCTCCGAGCAATTTGACAAATTGGAAACTCACCAGAGGGCCCTGGAAGCGCAGTTCGTCCTCAACCCCAGCCTACCCCTCCAACGTAATATGCTTCAGACACAACAATACATACAGCAACACCTTATGGGTGAGGCAAAGGAAATTTGGCTGGCGTCGCAACACCGGATCTACCAGTGGGGGGACAAATCGAGCAAAATGCTCCACAGGCTATGCCAGGCAGAGAGGTCCCCAGCGAGCTTCCCGGTGCTGCGTGGCGCGGATGGCATCCTGCGCTCGTACCCCGGGGTGGTTGCCGGGGAGTTCGCACACTATTTCTCCTCACTCTATGCGCGCCAAGAACAGATATCGGAGGCCCTAATAGCTGAATTTCTAAGAGGAGATATTCCCCCCCAAGGCTCACGGATCATGTCCGGGACCAACTTGACGCCCTCATCACAACAGATGAGCTCAGTGCAGTGCTAGCTGCTATGCACCCAGGGCGGGCCCCCGGCCGCAATGGATTCCCTATGTGTTTCCAGGGACCACACATGAACACATTAGGTCCACACTTACTGGAGGCAATACATGAAGCTCTCGACCAAGGCATGCTGCCTCAGAATTGGCGACATGCAGAGATCGTCCTGTTTCTGAAGCCGGGCTGCCCACGGGAGGATCCCTCTTCGTATCGCCCCATCTCCCTCATCAATTTTGAGCCCAAACTCCTGGGCAAAATCCTTGCTGACCGCCTGCGGACCTGCATGCAGGACCTGATTCATCCAGATCAGTCCAGCTTCATGCCACATCGTGCCACCCGCCACAACATTCGACGGGTCCGCAATGCCATGGCAAAGGCCCCAGAGCTGGGGCGCCATGCGGCTATTCTACTAGCCGACATAGACAAGGCATTCGACTCCCTCAGCTGGTCGTACCTCTTCCAACTCCTCGAAGTCATCAACTTCGGCCCCCGCTTTTTAGCATACGTACGCCTGCTCTATACGAATCTGACGGCCTCGGTCCGGATCGCAGGACACCGGTTGGCCTCCTTCCCTATTTGCTGCAGTACAAGAAAGGGTTGCCCCCTGTCTCCGCTATTACTCCCCCTTGCCGTGGAACCCTTGGCGGTGCTCAGAGGATTCGAATGGTCACGGTCCCAATCTGACCGCATCGCGCTATACGCGGACAATGTGCTTTTCTTTATGACTGACACATGGTTCTCAGGACCACGAATCCTACTCCGAGTGTTTGGTCAGACCACTGGGCTCTATACTAACCCCTCCAAATCAGTGCTATTCCCGGTGTGTGGAGATCAGGGACGTGATGCCTGGGCGATGCAGCTGTCTCACGCGACCGGGGGCTTTAAATATCTGGCCATTTTCATGTCGCCCGGCCCAAAGACATCGTGGGCACAAAACATTAACCCGCTTATAGCAAGTCTTAGGGACGAGACGGCAATTTGGTATCCCCTCCCGCTCTCACTGTACAGGCGCTCAGCGATCTTTAAAATGGTCTCACTAACCAGAATACTATACAGGTTGCAGAACTTCCCTTATAATATACCACAGGCCTGGTTCGCACAAATCAATACTATTACATAATAAATTCCTGTGGAATGGTGGGGTAGTCCGGGTGGCGCTAAATATGTGCGCAAAGTCAACGTACTGCGGAGGCATCGCGGCGGCACATGTGTATGCCTATTACGCGGCCTCCCACTTGCTAATCATAAATGAATGGTGGTATAGCTCCCCAACAGACCCAGGGTTTGCACTCGAGCCTATGGTGATGGAGGGCGCCCCCCTTCGTCAGCTCCTATATAGCACGCGAAGCCTGGACTTCCTACCTCCCGCCAGCAGAACAGTGGTCAGGCTCTGGAGATACACGGTCCGACAGATGGGGTGGGGTGGCCGCCTCACACAGGCAACCCCACTATGGTATGGTACACATCTGCGCCCTGTGATGGTCCTAGCGGGATTTCGTAAATGGGACCTAGTGGGCATATCCACTTTGGGAGACGTAATGCAGGGTCGTTCCAACAACTACAGAAAGACTTCCATCTGCATAGGACGCAATTTTATAAATATCCCAAGTTAGGGCATGCACTTGCTCCCCTGATTCACTCAATTGAGACCCTGCCCTAGTTCCACCCCCTTGAAGGCCGTCTGTTAATGGGAGACCTAGGTGCGCATAAGATCCGTTTGATCTACCAAACACTGACTACACACACCTGTACGACATTACACAAGACTAAAAGGGCATGGCTAGAGGACATACCAGACCTGACTGAAGATGACTGTATGGAGGCCCTGGCTAGCCCCTGGGGTGCAGCAGTGTCATCACGCTACCGCATCATACAATTTAAGTACATACACCGCATATATTACACACGATCCAGGCTTTGGAAGATGGGCGTTATCTAGTCCCCCCTGTGTCTGAGATGCGAGGGGGAAGAGGGGACTTTCATGCACACGGTCTGGAGCTGTACGGCCTTACAGCCATTTTGGCGGAAGATCTCGTACTGTCTGGGTGGGGTATTATTGTGGGATCTCCCATTTGATCCGAAACTGTTCCTCCTCCGCAGCACTGACAGAATAGGTGGGAACCGGTACAAGCAGCACTTACTCTTGCTGGCTCTCACTATTGCTAAACGCGATATCGCCCAGCTGTGGAAGGGGGTGTCCCCTCCGACGATGGGTGGGTGGAAAAAGGCCATGGATCGATGCATGGGTGCAGATATTGCTGTGTTCCAGGCCCGAGGCTGTCCCCAGAAGCACAGGAAAATATGGACCCACTGGGCAATTTATCGGGGCATAGACTTACCTCCCCTTCCATCTCCGGATCCCCGATAGGACTTATTCTCACTGAGCAACCCGAACTACAACATGTAACCATCTGTACCTATAACCAATTAGACTCTTCAAGACATATGGGATCTGAAACTATCTGTGCCATGTTTCCGTTGTTTTACCTGCAGGTTGCGCAGGAGTTACAATTTTATGTATGTATTGGTACTTTTGATTTATTTTGTCTTCAAAATGTATATATAGGGCCATGGCCCAGAATGTACCATGAAAACCCAATAAAATATGTTATAAAATAAAAGTGGCTAACATAGGCAGGGACATAGATGGCCTGAAACCCATTATACGCTTTTTGGAATACACTCCGTCACTCCCTAATGGGGAAGATCACTTTAGTAAAGATGATAATACTTCCCAGATGTTTATGTATTTTCCAGGGCACCTTGTTTACCATAAAAAGAAGGTTCTTTCTAGAACTACAAAGGCTGATAGTGGAGTTGTTGTGGAATACAGGGAGACACAGATTTAGCCTGGCTACTTTGAAACTCACCTGGCGAAGGAGTGGACTGGTACTTCCCTGCCTGGAATATTATTATTTGGCTGCACAATTGCAACATGTAGTCCACTGGTTGGACAAACATGATAATTGGGAACATAGATTATTGAAGGGCACCTGCGGTAGTGACTCCCGGGCTGAAATCCTGATGATGGGGGCCAATGCCCCAATCTTCTTTCCGCACACAGTTTGACGGGTATGTGAGGCCTAGGACCGGTAGTTAAGACTGTGCTCAAGAAGGCTCCATATGCGTCAGACATGAACATTTGGGCGATATGTCCATTCAAAAACAATAGAAAGCTCAATGTCCTTGCATATATGGCGTGCCAGAGGCTGGGGCACGTTGTGAGACCTTTATCCCAATAATAGGTTGACAACATTGATTGATGCTAATGAGGTGTTCCAACTCGGAGCGGGTCAATTTTTACAGTTCTCTAAGACAGCGGCCACAGCACGCAAAATCTGCCCTATGTTTCCCGAAGCGTCACAGGCCTCCCAGACACTGGAAGCTCTATTGGCCATGTCCGAGGGCAATTAATTAATCTCACTAATATACAGGGCCCTGAGGGAGGATGTGCCCACGGCAGAACTCACGGTGCAACAAAAATATGAGACAAACTTCAAGATGCCCTGAACGGCGAAAACCTGGGAGACAATTCATGAAGGGGTTAAAGCAATTTCTACCAATGCGAGGTTTAAGCTGTTGCAATAAAATGTGATTCCCCAGGTGTATCTTACCCCCAGTCGTTTACACGCTATAAACTCAGAAAGGTCGGCAGATTGCCACGCTGTATAGGGCGGGCAGTGGCCTTCCTGCACATGCTCTGGAGTTGCCCCAAGATTGACGTTTATTAGCGTTCAGTGCTGGAAAAACTGGGCACAGCCACAGGATGGGAGATCCCCTGAGAGATAGGTCAGTGCATGCTGGGGCTGGTCCCCTTCTGGAACAAGTAAAAACTGAGCAACCTCCTTCATGGGGCAGAGCAGAGGCTCAGCTGGACCCTCAGTGTTTGTTCCCAGCAGTGGTGAAGAGGGTATTGGCTTATGGGAGGATGTTGTCTGCCAGTGTATTGGTATCAGTGGCACATACTTTTGTGTGTGGGATTGATGTTATGTTGCCATGACATGTGGCACATATAGCAGTGGTGAGCTCACCATATATATATATATACAGGGAGAATAAGCTACGAAAATTGGAAACACGCTACATCTTAGATTTAGATTCCAAACACCCAGGAGGACTTAATACATCAGAAGATCTCTACACTTGCCTCCAGTAAACAACAATTAAACAATGCAGTCATAGAATAATTCATATTCAAAATCCAGTTTCATGAATATTCATACCAATAGTGTGAGATTGTTAATAACACCTGCACACAGTACAGACAATTCCACACTGAGGTATGACAGGAGAAATGTTTGGTCCACAGGTTTGATATCTCAAAGTGTCAGATCTGATAGAATGCAATATAGACAGCAAAATGAGTCAATGATGGCGATAATCGGGGGGCGTGGCCAGCGAGCCAACATGGCGGACATGAGCTGCTAGAGCTCCGCTACGAATCCCTCAGTTCTCCTGATATAGGCCCTGAATCCGACCCATCCGCACAAGAGAAAGGTAGGAATTCACTGGCGCCAAGCCGTGGTCGCTGCTGAGGCCCCTAGCCCGGCGTGAGAATAGGTGTAGCCTATGATATTGACGGATAAAGAACAGCGGCCTAAACAGCCAAGTGACGTGCGCGGGAGCGCAGCAACAGCCACTGTGCACCTGTGGGAGCCGGGGTGACACTGTGCGCTCAGGCGAGACACGGCTGCCCCCGCCGAGCTCACCAGCAATCTGAGACACGGCCACCACATCGTGCTTGACGGAGCCCTGCCCGGGGAAATCGACTCGGAGATCGCCAAGACTTGCGCCCCGAGCCCCCCTGGAGGCCCAGCGTGGACGACCCTGGCCGGGTAGCACCGCAGGGGACGCCCGCAACCTGCCCTGCTGGGCAGCGACCGCGGGAGGGTAGCGACTGCCCGGACATCGAGCTGAGGCAATCCCACGTCTGAAAGCATCCCCGGGAGCAGGACGCTCAATAAACGCTGTCACTGACGCACCGGAGGCGGCGGCCTGGAGACCGTAGTGGCCTGCACCCGGATCCCAGAGGGCCTAGCCCCTGAACCTGTGACTGCGAGGAGTAAGCGCGCGTGCAGGCGGGGCGAGGTGCCATGCCATGTGGCCACCCGTGGGCTGACTGATGCGCTAGTGGACCCCTGGCAGACTTACGCCGAAGCGGAGATCGCGGGGGCGCGCCCGAGATACAACGGTGCTGCAGGAGCTGGTGGCCACACCGGGAGCACAGCGCACGGAGGTACGTGCCTCACCGCCACCTGAGACCACCCTGTGAGATGGGCGAGCCCCGTGATTTATATCTCCAAAAACGCCGCCCACGCTGGGACAGCTCAGGGCGGCCTCACCCGCATGTGAGCCAGGACCTGCAGTTATGTGACTACAGCAGGTGATCCGGAGGAACTCTCCATTGACATTTAACGCGCACTCTAGCACTCCAGCTAATAGCCGCACTCAATTGGTGGCGCAAAGCAGGGAATAAATTGCGTCTTGAGGCCTGACTAGCTGGTCTGTAAAGGCAAAGGGCTCGGCACACGGGCACATAGGAAGTGAAGTGGAAGCGACTGAGACCCGTGAGACAGTGGCAGTCGCTGTTGGAAGCCCCGCTGGACCATAGCAGTGGAAATGTGAGTACCTCTGCCGTCGCTTAGAGTCTGGGGTAGCACGCACCAAGGAAACCGCCTGCGGGCCACAACCCTTTGGGTAGGGGTTCCTGGACCACGCAGGAGGCACTACGGGCACAAACTAACAGCCCGCGCGGAGACGGCCACGGGCCCCGAAAACATGGCCCCCAGCAAACGCGCTGCTACAGCTCTCTGACTCGCAACAACAGCCACTGAGCAGGGCGGACCCCGTCACTCAATACACCGCAGTGGAAGAAATCTGACGCAATAGTCTGGACCAGTGGCAGAGCTTATACGGTCGCCCACCGCGGGAGACTACACCTGGTGCATGGTACGCACCAGTAGGAAGTCCAGAGCATAATAGTCCATAGTATATGACCTGGTGGAGCCTTGTGGCGGAAATGTGATGTACAGGGCACTGGACTAGTAGTCAGTCATCTGGAAGGCATATAGCAACGGCGAAGTGAACCACTCCCGGACACTGGTTTGACCTGATCGCCAACGCTATCCCCCCAGCAGAGACTCTATTACCAAGCGACAGGCCGCACTACTTCCTGCCGCACTGATAGTGAGAACCCTTATATCCTCTACGGGGGGGCCGTATTGTGGAAAATTGATCTGGAGAAGTCGCGCTCTGGAGCGGGTCCCCGACCGCGTAGTGCTCTAAGTGAGACATCGCCAGCGACACGTGACGCTGGTGAGCTTCAGCGCTTACCCTACCGGCACGGAAACAGACAGTAGGGGCAACCTTACGCCTATAACGCAGCGGGGTGTACATTGTCGCACAGCCGCTCCACGTCAGGGGTCAATGCTTTCCGCCCAAAAACTAGCCATGGGCCGCCTCCGTACAAACACGCAGCAAAATGCCGCGCGGGCTGGCATTCAGGAGTCAACACACGCGGGAGGTGATACAGCCGGCGACACTTCAAGCGTAATGCTTGCAGCTAAACTAGACTTGGTACTGGGTGCAGTTGAGAAAATCGGGACCACGTTAGACCAGACCAGATCATCTCTTGAATCTAGGATCGACAAGGTCACCTCAGACTTTACTCTTTTACGTGCTGACCACCACAAGCTAGCGGAGAAAGTCCAATCGCATGATCATTCCTTGTCGGAGCTGAAACCCGTCACCCAAAGTCATGCCGCGGCTTTGCAAGATATCCTCGATTGCATGCACGCATTGGAAGACAGAGTCGAGGATGCAGAAGGGCGCTCTCGCCGCAACAATATCCGGGTGGTGGGTTTTCCAGAGGGAGAAGAAGGCCAGACCCCAGAACACTATGTGGAACGCTGGCTTAAAGACATCCTGCCCCCAGGGACACTGTTGTCACACTTTGTAGTAGAGAGGGCGCACCGAGTACCAGCCCAAAAGCCCCCCCCAGGGGCCCGCCCGAGGCCATTCCTCTTCAATTCACCTGCAGAGACATGGGACTGGCTGGATGAATCAGGACTGTGGTCGGGGCCTTGCCCCTCAAGTGCGGAGTCAGCTAGGCCCAACGACAGGAGGACCCGCCGCCGTGGGAAGCGGAGGAAAATAGGAAACACGTCCACAATGACTGCGGCACCAAGCCTAGAACAAAGCCGGATGGAGCGCCGAGACGCCTTGGAGGTGGCTGCGACATTGGGGATTCAGACGTACCGCGAGGGCCGGGAAGTAAGCTCCTCTGGGTCTGCCACTGCCAGCGGCTCGTCTACCCCTAGACCTGGGGATCTGGACAGGGTGCAGATGCCGGAAGTTACTCCACAGACCGCAGATGACATCATATGAAAAGAACACTATGGACATGAGCAGTGAAGAAGTCTGCACACGCAAGTAGTGTCTTTCTTGTGAAGATTGGCTATGTTACTGATCACTCACTAAAGCATAAGTTACCGCCGATGCCTTAATATGTCACACACATGCACTCTACACATAGGCCGTAGCCGCTGTAGCGCATAAATAGCGAATGTGCACACTAACACACAGGTTGGAGAAGCGGGTGACAATACCTCAGCACAGAGGGATAGGTGACACTCATAGTAAGGCACACACTGCCCGCACCCACACCAGTCTTCACCCTGAAATAGTTGTTGCCATTGTTGTGCAAAGAAGTAGTTTGGACGAGCCTCACCACGGAGTTCGCCCTAATCGTTAACATGGTTAAGGTTCATGTTCCAAGTTCTAGTTCACCATGGTCAGCCCGGTACCCCCACGATCATTACATATCGGATGCTACACAGCTTGCCCCTAACCAATCAGAACAGTACAATAGTCAGACATGACACAGGTTAAAGTGGCCACGTGGAATATACACGGCATGCACACGCCCACACGCAGGTATTCTATATTCTATATTCTCATACCTACAATGGCACACAGCAGGTATTGCATTGCTTCAGGAAACGCACATGTCGCTGGTTGAGCTGGAGCGCTTGCGTGGGAGATGGAGGGGCCAGGTATTCGGCACCACATATTCAGCACATGCACGGGGCACATTGATATGGGTGAGAGCGGGAATCCCGTTTGTTTGAGAGGAGGGCATAAGTGACACAGAGGGTAGGTACACCTTTGTAAAAGGACGCTTGAACGGCCAAGAGATACTGCTAGGCTCCCTCTATGCCCCTAACACAGACCAGGCCTCCTTCCTCGAACACATATCTGTGGTGGTAGCTCAATGGAGTGGGATCCCCTGTTTGGTGGGAGGGGATTTTAACTCAGTGCTCAATGTGGATCTGGATAGGTCATTCCCGCCCCTCGACAGAACCCCCTCTGCATCCAATGCGCAGGCCCTTTCAAGCTGGCTTATGCATTGGGCTCTGCTTGATGTGTGGCGGATCCTTAATCCCACCGCTCGCGTCTACTCTCACTATTCTGAGGCGCACAGGCTGCATGTACGCCTGGACAGACTGGTGGGATCGCAGGCTTTACTCCCATTGGTCCAGAATGTTGAGTACCTGGGTCAGACCCACTCCGATCATAATCCTCTGTTGCTGCAGCTCGGGTGGGAGACACAACGCCCCCCGGTCCCCACGTGGCGACTCCAGCCTAGTGCACTGGAGGACCCGGCATTTCGTTCAGCGCTGGGGACGGCAATATTAGCGTACTTAGAGCTGAATGAGGACACAGCTAGCGATGCACTCATAGAATGGGAAGCATTTAAAGTGTCAATCAGAGGCCATTGCATGGGAGCCACGTGAAATGTCCGTAAGCAGCTATCTGACTCCCTTGCAAAAATCGAAACCCGGTTATTACAATACGAACGAGAAGGAGAGGGGATGGGTAGAGACTCGCGATGCCTAGAAACACTACGCTCAGAACACGCTGACCAAATGGAGCAGCTTCGTTGCCACAATTACACTGCACACACAGCCCACGCATGCACTTCAGCAGATAGAGCGGGCAGATTGCTAGCCTGGAAGATCCGGCAAGAACATGCCCACGCCCCAATCGGGACGCTGCGGGCAACCACGGGGCAGATGTTAGTTACGCAGCGTGAAATACATGAGGCCCTGACACAGCATTATGCACGCCTATATCAGTCCCATAGAAGCTGTGATGAGCATGACCTGGCGGGGTTTCTTGGCAGTTTACAGCTACCCACAGTGGCAGAAGAACGCAGGGAGACGCTCAATGAACAGATCTCGCTGGAAGAGATCGGAGATGCCATACAATCTCTAGCTTCCGGGAAGACCCCAGACTCGGACGGGCTACCGGCAGAGTACTATAAGGTATACCGCGTCTCACTTGTGCAGCATCTTAGCACTGTGTTCACTACTGCATTAGAAGCCCAGCAACTCCCTCCTTCTATGCGCGAAGCGCACCTGGTGTCGTTGTTGAAGCCCGGCAAGGATCCGGTGGAGATGGGCTCCTATAGACCCTTGGCACTGCTCAACACTGATTACAAGATACTCACGAAGGTGTTAGCGGACAGATTGGCACAAGCAGTCCCAGCATTGGTCCATACAGACCAAAATGGCTTTGTGCCAGCCCGCAGTACTTCACTCAATCTGCGGCGGTTCTTTAGGGTGTCAACATATGCGGCGGGGGACTGGCTGAGGGCGGGGTGCCTAGTACTGGACCTGGAAAAGGCCTTCAATTCCCTGGAGTGGAACTATCTGTTTGCAGTACTTGAGAAATTTGATCTAGGCCCACTCTTTATTCAACTAACGCGCCTACTCTACACAAACCCCACAGTCAGAGTCAAAGTGGGACCCTACATCTCAGATTCCCTTCCAGTACAGAGAGGTACACGGCAGGGGTGCCCTTTGTCCCCCCTCCTGTTCGCGCTAGCAATGGAGCCGCTAGCGGAGGCGCTGCGCACCCGCCTGGGAGATGGGGTGCCCCTAGGAGATGCTACACATCAGGTGTCGCTTTATGCGGATGATCTCCTGATTTACATCAGAGACTTTAACCGAGTCCCTGCTCAACTGGCTCAATTGCTGGAAGATTTTGCTGTACTCTCTGGGCTAAAAGTGAATATAGACAAGTCCTGCCTCTACCCATTCAAGGGGGGGCTTCGGGACCCGGGTCTCACTATGAGTGACAGTCGGGTGCAATGGAAGCCAGATACGTTCCGCTACCTGGGAATCCAGATTTATCGCCAGTCAGATGATCTTTTTGATGGGAACCTGGGAAGGGCGGTGACGTCCATTAAGTCGCAGGTGCGGTTTTGGAGCATGCTGCCACTGGCTGTAATGGGTAGGATAGCACTCACTAAAATGGTGATCCTCCCGCGGCTGCTCTATTATTTTACAAATTTGCCAATATACATACCAGCCTCCTTCTTCACCACCTTAGAGAAACAGATCAGGGATTTCATCTGGAGCAACGCCAGGCATAGAGTGGCACTGAAAAAGTTGTACTTACCGACAGACCAGGGCGGGCTGGCGGCTCCTTGTTTCGAGCATTACTACCTGGCCTCTCAGCTGCAGTGGATTGGGCGGTGGCTGGCAGGTCGTCACTCTGCAGATACTGCGACTACGCAGCCGCCCTACCCACTGGAGCAAATAGTCGGGCTATTCCATCCAGGCGCAAGACTGAGACCGCCGGATCCCTTGTTGCTTGCTGTGGCCCATAAATGCTTTCGCAGGAGTCTATACATAACACGAACTGTGATCCCCTATGCACCGGCGATACCCTTGGAGGGAACTCCCAGTGGACAGGCGGTACTTACTGTGCCAGCGATCAGGGGATGGCAGGAGAAGGGCTTCCAAACACTTGGAGACCTATATCACGAGGGGGCACTCACATCATACACAACACTAGTAGAGGAAGAGGGGCTGCCACCAGGGCAATTCCTCGCCCATCGCGCGCTGGTAGCTTCGCTCACGGCCAAATGGGGACATGTCACTACAGAGCCACGGACGCATCTTACCGTGCAGTATTTACACGTCATGGGACAGGGCAGGCATCTCACGTGCTGGTTCGCAGCCTCACTTAGAACCCATGCAGCGATTATTCTTGAAACACTCCGCCACAAGTGGGAGCGGGACCTTGGTCACCAGTTTACCGACACGGGATGGGCCCGCATGCTTGCGAGCCCGACACGCATCCCCAGGAATATGCGCTTCCGACAGATACAGGTATACATAGTTCATAGGGCATATCTCACGCCTGCGAAAATTAATCAATACTTCAGTCGTGAAGATGCAAAATGTCCGAGGTGCGCTGAGAGTGGGGCTGACTTAGTACACATGCTCTGGAGCTGCACCCGGGTGGGTACATACTGAAAAGTGGCCGCACTACTACACACTTGTACTGGTCGGGAGCTGCTTTTCGATTGGCCAACCTATTTATTACACAAAGTTCCGTAGGATGCCCAACACGAAGGTCACATCCAGATTTTTAGACTTGGGAATGATAGTAGCCAAGAGGCTGTTAACCAAACGATGGAAGGCGCCAGACTCCCCCCATATACAGGCCTGGCGGAACTCCATGCTCGCGTGGGCCAAGGCGGAAAGCCTCGCTATCAGACGCGAAGAAACTCTGGGGCTGCGTAAGGTTCCCATTGCAGCATACTGGGATGCTCTCTACACTGAATTACAACGAACCACAGACACGACAACTGGGGACTCCTCTGATGCGCAGGCTGAAGGTGCCTAGCATACATGCAAACTTAGATAGCGTATACACCACGACACCCTTTTCCTGGCAAATACGTATTGACTGTATTAGAGTACAACCACACACTTTAGAAATTGGGGGGCAGCTGGTAGCTACTGGCTGTAAGAGTAACATACAGCACTAGGCATGGAAACGAGGGGGGGTTGAGGGCTGAGCATTTGTTACACACGTTTCTTTCCCCCCCTTTTTTTTTTTTGCTGTCCGTTTATGCAAAGTTTGTCCCCCCCTTTTTTGCTCTCTTGTTAATCCATTATTGTTGCCTAGCCGGCTACGAGTACCAGTACAACCGCTTAATCTGTATGTTAGCGCAAGTAAAGGCGTGCAGAGGTAGGCATGCAACAACGTATATGCTCCAGAGGACAATCAGGAATGTAAGCTAATATGTAACTGACATGACTTCTGTCCCCCCCTTTTACTCTTTTCTCTTCCCTCGCCTACCTATTAGGCACGATCTGCCACTGCACCTAAAAGTCTTGTTTTTTACAGCATTTATACTGTCTTGTGAATGCAATACGACCATACAAATGTACATGCACTATACCTTATGTATCAGAAAGTACGCCCAGCAATGCCTGCATAAATATGCTGTAAGTTGTGAAAATACAAAACTAATAAAATAGATTTGCAAAAAAATTATGGCGATAATCGGGTATTTATACCAATATTAAGCAAGGAACATGAGTGGATAAGCTGCCAATACCGAACACATAAACAAAATGAGAATGAATAAAGATGTGACATATTACATGGTTCTATCCAAGAATAGCGAGTTTAATAAAGAACTATATTTTAGCACTTGAGCACTTTGTTAGAAGGTTAGAGGGTGAAAACATGATATGCACTTTACGACATTAAGTTACTAGCACTTGCACTTTATGCGGTCGTTATGTTCATATAGGAAAACATACAGGCTATAGGCTCAGTTGAAACTCATCATGCTGCATTTAAGAATTGGTCGATGACAATGACATCATGGGTGTTCAATATACATCAATTTGTATAATTATTTAAAATCTGATCGAATTGATTTCATTTACAAGACAGTCCCAGCCTGAATTCCAAGTACATTATACAATATTCATACGTTTTAAAAAAACCTCTTTATGCTTTTAGATTTTTATAAATATGGCGTAAAGAAAGTAATGAATTGAGTGAAAACAAACATTGTAAGTTGTTGTTTTCTCTATGTCTATGATGGTGTTTTTTTACACCCTGCACATGTCACTTTAAAAAGGTCAAACTGATGCCGCGGCGTTTGTCATGTGATCAAGGCTCGCAAGAGCCAAAACGCCTAATGGCTGCATTCAAATAAAATTTCTGCACCAATCTTGTGGTCCGTGCCCGTTTGTGAGAGGAACGATAAAGAAGCAATGTAGTTGAGGATATATACAAATATATATATATTCACTGAAAAACCATAGGTTTTAGGGACAGTTATAGTTAGTTGGACATTTCACTCGTACAAAACCATTGAAATTCCCCCGTTATAGTTAGTTCAGCTAACTATAACTCGCGCCCCCGAAATGCACTGCTGATGACGTCACATATTACATCACTCATGACATGGTCAGTGACATCACTGATGACATCACTGATGACAACCCACAAAAAAGGTAACGAGGGCACTGAATAACACAGGATCTTCTCTTTGTATCTGGCAGGAACAACGAAGTTAAAATGCCCTAGTACCAAAATGTAGAATTAGTGCTACAACGGTCTTCAAGAGGACCTGCGATGCCGCTTCTGCCTCCCATACCCTGGAGGCGGCACATGGGTCACGCGGTACGGTCATACTGCGGTGGGACGCACACTCGTTGACCTCTCATGGCACTGCTCCACACTTCATCTTTCTGATGTCATGTCGCGCCGGCCCAGTCCAACAACAGAACTCCTTTAGATCAAAACAGACTCTTCCACTCTCTCACCGGAAGTGAAACCAGGCCACGCGGACACTTTCACAATACAACAGCCGGGAATGCAATTTCGGTAAAAAAACCACATTCCTTCCTCCTAATTAATCAAATAAACGTCTCACTGAAGAACAGGGGCCAGCTTCGATCGGTAAACAGCCGTTACAACAACTTTTTTACTTTGCGATACCATTACAGCGCATGAATTACCACGCATGCGTTGTACATCACGAAGTCATTACTACGCATTTTTTTAGACCGCATGGTCATTTACCACACATGCCTTTACAACGAATTTTGTTGTAAAGGTATGTATGGTAAATGACCATGCGTTCTAAAAAACATGTGGACGATCCATGTCGTTGTAAGGAAACAGAGGCTGTTCCGTTTCCTCACAACGACGTGCACCGCCCCTCAGAGACGACGTGAAGCAGGAACCACGAGGAGAGAGGAACCATGAGGAGTGAGAGGTAAGGGGATTGGGCATGGGGTGGGGTTTTTTTTTCTAGGGTTTAGGGTAGTGCAGTGGTGTTTGGGTGGTGTAGGGGGTCGTGCTGGGGGTAGTGTTTTAGGGTTTAGGGTAGTGCAGTGGTGTTTGGGTAGTGTAGGGGGTCGTGCTGGGGTAGTGTTTTAGGGTTTAGGGTAGTGCAGTAGTGTAGGGGGTCATGCTGGGGGTAGTGTTTTAGGGTTTAGGGTAGTGCAGTGGTGTATGGGTAGAGTAGGGGGTCATGCTGGGGTAGTGTTTTAGGGTTTAGGGTAGTGCAGTGGTGTTTGAGTAGTGTAGGGGGTCATGCTGGGGGTAGTGTTTTATGGTTCAGGGTAGTGCAGTGGTGTTTGGGTAGTGTAGGGGGTCGTGCTGGGGGAAGATTTAGGGTTTAGGGTAGTGCAGTGGTGTTTGGGTAGTGTAGGGAGTCGTGCTGGGGGTAGTTTTTAGGGTTTAGGGTAGTGCAGTGGTGTTTGTGTAGTGTAGGGGGTTGTGCTGGGGGTAGTGTTTTAGGGTTTATGTTAGTGCAGTGGTGTTTGGGTAGTGTAGGGGTAGTGCTGGGGTAGTGTTTTAGGGTTTAGGGTAGTGCAGTGGTGTTTGTGTAGTGTAGGGGTAGTGCTGGGGGTAGTGTTTTAGGGTTTAGGGTAGTGCAGTGGTGTTTGGGTAGTGTAGGGGTTCATGCTGGGGGTAGTGTTTTCGGGTTTAGGGTATGGCAGTGGTGTTTGGGTAGTGTAGGGGGTCGTGCTGGGGGTAGATTTAGGGTTTAGGGTAGTGCAGTGGTGTTTGTGTTGTGAGGGGGTCGTGCAGGGGGTAGTGTTTTAGGGTTTTGAGTAATGCAGTGGTGTTTGTATAGTGTAGGGGGTTTAGGGTAGTGCAGTGGTGTTTGTGTAGTGTAGGGGGTCATGCTGGGGGTAGTGTTTTAGGGTTTAGGGTAGTGCAGTCGTGTTTGTGTAGTGTAGGGGTCGTGTTTTAGGGTATAGGGTAGTGCAGTGGTGTTTGGGTAGTGTAGGGGTCATGCTGGGGTTAGTGTTTTAGGGTTTAGGGTAGTGCAGTGGTGTTTGGGTAGTGTAGGGGGCCATGCTGGGGGTAGTGTTTTAGGGTTTAGGGTAGTGCAGTGGTGTTTGTGTAGTGTGGGAGGTCATGCTGGGGGTAGATTTAGGGTTTAGGGTAGTCCAGTGGTGTTTGTGTAGTGTAGGAAGTCGTGCTGGGGGTAGTGTTTTAGGGTTTAGGGTAGTGCAGTGGTGTTTGGGTAGTGTAGGGGGTCGTGCTGGGGGTAGTGTTTTAGGGTTTAGGGTAGTGCAGTGGTGTTTGTGTAGTGTAGGGGGTCATGCTGGGGGTAGTGTTTTAGGGTTTAGGGTAGTGCAGTGGTGTTTGGGTAGTGTAGGGGGTAGTGCTGGGGTAGTGTTTTGGGTTTACGGTAGTGCAGTGGTGTTTGTGTAGTGTAGGGGGTCGTGCTGGGGGTAGTGTTTTAGGGTTTAGGGTAGTGCAGTGGTGTTTGTGTAGTATAGGGGGTCGTGTTTTAGGGTTTAGGGTCGTGCAGTGGTGTTTGTGTACTGTAGGGGGTCGTGCTGGGTTCTAGTGTTTTAGGGTTTAGGGTAGTGGAGTGGTGTTTGTGTAGTGTAAGGGGTCGTGTTTTAGGGTTTAGGGTCGTGCAGTGGTGTTTGGGTAGTGTAGGGGGTCATGCTTGGGGTAGTGTTTTTGGGTTTAGGGTAGTGCAGTTGTGTTTGGGTAGTGAAGGGGTTGTGCTGGGGTAGTGTTTTAGGGTTTAGGGTAGTGCAGTTGTGTTTAGGTAGTGAAGGGGTCGTGCTGCGGGTAGTGTTTTAGGGTTTAGGGTAGTGCAGTGGTGTTTGTGTAGTGTAGAGGGTCATGCTGGGGGTAGATTTAGGGTTTAGGGTAGTGCAGTGGTGTTTGTGTAGTGTAGGGGGTCGTGCTGGGGGTAGTGTTTTAGGGTTTAAGGCAGTGCAGTGGTGTTTGTGTAGTGAAGGGGTCGTGCTGGGGGTAGTGTTTTAGGGTTTAGGGTAGTGCAGTGGTGTTTGTGTAGTGTAAGGGGTTGTGCTGTGGGTAGATTTAGGGTTTAGGGTAGTGCAGTGGTGTTTGTGTAGTGTAGGGGGTAGTGTTTTAGGGTAGTTCAGTTATGTTTGGGTAGTGTAGGGTGTCGTGCTGGGGGTAGTGTTTTAGGGTTTAGGGTAGTGCAGTGGTGTTTGGGTAGTGGAGGGGTAGTGTTTTAGGGTTTAGGGTAGTGCACCCAACCAGCCACAATATCCATGGACAAAGGGGATCCTGACTCTTTGGAACGCTCCGTCAATCGAATAATTTGGGTCAAGGGCCCTACCACGTCCAAGACCTATCAATTCCTTTCTTGGGATCCCTCATATACTTGGAGAAAAAGGTACATAGTTTCTCATCAATTTCAGGCGTGTGTGCCACCTTCCCCTTCAGTGAGGGCCTGGGGCATTCTCCCCTCATCCTATTCCTGACCTCCCTTTCAAGGGGTTGATGGATTTTCCCCACCACATACTCTGCCACTTTGGCGTCAGGTGTCCACTCCGCCGACCTAGGATGGTAAATTTGGGTAGGCTCGAACATGTCCGAGTGGACCCCGTCCCCAACCGGGGACTGAGAGGAGTGGGACTCTGGACGCCAGGGACGCCCCGAGTCCTTTTCCTCATCGGAGGAGAAATCGTCCTCCGATACACCCTCTCCCTCTAAGGGAAACCCGCCGTCGGGGTCTACAATAGTGGTGACAGTGCCGCAATTTTCTCCGGGACCCTCCTCCTCCCGGCAGGGTGCATGTTTTAGCGTTCGCACACTCTTGAGGAAGGTCTCCGTAAGTTTATCAAATCCTTCCAAGTGCCCCTCGTTATGCTTAACGGCCCTTTTATTCCCCATCTGGGAGCTACTGGGACCCGCCACCACCAGATCTGGGTCACTGAACACCCCAGGGATGCTTTTCGCCAGCTTATCAACCTGATCCCTAAGAGGAGCCAGCGCCCTAGAAATAGCCAGAGAGAGGGCTTGGTCCACTGATGGAAGGAGAAGTTGGGGGGCCATTCCTCCTCCACTTCCTGGTAGGAGGAGTAAAAATGGTCTTCTGAAGAAGACATGATAGCAGAGGGTGTGAGCACAGAACAAATGCCCTTAAAATCCTTAAGGCAGCCCCCTCGCCGGTGCTCCAACACCTGGGCTTTCCCCGAAGCTGTTATAAGAATAGACTGAGGCGCAATACCAATTACCACCACCAGATGGTGCTGGTCACTGACGTGGCCGTGTGGGGAAATTACCGCGTAGCGGTGTCAAAATTAGGCGAGGGTTGGTCGGGAATCAAGCGGACACTAAAGGAGTGACCGGATTCCCAAACGCGCGTAAAGACCAGCGGGAGCGCTCGACGGAGCTGCCTCGCTCGGACCAGACGCGCCTGACAGGATCTCACCGCACGCAGAGCACACAGCGGGAGAAACTGTGAGGGGAGAACGCGCTCGGGCAAGAGCCTGCTGCGCAGGGAATATGAAACAATACCAAGGCAATAATGCTAATAACGTGCACAAGAAACCGCTATACAAACAGCAACAACGTCAGATTAAGCCAAGAATGTAAGGAATGCACTTAACTGACGAGCAGTGAAGAAAGAGGAAGCGGAAGGGACGTCACGATATTATATACGATGGACTGTGATATGATTGGACTATAGTTGCCTTGGAGACTACCCCCTAATGGTTCATGGGTTGTGTAGTCTTTTGTTTAATGATTGTTGTGTTACGTTTTCTTTGAACTGCTATGCAAATAAAGTGAGGAAAGATATGCATAATCCTCGCCTCCGTCCTGCCATAGAATTCATTAAACTTTATTTGATCTGATTTAGAAACATAGATCATAAAAGTGTACATAAAAACAGTAAATCCTCTTTCCTAATACAATACAGTGAGAATTAATTAAAACCAGTAGGTAAAAACGGGTGTTACAAAGCCCGGTTCAGAGCAACTTCAGGTTAACAGAATCGTAAAGTTCAATGTTTCGCAAGATCAATCTCATGTACTTCGTGCAAAATACGCAATAAGGGGTCCAAGTAAGATGTAACGCTCCAATACCTGACCAGTTTGCACTATATAAAACTGCAGAAAAACTAAAAATAAAAAGTGTTTTGCACACTTCTGTCATTGGGCTATATGTGGGCTACATCTGGGTGATATTTGTGCTACATTTGGGCTCTTTTTTCTCTGGTGGCCATCTTGGGAGACTTATTTGTTCTGAAGTTTCCTAATTTCGTCATTTACTGCAGTCTCCTCAGTAGGAAATGCTTTCAGTTTCTTACTTTGATTCCATCAAGAAGGCATTCAGATGTGTCACACATTTGCCATAAATTCAGAATGTTAGCACTCTAGTTGTTCATTAGATCACTGTAGTAAAGCTACTGCTCACCAGGGAGTTAACTGGAAGTCTACTGCTGGTATTGAAAGTGATTGTTTCAGTCTGCATGTCAGAATTTTCTAATGAAATAGAAGAGGATTTGAGATCTCACTTAAAACATGCCCTAAATTTTCTTTCTGCAGCACTAACCATAATTTCTATGGCAAAATGAACCCCCTCATTTTGTTCCTTTTTAAATTAAATGTTTTAAGTGTTACCAGTTTATTCCAATCAAGATGGCTTCAGGTGTGCCATACTTTTGTCATAAGTAAGACTGTTAGCGCTCTAGTTGTTCTTTAGAACACTCTGGGAAGCTGCAGTAGAACACAAAGCCATCAACTGACAGCTGCTCCTGTTGAAATATAACAGGAAGATATTTGAGATCTCACTTAAAACATGTCCTAATTTTTCTTTCTACAGCACTAACCATAATTTCTATGACAAAATGAACCCCCTCATTTTGTTCCTTATTAAATTAAATGTTTTAAGAGTTACCAGTTTATTCAAATCAAGATGGCTTCAGGTGTGCCATAATTTTGTCATAAGTAAGACTGTTAGCGCTCTAGTAGTTCTTTAGAACACTCTGGGAAGCTGCAGTAGAACACAAAGGCATCAACTGACAGGCTGCTCCTGTTGAAATATAACAGGAAGATATTTGAGATCACACTTGAAACATGTCCTAATTTTTCTTTCTACAGCACTAACCATAATTTCTATGACAAAATGAACCCCTCATTTTGTTCCTTTTTAAATTAAATGTTTTAAGAGTTACCAGTTTATTCCAATCAAGATGGCTTCAGGTGTGCCATGATTTTGTCATAAGTAAGACTGTTAGCGCTCTAGTTGTTCTTTAGAACACTCTGGGAAGCTGCAGTAGAACACAAAGGCATCAACTGACAGGCTGCTCCTGTTGAAATATAACAGGAAGATATTTGAGATCACACTTGAAACATGTCCTAATTTTTCTTTCTACAGCACTAACCATAATTTCTATGACAAAATGAACCCCATCATTTTGTTCCTTTTTAAATTAAATGTTTTAAGTGTTACCAGTTTATTCCAATCAAGATGGCTTCAGGTGTGCCATACGTTTGTCATAAGTAAGGCTGTTAGCACTCTAGTTGTTCTTTAGAACACTCTGGGAAGCTGCAGTAGAACACAAAGGAATCTACTGACAGTCTCTGCCCTTGTTGGATGTACATGTTTTACTGAGAATGTCAGACTTCATTCTCACATGACTGAGAAAGATAATGTGAATTTACAGAAAATATGCTCTCATTTTAGCTTCTGGAGCACCTTCCAAAACTGTATGGGACAAGCATGTGAAAATAGTTTTCTCTCAAACATGATTCATGATATCCCAGCAGAAGGTTTTTCACAGGGTAAAATCACCTTAGAACACACCACAATTCCTGAAATTAGTATGGTACCATCAACAAATGAATTCTAATGTAACTAAAGTCTGTTATCACCCTTTATAGTTCTCCTTTTGGTAACCCTCAAAATCTTCGATTCACTACAATGCATTTCAATGGGGTACTATCATTTATATTGGTCCCAAGATGGCTGCCAGCAATTCCAGGATGAAGTGCTGATAGCCAATCAGATCTCACAATGACATGTGTGGTTAGGCTCCGCCCAGATATCGATATGTTTTCTTTTTCAAATTTCTCAGGAACTACTGGACGGGGTCCAATCGGACATGTTCGAGCCTACCCAAATTTACCATCCTAGGTCGGCAGAGTGGACACCTGACGCCAAAGTGGCAGAGTATGTGGTGGGGAAAATCCATCAACCCCTTGAAAGGGAGGTCAGGAATAGGATGAGGGGAGAATGCCCCAGGCCCTCACTGAAGGGGAAGGTGGCACACATGCCTGAAATTGTTGAGAAACTATGTACCTTTTTCTCCAAGTATATGAGGGATCCCAAGAAAGGAATTGATAGGTCTTGGACGTGGTAGGGCCCTTGACCCAAATTATTGAATTGACGGAGCATTCTAAAGAGTCAGGATCCCCTTTGTCCACGGATATTGTGGCTGGTTGGGCGCACTACCCTAAACCCTAAAACACTACCCCCTCCACTACCCAAACACCACTGCACTACCCTAAACCCTAAAACACTACCCCCAGCACGACACCCTACACTACCCAAACATAAATGCACTACCCTAAACCCTAAAACACTACCACCAGCACGACTCCCTACACTACCCAAACACCACTGCACTACCCTAAACCCTAAAACACTACCCCAGCACGACTCCCTACACTACCCAAACACCACTGCACTACACTAAACCCTAAATATACCCCCAGCATGACCTCCCACACTACACAAACACCACTGCACTACCCTAAACCCTAAAACACTACCCCAGCACGACCCCCTACACTACCCAAACAACACTGCACTACCCTAAACCCTAAAACACCAACCTCAGCATGACCCCCTACACTACCCAAACACCACTGCACTACCCTATACCCTAAAACACGACCCCCTACACTACACAAACACGACTGCACTACCCTAAACCCTAAAACACTACCCACAGCATGACCCCTTCACTACACAAACACCACTGCACAGCCCTAAACCCTAAAACACTACCCCAGCACTACCCCCTACACTACCCATACACCACTGCACTAACATAAACCCTAAAACACTACCCCCAGCACAACCCCCTACACTACACAAACACCACTGCAATACCCTAAACCCTAAAACACTACCCCCAGCACGACTCCCTACACTACCCAAACACCACTGTGCTACCCTAAACCCTAAATCTACCCCAGCACGACCCCTACACTACCCAAACACCACTGCACTACCCTAAACCATAAAACCCTACCCCAGCATGACCCCTACACTACACAAACACCACTGCACTACCCTAAACCCTAAAACACTACCACCAGCATGACCCCCTACATTACTCAAACACCACTGCACTACCCTAAACCCTAAAACACTACCCCAGCATGACCCCCTACACTACCCATACACCACTGCACTACCCTAAACCCTAAAACACTACCCCCAGCATGACCCCCTACACTACTGCACTACCTTAAACCCTAAAACACTACCTCCAGCACGACCCCCTACACTACCCAAACACCACTGCACTACCCTAAACCCTAAAACACTACCCCCAGCACGACCCCCTACACCACCCAAACACCACTGCACTACCCTAAACCCTAGAAAAGAAACCCCCACCCCATGCCCAATCCCCCTTACCTCTCACTCCTCATGGTTCCTCTCTCCTCGTGGTTGCTGCTTCACGTCATCTCTGAGGGGCGGTGCACATCGTTGTGAGGAAACGGAACAGCCTCTGTTTCCTTACAACGACATGGATCGTCTACATGTTTTTTAGAAGGCATGGTCATTTACCATACATACCTTTACAACAAAATTTGTTGTAAAGGCATGCGTGGTAAATGACCATGCGTTCTAAAAAATGCGTAGTAATGACTTCGTGATGTACAACGCATGCGTGGTAATGCATGCGTTGTAATGGTATCGCAAAGTAAAAAGTCGTTGTAACGGCTGTTTACCGATCGAAGCTGTCCCCTGTTCTTCAGTGAGACGTTTATTTGATTAATTAGGAGGAAGGAATGTGGTTTTTTTACCGAAAAGTGCATTCCCGGCTGTTGTATTCTGAAAGTGTCCGCGTGGCCTGGTTTCACTTCCGGTGAGAGAGAGTGGAAGAGTCTGTTTGGATCTAAAGGAGTTCTGTTGTTGGACGGGGCCGGCGCGATATGTCATCAGAAAACATAGCTAATGGAAAGCGTCCTCCCTGAAGTGTGGAGCAGTGCCATGAGAGGTCAACGAGTGTGCGTCCCACCGCAGTATGACCGTACCGCGTGACCCATGTGCCGCCTCCAGGGTACGGGAGGCAGAAGCGGCATCGCAGGTCCTCTTGAAGACCGTTGTAGCACTAATTCTACATTTTGGTACTAGGGCATTTTAACTTCGTTGTTCCTGCCAGATACAAAGAGAAGATCCTGTGTTATTCAGTGCCCTCGTTACCTTTTTTGTGGGTTGTGGTGCTTGTTACTTCGCTGCCCCGCCAGTGCACACGACTGGTCACCCCACCTCGTGTGCCATCTGCAGGGCCTCTGCCCTCGGATCACTGGTTTCGGTTTCTGGAGTGGCAACATAAACAGTTGCTCCCAAAGGACTAGCCTGAACACTTAGGTGAATATCCCCTGCACCAGCATTCCACAGAAATTCTTTCCTAGCTCTCCCACGTCAACGAGCACGGCTCCGCTCGCGACACCGTATGACGTCATCGGAGCCATAAGAGGACCTCGTCGGTGTGCTGACGTCAGTTCCACCCATTTTTTCCGTGCCACCGAGGCAAACGGGGGACCGTGACATTTTCACATGTATACATAGTATAATAAATATATATATATTCACTGAAAAAAACATAGGTTTCAGGCACGTTATAGTTAGAAATTAGCATTTAAAAAACCTTAGAAATTCACTGAAAAAACCATAGGCTTCAGGCACGTTATAGTTAGAAATTAGCATTTAAAAAACCTTAGAAATTCACTGAAAAAACCATAGGTTTCAGGGGCGTTATAGTTAGTTGGACATTTCACTCGTACAAAACCATAGAAATTCCCCCGTTATAGTTAGTTCAGCTAACCATAACTCGCGCGCCCGCAATGCACTGCTGATGACGTCACATATTACATCACTAATGACATGGTCAGTGACATCACTCATGACATCACTGATGACATCTCAAATGACATCACTGATGACATCACTGATGACATCATCCAGTGAATGTGTGTTTTTCTGAAAATTAAATATGTTTTATATATGTATATCTCAAGGTCGATGGAAGAATAAATGGGTATATAAGTGTCTAAATGGATGATTTGTTTTTGTAAAATTGATTGTATAACTGACCAAGTGTATCTTAGTGAGTACATGGGTTAGTGAGTAATGTTTAAATATGAAAATATCTGTATCAGTCTCTCACTTTGTGTATAAGTGGCTGCATGGGTTGGTGAGTAGCTACATGAGTGTCTATATGGGTTATTAGTTGGTTTTTTGATTATCAGTATGAATGTCTGAGTGTCTGTATGGTTCGGTGGGGGGTATTACTTAGTGTATAGATGCATGAATGAGTGACTCACTGTTTGTATGTGTTGAAGACAGCATGTGTGCAGGACTGTATAGGTGGATGAGTATGTGTATGGGTGTGTTAGTGAGTGAATGACTGTCTCAATAGTGTCTTTATGAGTAACTACATATGTTTTAAACTAGTATATGTGAGTATTGGTGTATATAAGTGAGTATATGTGAGAGTGAGAGATTGGAAGAGTTCCTGTACAAATAAGGTGTTTCTATAAGTGATTGTTTAAGAGAGTAAGTATGTGTAAGTTTCTGTAGAAGTAAGTGTGGTAGTGTGTGTATAACTGTATATGCAAGTAAATGGATGTTTGATACTTTGTTTGCATGTGTGACTATGTGTGAGTAACTCTATGGATGAGTGGCGGTGTGTAACAGGATGTATAGGTGTATGAGTACATATGATGAGTGAGTACATGTATGAGTGACTGTATAGGGACTGTTGGTGAATGAGTGGATGTGTGTGTAGATCTTGGAATTACTGAATAGGTGTGTTGTAACTGGTATTGGTATGTCCATTGTTTTGAAAATGTTAGTTTGTATTTTTGAGTGTGTGTATCAAAGGTTATATTAGGGTGAGAGGGAGGTCTGCCACTCTATCACAAGGATGATGTCATCAGTGATGTCATCAGTGATGTCATTTGAGATGTCATCAGTGATGTCATGAGTGATGTCACTGACCATGTCATGAGTGATGTAATATGTGACGTCATCAGCAGTGCATTGCGGGCGCACGAGTTATAGTTAGCTGAACTAACTATAACGGGGGAATTTCTATGGTTTTGTATGAGTGAAATGTCCAACTAACTATAACGCCCCTGAAACCTATGGTTTTTTCAGTGAATATATATATACATACATATATATATATGCATATATGTGTGTCTATGCGCATTTCTAGTCCTACCTTTATGTTGGGCCTGCCCCTGTATTTTCTTCTCAAACTCTGGTCAACCGATGCTGGAATTCCGTCCTTCCTCATGCTCACCATGCTACAGAGCAGTTTCACATTAGTGCACCTTAGCTTTGTGGTCACTTCAATGTCTACTGGTAGGTGTGCCACTTACCGGCGGTGACTTCTGCGACAGTTCTGATTTTGCAGGTCATTGAGTAGGTAGAAAAGCTTTATGACGTGCGCGATGGGCTCTGTAGCTGCATAGGAAGTGTAAAACTGTGCAGTGGTGAGGTTCGGACTTATAAGCCTCCCCTTCCGTCGGTTCTGATGAGGTGGTTGGACCGCCAAAGACGGCAGGTCGGAAGTCCTAATCGTAATTGGGCAGGCGGATCCAGGGTGGGACCATGCTCCGATCGGCTCCATTGGACCTTTCCGAGACCTGTGTGGTCGAAATTTCCTGTCGGAAGAACTGCGTCAGACTGTAAGCCATGTATTGGAGTACATTTTAGTGATGCCCCGAAACCGGTCCCAGGATGCTTGTTTCCGGTCCAGTGAGGACCTGGCTTGGCAGTTCGGGCTGGACTGTTCCCATGAGGCACAGGGTCGAGATTGATTTGCATATGGCTGGGTCCAAACTGCGGTGGCGTGGTGAGCAGAAGAATGATGGATTAAACCGAGTTCCTTGAGACTGGGGGTGAATGTTTGCATTATTCAGCATTCCGTCCATCAATTGTTTCTTTTGCATTTGTCGCCCTAAGTGGGAAGGGTATGCCCAGACGTAGGTCCCGTGCTCACTGCGCCACTGGATTCAAGCTAGCCTGGCTGATGAGGGGTGATGCCCCGAAACCGGTCCCACGATGTTTGTTTCCGGTCCAGGGAGGACCTGGTTTGGCAGTTTGGGCTGGACTGTTCCCATGAGGCACAGGGTCAAGGTTGATTTGCATATGGCTGAATCAAACTGGGGTGGCGTGGTGAGCCAAAGAATGATGGATTAAACCCAGATCCTTTGCATGTACTGGAGTACATCATAATCCTGCAGTCGGAGCGACCACTTCCGACGCGACATTTGGCGGACCGACGGACCCTGATACGACCGCGGAAGCCGTCTGCCTGACATCGTAAATCGTAACACTAACAATTACTTAAAAAAATAATTTAGAGAACATACATTTTTTACCAAAAATATAAAATACCATTAAAAAAGAGCAAAATTCTTTGCGACTAAGGGCCATATTCTCAAGAACGGCGATAACATTATCGCCGCTTTAGCGGCAGGAAACTGCCGCTAAAGCAGCGATAAGGGGCTTTATCGCCGCTTTAGCAGCAGTTTCCTGCCGCTAAAGCTGCGATAATGTTATCGCCGTTCTTGAGAATATGGCCCTATATTTTTAACATCGATATTTTTAAAATCAATATATTAAACTAAACCTATTTTTGATATTTTAAACATCAATATTACTTACCTCGATATTTTGCTGGCACAATATTCTTGACTCAATACTAATGTCACTCGATATTTTAAATTCAATATTCTGTCTCAACACCGCTGTTACGCTGTATGTCAGCTCTTGCGTTTGTTTTATTTTTTTTAAACAAATAAAGAGAATTGAACCATAAAGAGATGTCAGTCTGTATTGTCAACGTCCCGATTAATTACACATTTTGCCCTTCCACCAAGGGCGTCCCATCCCCTCAACAAGGGATATGTCTATCTTGATGCCAGTAAGGAACTTTCTGTCAGCTCCCAAACTTACTAAGAGAATGGCAAGGGTGTTTGTTAAGCACATTGTTCTCCTAAAACGTTTCTTGGTGCTAAATACCCTACAGTGGAGGGGATAGTAGAAAATGTATGGAAAAAGGAAAGAGAACCACTAGGATGGGCTGAGAGGTGGAAATGAACAAAAGAGAGTGGAGGGCAGGGGCTGCAGAAGAAGATACACTTCAGCATAGAGGACTAACTGGATCACTGGGGGAAATAAGAGCATAGGGCCTGATTTCGACTTTGGCGCAATTGCGCCTGCTCTCTGCTGACACAGCTGCGCCAAAGCCGCACACGGACCACCCGCCGTATTACGTGTTTAACTCGTGTATGGCGGACGGTCCTTTGCCTTTCCCATGGCGGTGCCTGGAAAACAGGCACCACAATGGGAACGGCAAAAAAGTTCCAGCACGGCATGGACGGTGACGTCCCATTCGTGCTGGAACTTTGGCAGAATACAGACAAGGGGGCACATGTTGTGCCCCCCTGAATGATTCCCCATGGTGGGGGGGACATGGGGTCCTGTAGGGCCCCCTTTGTTCCTCCACCACCAGCCTTTTCATGGCGGAACTTCCGCCATGAAATGGCTGGCAGTGGCGGAACTCGTAATATGCTCAGCGGAACTGCCACAGTCCCACTGAGCATGATACATTGTGGCGCAGCTCTGTCACCGCCAGGGAGCGACTGTTCTCTGGCACACCAAGTGGTCCTCCGCCGCAATGACTTTTGAAGTCGTAATGCGGCAGACGGACCACCGCGAGTCTGGCGGTCTTACGACCGCCAGACTCATAATCCCTCATAATCAGGCCCGTAGACATGATTCTACTCAGTATCGTCTGTTTCATTCATGCCTGCATCCCATGCAGTTATAGCTCTTTCCAAGCAATAACGGAACACGGAAGCCTACTGCTAGTTTCCAGTGTGTACTGTGAGCAGGAATATCCAACTGCAGCAGTTAGTAGTGGGTTATTTCTGACAATCTACAGGACATGTTCAGTCCCATTTTGCAAAGCATTGAGTCCACATACATTCACTTGACTCCAAATGCAGTGTCTCTTGCCATCAGCTACAACATTCAGTTTTGCAGCATAGAGTATTTTAGCATGGGCCCCTTTTCAAATTCCTCACGAATTGGAATAATGTCTTTCCTGTGTCCCTCCAAAAATATTCTGTGTATCAGGTAAAAGATGCATTGGACTGTCCATTTGTTACACAGCTTTATATCTATCTGCATTCAGTAGCTTTCACGTCCACGTCTGAAAAATCACCTTGGTAATCGGGCATGCGACCCTCAAAACCATCAGATTTTTTACTCTTCCAACATATTTCAGTAGCTTCAATCTCCAGTCTTGTGGAGAACAGATGTCTCTGGGTCCAAATACGTTTGTCCTACATTTCATTACCAGCCCATAGAGTTTTTGCCCACTTTCCCGGTGCTTTCAGCTGACTTTCTTCAGATCCAAGTCTCTGCTCTTCAGTAATAATTTTTTTTCATTCATTGTGTCAAGCTCAGGGTGTAGCACTGTGGTGTTCTTGTCTTTTTTTGTAACAACAAAAGTACACCATTCCTCAAAGAATTATAGTTACCCAAAAAGTCAGAGCCAGCCTTACTTTAACAGCCACCCACTGTTGTTTCCTTATGAGGTAGTGCCGGTTCGGGGGGAGAAAGCTCGATTTAGTACCCTCTTTTAAGTTTCATTTAGTCCATTGAGCACGCTGGTTACAATGCTTTGTTTCCTTCTACTAATCATTGCAGCACACTTATTTTAAACAAGAATCCAATTGCTTCAATAAAGTTTGAAATGCCAATTCGTGTACTTCTTGTGTCTTCCTTTGGGCATACCTGAGATAACAATGTAAGGGTAGATCTGTTTTCACAATTTCCTTGGGGGAATTAGGGCTGTCATGTCTTGAGGTTGCAGACACCATCCGATACCCTGTGAGTTTTAGTGGTTCAGATGGCACACTGTGAGCTAGCCAGGAATTAGAGCAATATATTCTGATGGTATGAGTGGACTCAATCCCCATAGTTTTGATGCTTATGTTGTCCAAATGCAGTCTTCTTGAATTAGTAGGAACCGTATGACATGGTACCACCAACGTTATAGGTCAGGTTTTAATTTAATGGGTCTCTTTTTTTTCACAACCTTTTATACATTTTAATAATAAGAGACACATTTTCATCACAGTGACATTATACATATATATTCCAAAAAATATGCAATAGCATTCTGTTGTATACGAATTGTGCTTCAGATTGAATTAATTATTGCTCTTCTGTCTCATTGAGAATTCCTTCCCTTTCCACCCCCCCTTTCAACTGACTTTGTCACCTATTGATTGACCTATAAGTATAGGGCAGTGTGTATTGGTAGCTATGAATCAATGTATGTACCTTGGTGGAAGAGCTTATAGCATCTGTAATATTATTGTACAATCTGCCGTAGGGGCTAGTCTGTGCCACCGCCTAAATGTGTGTTACTGAGTACATTGGAGCCAAATCAGAAATGGTATGCGGTTGGGAGGAATAGGATATTCAGCTTGGCACTGTATCTGGGTCAGCGCTCAATAAGTCTGTGTTCACTGTTCACCCTCAGTCGTGTCTTCTTGCGTTTGGAATGCTTCAAATAATGTGCCCCTTTCCATTGATATGGGTCTTTTACGCAAGCCTCTATACGCCTTCTGACATAGGGCTCCACTTTTGGCCAGGCAGCAGTGTGACATCTCCTCCTGCCATAGAGCAACAGAGGTAACCCGTAGGGATTTCAAGCATCTTGTTAACAGTCACTTTGCCAATAGTAAAGCCAAATCTGTGAAACATGTCACTGCTCTAGAGCTTTTGGGTCGGGAATATAATCCCAAGATACATTGTTCTAGTGTTTGCCAGTGGCCTATATTTAATGGGTTTCCTGAGTAGTTTTCTTAAGTGTACCTAAAGCCCCTAGTCACCATCATATGTCTGTGGTGTTTGGGAAAAATCCTCATCAACTAAAAAAAAGGAATCCCTATTTCTGTCTGTAGATTGTTCAAGCTTGAACCTTTCAAAGGATCACCCCACTATAATATACCTTCTATAATGTGGCTAATTCAGTACCGGTGGTTATCCCACTTAATTACATACATGCATTAACACACATGTTACCACAACAATGGCTTCCTCTTACGGGAGGGGTTTGTTACCTTCGTGGTGGAGGCCCACGAACCATATAAAATGGAGGTATTCTATTCATGAGTAACATTTCCGGCAGCAGACGCCAACACAGGAAAGTTTCACACATACACAGAAGCAGCCATACCAAACAATTACAGAGCTTAGGAAGATTTAGAAATTGCACCAGCACTTCAGGAACAAACAAATCGATTCCAAGGCACCTTACCACATGCACTAGAAAATGTATGACTGGGACCCCTCAGCAATGAAGAGGGCAACATGACTAGTCTTAGCCGGGTATACACAATATCCGCGAATAGGGGTTTTCACAGCAGCAGAACTTCATACACTTTACACAGGTATAGTTAGACTATACAGATAGTTAACACAGTTCGTTATGCGACCAATCACAGCAACCCCAGCGAGGGCTGCTCAAGCTGCACAACCTCATTTGGAAATGCCAGCAATTAGTCCAGTCACTGTTAATGCAATTATGAGTAAGGTTCCCACCAGACGAGCGGAGATTTAGTTCTGGGTTGCACAGTAAAAAAATCAGCTTGAAGTAGTGTTTCTCCCTATGGTGGCCCAAGATAAACACAGAATTTTCACAATGGATGGTTCCCTCAGTAGAAGAATGTGCCACATGGGGCACAGTGTTTTCTGTAGTCTATACCATCACACACGGTACACCATACATAGCTGTTTTGCCTGATGTGCTCAAACAGATTAAAAATGAATACGGGGCAGCCCCTGGCCTGGATTTGCGGATGAAACTGATAGGCAACTATGCCACAGTAGCCTCAATAATTTTAAGTAATTTCATTACAAGACCGGAGGCTACCATTATGCATATTTCTTTTAATGCAGTCCAAGCAGCCGCATACATCATAAAGTAAAAAGGTTCCAGAACAGAACATTAGGAACATACAATAGGCATGAGCCCACAACAATCTGCCTCTTTTAAATGCGGCTAGGAGCAGGTAAGTTCAACTTTTATTACTTGTTTCTTAACTGGCTCTCTTTATTATTTAATGAATTTACGGTTTTTTATTGTCTTTAACCCGACCTCACCCCCGCTTGGGCACCCCCATCCTCCTTTATCGTTCGTGTTCTCATTGATGTGTAATGCCCCCGTTCTCCCACGTTTCCGCCTTAACTTGCCAAGTCCCTAATTGTCGCCAAATTTGGATGAAGTGTCTAAATTAGTGCGAGATCTTACCCGTTCAACGCACTCCGACAAGGTGAGGCATCCGCCTTAATCTCCAGTTCCTCTCTCCCTCTCCATGCGACGTACGGGGCTCCGGCTCCACTTCTAACGCGGAAGCAGTTAGAGGAAAGGACCTTGGCAACGGGAGTGTTACGTCCTCCCGTTGCCAAGTGCTATTCTCCTTTCCATTATGCCTCCAGCTGATCGGCTAACGCGATCGCGCTCGAGGTATTAAATCACCATGGAGACTGGCAGCACCTGATCGCTCGGGCTCCCGAGCGACAGTTGCTTGCTTTCTGATCTCGATCAGCTGCTGCCAACTTCACCTCTGCCCGCAAGTTTACCATTATACTTAAAAATAAAAAAAAGAGGGATATATCATACACAATCGATACCCAACTAAACAAGGCTCTATATCAGTCAAGGTTTGTGAGTGTCAAGCCCTATATTGCCTTTGAGTGGCTTGTCTTTTCAGACAAGGTTTGGCTAGAGTGTCAAAGCCCCTATCTTGTTTTAGAGTGGCTTGTCCTCGAGTAGTAACTCCCCAAGGGTTCATAACCTTCTCATTTCTAAACCACCTTACTAACTATCAGCGCAATGTCTGACATCGATTCAGACGACTCTATTGCCCCCATTCCTAGCATGGACAATGAAGCCTTCCAAAAAATTATTCATAGGGAGATGAGATCCTGCATGCTAGAGACCCTGAGTCAAGTCATGGCTCCAAAGAGGTCCCTCCCTACCGAGGAGGACGACACTACAGGGAACCAGGGCTCCCAACCCATTGACGACCTCACCGAATTCGGGGGGAAGAGACAAAATAAAAATATTGAACAACCAACCCCCAGGAGCACTATGGGAAGTCCTAGCACCTCAACTAATTCTGGAGGTCTTAGCACCTCAATTATTAATGGAGGTCCTCGCACCTCAAATACCTTGGGTGTCCTTAGCGGCACAACCTATACTGGTGTCCTCAGCGGCACAAAACATCTGGGTGTCCCTAGCGGCACAAAATATCAAAGTGCTCAATATGATCTTGGAGATAATGAATTACAAGACGATGAAGCTTCCGAGATATTCGATGAATATGTCCTAGATTTGGATGAGGACGACCAAGAATTTTATAACCAACCCACTGAGGACGAACTCCCATCCTCATCGAAAGATAGTATTCTCAATCCTTTGGGGGAGGAAATGTTCTCACCATTCAATATAAAGCATCCGAGAAGTTCGGAATGGTGGCCACAGGATCATGTGGCCAAATTCATAAAGAAATGGCTTAGAAACCTCTTAGAAAAAGACACTCGTAATATACTTAGAGCCGAATGCTCGAGACCCTCTATACAAGACAAGACCTGCCAAACCCCTAACCTGGACCCGGAATTAATCAAATTCCCTTTTAAGCTCAGCAGAGACCCGAGAAAGGGGATGGAAAGATCCCTCAAGGGATGTCAGGACCGGCTTCTAGACGTCCTGGGACCTCTGGCCAGGATCATCGATATGGCCGAGGAAAGCCACATCAATGGCACAACCCTGGATACCAAACTAATCAGGGGTTGGAGCCAAAGAGCGATGATACTCCTGGGCGACGCGAACGCCAGTTCCAACGCGGAAAGGAGAAGGGTTGTGCTTACAAAAATAAACCCAAAGCTGAGTGACATAGCGGACAGAGAACCTTCTCAGAACCCCAAAGGGTTACTCTTCGGCGAGGACCTAATAAAATCACTTGGGAAGTACGTCTCGACCTTTACGGCTCTGGATAAGGCCCAACATAATATGAGACGCGTATTCAATCCTAACCTTTTTGGTCGGGCCGGAAGAAGGGACCTCTCTTCCGGCCGTTTCAATCAAAGGCCCTGCTCAAGATTCAGAGGCTACGGAAGAGGTTACCAATCCTCCCCAATTCTACCCCCAAAGAGGGAGAGGCCCTCGCAACAGAGGCTTTAGATCACGTGGAACCTCCAGCAACAACAACCCACAAAGTGAGTACTCTACCTCTTCCCCCTCCTTCTTTCCCCCAAAAGGTGGGAGGCAGACTCAAATTCTTCTATCAGAATTGGAAATTAATTACTCAAGACCCATGGGTACTAAACACTGTCAAGGGGTTCATGATAGACTTTATAGAAACTCCTACTAAAAACTTCTTTCCCGAGAGACATTCCGCTCAACCTAGACCAACAGAAGATAGTAGAAGAGGAAATATCCTCTATGCTTCAGAAAGGAGCAATAATAGAAGTCCCACTGGAAGCGATGAGATTTATAAGTACACTATTTCTCGTCGAGAAAAAGGACAAAGGGTGGAGACCCGTTATAAATTTGAGGGAACTAAACAAATATTTGGTTTACAGGCACTTCAAGATGGAAGGCATCCATCTCCTGAGAGATTTGTTACTAGAGGGGGACTGGCTAGTCAAACTAGACCTAAAAGATGCATACTTTACCATCCCAATGGCCAAAATCCACCAACCCTTCCTTCAGTTCATGTGGAAAAACCACCTGTTTCAGTTTCAAGCCCTTCCTTTCGGCCTATCTTCTGCCCCATGGTGCTTCACCAAGGTCATGAGGACAATCGCCTCATTCCTAAGAGAAAGAGGTATTCGATTAATCATATACCTAGACGACATGCTTATATTGTCCCAAGACCATTCTCAGATAATCCATGATCTGAAGACCGTTATGGACCTCTTAGAAAGCTTGGGGTTTATTATGAACAAAGAAAAATCGATATTGTCTCCCTCCAGAACCCTGGAATTCTTAGGTTTCGCCGTAGATACAACGAAATGTCTCCTTTTACTCCCACCAAAGAAAATAACCAAGATCAGGAAAGAAATAAGACAGGTCTTGAAACAAGAAAACCTAACCCTGAGAGAACTAGCCAGACTACTGGGTCTCCTCTCTTCCTCCATCCAAGCCATTTTCCTGGGTCCCCTGAATTATCGAGCTCTTCAAAGGGTAAAAGCGAGAGCTCTAAGATCCGGCGTCTGGTACGGAGATCACATTTCCCTAGATCAGGAAGCCACATCAGAACTGACCTGGTGGCTAGAGAATTTAGATGCCTGGAATGGCAAAGCAATATTTTGTTCAATACCAGAATTTGTTTTGGAATCAGATGCGAGCCTTCATGGCTGGGGAGCTCGCCTCCTCGATCAGAACACGGGTGGTGTCTGGTCGCAAGAGGAGTCCTCTCATCACATAAACTACCTAGAGCTGACAGCTGGTCTTTACGCATTGATGAGCTTCAGACATTCTCTCCAGGGCAGATCAGTCATTCTAAAGATGGACAACATGTCCGCGGTAGCCTATATAAATCGTCTGGGGGGTACAAAATCTGCGGATCTCTCGAATTTAGCCAAAAAACTTTGGATGTTCTGTCTGGAACACAAGATCGCCCTAAGAGCGGAATACCTCCCAGGGAAAACAAACATTTCTGCGGATTGGAACTCGAGGTTCCTTTTAGATCACAGCGATTGGAAACTCAATGTTTCCGTGTTCAGGTCTCTCAACAAAGTACGGGGTCCTCTAGAAATAGATCTCTTTGTGAGCAGACTAACCTTCCAATTGGAGAAGTACTTCAGCTGGATGCCTGACCCGGGTGCTCTTGCTGTAAACGCCTTTCTCCAGTGTTGGAAAGGAGTCAAAGCGTACGCATTTCCCCCCTTTGCCATGATCCAGAGAGTCCTACAGAAAGTGAGACAGGACCAATGCTCCCTTGTTCTAATAACTCCCTTCTGGCCATCCCAGGCTTGGTTCCCGACTACTCTGGAACTAGCATGCAACATTCCCTTCTTAATTCCAAAACAAGAGAATCTTCTAACAGACGTAGATGGCGGAGTTCACCCCCTTGTACAGATGGGGAATTTGAACCTTCTTGCCTGGAGAGTGTCAGGAGAGCCAATGAAGTCTCAGGACTTTCGACGACAGCTGCAACTCTCCTCGGAGAGTCATGGGCCCCAGGCACTCACTACAGGTATAACAACATATGGAGAAGCTGGGTACGTTGGTGCCTGGAAAGGAACCTGGATTCCGTGGAGGCACCTATTGTTGACATAGTAAATTTCCTTGTAGAACAGTTCGAAAGGGGTCTCAGCTATAGAACAATCAATTGTTATAGATCGGCTATCTCCGCAGGCCATGCCCTCGTCAACGGTAAAACGGTAGGTAAGAACGTCATAGTTTGTAGAATTCTCAAAAGTATTAGACTAAGGAGACCTCCTAAACCCAAATATCAGTCTCTCTGGGACGTTAAGTTAATTTTAGATCTTTTCACAAATTGGCCGGATAACACTCTCTTGAATAGGAAAAGTCTTTCCATCAAGCTCGCAACACTTATGTTTAATATCCTGCCGAAGGGTTTCTGATGTTAAAGCTCTTGAAATCACAAATAGATCTTATAACATGTTTGGAGTCAAATTTGAGTTAATTAGAAGAACCAAGACTATGTCTGATTCTATTTTCTAGCCACGTTTTGATTTATGCCAAAAACTTTGTGTGGTAGATTGCATGAGAGAGTACGACTGCAGAATGAATGGACTTCGTGCTCAGGGTGTGAATCAGTTACTTGTATCCTTTGTTAAACCTCACAGAGCTATAACTTCGGCCTCTATTGCCAGATGGGTTAAAACTGTTATGAATTTAGCAGGTATTGATTTAAAGAAATTCCAAGCTCATTCACTTAGAGGTGCTATGGCCAGTAAATCCTTCTGGTCTGGTGGTAAGTTGGACGACATTTTTAAAGCTGCCGACTGGTCTAATGCTAGGATTTTCGCACAGCATTACTGTAAACCAATCGAACCCATGTCTGATGTAGTCTTACAAAGCTACCAACATGCATAATGGCAGCCTCCGGTCTTGTAATGAAATTGCGATTCTCCTATTACCATGACTAGAGAATCTGGATTTCATTAAAGACACGGAGGCTAACATTATCCCACCCATCCCTTCCCTTGGAAGACTAAAGCTTACATTATATTTATTCTCATGTCTAATACCTTTTAAAGAAATCGTCCTTTTATTGACTTGAAGTTTATGTAATAATTAATTGATTCAATAATAACATCTTATTGTTTAATTACATTGCTTGTCTTTCTTTCCATTACTTGAAGTATTTATATCTCTCTCTTTTCAGGTAACCTCTCATAACTTCCTGATGTTCACCCTTGGATCCTTCCCCGTTTATCATTTTTGGCCGTTTTGCGATGGTTTAAAAGAAGCGTTTGGAAGTTTAAAATTTTGGACTTATTTTCTTCTCCACCACATTTAAAAGAGGCAGATTGTTGTGGGCTCATGCCTATTGTATGTTCCTAATGTTCTGTTCTGGAACCTTTTTACTTTATGATGTATGCGGCTGCTTGGACTGCATTAAAAGAAATATGCATAATGTTAGCCTCCGTGTCTTTAATGAAATCCAGATTCTCTAGTCATGGTAATAGGAGAATCGCAATTTTCAAGGGAAAGCAGCAGCATTGGCAGTACGCTAATGCCTTGTGCAGGTCCTTTTGGCAGACCAAGAACTCAAACTGGTTCATTGACAGAATATCGAAGACACAAATATCGTGCCAAAAATATCGTTGACATAAATTTAGTTTTTCTATACTGATAAAGGTAAGTACAAAAATATCGAAAAAATATTGTTTACGCTAATATCATTAAAAAAATAATAAAAATATATTTTTTTGCTCAAATATTCATTTTAAAATCATAAAAATTAAAAACTTTAATACATAACTAATATAATATGTTACATACAATTAAGTAACATTTAATAATAAAAATAAATATATACTTATATAAAGATATACAAATAAAAACATGTGTATGTTTATATATACACATATCTAGAGCAAACAACTAATATTAAATATATATATTTACATTATATTTTTTTTGTTCTTTTATTTACTAACATAAAAAGCATATGTATATATATTTATATATAATAAATACATAAAACATTTAAAAATTAAGAAATACATTTACTAAAAATAATTAATACAAGAATCTAAAATGTATACACGTACACACAAATTATATAATAAAAAAAAATATTACATATATTTAAACAATAATAAAAAAAGACTAACCTATGTAAAAAATAAACATACTATTTCCACACCAGAGTGTGCAACAATAGGGAATGCGTTGGACTCCAAAGGGGTAAAATCTACTATTCCTACTCCAGTCTGTGCAACAGGAGGGAAAGCATTGGACTACGGAGGGGTATGATTTATTATTCCCACTCCAGTCTATGCAACAGTAGGGAAAGCATGTGACACAGCAGGGTAATATTTACCATTCCCACTCCAGTCTGCGCAACAGTAAGTAAAGCATTGGAGTCTGGAAGGATAAAATATACTATTCCCACTCCAGTCTGTGCAACAGTTGGGAAAGCGTTGCACTCCAGAAGGGGTAAAACATACTATTCCCCTTCCAGTCTGCGCAACTGTAGGGAAAGCATTGGAAACCGGAGGGGCAAAATTTACTATTCACACTCCAGTCTGTGCCCACTAGGGAAAACGTTGGACTCCGAAGGAGTAATATTTAATAATCCCACCCCAGTCTGTGCAACAGTAAAAAAGAATCCAGTTCAAACACATAACGTATGTTAATAGCTCTATTATGTTACCAAAAATATAAAATTATACACATTTTAAAAAGAAATTAAAACATATTTAATGTCTACTAAATTTAATAATTAATGTAACATTTTGTAAATAATTAATAATTTAATTAAAATACCAGATTATACTCCCACAAACATTGCAACATACAACTAAAATAGAATTAAAATAAAAAAGAACTCAATTAACAAATTAAATAATATATACAATATTTATTAAAACATAATGAAATATTTGTTAATTATAACTGAATAACTTCCCTACTCTATTCCCCTACAAACAAAACACAAAATATAATTATTAAACAATTGACGTAATTATTAATAAATTATAAAAAGAAATGAAAAATTAATAATTAGTTATAATTGATTATTACTTAGTTAACTACCCACCCTATATCCCTACAAACACAACATTCCGCAACTAAAATAGCACTAAACATATATAATAATCACACAATTTACATAATTAATTGTCAAGAATTAATATTTATTCAATATTAATTATTAATTAATTATACTTAATAAACTTCCCACTCTGTACCTCTGCAATCCTCACAACCCGCTATGACACTATAAATTACTATTAATTATTCAATTAAAAATTTTAAATAACTTAAAATTAAAAACTATAATTTAAAGTTACTAACAACCATTATACAAACAATATATAACATATACAGTTAAAATATTAACTAAAGCGTGATATTTGGGTGCCTCAATATTTATACCTCCATATTTTGTCCAATTACTGCTCGAACTGCCTCAAATTATTGCTGAAACCTACACATCTATAGGTAGAGATAATTTAGGGCCCAGACCAAATAAACCTCAATTAAAGGGCCATTCTGAAAAGGATACCCAGAGACAGGCACCAGAGTCTTCTAAAAAGTGCTGGGATAATAAGAAAAAAAAGAAAAAGTTAAATCACAGGGTGGATCTCCTCCACAGGAATCTTCTCAAAAGCGCTACAGCTTGCATTACCGTGAAACTATAAAAGAGCCTGATAGGTGTGTTATGTTACTGATATTTGTTGAGCGCACGTACACCAGTCAGTTTCTTGGCACAAGGGTAACAGAAACGAATCAAGCTACTCAAGTGGCTTTAGTCAAATGCTTATCCAAAGAGACATGTTTTTAGTAATTGTCTGGATTTCATATAGCTAAGATCCTTTCTGATCTCGAGAGGGAAGGAGTTCCAGATGCGGGAAGCAATTACTGAAAATCTGGGGACACCCATTCTCTTCTTTTTGAACTTCGGAATTGTCAGGTGATTGATATGAGTAGATCTTAGATTTCGTTTGGGGGTGTATTTTTGAATTCGTACTGATATAAAGGCTCGGCTTCTTCCATTGCGGGGTTTGAAGATGATGCAGCCAGTTGTAAAGATAGTCCTTTGTTCTACCGGAAGCCAGTGGAGTTTTCTCACCAAAGGGGTGATGTGGCAGTGTCTGGGTTGTTGGAAAATTAACAGAGCTGCCTGGTTCTGGATCATTTAGAGCCTGTGATTGAGGCATTTTGGGAGGCCCAAGTAGAGGGAGTTGGCATAATCTATTATTGAGATAACTAAGGCAATTTTAACTTGAACAAGGGCCTCAAGGATGAGGAATTAAAAAATTGTCCTGATTCTACAGAGTAGTAGAAAACAGAACTTACAGTCTCTAGTTGGGGTTTCATTGAGAATTCCTTGTCGATGAGGACCCTAAGGCCCTTTACTGATTTCTTGGGCGAGGGCTGAATACCCATGGCGGGAGGCCAGAATGAAGTATTTCAAAAGTCAGACTTGCTTTTGGTGATGATAGTCTCCGTTTGTCTGAATTTAATTTTAAATTATCGCTATTCATCCAGCCACAAATGAACAGCATCTTATTTTGGAAGGCCTCCTTTGATTCAGGGGAGCTGTCAATAGTAAAAGGTAGCTATATGTCATCTGCTTAGTTATACATTTTGACATTCCTTTTTTTGAGGGCGTGGACTAAGAGGAGTATATACAGATTAAAAAGATGTGGAGAGAGGGGAGAGGGGGGATCCTTGGAGTACTCCATAGTTCAGATGAACTTTGGGTGAGTTGAAAGGGGTCAACCGGACAGATTATGAACAAAGGAAATGATCTAGTCGAGCACTGTGCCCTGAAACCCTGCGGCTCTGACACGGCCCACCAGAATATTAAGGCTCGACTGTCAAAACCGCCGATAGTTCAAGGAGAACCAGTGCCAGTGTAAGGCCGCTGTCAACTTCTTGTCGCATGTCATCCACTATAGAACGGATGACACCTTTAATAGAGTGAGCTTGGTGGAAGCCCGTCTGGCAAGGGTCAAAGAAATTGGAGTCCTCTAAAAAAGAGCAGAGGTTTCGAGCAACGTGTGCCTATAGTACTTTCACTGGATAGGGAAGTAAGGAAATGTGATGATAAGTTTTAAGTTCAAGTATGTCTTTGCTGGCTTTCTTTTTGAGCGTTACCCCTATGGTGTCCTTGAAAGAGCTAGGTACACTGCCTTGACTAAGAGACAGGTTTAAGAGGGAAATATCTGGATCAGTGAGAATGCTGCTTTAGGACACTTGGGTGCAAGGGTCATTTGGGGAACCAGATTTAACTTTGATCAGCAGGTTTACAAGGCAATCCTTGCTGATAGCGGAAAAAGCAGAAAGGGTGACAGGGTTTCTGTCTTCTAAGGATGTTTCATTGAGGTATGAGCTGGGGGAAATGCTGTCTTTGATGATCTTAATTTTATCAATGAAAAATGGGTTAAGTGCGTCACATAAGTTCTGAGTCGGTGAGATGAGTAGGGTGACTGTCAGATTGAGAGTTCGGAGACAATTCCGAAGATCATCTTTGATTTGTTCGCAGAGTTCAAGATTTTGTTTGTGAAGAAGGTGTATTTAGCTTGCATGATTAGCATTTTATATTCTTTAAGATGTTTTACACAGACTTCCTTTTTATCAGGCAAATAATTGTTCTGCCATTTACATTCACAGCATCATAGTTCACGTATAGCTAGGTTTAAGTCGTCTGTGAACCATTTGGATAGGCCATGTCGTCTGGCCTGTTTGGTTTTGCGGAGAGGGGCATGTGTTATGCTGGCTACTGCTAGCCAGTTAGTGATTGCTTTACCATAAAGATCTATATTGTCGTTTAGGTCAGGTAGGGTGGTTGCCAACTTGTCACAGAAGGAATTCAGGTCTACTGGGGACCACCTTCTGGCAAGGATTCCGGAACATGGAGGAGGTTTTTGGGGGATCAGGCCTATAATGAGAATTTAGTCAAGTAATGGTCAGACCACACACAAGAGGAGACTGTGAGGTTAGACAGAGATAAGTTAGTGGACCAAACTTTGTCTATAGTGTGACCTTTAATATCGGTGGGTGAGAGCACATGATACTGATTCATGTCCTTCTCGTTCCTTTCAGGAATCATATGAAAAACAATCAGAGTGAGGATAACGATCAGAGTGCAGGTCAGAGGAGTATCTGAAACCGAACAAGGACTCAACTCACTTCTGACATAACCATAAAAAAGGAAGAAAAACTTCCACAACAAAAGCCTCAATTCAAAAAGAAGAAAGTGGCTGGTATTGCACTTAAATATGCCACACATATTGTGGACTCTGCTTCTGAAGAAGGAGTGGGCACTGACTCTGCTAGACAGCACAGCAGAGGTCATAATAGTTCGCCATAATCTTCAAGAGTGTCTGGTGACGATAACAACTACTGAGTTTGTTCAGGTGAAAAAAACAGATCAGAGAGTAAGTTCTCCAGGCAGATTGTATTATTCGCAACTCCAAATAGAGGGTGATATACCCAGTGGTATTACAGTTCTCTTCTGAGAGAACCTAACATTTGGCTATGACATTCTCGTGGCTAAAAAAAGATTGACCATCTGAGAATCTGTGCTATTATCATCCTTGTTCCTGAAGCAGTTAAACATGCGTATGCCAATGAGTGGGCCCTTGCACAAGTCCCAGCGTTATATTGCAACAATGTGGGCTGGGATGAAGATTCACCTTATTATATAATACCCATAAAGTCCAGCCTGCAAGTGCAACCACAATGTCCCATTAAACATGAAGCTAAACTCCCAGTTAGAGAAATTCTAACACAACTTGAATATCAAGGCATAATTAAGCCTTGTATCTCAATAATGAACAATCCTTTGTATCCGGTAGTGAAACCAGACCATTCTTACCATTGAGGGGCCGATTCCGATTTCGGCCGGAAGGGCACCGAACGATGGTCGGAGCCCTTCCGACCGAATCGGAACGTGCCGCTCGGATTCCTTTCCGACCGAGCCATTCCGATGGGCTCGGTCGGAAAAGAATCCGACTCGGGTTTCCGGATGGCTCACGACGGGTTCGGAGAGCCCGTCAGCCATCCGGAAATCCCTCTGTACTCCCCCGGCTGCCTCTTTGCGACCGAGGGGGTACGATGGCAGTTTTTCTCTGCCTTTTCGTGCCGGTCTTTCCGGCACGTAAAGGCAGTCGGTCACTGTCTTTGGGGGCCCCCAGTGGGACCCCCATGGGTGCAAGGTCGCCGAATGGCGGCCTGGAGGCACCTATGGTGCCCCTCTGTTGAACCCTGCATCCGGTGGCAGGCACCTTGGGGTGCCGGCCACAGGGTGCAGGGTTGAAATGCACCCCTGCTTTCTCCAATGCCAGCATGCATTCCGTCCGGAATGCATGCTCCCATTGTGGGAGATACGAGTGCGACCGAACATGGTTCGGTCGCATCGTACTGCCTGGGCCGTAACCGACGACAGCAGGTCGGTCGGTTACGGCTCCGGACCGATGTCAGACGGACCTGAGTCCGTCCGACATCGGAATCGGCCCCTTAGTCTTAGACTACAGACAATTAAACAGTCACACTCGCACATTTGCAGTACAAAATTCAAACAGCACGGGAACTGTGAACAATATTGTTCGCAAAAAATATAAAACGACATTTACCATTTTGAATGGCTTGGTCTGTCAAAGCATAGCTCCTGAAAACAGGTATTTGACAGCATTTACGGCGGTTTTGTCGGTTGCCTCAAGGGTATAAGAACAGCCCCGGTTTGTTCTCTGGCCGTGTAACAGGACTGTTAAAGAATTTTGGCCAAGAAGCATTGTCCTATATCGATGACATATACCTTACGGATGATAAATTAGAAACACACCTCTCCAGAGTCGATTGCATTATTGTTGGATTTGCTCAAATAGGCTACAAATGTAATTTCAGAAATCAAAAATGGCTCTCTGTGTCCTGTTCTTGGGATATGAACTATCAAATGAAGGCAAAAGCTTAGAGCCACATTTCCTAGAGAAATGTGCACTCTTACAACCACCCAACACAATCAACAAGCTGTAACCGTTTTTGGGCTTTTTAAATTTTGGTAGAACATAGTCGAGCAAGACTTATTCAGGACGAGCTATTTTTAGGGACTACTCGCCCTTTCTGGCATGCTGAAAATCCTTTAACATCAGTCACAGAACAAAAAGTAAATGTAGGAAGATAAACTGACTTTTGACCTCTGCCTCTGAAAGCAGAGCAAATGTGACAAGATAACAAGATTTAAAGGCATCTTTATTGCTCATAAAGTGAAAGAGCAATAAAAATGTCTTTAAATCTTGTTATCTTGTCACATTTGCTGGCTTTCAGAGACAGAGGTCAAAAGTCAGTTTGTCTTCCTACATTTATTTCTCTTTCTGTAACTAAAGTTAGAGGATTTTGTAAAATGAACTGTGTGACAATTGAACTGTGCAAAGCATGTTAAATGAAAGGGTGTAAGATGTCAGGCTTTTTTTTAACACAACACTGAAAGAGCTAAGTGAACTGTTCAAACATTTCAAATATATTTCACTAGTTATGAAGACTCATTTTTGTAATTCTGTGGTGAAAAAAAATATTTTTATAGGAGCAAAACAAATTAGAACACTTTACTTGGTGATGTGCAAATTTTAAATATTTTTGCTGCAACCCAATTTCCAAACATTGCTTATGCGCTCTTATCAGTAAAACTACATGTTAGTGGGAAAGTTTTGTGGCCATTTCAATGGAAAATACACTATCTGTAAATGACAGTGCACTACCACATGATGCTTTGGTAATATATTTATCAAAAGTGAGTTTTTAAACATGAACTGGGAAATATTACTACTCCTGCCCAGATGACAATGCTATTAGTGAACTACAAGGCAAGAAAGGGATTGTGTCTACCATATATATGGTCCCAATTCTTGTTATACATGGAGCAAACATTTAGTTTAGTAAATAAAAAGAGTTTTTGTGTTCAGCAGAAATAGTGAACGTGCATATTTGAAGGTGCTCTCTTATGTGATACTAAAGAAAAAGGTGGCTCCATAAGACAAAGTATTTGCCTAGGATCACACAATTTGAGACCAGTTCACTGGTCAAGTACATTACAATTAGGTCGAGTAGATTATTAAAGTTACTAGACCTGAAAGGTCTAGTAAACTTTTTATGATTTTTTTAGCCCTGCCATTTTATAAGCTAATACGTCCAGACTTTTCAAGCCAACATTGGACAACAGAACATAAACAGATCTCTGCGGTCAGTACAAACTGACATGCTAGCTTCAAAACACTTACACACACATTGTAACACCGCAAACCTGGTGATCCACGTAATCACGGGGACCACAGGCTACACAGATGTGACTTTTAACTAGGGTGACACTGTACCAATTGCATATAAATCAAATGTATATTCCAATGTAGAGATGCATTTTGTTCCTACAGAAAAAAACTGACTGCAGTTCAGACGGCCGTTGTGAAGGACAGATCATTGGCTGAGGGAAAACTCATAATTGTTGTGACTCCCATCCCAGCCTGTGACAAAGGCCAGCGTCCTAAGTGCGAAAGCCTTACATCCTAGATGGATACAGTGGGCCACTTCACTAACAGCAACTGGCGTAGACTATGCCTTTGACTATACTTGACAAACAAAGCCATACCCACAATATGAACCAGAATATCCTGTGCCCAGTGAAGTTATGCCTCTAGATCAGTACGATTTCATAGTCTACACTGATGGTTCTTGCCAGCCTTCAGTTGGAACAAAACATCAATACTCCACCACTTGCGCAGTGGTTAGGTGTAAAATGAAGAATGACATTTCCCAGCCTCTCAAAACTTTAATGCAGTCACTAGGTGATTGCACATCAGAGCTGGCTGAACTGAAAGCTCTAATTCTGGCACTAGAGAATATGGATCCTGAATTTCCCACACTGATAGCTTGCGATTCATATTATTGTGTCCAGTCTTACAATGAGTACTTACACTACTGGTGCCAAAATGGGTTCTGAGACTCTAAAGGGTATACTATCAAGCACAACATGCTTTGGGGAAAGGTGTCAAATCTTAAAGCAAGTTTGCCACAGGCCTTATGTGATCGACACACTAAGGGGCCGATTTCGATGTCAGGCAGAATTGCTTCCACCTGATACCGACTCGTAAACGGGACCGACCGACACCCGGTCTGCGGTCCCGCCCGCCTCATTAGGATGCGACTGAACACTGTTCGGTCGCATTCCGTCATTTCCCTATGGGAGCATGCATTACGGCCATACACCGGCCATAATACATGCTCCCATAGGGAAATGGGAGGTGTTGTTCATCCCTGCACCCCGTAGCAGACACCTCAAGTTGCCTGCCACGGGGTGCTGGGATCAACAGGGGCGCACCATAGATGCCCCCTCGGCCCCCAACCAGAGGCCGCACACACAAGGGGGCCCAGCTGGGGGCCCCCAAACACGCTTTCCGACATGGTTTCGGTATCGGACAGGCCGGCATGGAAACCATGCTGGAAACCGTGCATCATAATCCCAAGGGCGGAAAGGCCCGCCCTTTGGGATTACGAGACGGTTCTGACTGGCCGACGGGCTTCTTGAGCCCGTCGGAAGCCAGCCGGAATGACCAGCTGGTTTCAATTCTGACGGCTGATACAGAATCAGCCGGTCAGAATTTAAACCGACGATGGGGGTCGGAAAGCATCTGACCAAAGGTCAGAGACTTTCCGACCTCCTTCGTAAAAGGCCCCTTAGACACCAATGTGTAGGAATACATGCTGTTGGGAATTCACTGGATGATGACGCTGCAAAGGCAGCAGTGCAAACTGTTGTTGTAGCTGCAATAACTCATTCATACACAAGGGTAGATGGAGACATCATGACGAGTGTCACAGCTTTGCGCTGTGGCACTCCCTTACCAAAATCATATCCAGCAAAATACTTCTACCTACTGAGTTCCCAAAATATTCAGTTTGCTCGTCTTCCCAGAGTGGGGGATAGAGTATATGCAAATTCAGATCACAGACCAGAATTAATCATGGCAGCTCATGAGGGGCTACTAAATAGTAATGGCTCCTCTAAATACATTCTGTTAGCAGTGGATTCATGTTCTAGATTTCTATGGGTGTGGCCACAATGATCGTCTGACACTCAAACTGTTATGAAAGATTTGCAAGTCTTCATCGGGACATATGCAGTACCGGCATTCCATTCAGACCAGGACCCAGCATTTGCCTCTAAGGCTTACTGGGATGCCATGGGTACCTTGGGTGTGGCTTTGAACTATTCCTCATCCTATCATCCTGAGGGAAATTCAGTAGCGGAAAGGAAAAAACGTGACTTAAAGTAGTCTTTAACAGCTAGGGTATTAGGTTCAGGTCGTAGTTTGATCCATCACCTGTATGGGGTCCAGAGAGCTTTAAACAATCTGCCTAGAGAATACTTGGGTGATCGAACTACCTATGAGTGTCATGTGTCTTCTGCATGGCCCATTGTAGTTTTCCCTATGTTAGCCTAATTGTGCACGATGTAGGTCTCATTTTCTTTTGCACACTTTACTATATCAACACACTTACTTTTGTGCCACATTGTACTTTCACACAGAACCTGCATATGTTTTCGCAGTCTGTTCTTTTCCTGGGATTTAGTCTGAGCACCACCGACTAGGTCAAACAGCAATTCCCTTGTTATTCTTTCTGGCCAGGCAATAGCACCTAGACTTAACACAAGAATGCAGCTGTTGTTTATGTGTACACGTGCCCTGGCATGTAGATGATTACATGAGCCACAGACAGACACATGGAGTGACAATTCTGAGATAAGAACACTGCTTCTGCTGAGATGTAGAGCGATCGTCTGTGTATGCTAAGGTACGGGGTCTGCCGATAATCCCAGAGATCTTTCCTATAATCATTTAGCTTTACTTGCAGGGGAGGGGGTTTAGGTTACACTGTCTTATAAAATGACAGCACTTTTCATGGTATATGGATTATTGACCATGCTAGCAGTATTTTTATTATGCATTTGTTTTCTAATTGTTGCACGTATACTGCATTGCAGAGCACAACAGTTGAATAAATATTCTAAACTTCCTTTGTGTCTCTTGTTTATCTTATTGTGGACAAGTATGAGTGAGAGAGCGAAAGGGTGTGTCCTGTTACCGCGATCCCGGAGAGGGTCGAGAGTGTTGTGTTCTGGGGATGTCAATTCACTTGTTTCTCTGGTATGGTTAGGAGGGCAAGTGAGGCACTATAGCTAGTCAGACTCTGGCTCATGGATACTGAGGTGGTATGATGACTCAGTCCCTACATGCTGATGTTCCATGGTCCCAAGCATAGTTCTGTTCCAGAGCCGAATACCTGCAACATCATGTCCTGTTCTGTGTCAAGATGTGGGTTCCAAACTTAGACAATCATAGCATAGTGGCAGCGGAAACGCCTTTTGATATCACTGAACGTTTGGCTGTCTTACAGGAACTGAAAGACTTCCATGACAAGCACTTCAACGAGCTTGAGAAATGTTCTGCCACTGAAGCAGTGAAGGTGCAATCAGAAACTCCTGGCTAGATTCCAAAGATTGGGGATCTAGTCCGGAAAAAGATTGTGGACAAAAAAGAATTTGGTCTGCCTTACAGAGCACCGGTGTCGGTCCTGGCAGTTAAAGATACCAGAACAGTACCTTTACCGCCACTTGCTGGGTGTAAAAACAAAAGATTTGTGTTGATTGATCTAATGAAACCATGCCGTGTGGCCAGTCATACACAGTAGGCCACGAAAACTCCTTGGTAGTTACCTGCCTCCTCTCACCACTGTACGGGAGGTCCCTTTGCAAGCAATAACAAATATAGAAGTTTCTGTTCCCCGGTGAGGATATCTGACACTGACACTGAAGTTATGCTACTTCCAGTTACATCTACCAACAGCATGCATGTATGTGAATTCATAGTCTTCGACAACACATGCAAACAACAAAGGGCCTGATTACGATGTTGGTCGGAAAAGCTCCGACCGACAGTTGGATTCTCCTAGACCATGTCAGAACCCTTCCGACCGACTCGGTCGGAAACAATTCCGACCGACCGATTACGATGCTCGCAGTCGGACGGTGAACCATTTGATCATTCCGAATCCGTTCCGACCAGCAATCGTAGAATCTGAGTCGGTCAGAGCCGATTCGTACAGCTCTATGGACAGCGTTTCCGACCGACCGATTATGATGTCGGATTCAGACAGTCTTTCTGACTCGGTCTGTCCGACACAAAAAGGCTGTCCAAACTGACTTTGGAGGCCCCTTGCAGGCCCCCCTTCATCCTGAGGCCTCGGTTTGGGGTCGAGGGAGTACCCAAGGGACACCCCTGTAAAACCATGCACTGTGTGGCAGGCACCATGGGGTGCCTGCCACAGGATGCAAGGTTTTCTGCAGACACCCCATTTCTCCATTGGAGCCTTTGTTGTTGGTTGGAACACGGGCTCCCATAGGAGTCAATGGGAATCCAACCGAACAGTGTTCAGTCACATCATAATCAGTCGGGCAGAACCGCCGACCATGAGTCGGTCGGTTCTGAATACGAGACGGTGTCGGTTGGAACCTTTCCGACGGACATTGTAATCAGGCCCAAAGTTGTTTATCATGATCCACCTTTGGAATTATCTACCAGTTCCACACTTCCACGTGAGGTCCCCTCTGGCTGTTTTGCCGACATTGATTACTTTTGCTCGGTTACGTCAGACCAACCATTGCATGGAACTCGTGCATTTATTATTTGGCTCAAAAATACATACTTTATTCCACCATGGATTTACATTTGGATTTTCATTTCATTGCTTTTCCTTTTCATTTGGATTGGTTTTGTGACAGTATTCTTTTTGCTTCTGAGAAACATTATCTCCCAGAACGCTCTGCTGTTGAACTGGTTACAGAGGTATTGAAGCCTCATTCTTCATCACACAAAGTGTGAAGAGACCTGCCACTTGTGAAAATTTCTGCAGTTCCTGTCCCAGATGGCATTGTTTGGGATAAAGTCCCTTTTGATATTTTTTGTCCTACTGACACTTTGCAAATACTGTATGTATTCAAGATTTCATTTAATGATGTGATAACTCCTGGCAGCATTTCTGATGAGTGGGATATCAAAACAGTTAGATATGTGCTGTCTGAGCTAGAGCATTATATTGGATTTTGAAAGTGAAGATATGTATAAGGTACATATAATTACGATGATGTGTTTTGTTACCATCACTATGCGCACCATCATTTACACAGAGCTAGTACTCCACGTACAGTATTTAATTATACACAATGAAAACATTTCCCTACACCACCTTTGGGTACCTCCAAAGCATATGTACAGGAGTTTGAATATTTTTTTGGCAATAACCCTGAAGACCCAGTGCCTTATTATTATAAACTTCTTCTGTCCGGCAAAGAAAAATATGCTGACCGAAACCAAATTTATTCAGACTCCTTTATTTCCCCGTTGTCAACATAAGGGTATGACTTTTGGAACGTTAATGTTGATTTAAAATCTATTTGGAGAATGAAAGATTGGCAAGTTCCAGGCAATGAGGCTTTGTTCAGAGTGTGTCTAATACCGGTACAAATAATTTTTCTGAACAAGACTGTACAACAAACATCCTGCCTGGGCTTGGCTAAGATAAAGGACTTGAACACAACACACATCCCCAGGTGTGTAAAATTGGCAAAAATTCTCAAATTATACAGAGGAACAGCTCAACAGTATGCTTCAGAATGGTAGATATAATGAATCACATTCAAGTCCAGAGGGGGGGCTAGTGTGGCCATTAGATAATAACTGTTCTCATGCACATTTTTTGAATTACACAAAGGATTTTAGAATAATCAGACCAGACCTATGTTATGTGCAGATACAACACTAAGGAGTTGTCACAACATACAGCGTGGGAAAGTTATGCCTTCCATGGTTACAGCATTCCACGTTAGATGAGGTGAAAGAACACTTGTCTCTCCTTTCCAATGACGTGGATTTATAGGATTTTTTATTAGGTTCCAAAAAGCCACGTCATGAACGCTTTTGTATGCTTTGTACAACGAGCTTTGAAAGGTTTCACAGCAGGAAGCTGCTCAACTGAAATGTGAGGTTGACAGAATAAATTTAGAAAAAGCTTTAGCAGTGGTTGACAAAGGTATGACTACATTATCCACTTGAATTTATTCATAGAGTAACATTGTGTCATCAGCTATTGACTTCATACAGAGTGACATGTCCCTCTTACAACGCGGACAGAATCAGCTTAGATCTATCATGATATTAAGCTGGACATTACAGACCTTGAAAAGTGGTTGTGTGCCCTAGAAGCACTTAAACGCTGCCGATTTATTTCAACCATATCATTTAACATGCATGCAGAAAATGATGGCGAAGAAGGAAGTGACATACACAATGTTAAACATAGAACACTTAAAGAAATTACCATTTACAGCGGCGGAAACACCATCAGCAAATTGGTTAATTCATGGATTTATTTATCTGTCAATTTCAACATTTCACTTCACATCCTGTTTGAAACACTTTCAGGTTGGCAGATATAAAAATCCTTTCGATTACAGGTATACAAATGGGGAAACTAAAGTGTTTCTGAGCGGTATAGACTGTGAGAATACTTTTGGCCATTCTTTGGTTTACAGAGAGGTCATACTTCACAGAGCTTGTAATGCTTCCAAAGCAAACTTAGCTTGTTATCTGAAGGGTTCTCCAGCTGCTGTAATTTGTCCAGCATTCAGATTGCTTTCCAGTGGAAGTTCTTTGATGTTGAATGACCACGGTTGTTGTGGGATGAGACCGGGAGTACCCTATGTGATGACGGTTTCTAGGGTTGTGAACTGTTGTACGAATGTGCTTTTTCCACTGGCTCGTACAGTTCCAGGAGTGACGGTCTAACCTTCAGTTTCTAATTTTAATGTGATCTTTGATAGTCTGAGCAGACTGAAAGCCTTGTTGTTTCAGAAGGAAATTTCTTTAACATCTGTGAGAGAGACGTTTGATCTTCAAGTTGCAAGGTCTTCTGAAATACAGTCTCTACTATACTCTAACCTCCCACAACACTTTGGAGAACTTGTTCACTGCATATTTAATGCTTCAAATACTGTGAGAGTAATATATTTCTCCAAAACAATTGGGTCTGGGTTTGTTAGTACCTTCCAGTCTGTCTTCACTCAGAGTGATTCAATCTTTTATCCACTCCTTGGTTTCCAGCGTCTTTGGAGACATACCGCTGTTTTTATTTCTGTTTGTCGGGATTCTCCTTCTATTTTTGCAGCTCTGGAATGACTGTTCCACCACGCAGCCAAAGGCGAATGGCACTACCATGCGTGCTGATATGTTGTGATCACATGATACAGTACTTTGGCATGCCCTAAACTTCAGGAACTGAATGACAACTGGTCCTTGTCCTTTCGACCTGTCTGGTTACATTGCACACAGCCTGTGTTCCGCTGTCTACTGTGCACTTTCCAGTGTGCCTTGGATATATGCTTTGGGATGCAATTGGTACAATCTCCAGATGTGGAATTGCGGATGGGTCCATTAATAATCAATTGCCATTGCTGCAAAATGCATTTCATGAGCATTCTGTGGATGCCTCAGCTCCTGGTTTTTCGGATCCTGGCTCGTCCTCTGCGGATGCACTACTGGCTGTCACACCTTCAGCGGTGTTGCTGATTGGTTGGGACACAACCATGCTTGTTCTTTGGAAATTGTGTCTGGGGCACCAATGGTAACATGTTCTGCGGAAGCCAGGAACACCATGTTTTCTAATACCTCTCTGAACTTTTAAAACATTCTTGGAGTTTCGAGAATTTTAATTCGGCATTTTTTTATTGTGAAATTTTATTTGACTTTTTTGCAGATATTTCTTGCGTATTTTCAAATCTGCTTTTAACGCATTTGTCTTTCTTTATGCTTTATTATTAAACTGATACATCTTTTAAGCTTTTAGGTTTTAATTACATATATTTAAATTTTGATTCTTGGATCAGTCCCCTTACAGACAATGAGTGGGTGTCGTGAGGTTAATAAGGCCTTGTGCAAACGCTCCCATTTCCCTACATGTTCGTGTTTAAAGTTGACATCTTTTTAGACTATTACTTTTAGCACATTTTGCTGTGTGCTTGCATGCAATAGTGTACTTAGAAAGTGTTTTGCTTACAGATACATTTCTTTGCAGGCACATTATCATACCATCGTACATTTTGTCCAAGGACCAAGTACATAGCGCAAACTGCCCTTGTTGTGCGTTCAGAGATAGCGCTGGATTGGTTGAATCAACAATGACTGCAGGATCTGAACTCAGGAACTGTGCAAATGGGTCCACTTTTCATTACATAAGCTACCCCAAGCCTTTGTTTGGCAGAACAGCATTTCCATGGATTGTTGTGGTCGCCCATGCCTCAGTTCCAGCCTAGCTGAATCTCATCGCTATCCTGAGAGGGATGGCGGACAGTTCTACACCAGACTGGCTACCGGATGAAACACTCACACAGGTAAATGGAGAGATAGACCACGCCAAGGTATCAGGCAGAACTGCATTCACCCTATACTTGCTGGTATAGTTAGTACTAGGTAGGAGTATCATTATATGTATTCATATAATCAATGCAACCATTATAATGGTTGAATTATTTATCTTCACCATTCTTGTAATGCTTGTTACAATGCTTTGTTTCCTTCTACTAAGCATTGCAGTGCACATATTTAACACAAGAATCCAATTGCTTCAATACAGTTTGAAATGCCAATTTGTGTACTTCTTGTGTCTCCCTTTGGGCATGCCTGAGATAACAACTAAAGGGTAGATCTGTTTCCACAATTTCTTTGGAGGAATTAGGGTTGTCATGTTCTGAGGCTGCAGACACCATCTGGTACCCTGTGAGGTTTAGGGGTCCAGATGGCTCACTGGGAGCTAGTCAGGAATTAGTCCAACACATTCTGATGGTATGATTGGACTCTGTCCCCATAGTGTTGACGCTTAAATTGTCCTAAAGCACAATCTTACTGAATTAGTAGGAAACATTTACCTCCCATCACTTCAAGTGGAGTATGTTAGGCACTTGGGGCCTGATTTAGATATCGGCGGATGGGTTACTCCGTTAATGTTAATGTTAATGGGATTTATAAAGCGCACAAATACCCGGGGGTGTCTTGGCGCTGAGAACACAGTAGGCCCGACCAGGCGTCTAATTCTGGAATAACCAGGTTTCTAGCCCTTTCCTAAAGATGGTGAGGGAGCTAGCACTTCTGAGCTCGATTGGGAGCGTATTCCAGAGTTTAGAGGTGCCGTAGAGAAAGCTGCGACCGCCCCAGTGAGATGATCGAATTCTATGTACTGTCAGGAGACTGGCCCCTGTGGAACGAAGTTGTCTGGCAGGTTCATACCAGACAAATAGATTTTGGAGAAAGGAAAGTCCTGTGTGGTTCAGTGTTTTGTATGCCACAACAGGGACGGATATCCCGCCCACAGAAATATAAATCCCATAGTATCCTATGGGATTTAGATTTCGGTGGATGGGATATCTGTCACCGTGGAGACAGAATAACCTGTCTGCCAATATCTAAATCAGCCCCTTGGTTTAAGATTCACCATGTCCAGGCACGCTACCTTCACTTAATCCCCCCGACTGAATCTTCATAACGTGGTTTTTCTGGTCCAAAGATTAATGGAGCTTACTCTTTGTGCATGCTGCACAGCTTCAGCTTGCTAATCTGCTAAGTCCTTTTAGATTGGTGTTCTTTGATTTCTGCTGCATTCAACTTGCTGCACCAGCAACTTTTGCCTATGCCTTTGCTCTGCTTATCGTCCTCTGAACTTTCAATCTTCTTCTCCAAATGCAAATACATCTTAATTTCTTTCAGCAATGAAATCGTTATTTTCTTCCCATTCCCATCTCTCAGGAGGCGTAACAGATGCCCACACCTTTATTTTGCAAAACGTCAGTGACCAACCTGATTGCCTTGTGTTTCTGGAGCTTCGAGGAGGAGAGTTCTTGAAAGAAACTAATGTTATAGTGCTTACAAATGAAGTTGTCATCCAGTGTTATGAAGCGGACCGAAGTCAAGATATCAGGAGGAGCTTTTCTGAAATTTCTGGCTGTATTACCTATATAGGGCTGATTACGATGTTGTTAGGAAGGGCTCCAGATGGGATTCGGTATTGTTGAATCCGATTCGGAACCCTTGTTTCTTACCGAATCGTACAGTTTTCTCACCGACCGATTACGATGCCCGGAAACCGTTCGAGCAGTCCGAATCAGTTCCGAAAGGCATCCGGACAGCCCGAGTCTTTCAGAGCCAATTCGTACAGCTCTATGGACACAGTTTCGAGACGAGTGATTACGATGACCGATTCGGCCAGCCGCTCCGGTTTGCCCGAGACTAAGAGACTTTCGGAATCTGTCTTGGGGGGCCTGTTCCGGGCCCCCCTTCACCCGGACACATCCAAATGTGGCACTTGGGGGTACCCAAGGGACCCCTCTTCCCAACCATGCACAATGTGGCAGGCACCATTGGGTGCCCGCCACAGGGTACAAGATTTTCCCCAACTGCCCCTTTTTTCAATTGAAGCCGGTGTTCTCGTTTTGAACACAGGCTTCCATTAAAGTCAATGCAAGTCTGACTGAACAATGTTGGGAGCAGGGCCGGCTCTAGGGCGGTGCGACCGGTGCGACCGCACTGGGCGTTGACTTGGGGTGGGGGCACCATTTTTGAAAAAGTATATTTTCATTTTAAAAGCACCTGCTGCCGCGTTCCTGGCCTCCAGCAGTTTTCAGACATCAATTAAAATGTCAAGATAACTCCGGTGATTAATCGTCTTCCTGTAAAGAGACCGGAGGTTTGTCTAGTGGAAGTTTTGACTCATCCTAAGGTAGTGCAGAGGGTTAAAATGCCTGCTGCTAGGAACGTGTACCATGCAGATAACAAAATGCATATAATGTAAAAAGGTCAGTGGGTTACTGCTTCTTTAAGAGCTCCTTTTGTTACTTGTTTATTAGTCAAAATCCTAATATAGAACATCGAGCTATTAACTGTCAGCAAAGAGCTGCTGCAAACTGCAAGGTATATGTTAGAGCTATATGTTTTTTTGCCCAGTCTTTCATCATCCTAATTTTGTGAAAAGGGTTCATTTGGGTAGAAAACAATTCTTATTATGAAAGAGAACCCCTAACAATGTTACATTTTAAATTCTGAATTTGTGCTTTTCCAGAATAAGGACTCAAACTATATTGCCTACCAGTATCGATGACATGTCAGTCCTACACTACACCTTGTAGTCCTGTCTGATGTAACATTTCCTATACACTGATTTACACACTCATGATTGTCTCTGTGCAATGGGTGTGTGGTGTAAAGTGCTCTGACACCTTACACTGGTATGAGTGGTGCTATAAAACTAAATGAATCTGAGAGACAGTGGTTATGGAGACTTGCGAGGCACTGTTAAATGGTGCTAGTGAGGGACTCCATGGCAGAGGTTGTCATTGGGGGGGCGCCAACAGACATTGCCGCACAGGGCGCCACCAGCGCTAAAGCCGGCCCTGGTTGGGAGGCATCGTAATCGGTCATCCTGACTCACAGGACCTGATACATTTTGAAACTATTCCAGAACCGATTCGTTCGGGACTGTTTCCTAACAACATCGTAATCGGGCCCTATGTGTTTTATCCAATCTCACTGGAGGAGGATCAGCTTGTTCCATCGCTGTGTGGATCATATCACAGACATATCTAGATGCTTTCCCTCTTCGCTGCCTCGGGGACCCCCCCCCCCGATCTGTATATCATTACATGGCAATTCTTTCTAGAAGTATGTTTTATTCATCTAGTGAGGATATACTGGTTTTAAGGAAATTGTATTTATTTGTAGTTCACTGATAGCCTTCTGTCTCCAATGTCGGTTAAGCCCCTAAAAGCCACACTTCTCACTTCATGAATCCAAAGTCTTCTTTATTTATTTATTAAATATATTTCAAGGTTCATTAAGGTGGGTATTTCCCTCTGCTTTGTTTCTGTCAGAGGGGTTCTGTTTCCCAGTGTCCTTTACCTGCAGCTCTTTAAATGACAGGTGATCGCTTGCTTTTTCCACCGACCATCTCTTTGCCCTCGGCATTCTTCACTCTATTTCTTCGACTATCACTAGTTTAGAGATGCTTAGTCACACGGCATTCCTGGTAGTAGGTTGCTATTTTTGTGGGACTACGCCACACAGTGTTTCTGTCTTCGTCTTCCCCGCTCAGATTCCCATATTTGTTTACATCAAATGGAACAATGTTGCTCATGTGAGACTGGGTAGTCTGATACAGTGTATTTCTTGTATTGTACCTGAATTCTAGTAGTGTGCTTGATCACCCCTAACTAATACCTTTACTGTCCCTCTTTAAGTAACGTCCTTGAAGAATCAATGCCTTCAGGAATAAATATCAAAACATAGGTACCTAAGGATTCATTTAGAAAACATGTTATAATTTTCATATCACATGCTTATGAGAGGGCAGCAACTCAGCCTAAAGCATCTTTTAGCACTACCTGCAGCACTTCGTTCGCTGAGCATTGCACTTCAGCACTACATTTATCAGAACATTCCTTTGTATTGATGCCTATTGTATGTATCAAATTCGATACCTTTTTGGAAACATTTGACCTTGTTCTTGTTGATATGTTTACCTGATGTACATATTGATTACACCTCAGTAGCTTCGATTCTTCAGTGTTGTCGCATGTGAAATGAATTATGGCATGTTTATAACATCTTTTGTAAATTCATCATTGTGAACCTGTTTTTGTGTGTACTTTAAGCAATTCTTTATTGAGGACACAAGTAATTTCATCACATTGCTCGTAACCACATTAGTAAATAAATACTAATAGAAATAATGGCATAACGTCCCATCAAATCAAAGCACCTCCCCCCACTGCCAACTCGCAACCCTAGCCCACCCATGACCAAGTTGGTGTTTTTTTCACACATTCAGTATTAATAGAATATAATAGAATAGAATTACATACAGATACTCCAAGATGTTACCTAGCCAGCAACCATTCCTGTGGATAGAAAAGTATAACGAGTGGAAAGAGTTATTTTTGATCAAATAGTGGACTTAATGAGCATCAAACCAGAGTCATCAAGCAGGGCCTTATGGGCTGCTATGACCATAAGACCTTAAGACTAAAGGGTCCTCCTTGATCCATTTCGTTGTTTTCAAAACAGTTTCATTCTTAATCAGATTAGTTGGGTCCTGTTGAAAGGGAAGTGTCGCTTCATTTTTAAAAACATTCGCTTATTAAAGTTTTTTTCGCATATTACAATACAATACACGTACAACATGGACTGCAGAGCCTTTAAAAGCCATATTATAAGACCACCAAAACAGGTCAACTTTACACCATTTCCCACCGTTCACAATGTTCTCTGCAGTCCTTATATCTACTCGGGGTTCACTTTCACTATTACATTCTTATTATCTTTCAAATGTGGACTATCATTTGGGGGAGGCGGGGGTCTGTAAACCTGATTAACATTTCATTCTCACAGCGTGGTACTGCATAAGCTTTTCAGGGCAGATGTACGACCGTTTTTTGCGGTCGCAAACGGGAAATCGGCCCGTTTGCGACCGCAAAATAGGTCTGCCCCATGTACAAACCCTATTTTGCGAGTCGGTAACCTATTACCGACTCGCAAAATAGTGCGTGCGACTCGCTATTAGGATTGGGCGTGCCAAGGGCGTCCCTTCCTAATAGCGACTCATGCTTCAATGTAAGATAGTTTCGCGACCGCAATTTTTCTGGTGTTTTATTTAGCGCGAACTTGACCCTTAGTTTCAGGTATCAGAGTGCTTTACATGAGCACCAATTGCGTTACACGAGGACACATTAATTTTTGTTAGGCACGGGGAGATTAATTGATTTGCCCAGAATCACAGGATGTGGAGTGTCCCTGCCGAGACACGAACCCGGTTCCCAAGCGTCGAGGTCGACCGCTCTAGCCGTAAGGCCACATCCTCTCCCACAATTGCGGCCGCAAAACACTCGCAGTTTACCACCTACTTCAATTAGGTGGTAAGCCACTCGCAAACGGGAAGGGGTGCCCAGGGCACCCCTTCCCCTTTGTGAATGGATGCGAAAATATTTTTTAGAGCAGGCAGTGGTCCCACAGACCACTGCCTACTCTTAAAAAATGAAACACAAACGTTTCAATTTTCTTTTTTAAATGCAGCCCGTGTTCCTTTAAGGAAAACGTGCTGCATTTAAATTTTAAAAAACTGCTTTATTTAAAAAGCAGTCACAGGCATGGTGGTCTGCTGAACCTAGCAGGCCCCCATCCCTGGGAGTGCTAGGCATTCCCAATGGGGTCGCAAATTTTACCTGGCTCATAAATATTAATGAGGCAGGCAATGTGCGACCCCATTAGGAATCGCAAACAGTGTCTGAGATACTGTTATACATTACATTTTGCGAGTTGCAAATTGCGAGTCGCAAAACAACGCAATTTGCGACTCGCAAATTGTAAGGGTCGTACATCTGGCCCTTCATCTCTGAGCATCATTTTAATATGTTACTCATCATCAAGGACCCATTCTATTAAGTCTTTTTTCCATTCACTCACTTCTGGTGTATTGTGGAATAGATACCCAGTGTATCACAATACTGCATTTTGCCAGCACTGTACCCAGCATGGGTGAAACTAGACCCAACTTTCGGGGTGGGGGCTAACTCTTCAGTCAGTGGAGCAGGACAAGCATTTCAAGCAATGTAGGTGGAGATATCTTTGTAGCCAACATGAGCGAAAGAAGCGCCAAATTTCAGTTTAAACGTATTAGATAAACACAATCTTATTATGAGTGACAGACGGGAGTTGGTATTGATCCTAGATTCCTCACTTTGACTCAGTTGTTGGTGGCGCGCCTACATGCTGAGGCCATGTTGTTGATGGGCTGTGTTTGATCCATTTATTGCATATGGATATTTCGATTTGTGATGTGTTTATTTTCCTGTTCTTAGATATCATCCATTATTTGACTTTGAGATATTGTCCCATTGAGTATGAGCCAAAGTCAGATGAGTTTTCATACTTAATTATGATTTGTTTATTATCTGTTTAACAGTAACACTTGAAATTGAAGGAGCAGAATGGGTGCAATATAGAGCTAAGGTAAATGTTAAAGAGGGGGTAAAGATGTTTGGTACATATAATGGAGCTGACATGAAGGGAGCAGTGAGATGATGATCTCTCTGATAGAAAAGATGCAATCTGCTTCAGTTATGCGCCCTGCACTCTGATGTTGTCAAGTCTCTGTAGAGCCTTTGGATGGTGAACAGTATCAAAGGGAAGGGAGAGTTCAAATAATAGGTGTGCCTGTACTCCCGTTTTAAACCACTGTTGTTTTAAAATCATCCCATGTGGACATCACTACTGCTTCTGTACCTTAGCCGTACTAGAATGTTTTGATAATCCTAGGTTATTTTCTCAGGTTATTTTCTTTGAATGTAGGTATATGTTTTGAGGAAGATCTTTCAATTGTTCTATCTTTTTGACTAAAACACTCTTTTATTGGCCGGAGGTTAGAAGGATATCTTGGCTCAAAGCCTGTTTGATTCAGGGAGGGGTTTATTTATGGTGTTTAGAGTTCCTTTGGAACATACCTATATTCAGTGAGTTGTTTTTTTTTTTGTAAAGATTTTTTTATTGGTTTCAAAACTTTGAATAGTCACAAACATTGGTATTCATACATTTCAGCTTTGGTACAGCAGGTTTATAATACATGACATTGTGTAATTATTCAGTCACTTGTTTCAAGAGATTGTTCACTATGCTGTAGCATTGCCATTTCGTCAGCCGGAGAGACACACAGGCCCCCCCGATAAGCATTCCATTTGCTCCATTTTTTATCCCATTTCTTGGGACATCCCCTAGATATAAACACCTCTTTTTCTTCAATCATGCACTTATCTAGTTTGTTTGCCCACATCTTGGGCGATGGTCCTTCCGCCACGCCCCACTTCATTGCTATTGCACGTTTCACTAAGGTATACCCTAAAGTGGCCAATTGTTGCTCCACTTCCGTAAGGTCAGTCGCCTCCCAGATATTAAGGAGCCCTAATGGAGGTGTAAGGGTTATCGTCTTCCCTAGTGCGTCCTGCATATGTCTTGTTGCTCTTTCCCATATGAGTCGTATTAGTGGACAGTCCCATATAGTGTGATAAAAGGTGGCTTCTTGATGACAGCCGCACAGACATAGTGTATCCTGTCTTTTTCCCATTTTCGCTAGTGTGACCCCAGTGAGATACGTTCTATGTAAGATTTTTGTTGGATCAAACGGAAACGAGGAGTGATAGCCGCCTCCCTCGGGGACATCAGTGCCATCTGCCAGTGCTCATCCTCAATGGGCCCTAGATCCGCTTGCCACCTTTCTCGAAGAGTGTGAAACGGGTCTGGCAAGTTATTGCATAGTTTTCGGTATGTTAATGATATAGCTTTATTCAAGATTGGTTCAGAAAGCAACCGATCCTCCAGAGGGGACGATTCCGGCAAATTGCCCATGTCTGGGAGTGCTGCCGTAAGGGCATGACGGATATGCAAATATCGAAAAAACTCCCCTTGAGCTAATTCATATTTCTCCCTTAATTCCCCAAATGAAAGGATTTTGCCCTTTTTCACTGGGTGGCCTATAGTGGAGATTCCAATTGTATCCCATTTGTCAAAGCCTGGCTGATTACATAAAAGTCCTAGTTTTTGAGTAGACCATAGTGGCGTGGCCTGGGTCAGTACATTTGTCCATCCAAGACGTCTAGTCGCCTGGCGCCAAATATCCACTGTGTGAGCCATCGGGCCAAGGTATCTTCCTTTCCGGACTGTCATATACAGAGCTCCCAGGCACCCCTCTCTACCCATCCGATATCTGTCTAATATGTAAGCCGGGTCCATCGGGGAGCGATATATCCAGTGGTCCAGGCACTGGTATTAAGTCGTCTGGACTACTGTAACGGCCTGCTGGTCTCTGCTAATGATGCTTCACTCAGCAGACTGCAGGTAGTTCAGAACACTGCGGCGCGGTTGGTCCTTAATGCCCCCTCTAGGACCCCCTCTCGCCCTCTTCTCATGAAGCTGCATTGGCTCCCTATCCGCCAACGGGTCAAATTTAAAATCTGCTGCACCATTCATAAGGCACTGCTTAACTTGGGCCCATCCTATCTTTCCGAGAAATTCATGCCCTATGTACCATCAAGATCCCTCCGCTCGAGTGCTAAACACCTTCTGGTGGTGCCTCGAGTAAGTAAGGCAAGACTAGGAGGAAGAGCTCTTTCCCATCTTGGCCCTCGTTACTGGAACGAACTCCCCTGTCCTTGAGACAGTGTCTAGATCACTTACAATTCAGGAAGTTGCTTAAGACCACCCTTTTCCGCATCTGTTAAACTCTGCTGGAGTTGCTTCACACCCTCACAGTCCGCTCTAAGCGCAGAGATACCCCTTCGGGGGTCGATTCTAGCGCTATATAAACAAATAAATAAATAAATAAATTCACTGCCACTAGTTGTGAGGCCCAATAATAAAGTCTTACATCAGGGAGTGCAATCCCCCCATCGTACCACCCCTTAGTCAATTTATGCAGCGCTATGCGAGGCGCTCCGCCATTCCACAATAGCGTCCTAACCTCACTTTCCACACTTCTAAAATAGGAGTCGGGAACCCTGTATGGGCAGTTTTGAAGGATATATAGAAAGCGTGGGAGAGCTAACATCTTAAATAGGGCAGCCCGGCCTAACAAAGAAAGGGGCAGGGATCTCCAATGTTTAACGTTGTTACGCAACCTATCTAAGGGAACTGCTAAATTTCAATCGTGAAAGAGTTGGGGATCTGGGGTTATAAAGACCCCTAAATAACGGAATCCGTCAAGGGCGATCTCCACCTTGCAGCCCGGGGGGAGTTTAGGAACTGAGCCCCGAAGGACGAAAGTACCGATTTAGTCCAGTTAATTGAGTAACCGGAGTATTTCCCAAAGTTCATAAAGATATTTATGATTCTATGTATCAATGCATACGGGGAGGCTAGGTATAACAGGATATCGTCAGCATATAGCGATATCCTGTCTTCATGCCCCTCCGCCCATTTCAGCCCTCTGATCAATACATCACCTCTCACCCAAGATGCCAGTGGCTCCAGCATTAAGGAAAAAATCAGGGGGGATAGGGGGCAACCTTGTCTGGTGCCTCTCCCTAACAGAAATGTTCTGGACGTGCGGTTATTAACCCTTACTTGGCCCCGCAGCTCCGTGTAAAGGAGCTTAATCCAGCCCAAAATTTCGGGCCTAATCCCAGGCGTCCCAGTACTTCAAAGAGATATGGCCATTCTATAGAGTCGAATGCCATTGAGGCGTCTAGGGATAACACCACTGCATCTTCCTCTATGTATTTATGTCGCCCTAGGACATTGTGAGGGCGGCGGATATTCAACGCCGTATTCCTACCCGGCACAAAGCCAGATTGGTCGGGATGGACTAAAGATGGGATTACAGAGACCAATCGGGAGGCCAATAGTTTCGCAGGATTTTCGCTTCTACATTGATTAAAGAAATCGGTCTGTAAGAGCAGCAACTATCACCGGGTTTCCCCGGCTTCTGAATAACTACAATAGAAACCAGACGCTGGTCTTCCGGCAGGACTCCTTTTTCATAGCTTTCATTATACATGGTCCTTAAGTGGGGCGCGACCTGTGAAGCCACCGTTTTCAGAAATTCGATAGGGACCCCATTGGGTCCCATTGCCTTCCCTGATTGAATACTATTAATCGCCTGTCCGTGAGATCCTCTTCCAATATGTTCCTGTCGACCTCCGATAGGGTGGGCAAATGTATGTCTGCTAGCAATTGACGGGAGTCCTCTGTCGTGTATGTTGTTGAGGAGGTATAGACCTTCTCCAGGTGATCTGCAAATGCTTCTGCTATTTCCTGTGGGTCTGAGATCTGCTTTGTTCCTTGAAGGGTCAATCTGGGTACCCATCGCTCTCCTTGCTCCCTTGTCTCCAACCAGGCAAGCAGTTTCCCTGCCCTGTCTCCCACTTCATACATCTTGTGTTGTGTATGTAGTAACCTGGCCCTCATCCGTTCCCTGGCTAAAGTCCTAAATTCTAGCTGCTTGATAGTTAATCGATGTATGGCTGCTTCGCTGTGTGACCTAACACTTTCCGCCTCCAGGTGCTGGAGTTCACTCTCCAGCTGTAGTACTTGGTGTTGTTGTTTTTTAATATAGCCCACTTTAAGCGCCAATGCCTGCCCTTTCAGTACCTCCTTGAAGGCCTCCCATATAATCTGCGCGGAGTCCACTGAACCAACATTTTCGTTAAAACAATTGTCGGTCTGAGTAAGTAGATTCTTTTTTATGTCTGGGATTTTAAGCAACCAGGGGTTAAGGACTATGGTGCCACATTGTCGCTGATTGTAGTATGTGAGTTCGACCCACACCGGGGAATGGTCTGAAATGCCTCTTGGTAGGCCACGCGGATTTCGAAAATTTCCGATATCCGCCGAGTGTGTCCGAAAATAATCTATGCTGGACATGCTCTTATGTGCGTTGGAATAATAAGTGTAATGGGTCACGTCTGGCTGTAAAGAGCGCCACACATCAGTTAAGCCCATGGCCTTCGTGAACTCATCCATGCGTGTATTGGATCGTGTCTGGGGGCGTCGTGGATGTCTGTCCCTCTGGTTATCCATTGTCATATTGAAATCCCCCCCCAGAACAAGGGTGCCAACGGGGAGATCTACTATAATTTTCCCCAAGTCTATGAGCGCCTCCTTACCTAACGCTGGTGGAAGGTACACCGAGTCTACATTAAGCGCTTTTCCTTCCCAACTTGCCTCTAAAGCTGCATACCTTCCCTGGGGGTCTGCCCACGTACGTGTTGGAGTGAATGCGAGGCTTTTTTTAACTAGGATACCAGCGCCCCTAGATCCTGAGGAATAGCCTGCATGAACCAGGAGTTTGTATCCCCATTGTGTGAGGGCCTTACACTTATTTCCCACTAGGTGCGTCTCCTGCAACAAAACCAGATCAGGGGCTTGTCTCTTAAGATATTGTTGTACTATGCCTCGTTTAATTTTATCCCCCATCCCGTTTACGTTCCATGTCAGAACGGAGAGCGACGTTTCTACTATAGTCCGGCCATAGTTCCTGTAAGTAGATAACACAGGAGTGCTGGGGCAGATCTTGAGGACCACCAACTACATCATGCAATCTCATTCCGGGCATAGATAGTGAAAATAAATGTGGCTGAATCTGACTTCACACATTTTGTGATTCGAGAACACATATAAAACATTGCTCTCCTTCCCCCCTCCCGCAACTCACCCCTCCCTGCCCCCCTGCCAGTGGATTTCAAACGACCCACTCCCCAACAAGGCAAAGTGCCTGTCGCCCCACCCCTAAAATTAAAAGGTGCTTGGTTTACAGCCCACCCCCCCTGCCAAAAGCTGAAAATGACCTTTTTTGAACAGTAGCTTGGTGGTAGAACCCGACCCCCATTCGTGTTGTAACCTACCAATACATTGTGTAGCAATTCTCAAGTACAAGGCACATATATCAAAGTCCCATATGCAAAAACATATTTTGGGGGAGTACCCCATGGTGTCCCCCGTATATCACTTTTCTACATCAAAGTCACTTATCTGTGGCAAACGTGTCCATATCAATTCCGGGAGCGTCGTTGTTTCAGCTGCGTGACGTCGAGTCCTACTCTGCTCTGGCAGGATTGCCGCGGCGTTCAGTGCTATGTTCAAGTCTATTAGCCCGTGGACCTCCAATTCTCTCCTTGTGCGATTTCTCCACTCGCCGCCAGCCCTCCAACCATCTTCAGGAGAGGAGAAGAACCACGTTTTGCCCTCTCATTCTACTCGAAGTTTTGCTGGAAAAAGCATGGCGTACTTCACCTCTTTTTCTCGTAGCGCTCGCTTGACCGCAAGAAAGCTGCGACATTGGTTTTGGACTTTCTTGGTGAAGTCTGGGAAAAACGTGACCACGTTATTTTCTAGTTTGATCGGCAGGTTGGCCCGCGCAGTTTGAAGTATGATGTCGCGGTCTCTAAAATTAAAGATTCGAGCTATGATCGGCCGCGGGGCGCCCCTGGTTTAGGTCGCCCTCCTGGGACTCGATGGGCACGTTCAATAGAGAAGAAGCTCGAGAGTCTCTTAGGTTGCATCTGTTTCTGGTTTAGGTCCTCAACAAATAAGTCCGCTGCAGGGCATTCCAAGCGCTCTGGAACCCCCAGGATACGTATATTGTTTCTGCGCGCCCTACCTTCATACTCATCAAGTTGTCCCTCCATTTTAATTTGCTGTTCTTGTAGTTGGCTCACTTGTTGTTTGAGCAGGGCGGTGTCTTTATGAAGTTCAGTCGTGGTGTCGTCCATTTCTTTTACTCTAGCATCCATCTTTCTGAGGTCTGCTCTGATGAGGGAGACCTCAATGTTCACATTGTCGATGCGAGATTCCAGGGATGTTTGTACGCCCGTTATTGCCGTCATGATATCTTGGAGTGTCAAGTCCTGCTGCGTTTGGGGGTTTTGCTGCTTGTCTGGGACCTCCAGGTGTGCGGCGTCTTGTTCTTCTTCTGCCTTTGCCCAGGCAAATTTGGCAAATTTATTGTGCACCGTTGTTTTGGTCCCTCTCCCGCTCGCCATTTTCAATTAACAATGTGGAGACGTGGCTCAAATGTCCAGAGATCAGTCCCAGTAGTCTCCGCTGCCTGCCATGGGGGGGGGGTCCGTCCCCCCGTCCCCCTGGCGGCCTATCGGGTTTCCTGGGTTCTTGACCCCCTTGTATTAGAGGTGGGGGTGGAGGATAGCTTATAGCGCCAAGCAGGCGTACATACCCCTCTCTCCGTGACTTCTGTGGTCTCGATATGACGGCTCAGGCCTCCTCCGCACTCCCTGCGCCGCCTGCCGTAGGGGACGGGATCAGATTATGTCGGGATTGGGCTTGCAGCGAGCACTCCTTCGCCGCCGCATGACCTCAAAGTTGGTCTGCACCGTCCACGGGGTAATGTGTCCTCCTAACCCTCAGCTGCTACAGCCAACACCGGGGGCCTCAGAGCTGTGCCGGAGGTCAGTTAGAGATGGGTGTAGCCCTGGTAGTGTCCTTTTCTCGAGCTTTATTGTTCCTCCCGGCGCAGGCCCGGGATCATTCGTTGGTCTATCGTCTTCTGTGCAGGGGTATACAGCCGCTCTTCATGCGCCTTGCTGACAGCCCATTCCCAGATTATGGTCCCTGCATTTGGTTTCAGGCCTCCTGGGATATGTCCCTTCACCGTCTACTGGTCGGGCCCTCGTCTCTCTCCAAGCTCCGATTTATGATGCCTGACTATAGCCCTGAGGTGCCTCAGAGATCACGCTCGGAGCGTGGGGTTCGCTTGCGGTACTCCCCGCCGTGTCTGTGCATCAAGGGGACTCTGCTCCCAAATTGCCTGCGAAAATGACCCGCTAGGCCTTAGACGCCGGGGTCTCAGTTATGGCTCCAGCCGGCTCTCTTCTCGCTCGCCTGTCTTTGCGGGCCCGCCTCTCCCGCGCCGGAATTGCAGAATGTTCTTGCCTGGCGTGTGCAGCGGCCCGCCCGCGGTGCCCAGGCTCCGCCGATGACTTTGGAGAGCTCTGCCGGAGGTCTACTAGTTCCAGCACATCGCCCCTTCCACGGCCTCAGGCAGTCGGGCGAGGGTGCGCCGCCATGTTTTCCCGATCTCCGGCCGCGTTGAAACTTCCCCTCTGTCTTTTGCCGCTATTCAGACAGGAACTGCTCACAAATCGCCGCCCGTGGAGTCGTGGGCCGGGGTCCACCTCGTTTGGGGATAATTCACCAAAGTAACATCAGGATAAATGCAGGATATACGGCGAGGGCTCCGGAGCCGCGCTAGTGTGCGGCCATTCCTGTAGGCTGCTAGCCACGCCCCCCTATTCAGTGAGTTGTTGACTGTTCCGATTGGATTGGCTGCAGAGCTAGTCATTGACATAGGTCTGCAGGCAATTCTAATGTCCCACAGGCACTTGCAACATTGATGAAGGATTGATGAAGCCCTGATGAGATTCAAGGTGAGTGAATGTAGATGTTTTTCTGTTTTGTTATCTTGTAAACTGTATGGAGCTTCTAGAATTGTGGTTGAGCAGGGGAATGGGATGCAAGAAGATTGAAATTGGTGGGAGAGACGTAATTCAGGTTTGCCTCCCAAGCAGCAAGGGCCAGAGGTGAGAGGGACTTCATCTGTACTGCTAAGGAATCAGGATGTTCTAAGGTACTACCATTTCAGGTATTATGGCTGGCAGACCCTATTCCCTCTGAAATCATCTAGCGGAACAGTTGTTTGTGACCTTGAGGTCCTCTCATCAGGTCTGAAGGCTCTTCACCAGCTTTCCCTATTCAAATTTCAAGGGTTTGTGGCTACTCTCCGGTCTACAGCCTGCAGGACACAGGGCATGTCTCCCTTGAGCAAGGCAGCCACCAGGTCACAAGGAGTGTTAACTTTACTGGCTCCAATCAGCTTTCCTTGCTACCAACTCATCGTTCCCATGAAGAAAACAAAACAAAAACATCAAGCTATTGACTGTTAAGAGGTTGAGGAGCAGCTATTCCTGCATATGTGCACTGTGTAAAGATCGACAATGATCGGAAATAATGTATATTTACATCAATGATGTACATTGAGACACAAATATGCACTTGTTTAGTACCCACGAAATAACATATTTATACGACTCAAGTAGACATATGTGTAGTGAAAAGACTGTAAGGTAAGCCATATTAATTTAGGAAAATGTAATATTACCTGAACATGCTGTTGGAGTGATAATGTTGGGTGTGTGTAGTCAAGTTGCCATGTTCTAAGTGCTTGACTGTGACTCACTTATATCCCAGTTTTTGATTTTGGCTCTAGGCTCCTGTTAATAAAATGTGCTGAGGGCTACCCCTTGTCCCTGACGCAAATGAAGTCCTGCAACTGTCCTGTGACGTGGAGGGGTGCACCAATTGTACTTTCATTTCGTGGGCAGTGGACTACCGCCCCTGTCATGGGTTTAGCATGTACAGCAGTGATGGCAGCACACCGTGTTTTGTGAATCCACCGTCGTGATCAGACCTTCTATCTGTGTAGCCGGCCCCACTTGTATAAAGTTCTGCACCAATGTGTAACCTATAATCAAGTACTAACATGCAAGTGGATTGTGTGTGTTTGTGGCTTGTGTAGAACATGCAGTATGTGCATGAATGAGCCAGAGTAATGGAGGCCTGCAAGTTCCGTTTTGGTAGCCTCTAGCCTGCTCCTGTGCACAAGATGTAGGTGAGATTGTTTTCAGAGACAGTGGAAGAGTATTCCTGTAATTCCTGAAAATGGTGGGAGGCAACACAGCTCCTTTAAAATTCACTGAAGCAACTCCTGCTAAGTGGAGCTGCTGATAAGTTTTCCTGTGGTACTGTCATGTGGTAGGTGTTTGGGGTGGGACTCTCATCTTTAGTGTTCAGTGTGAGAGAGATATTTTAGGTGAAGCCAGCCTTTTGTCTTCATCCTGATCACTGTTCAGTGTGGCTGGTGAAAATCCAGTTGCAAAAACTTCACTCCTCTTTGGGCCGTCTGTTGTGAGAACTCCAGGCTGGAGACTACCCTGCTGTGTAGGCTCTGTCTGTCATGTATGTAGCAAAGGTGCAAGAACTATTATAGCAGATACCTAGCCCATTGTAGTAACTCAATGATGTATGACGAACGATGAAATTTTGAGATAATCGTATAGCTATTTCTCTTTTAGAGATATTTTGTTTTGAGGTTAATGCATGCCGTGACTTATTATATGTAAGAATACGTATCACATCTGGGATGGGGGACCGGGGCCCGGAAGTTTCGATTCCTCTAGGAAACGGAAATGCTCAAGAGGGTGTGCAGAGTCATGGCACCCAGGCTCTTAGATGGGGATGGGAGGAGATGTGGGCTATTCTCCCACAGTCACGGAAAGGGGGTGGTGGGATGCCCAAGAAGTGGTAGGTTTGGCTTTTGGGTAGGGCACGGGGTGATTGCAGGTGGAAAATTTGGGTCAGATCTTCTAACTACCAGTACAAGAACATCTTTGCTAAAGATGTGGACCAACACAAGGCAAGAAAGGCTGGTTTTGCTGAAAAAAAAGTTCAGTTTTTTTTCTCTCTCTTTCCAAATATACAAGGTTATACTAGCAAAAAAAGAAAGGGAAAGTAAAAAAAGTGATGCACTTTATGCGATATGCACTGACACTTTTCCTGTCATATGCATTTTTGTGTGGTATCTTGATATGCACTTACACTTTCTTCGCTGTCTGCACAGACACTTTAATAGCTAATCTATGTACTGTATAATAAGTGCCAGTAGGTATTGTACAATTGTTAATCATGTACAGGCCCAATGCACTTTGACTGTTACTCTTTCCAGTTGATGACTTCCCACAAGCAGATATATAAGGATTCTGTACGCATTTTGTCCTTGAATGCCAACGGTCTTAATAATAAGATAAAATCTCAGGCCATAGAAGAATGGTTAAAAAGATTCACCCCCGATATAATACTGTTCAGGAAACGCATTATGTGGATGGGAAAAAAATCTATATATAGTATGTGTAGACAGTGGGCAGGCAATAGATATTTCTCATCTGCAACTGCGGTTCTTAGAGGGATAGCAATTTTTTAAAATAGATTCCTCCCTTTTCAGATTACATATTCTCAAGTCGATAAAGACGGGAGGAGGGGCTTGTTGAGTGGTTTAATTAATAACAATAGGCTAACCATAGCCACAATTTATGCGCCAATCAAAGATAACCCTACTCCTTTATCAGATCTTTATCACTCACTTTTGTAAATTCTTGGATCGGTAATATTGGGGGGCGATTTCAACCTAGTGCAGGATCTGGTATTGGATTCTTCTTCCGGGGTACGGAAACAGAATAAACCACGTATGAAAAAGGTGTTAGTGGAATGCATGCAAAAATTTGATTTGGTCGATGCATGGCGGAGAACATTTTCAGATAAGAGAGAATATGTTTTTCAGCCAAATATAAAACAGCCGGTAGATTGGATTTTCTTTTTACTTCTCGGAATTTAAGTTTAGTTAATTGCTCATATAGTCAAAATAGCTTTTCTGATCATGCTTTAGTAAAATTGGAGATTTCAGGAGTTGTGGTGGGCAAGCAACCTTCAAAATGGTCATTCGATAGAGTTCATCTTGAAGATGAAGATTGGTGCAGGGTAACCCAAATCGAAATAGAAAGGTTTTTTCGCCTAAATAGGGATACAGCTAAGGTAGAAAACTTTTGGGAGGCCTTTAAAGCCACAATTCGAGGATATATAACTTCAAAAGATATAGCAGCTAGACTCCGTCGAAATGCACAAAGAGCACATTTGGAATTAGAAACCAGTTACGCAAATGTACAATATATAAGGGAGAAAACTAATGCGAACAAATTAAAATTAATGTTAGCACGAATGGCCATGCAAGATTACTATTACGCTAAAATATATGTGGCTAACTCTGCCTATCTTCAACAGGTTTATGAGGAGAGTGAGTTCTCAGGCACATTTTTAGCCTGGCAAATAAAAGATAGACAGGTACAGAACAGAATCACCGCCCTGGTAGATAAGACTACTAAAATCTGCACCACAAATGAAGAACAAATACAGAAGGAGTTCTAAAAACATTATGAAACGATCTATTCAGTTAATCAAGAGGTCGATAGGCCTAAACTAAGGGACTTCCTTGGAAGATTTCCTATACCTAAGCTACAGGCAAGTCAAAGCCAGAGTATGGTTGCAGGGGTTACGTTAAAAGAAATTGAAGATACAGTGCAATCTCTGGCCAATGGTAAAGCGTGTGGAGGAGATGGGCTACCTGTGGAATTTTTAAAGAAATTTAGCTCAATACTAAATCCTGAATTACTAGTACTTACTAATCATATCATACTGGAGGGAGAGATACTAAGCTCCTTCCGGATGGCAGTAGTAGTCAGTTTTTTTTAAAAAGGGTAAAGACAAGAAGGATGTGAATTCCTACAGGCCTATAAGCCTCTTAAATACAGATTATAAAATGATACCCAAGTTATTGGCAAATAGAATAAATAAATGCCTAGGGTCAATTATACATTCAGACCGGTGTTGTTTTATTGTAGGGCGATGCAAATAAGATTGGCAAATGTAAAGTTAACAGAGGAACGAGACAAGGCTGTCCATTGTTGCTGTTACTTTTTGCTTGTTTTATAGAACCTCTGGCTATAGCCATTCGCTCCATTAGCAGTTCAACGTCTCCAATTCCAGGAATGCCTAATATTAAGTTATACGCTGATGATATCGCTTTTTTTAAAAACCGGAGTTAGAAGTTCAAAAATGAATACTTGATATTTTTCATGATTATCAGCACATAGGAGGGTATAAAATAAATAGATCTAAGATAGAGATTCTGGTCTGTAATACTGTTTCGGATACATTGTTAACTGAATTTAGCCCACTGGTCAATGCTAGACCCAAGAGGTATCTTGGTATATATGTTTCCGTAAATGTCAATGACCTGTATGTTTTAAACTATGTCCCTCTAATGAATAAGATAAAGGGACTGTCTGCTAAATGGAATGAATGCCCATTTCAATATTAGGCCGGGCTGCTCTTATTCGTATGTCGATTTTACCCTTGTATAATTTTCTATTGTTAGCTATTCCTAATGAAATACAAATTAAATTTTTCAAAGAAATGTAATGTTTGTTTTCTACTTTTCTTTGGACAAATAAGGTATCGAGACTAGCTATAAATATTTTATCTAGACCAAGTAATGAAGGATGCATCGCCCTTCCTGATTTAAAAGAATATTATTTTGCGAATTTTGCACATACTACATGTAGATCAACTAAGGGGCCGATTCCAATTCAGGCCGGAAATCACTCCGACCGAGCCGGACACGGAGAGATTTCCGACCGAATCGGACTCTGGCAGTCCGACCGAACGAGTACGATGCGCACGCATGCAATCGGACTCGAGTTGGTCGGACTCCCATTGAAGTCAATCGGAGCCGGACGTACAACGCGTACGCGGGCTCCCATTGACTCAATGGGTGCGAGGCGAACAAGGGCGCCCCCTACAGCGGGTACGCCTCGATGCGACTCGCGGCGTACATGCACAGGTAGGGGGGACCCATGGGTCCCCCCCTGTGTGCGGCTACGCGTACAGGGGGGTCCGACACGGACCCCCAAAGTCCGGCTCCGACTGCTCTTTCGAGCCGGACGGCGCGAGTTGGTCGGACTGCTCGAGGCGCGCATCGTACTTGCCCGGCCGGGGAACGTCTCCATTGCGCGGTGCGAGTCGTGTCCGTGCGAGTCGGTCGGAGCGCTTTGGACCCGCGAACGAGTCGGTCGGCGATTTCGCGTGCGCTCGCATCGTACTCGCTCGGCCGGACGCACGTACGAATCGGTCGGGAAAGAAGACTCCGAATCGGATCCGGTTAAGCCGAATCCGATTCGGTGCCCTACCGGCCGAGATCGGAATCGGCCCCATAGTCTTTAAATATTAATAGGTATGATACATTTTTTTTTAGATTTAATTTATCAAGAATATGAAATTATTGATTTTATGCATTTAACGAAAATCCCTGAAAAAAGTAAGATATAAAACACCACAATGGAAAATTAAACGTAAACAACAAATGTATCGCCATTATGTGGTCCCTAAAATTAATGGAGCAACATTATTATCAGATATTTATATAGGGGCAGATCCTTTGCTAGATAAGACTGAAATGCTTAAATGGATGATTCATGGCTATGGTAAAATAGGGGATTTTTTGGACGTAAACTGGGAAAATTGGAATTTATCCCAATATCAAACACTGAAAAAAAAAATGCAACGGTCTGTTATTTGGATCTGGATTTGCAGGAGTTGAATCCCATACGTATATTGAAAACAAGGGAGCTAGTGGAGCAGATATTAAATACCAAATTCCGCAAAACAATCAGCAGCTGGGCTTCTCTCCTACGTAGTTATAAAGCAGATAAGCCTTATACGAAAGTGCAAAAAAAATGGCAATCAAAAGAAGGTCTCCAGATATCGGTTTTAGCTTGGGATCAGATTAATAAATTCAACTTCTCCCTATTAAAAACGGCCAATTTACAACAGATGCAATATTACACTAAATGGCTTTTATATAGAACCCCAGACTTTCTTCATAAAATAAATCCCCAGATTCCTGCTAACTGTTTCTGTTGCAATTTGTAAGGAGGTGGGAACTGGAGACATATTATATGGAGCTGCCCAAGGTTAAGTAGATTCTGGGGAGAAATTAATCAGTATTGTGCTAATAAACTGAAAGTACAGCAGACGTTAGATATCCAGACTGCTGCTTTTGGATATTCGCCTGATCTAACAGCTGACCTATTGCAAAAAAAAACGAATATACATAGTGGTGTTACTAGCATGATCTCTAATACTTCAAAGGTGCCGGACAGACAAAATCCTGACCTTTCAACACTTACATTGTAAACTGAATAAGAATAAAGAGTCGGAAAAAAAATATGCACTAAGATCCGGGTCGTACAGGAAGTTTAAGAAATTATGGGAATCGTTGGATTAAATAGGCGATTTTGTTGTTCTGTTTTTAAAGAATCACTGACAGAATATCGACGTCAAAAATATCGACGTCAAAAATATCGGAGCCGAAATATCGATGTCAAGAATATCGAAGTCCTATCTACATTATGGTAAGTACAAAAATATTGAGAAAAAAAATATCGTTGTCAAAAATATCGTTAAAAATATCGGTTTTTTTTAATGTTAAAAAATAATGTAAAATAAAGTAAATGATACATATATTTAAAATATAAACATAGTTAAAAATATGTTTACAATTATAAGTAATACATATAATGTAAAAAGAAAATTAAACATATACATATAAAATATAATATATATACTTACTTAATAATATTTACAATTAATTATTGTAATAACTTATAAATTGTTAAAAAACATTTTATAAATTATAAATACATACATACACATACAACAATAATGTAAATAAAAATATAAAAAATATATATAACAAATTTTTTTTTTATTGTTAAATAAATTATACACTACATTAACTAAAACAGTAAATATTGGTTAGCGTAGGGGTAAAAATTAGTATTCCCACTCCAGAGAGTGCAAAAATTGGGAAAGTGTTGGATAGCATAGGGGTAAAAATTACTATTCCAACTCCAGAGAGTGCAACAGTAGGGAAAGTGTTGGATAGCCTAGGGGTAAAAATTACTATTCCAACTCCAGAGAGTGCAACAGTAGGGAAAGTGTTGGATAGCGTAGAGGTAAAAATTACTATTCCAACTCCAGAGAGTGCAACAGTAGGGAAAGTGTTGGATAGCGTAGAGGTTAAAATTACTATTCCAACTCCAGAGAGTGCAACAGTAGGGAAAGTGTTGGATAGCGTAGAGGTTAAATTACTATTCCAACTCCAGAGAGTGCAACAGTACGGAAACTGTTGGATAGCGTAGAGGTTAAAATTACTATTCCAACTCCAGAGAGTGCAACAGTAGGGAAAGTGTTGGATAGCGTAGGGGTAAAAATTACTATTCCAACTCCAGAGAGTGCAACAGTAGGGAAAGTGTTGGATAGCGTAGGGGTTAAAATTACTATTCCAACTCCAGAGAGTGCAACAGTAGGGAAAGTGTTGGATAGCGTAGGGGTAAAAATTACTATTCCAACTCCAGAGAGTGCAACAGTAGGGAAAGTGTTGGATAGCGTAGAGGTTAAAATTACTATTCCAACTCCAGAGAGTGCAACAGTAGGGAAAGTGTTGGATAGCGTAGGGGTAAAAATAACTGACTAATAATTAAAATAATTTTTTTTAAATAAATAATAATTTAATTATTAAATAACAATAAATTAATTGACAATACCAATAAATAAGTACTTAAAAATAATTACCAATTAATAATTAATTAACAATTAAATAGATGATAAATACAATTAAATAATAATTATTAACAATTAATTACCAAATAATAATAAAATAAAAAATAAGTAATTTTCAATACCAAAAAACAATAATTATTAAAAAAGTTTTAGCAATTAATAATTAATTAACAATAAATTATTGATAAATACCAATAAATAATAATTGACAATTAATTACCAATTATTAATTAATGAACAAATTAATTTCCAAAACATAAAAATATCTATTAAAAGTTATTACCAATTAATAATTAATTAACAATAAATTAATTATCAATACTCAACAATAAAATAAATAATCACTTAATTACAATTAAATTACTTCCCACCCTATTGCCCTATAAACTCACAACACACTTCAATAATAAATGAATACACTTAATATAATTACCAAATAATAAATTAATAAAAATTAATTACCAATTAATAAAAATTAATTACCAATTAATAATTATTTAACATAAAATTATTTATCAATACCAATAAATAAAAATAAATAATTACTTAATTACAATTAAATTACTTCCCACCCTATTGCCCTATAAACTCACAACACACTTCAATAATAAATTAATACACTTAATATAATTACCAATTAATCAATTAATAAAAATTTATTACCAATTAATATTTAATTAACATAAAATTATTTATCAATACCAATAAATAAAAATAAATAATTACTTAATTACAATTAAATTACTTCCCACCCTATTGCCCTATAAACTCACAACACACTTCAATAATAAATTAATACACTTAATATAATTACCAATTAATCAATTAATAAAAATTAATTACCAATTAATAAAAATTAATTACCAATTAATGATTAATTAACATAAAATTATTTATCAATACCAATAAATAAAAATAACTAATTACTTAATTACAATTAAATTACTTCCCACCCTATTCCCCTATAAACCCACAACCCGCTACAGAACTAAAACGCAAAATTTACTTAAAAATAATTACTAATTCTTAAAATGTTTAAATTAATATAATATAATTAAATTACTTCCCACCCTATTCCCCTATAAACCCACAACCCGCTACGGTACTAAAACGCATAATTTACTTTTAAAAAAATTACTAACTTCTAAAAATGTTATACATATATTCTAAAACTAGTACAATAATTAACAAAAAATATAAACACAAACATATAAAATACATAATAAAATACATAACACTAATATAAATATCGATATTAGTAACATCGATATTTTTGCTATCGATATTACTAACTTCGATATTAACAAAAACGATATTTCTTACCTTCAGGTCGATATTCTGGTCGTCGATATTCTTGACTTCGATATTGTGTCCCTACGATATTTCAAACTCGATATTATTGTAGGTCGAAATTAAAAACTCGATATTTAGACTGTTTACCATTTTTAAAGGGTGTTGAAATATGTATGTAATAAGATGGGGTGTTTATTTTTATTTTCCTCTCACTTTATGTATTTTAGATGTACTTGGGGGATTGAGTATAATGAATATTGTTTGGAAATTTTACACTTGTTAGAAGACTTGGATTGTGTAAATATGTGATTATTTTTTCATTTATTTGACGTTTTTATGCATCAATGTGGTGGTGCAATAACCTATTATGAACTGTTACGAAATAAAAAATATATAAAAATAAAGGCTCTGGCTGGAGAATAGCATCGAGAGGACACTTGACAGAAGAACCGCTGCAAACTTGTTTTGAGACTGCAGACAGAGAATCCACATTCCTTATCTGCTTTGACTGCATAACAATGGGAGCTACTTACATCTTTGTTACTCCAGTTCCAAGTCCTTTCACCAAGGAAGGGAGTATTCCACAGCATACTTTGAGGACTGCTGTACAACAACCAGAACTGGTGTCTGTGTGCCCGCCAGCTTCCCCGAGGAGAGGGTACATCAACTGGAGTCTTTACTTGCTGGAAGAGCTATACCCCTGACCTGAAGCGTCTGAAAGCAAACCTGCCTGCTGAGAGAGTGAAAGAACCTGTCGAGCCGTAGGAGGTGTGGCTGCCCAGGTAGTGTCAGAAACTGCCAGACTTTAGTGTGGAGGGTCTACCAGGAGAATGAAGACTGCAGAAATTGATCTGCGAGTCCGAAGAGGGTGGGTGCAGTCTCTCCAGAAGTGCGGTTCTAAGAGGGAATCACGGGAAGGAATCCGACCTTGCAATAGGAACAATCCCAGTTGACCTCGCTGCTTAAATCAAGAGCTGTGCCTATGGTGAATGTAGCCAGCAAAACCCAGAGCTGTTCCTGTGACTGACATCGCCGGAGAAGTCAAAAACGTTGTCCATGATAGACGTCACCGTCGTACGCAAGACTTGTGCACATGATGCTCATTATTTATAAAGTACATCCCGTGACTGCTAGCGTGCTGTTGTGACTCACTTGTAAGTGGTTGCCCATCTGCTGCCCAGTGACCCAGAAGCAGGTCTGATGCCTGCCATAAGCCCTCACTGACTTCCATTACCTGCATCCACCGAAGGATTTATGGCTGCAGCTCTGGCTGCCCCATCCTGCTATGGCCTACCCAGACTGATTGCCACTCCTGCAACAATGCTGTCTCATTCTAGAAGTGGGCGAGATTGGGGAAACAAGATGCTGAAACACATAGAGTCCTGCATTGTGGTAAGGCTGTATCTAGGAGACTGTATTGAACTGAGCACAACCATAATTGAACTGGGGTACCTGCACCTGAGCCTTGATTAATGTCTCACAAAACTAACTTAACAGGGACCTGCCTAGACTCACATGAGGAGGAACTCATGTGCAAAATAGAAGAGGAAGATAGTAAAGACAGTATCCCAAGGTGCAGTAGCCTAAGTGGCAGTGCATATTGTACCTGCTGCAGTATACTGTATTAATCGTGTCTATTAAAGTATGTCTCTTATCCAAATAAAGCACTGGATTGGACAAACAGATATGCTCTGCTGGGTGACCTGAGTTTCCATACCCCTACACTACCTCCCTGAGAAGTGTGTAAATGCTCCAAAGTGCTACCACTGAGGGTCAAATGCTGAAGGGCTGTACGTGGCCCAGTTTGTGAAGCCAAAGTAGTATAGACTTTGGGACATCCGAGGTAAACCACCCCTGCCCCCACGGCTGAGGCCCAGTAGCCCCTGCTTGCTCCATGCCTCCTGAACTGAATCTGACACATGCTTTCTGTCAGAAAGGATATGCAGTCAGAGTGACCAACTATACACTGTATGCCACCTAAGTCTATATAGTCAGTGTCATTCACTTTATACAGAGGAGCTTATTTACAAGCCCATTGCGCCGCCGGTGCGTCACTTTTATTGACGCACCGGCAGCATAATGGGCTTCCCCATATTTGCATGGTCATGTAAAGTCACTCTGCGTGGCTTTTCATGGCCTTGTAAATATGTTTCCCTTTCACACAGAACTCTGTGTGAAAGGGGAGTTCCATGGGTGTTGCTGTGGGTGTTCCCACGCAACATCCATGGAACGTGACACATTCCCAGATTTACAACATTGTGTAAATCTGGAATGTGTCAGAATCCTATGCTTCCCCAGGGGAGGCATAAGGAGGTGCAATGAGGAGAAATACTTTTATGTCTGCCGTGCATCAAAATATTGTAAATGAGGCCCTAAGTTTTCAATGGGAGTCAAAGGCACAATGGGATCAGGTAGGAATGGTGCAAAAGGCACTAAAGGCATTGAAGGAAAAGAATCAAAACAGATTTCTGAATAAAACGAATACTGTTTTAAAAACCACTTTACAACTTTTTAATAATCACCAGTACTTCACAACATATGACATAACTCCTTGTGTTATTCTTGAAACGTTAATGTACTGAAGTTAATGTATAGTGCTATGATGTGAATTTTTAAGCACCATATTAAGGGCCTGATTCTGATGCGGGTTGGAAAGCTTCCCGACCGAATCGGTTTGGAAATGGTTTCCGACCCACTCGGATCGGGAGAGTCCGACCGACGGAGTACGATGCATCCGGATGCTTCCAGATACGATTTGGTTGGACTCCCATTGACTTCAATGGGAGCATATGTTCCTAACCGCATCATAATTGGGCCCTGGGTCGGGAAGACACGTTCCCGATCCGATTTGGAAGGAGCAAATGCCATTAGGGAGCCTTCCTAACCGCATCAGAATCAGGCCCTAGGTGGGAATGCTTTCCTAACCGCATCAGAATCAGGCCCTTAATGTTTTTCAATACTTCTGAGAGGGAGAGGGAGCCAGTGGAGGTCTCGTAGGTGCTGGGTGATGTGGTCTTGTCGTGGGATTCTGAGGACGAGTCTGGCTGCGGCTTTCTGGACGGTCTGGAGTTTGTGGAGTAGAGATTTATTGATTCCGGTGTAGAAGGCATTCCCGTAGTCCAGCCGGCGGGTGATGACTGCGTGGGTGACTGTCTTCCTGGGTTCGGGGGGGATCCATTTAAAGGTCTTGCGGAGGGTGTTGAAGGATGTGGAGGATATGACGTTGATCTGTTGGTTCATGGTCAGGGAGGAGTCGACTATGATGCCGAGGTTGCGGGTGTGGTCCGTGGGAGTGGGAGGGTTGCCGAGTGTGGGGGCCACCAGGTGTCGTCCCACATGGAGGGGGTGGATCCGAGGATGAGGACTTCTGTTTTCTCCGAGTTGAGCTTCAGGCAGCTGCTGCTCATCCAGGTTGCGACATCCTTCATTCCTTCCTGGAATTTGTGCCTGGTGATGCCTGGTTCCTTGGTGAGGGAGAGGATGAGCTGGGTATCATCGGCGTAGGATACTATGCTGAGTCCGTGTTTTCTGACGATGGTTGCGAGGGGGGCCATATAGATGTTGAAGAGCGTGTGGCTGAGGGAGGATCCTTGGGGTACTCCGCATCTGATCTCTGTGGGTTCAGAGAGGAAGGGCGGCGATTAAGGAGTGGATCCAGTCTAGGGCAGTTCCCTGTATGCCGGCGTCGTGGAGTCTGGCGTCTAGTATGCGGTGGGAGACGGTGTCAAAGGCTGCTGAGAGGTCTAGTAGAATGAGGGCTGCAGTGTGGCCTTGTTCGAGGAGTGTGCGGATGTCGTCCGTGGTGGCTAGGAGGGCGGTCTCGGTGCTGTGGTTGCTGCGGAAGCCGGATTGAGATGTGTCGAGGATGTCGTTGGATTCTATGAAGTTCGTTAGCTGGATGTTGGCAATCTTCTTGTGACTTTGGCGGCGAAAAGGAGGGAGATGGGCCTGTCGTTCTTGAGGTCCGTCGGGTCTGTGGAGGGCTTCTTGAGGAGGGGTTTGACTTCTGCGCATTTCCAGTTGTCGGGGAACGTGCCTGTTTTGAGGGTGCCATTGATTGTCTGTTGTAGTTCTGGTGCGATGGCGGAGGCGGCACTGTGGAAGATGTGCAGCAGGAAGGGGTCAGTGGGTACTCCGGAATGTATGTTCCTAATGGTCTTTGCGGTGTCTTCTGTGGTGACAGGGGTCCAGGCGAGGATGGTCGGCTGAGTGGAGTTGCTGGTGGAAGGTGTTGTGTCAGTGCCTTGGTTCTATTCGTCGAAGTTGTCGTAGAGTGTCCTGATCTTGTGGTGGAAGAAGGAGCCGAGTTTGTTGCAGAGGTCCTGGGAGGGAGGGACGTCAGAGGTTTCGCTGGGGGGTCTGGTGAATTCTTTTTTTTTTTTCTGAACAGACTTTATTGAGCTTTTTATCAAACATTCGTGTAAATTTCAACAAGGTACAGCAATGCTTTAAATTATGTATATTCAGTTGTTCTCCTCAATAGCCTACAGTTACATGTCTAAGGTAGAATGGAGCGTTGTGCTATTAGCTCAATGCAGGGGTCTGGTGAATTCTTATATGATGTTGAAGAGTTCCTTGGAGTTGCGGGAGTTGGAGAAGATTCTGTCCTGGATGAAGTTCCTCTTTGTAGATCTGATGAGTTGGTGGTGTGCTGTAGTGGCGGTCCTGTAGGCGGTGCGTGCTTCCGGGGTTTTGCTGTTCCTCCACTCTTTCTTGAGTCATTGGCATGAGCGCTTGGATTCTCGGAGGTCCGTGGTGAACCAGGTGGCTTTCGTGGTGTGTTGTCTGTTGGATTTCTGGAGGGGTGCGAGCGTGTTGGTGCAGTCTGCAATTCATTTGTGGAGTTTGTTGGCTGCAGAGTTTGCGTCTGTTGTGGAGTGCGGCTGAGGGCGGAGGCGAGGTGCCTTTTGGTGATCTTGCTCCAGTTTCTGCGTGGGGGCGTGGCGTTGGCTTGTGTGCAGTGGGTTTCGAAAAAGAGAAGTGAACTTAGTGGTGGTCAGCCCAGAGGGGTTGCATGGTGTGACTGAAGCGAATGTTGATTCCTCCTGTAAAGATGGGGTTGAGGGTGTGTCCCGCCTTGTGGGTGGGGGTGGTGACGAGTTGCTTTAGTCCGATGTTGACGAGGTTGTCTAGGTGAGGCGGTGGAGTTGGGGTCACGGAGGTTGTCAAGGTGGAAATTCAGGTCTCCGAGCAGTACGTAGTCCATGGAGTTGAGGGCGTGGGGTGCAATGTAGTCTGCGATGGTGTTAGTGAATGGGGTGCGGGGTCCGAGAGGTCTGTAGGCGAGAGTTCCGCGTAGAGTAGTTCTGGGGTTGACCTGGATCTGGAAGTGGATGTGTTCCATAGGGGGCGAGGAGTCGTTCGAGATGGAGGTTGTCAGTCAGAGGGAGATTTTGTGGACGATGGCGAGGCCTCCTCCAGGGCGGTTGGGGCGGTCTTGCATTGCACCTGTAGTGACGAATGCAATTGAATAAGCATCTAGTACATGCAGGAAGGACAGATATTCTGTGACTGCATTTGTAGAGGTGTGCATGTTCACAAGTGTTCGGTAGTTTAATGTATGCTGTGTTACAGGTATGGTCTGGAAGTGCTGAGTGATAGTGAGTGGTGCAAGTACAGGGTGAGCAGTGTGCGTGGAGGGTGAAAGGAATGCCTGTGTAAGTGCAGGGTGAGAGGTGTGAAGGCAGGGTGAGTGATGTGCCCTTGCGAAAATTTGGTGACCAGTGTGCACTTGTGAGTGAATGGGGAGAGTAAAAGGTGAGCCTGTGTGAGTGCAGGATAACTCCTGAACCTGTGTGAATGTAGTGTGTGCTGTGTGAATGCAGGATGATGTATCCCTAGACACTCCAAGTAAATCACCTTATCCTTGGCAGTTGGCAAGGGGGGATGCAGGTGTAATTTGAACTATGGTTATCGAAGCTGATTCTTCAACAAAATGTCAGCCTTTTGGACATGCAGAAAGTTACTTTTCTAGAGGTGGAAGAGTCATTGAAAGCCAGACCCAGATGCTGAGCTCTGGCTCTGGAAAAAGTCCTCTTGGAATTTTCAGGCCAAGACTTCCTATGGATTCTGCTACCCACGCCCTTATATCTGTCACAAAGCCACTTCCCCTTCATCTAGTGGTTAAATTGTGCACCGTAAAATCAGGAATCCTTGTTCCAGAAATGGTTTACCTGCTAGACAAAATCTGTTTGACCCTAGGCAATTACCTTATTTCACTGTGCCTCTATGTCATCTATCGTCCTTTTTAAGAGTACCTTAAAAAAACTTCAATTTGGCATGTGCCCTCTGCAAAAACTTCACTTCTATATGTTTTAATAGACTTTACTGTTGCGCCTTACATTCTAAAAACTGACTTGCCTCTTGTGTCATTACTCAATCAATCAATCAATCAATCAGGGTTTTTAAAGCGCGCTACTCACCCGTGAGGGTCCCAAGGCGCTGTGGGGGGGGGTGCAGCTCCGGATCAGTCGAAGAGCCAGGTCTTGAGGCTCTTCCTGAAGGTGTGCAGAGTGGGGAGCGTCTGATGTTGACTGGGAGCTTGTTCCAGGCCTTTGCTGCGACGTAGGAGAAGGCTCTTCCACCTGCTCTGGTTCTGCGGATGAGTGGGGTCTCTGCCAGGGCGAGGTCGGCGGAGCGGAGGTTCCTTTTGGGTACGTGGAAGGAGACTTTTTCGTTGAGGTATTTGGGTCCGATGTTGTGGAGGGATTTGTAGGCATGGGTGAGTAGCTTGAAGGTTACTCTCTTCTCGATGGGGAGCCAGGGACACTGGAATTATGTGGCTTAGGAGGATGAAATAATGCAGCAGTGTCGACTAAATTATGTGTAAAGAAAAGGCAAATTATGCGGTGTAGTGCAGCACATTTTCTGATAGTATTCCCTCATTATTTTGTCATTTTTACACTACGTAACACTGTCTCTGAGAGATTTCACCTTATTAATACCAATTTAAATTCTAAGTACAGCATTAACCAACTGAAATATGACCATTCAACCTTTGTGAAGGGACTTCCAGAGCGCAGGAACATGTATCGCCATGTTTTTAGTAAATTATGATTCGTTTGAGCTAGATCTACAGATTATGCAGTAGACACAGGATTGTGTGGCAAATCCAATATTATTAGAAAAATGCCTGAATCGCATAATTCCAGTGGCCCTCCTAATAGCATGGTCATCACAGGCATGAATGTATCAAAGTTTACTTTTGGAAACTGAATTCTTATAAATGCCAGTCCATACAGAAATTCATTTTAGTGTACTAAGTGAAACGATTCCAACTTAAAGAAATATCCTTTTTGAAATGTGAGTCTTTGACACATTTTTCAATTATGAATTATATACCAGGTAGAGGGCTCAGTTCCTTTTTGGGAGTTTAGAGGCAAACCAGGCCAATGGCTAGGCACTTTATGTTAATGTGCTACATGCCCACATTTATATTGTCAATGAAATCCTTTCAACCCTGTCTCCGGCTCTGGCAGCAACAGTCCATAACAAGAGTGGGGACAGCAGGGGGGGCGGTAGCAATTAAAACACACAAAGACCCATGGACTGATAAGTGGTCTTTTGAAAACCTGCTAAGTATCTTGGATGAGGCCAGTCTGAGTCATCAGCCCCTGCCCATCCCCAACCCAGGACTGTTGAAGAACTGCCTGTGCACTGCACAGCCCGGACTACGGCAGACGACGGGTGGGGCTAAAGCCCTGTTAGCCTAATGGGCGTTGTGCGCCTTGTACCCAGGGCCATCATGCCAAGCACCATTTTGCCCCGTTTTTCTCTCTGCAATATTCAGAGCAAACACACTTCTAAGGAATTATCCAGAGTGATCCCAGTAACATTTCCAAAGAGGCCCATTACCTCCGCCCCAACACTTTTCAGTCATTGGCAAAGCCAGGTCATATGAAGAAAATCAGCTGCAATCTGTCCACATCTACTGCACTTCGATACCCTATCGGGTAAATCCGATTCAGTTTCTACGGTGTAAGGAATGCCCTTTTCAGGTAGTGGAATTGCATCATCTTAAATCTAACGTTTGGGGAGGTATTGGTAACTTGTTCACCGGCCCGTTTCCGTTCAGATTCTGACAGTTCATCTGGGCAATCCAATTCCCAGCGATCTCTCGCCACATCTGTGTTGCCTTCTCTGTCCCAACACCATCGCTGCATATATCTGTGTAGGTAATTTTCTGAATCCAGTCAACTTCAACAGTCGCTTCATGACTGCGCGTTCCTTGGGGCCTTCTGTGAAGGAGTCCCATGTACCCCAGGCTGTATGCGCCATCCTCGCATACTTCAGAAATTGCTCCGAACCTAGTCCAAACTGCGCCTGGGCCTGTATGAAGGATATGAATCTATTGTTAACAAACAGATCTCCCACCATTTCACATGACCTCTCCTGCCATCGACGGAAGGACATATCAGTGTGATTATGTCAGAAAGGCTTCAGGGACAAAAGGGGGGGCCTGTGCAAACAGAGTTATTTTTAGGACTTTGATTACCGCCCTATGCCATGTAGCAGATTAAATGCAGTAGATTTCTTGGGGCTCTCCTATTCATCATAAAAATCTCTGGTAGCGTGTAATTAGAATGCATGCCTGCCAACTGGGACATTTCCCAAATAGGGCATCCTCAAGGCAGTAACCCGCATGTTGTAGTTGGGCTGAGTCATTATATATGAATAGGTCCGGTAGCCCCATGCCCCCTCAACTCATGTGAGTTTAAGCACCTCCAATCACACCCGGCTGTGCTTTCCAGCTCATACGAGTGTGCACAACAAGCTGCCTAATCGATGAAACGTGGTTGTCAGGACCAGACACATTGAGTTCTGCAACACGTATAGGCAGCGTGGAAGGAATACCATCCTGGCCAGTGACATTCAGCCCTTGATGGAAAGGAGAAGGGATGTCCAGAAATCTGCGGAGTGGTTCAAGCCTTCCAACATTTTGTCGATATTGAGGTCGTAGTGTGCCGTCAGGATGTGACTTACCTCTATCTCCAGATCTCTAAACTAAACTAGTTCCCATTCCAGACCTAAGTTTCGGGGGAGGCTATAAGCATCGTGTCAAGTCCGAGGCCCCCCTGGTGGGAATAATTTGGTTTTAACCGGGTAGGTGCACAAATCTCTCCAGTTCCTCCAGCATGTGAGGCACCCAGACTTCAAAGTCCTTGAGATAAACAAGTGCCTCATCAGCATAGAGCGATGTGACTGACATGTGTCACAACTCAAATATAAGTCCCCCATGTCAGGAGTCTAGCCCTTAGTTGACAGGCCAATAGCTCCACTATTAGTGCACATTAGGGGCAATCCTGTCTAGTTCCCCTCCTGAGGCTCCATGATTCTGACAGAATACTCCCTGTGCATACTCTGGTGGTAGGGGCTGTGTACAGCAGATGTGCCCATGTAACATAATTAACCCATTTTCTCTAGTACTGCCCCAATTATTGCTATTTAACAATGTCGAAGGCCCGCTCCAGATCTATGGACACTAGAGCGCAGGCTTCTGCTGAGACTGCCAGAGAATGTATTACGTGAGTCAGCCTCCTCAGATTAAATAATATGCCCCTCTCTGGCATGAAGCCCATTTGATTGTGATGCAAAAGTGTCATACCGACTCTGAGGAGTCTATTCGCCAGCGCTTTACACAGCAATTTCAGATCTGTGCTTAAGATTGAGAGAGGTTGGTAAGAAGACACAGCAGGGTCTGACCCCTACCTTCTTTGAGGATCAGTACCATCACAGCTTATCTCAAAGATCCCTTCAATAACTAAGGATCATATACCTGTAGTTCGGAGTGTCATGATTCCTTAATCAATCTGTCTCGTATTTCTGGAATTTTTCCAGTTGATCATTTTGGCTACACGTCACCCTCTCACACTGCCTTGTACACTTCTTGTAGACATGTCCCAATCTTAGGCTGCTGTTGGATCTCTCTATTATAAGAATCCATGGCCACCACGATCCATCTCTCCTTTGGGTACGTGATCTCTGGGTGAGGGTCGAATTCAGAGAGTAGAACTGTTTAACTCATCAAAGGCCCTGAAATGTCAATATTTTTTCTCAGTGTGCTCGGCAGTTCTGCCCAGTAGTGGTTCAGGATTGGGTATTCCAAGGGCAGATGTTGGTATCTCCAGCACTCTGCTCTGGGTAGCAGTTTGGCGTCATGTAGTCTCTTGGGAGCCCAGTGCCATCGTTGTAAGATTTTGTATTAGCTTGGTTTCATATGAGTGTTTTATGTTGGCCTGCTATGAGCTTGGACCAGTCTTTATCTAGGTATTATTTTTGTAAACGTATTGACCACTATTCCTTCAGCTGTTTAGATATTGGTGCTGAGAATAAATGGCCCAAGTTGAGTTTATACAGTCCGCATATCACCCCATTGGACATTTCCCATGTGTGTAAATATTTGTGAACTGCAGAGTCTTGTAGCTCCTTAAGGCGGGAGGGGAAGGAGGGTAGTGTTTTGTGTAGGCAGTGTGAGGCACGAATAATTTCAAATGGGTTGGGGTAGCAGATTAAATTCTACTGTAGTTCTGTGAAGGTTTCATAAAATGAAATGCACTAGGATGGAACATTACTAAATTAGTGGTATCTGGCAGTTCACTTGCACGGATTATGTTTAGCTTGTTGGTGGTAATTTGGAGAGAATAATAAAAAAATGTAATGAAACCATTGGCCTGCAGAATGTGCAACGAATTGAAGCATTCTTTTATTGCTTGAGAGCAAAGTCTAATATTTAACCGTCTAAATTATGTTATTAAAAGTCTAAAGTGATCATTTCCAAAACTCGGGCAGCAACAGATTACATGGGCCAGGCATTCCTCTTAATAAGGACAAAAATGTCAATTTATGGAAGAGCATGTATATTTCCATTTTTTACTGTTTTCCGAAGCCGATTAGGCCAAATCTTGCTCTTGCCATTCCCAGTTTGCCTTGAAATGATGTTGCCTCCGTCAAGTAGGGTTTGTTGTTGACCATGAACGTGAGGGGTTAGTAAGATGTTGACATGGTTTAGAGCGCATCAGGATGAGTTATCAATTAGAAAAAAACAAAGGTGGTATTGTTTTTTTACTAGCAGTATAAAGTGTGACCAGGGTAAAGTCTTATCCCACATCTTCTTCGTTTGTAAATATGAGTTTGATTTTGTCAAAGCCTCACAGTGAGTTTTTTAAAACTGATTGCAGGGCCTTAGCTCATCCCACTAGCGGGATCTCAATTAACGGTATGTAGCCCTCTTGCAATTTTGTCAGAAGAACACTTGTTGGCCTACTGGGAGATCGACTGATTCATTAGATTACATTCTAGCCGTATTTATGGTTGGGTAGTGGAAGCTAAAAAATCACAGTGGAAACAGAATGCGTTGGGTGCTGTCCAGTTGTTTCATAAAATAAACATGGAACACTTCGCAATGAAGGCATGAACTTGTCTTGGATTATGTTGAACAGAGGTTTTAGAGAAGGACTACTTAAATGGTAGACCAGTTTGGGAAAGGCATGCAACATGTTGCTTTCTTTTGATTGTATTTCTTCTTTTTGCCTTTGAAAGGAGCCATTGCTATTAAACCAGTTGCCTAGGTACTTGTAGGGGACTGCTGACCTGATTATGTCTGAATTAATTTTAATATTCCAGCCGTTTTTCCTGCGCATTCTATTTCCCATGTATAGGACGTTTGACTTGTCATAATTTATTGTGGGTTGATTGTTCACGCAGTATAGGTCGAGCTGGTTAAAGGTGTGCTGCAGGCCAATGCTTTACTGATCAAATATTACTGTATTGTCCCCATTCATAAAAGTTGGATTGGTTTATCACCGAGACTAGGCAGGCATGCTCGATTATTAAACAGATTAATGGTAAGGTCTGCCACATAAAGATTAGAAAGAAGCGGGGCAAGAACACAGCCTTGTTTGAAGCCTCTGGTGGTGGGACTCTTGCTGGTCAATGTTGAGCTCTCCCCCACTTTTACACAGACCTAGGTGTTGGTGTGGGGAGCCTGAGTGGCCCTCGGCAGGGTCTTACCGATGCCCTAGTCTACGGGTTGGAGCCAAAGTTTATTGCAGTCATTGTATCAAAGGCTGTGGGGACATCGATGAAACACGCAAAGAGTTTGGGTTGGAAAAGGACTCGTGCTTGGAGGCTAACATTGATAGCATGATCATGTCGTCCAGAGTGTCATGCCTGATTCCAATAGATCAGGTAACGCTCCTCAGCCCAGTTTTTAAGGTCTTTTAATTGTCTGGCATATTGTTTTCCTTTTCGGTGCCAGAGGCACAAAATCGATCCTGCCAACATGATGGAATCCGTCTCGTGGTGCAGCAGCCATTGAAGAGAGGATGAAGCCAGCCCACCCAGTAGTTGTCTGGTTTATACTATTTTGCTGGCAATCCGTTTAGGCCGGGCGCTCCGTTTGCTCTGGCTTTCCGATTGGCATGGGTACTGTGTGTCTTGAGCACCAGGGCACTGGTGATGGGTAGATATAGTCTTTTTGCCCGCAGTTGCCTGTTGTTTGTTACTGGAATGGGCAGTATAAAGAAGAATCATGTGATTCGCAGGGTGTGGCTTTTATGCTGTTACGTCATTTAGTTGTTTTTATTGTGTTCATAAAGTTAATATAGACCAGTTATTTCCTGGAGTCATTTCATTTACAGATTCAAGTAAAGTTAACCATTTGTTGTCCTTTTGTACTCAGTTAGCTTCCCACAGTTGTTTTCATGGGCACCTTTGCTCGATCGGAATCTTTCTAGAGAGTTAAAGTTGGTGTTGTTTTGGGCTGCTTGGTGCCTCAGGCTGTTGAGTTCTCTCTTTAAGTGTCATAACGAGGGGGAAATCCAGACGTTATGGTGGCTTGCTAAGTTGTTTTTGGCAGGCTTATGTCAGGTCCTTGGAAGTGTTATACGCAATTAGATGGACTGTAGTAGCACTCCATGTCGATGGGCGGTCTCTTCTCATGGTGTGTGCCTATTGTGAAGAAGTTGTGGCCTTTGATGAGTTTTAGGGCTGTGCTCCTATTCATCAACCTCCGAAGTCCTACAACCAGGGGAGTAGCCTGGTCAGTAAGATTGGCGGGTGCGAGCTTCAGATCTTCCAACAATCACGCTCTCATATGTTAGAATACATTATCCGACAAGCAGAGTGCATGAGAGGGGCTAAGGGACAGTGAAAAGGGAGAGGAATGCGGGCTGGAAGGAGAACCAAGTGCAAGAAAACACAACATTTTGTAAAATAACCAACACTTTTGAGGACTTTCAAAACAGACAGGGAGAGGGTGTGTTTTTGTGTGTATGAGAAAATTCCTGATGAAATCCAACAGATACCTCACCATACCTGACTGAAAGCACATGTACCCAACTATTTATCAGAAAACACATTTATTGGGGGGGGGGTGACACCCATCTCCCCCCCCTCCCCCGAAGCTACACCCCTGCCTACAACATTGCAGGATCCAAATTGGATGGTGTTCTGGTGGGGTGATGGAGTGCTGAGAATGGTGGTATGTCGGTGGCTTCGTCTCTGACAGATAATTGGTTGTAGAGCTGTTCAGCAGAAAGCCGGTCCTCTGAGAGCCATGTTCCATTTGCCTTGTGTAGGCGTGCGAGGCGTGAATACGCTGCCAGAGGCCCCTCTTGTGGATTTCAGGAAGGTCAATGCCTGGTGCCTAACCACGGCAATGGTGAAGTGTCATGAATGAGCCCTGGGGTTGGACATTGTGGCGCCTCTAGATTTTCTGTACTTATGCCACATTTAATGAGTTGTTCTCTATTTGAGTGAATCAAGTCTGCTATCCATTGTTCATGCAAGATCACCTGTGTTGATTCTTGATGGTGATTCGAGCTGGAGGCGGAGAAGCCTACTTCTTCACCACGTTTCCTTCCTGATTGTTCACTGAGGTCCATTTTCCAGCGAGATCCATTTTTCACGCTGGCTGTCATGCTACCCAGCATCACCCTTGAACCCTTCTTCTTTGAAGGAGCATCCTCTTGTTGCCTGATTTTTCACTAAGTGTATGATGTTCCCTGAAGTCAGTTGTCCCTCTGTTTGCGCCATATACAGCTGGGCACAACACATCCTTATCTAAATGATCCTGAAGACTAGCAAACATGTTGTATCATGAAGAATAGGCTCTTTGGCAGAAACACTTTCTCTCCACTACATCCTGTAACCTAATAACTGTCTCTAATGTGACCCCACCTATTGCCCTCTGAAAGGCATTCTCATCTATCACTGTAACTTCTCCCAAATATTCTCAATGCCTCCATCTGAATGTATTTCTGTCACCATTATTCATAAATGTAACATATTCCCGGTGAAATCCACTCAAATGACAGGTCTCTCACAATCAGACACCAGCTAAGAACTCACTAAAGCCTTTCAGCGACAACCCTCCTCCTCCAGCACCATCCTGTATGTGGCTCTCTGGCCCCACAGCTTCTCAAGAGGACTACAACTTGTCAAACAATGGCTTCCCTAGATCTGAGCCTAGTATGCTAATGTAGCCACCACTTTCATAGATAAAGTGTTTACCTTTGGGTTTCCATGAGGCTGAAAAAGTCACTGTGCTCGGTGGGTATCTTCTTTTGAAGCCGGTGTGTGCTCTCGGCCCACCATCCCACCTGTTCCCTGAAAAGCACAGGGAGGCACAAATATGCTTGGTGCTGTCAGGTCCCATTCTCTGTTCCATACCCCTCCTAGCCTAAAACCTGACTCTGCTGATTAAGGTATTTCTGAGCACAGACTGTAGCCATAGAACCTGACCTCGACTTGTGCTGTTCCCTAAAGAAGGCTTTAGCCCCTATACTGTTTCACATTCAGGCTGGTCCAATGGCTGGTAACCAGTAACTAAAACAGTGGGCAGAGAAAAATAAATACCAGCCTCTGTTCATTCCTCTTAGTGGCCACTGTTGGACTTGGCCCTTTTTGCAGGGTCATCCCTGAACTTTTTGCCTTGGTGGTTTTATGACTCTGGGCACTTTTTCACTGCTGATCAGTGCTAAAGTGCATATGCTCTCTATTGTAAATTGTTGTAAGGGATTAGTGACTCCATGATTGGCTTATTTGATTTACTTGTCAGACCCTAGTACAGTGCACAATGAGTGCCCAGGGCCTGTAAATCAAATGCTGCTGGTGGGCTTGCAGCACTGATTGTGCCACCCACAGAAGCAGCTTGTAAAATATGGCTCAGGCCTGCCATTGCAGAGCCTGGGGGCAGTCTGGGACTGCCATGTCGACTTGGCAAGTGCACCCACTTGCCAGTCCCTAAACCTTCCCTTTTCTACATGTTAGTCACCCCTAAGGTAGGCCCAAGGTACCCCTATGGGCAGGGTGGATTGTATGTGAAAGGTAGATCATGCCCTGGTGTGTGTGGCATGTCCTGATAGTGAATTACAGCCAATTTTGTTTTTTTCTCTTTTGCAAGGCTATCTGTTCCCATAGGCCAGAATGGGCAGTTTGATTATAACATCTTATAAGCATAACTGACCCAAGGAACAAGATAGGAAAATAAAGTTTAGTATGCCTGAACTCAGAATGTTAAAGTGCATCTTTTAGTGTAGGTGATTTTAACATTGAGGGGCCGATTCCGATTCAGGCCGGAAATCACTCCGACCGAGCCGGACCCGGAGAGATTTCTGACCGAATCGGACTCTAGCAGTCCGACCGAACGAGTACGATGCTCACGCATGCAATCGGACTCTATTCGGTCGGACTCCCATTGAAGTCAATGGGAGCCGGTCGTACAACGCGTACGCGGGCTCCCATTGACTCAATGGGTGCGAGGCGTACAAGGGTGCCCCCTACAGCGGGTACGTGTCGATGCGACTCGCGGCGTACTTGCACAGGTAGGGGGGACCCATGGGTCCCCCCTGTGTGCGACTCGCGTGGCTAGGCGTACAGGGGGGGTCTGACACGGACCCCCAAAGTCCGGCTCCGACTGCTCTTTCGAGCCGGACGGCGCGAGTCGGTCGGACTGCTCGAGGCACGCATCGTACTTGCCCGGCCGGGGAACGTCTCCATTGCGCGGTGCGAGTCGTGTCCGTGCGAGTCGATCGGAGCGCTTTGGACCCGCGAACGAGTCGATCGGCGATTTCCCGTGCGCTCGCATCGTACTCGCTCGCCCGGACGCACGTTCGAATCGGTCGGGAAAGAGGGCTCCGAATCGGATCCGGTTAAGCCGAATCCGATTCGGTGCCCTACCGGCCGAGATCAGAATTGGCCCCTCTGTGTTTGAAAATACCACTTTTAGAAAGTAGGTATTTTCTTGCCTAACCATCCAGTATGCCTCTGCTAGGTTTGTGTATTCCATGTCTGGTTTGTGAGTGACAGGGGGCTGGAGAAGGCTTTGGCTCCAGCAGTCTGATGAGTCAGGGCTGGGCTGAATAGGACCTGGGTTGAATAGAGAGTAGGGGGAGGAGATTTCCTTTCACATGCCTGAGCCTACATAGACTAGAGAGTAGGGGGAGGAGATTTCTTTTCAGCTACCTGGGCCAGGTCTGCTTTCAACAATGCTGTCTCCACCTCCTGCCAGGAAGCTGCACCAGGGAAGACAGAACTGGTTTGGGCTGGGTACAGACACTCTCTGCCTTCAGAAACAAAGGATTTAGTAGTATAAATATTGGGGCCCAGACCCCAGAACTTTAGATCACTTCTGGGAATCAAGACGAACCTTTGCCAAGGAGAGAAACCAAGGAAGCTAAAGGAGGAGACTGCCCCTACGCTGGTGACTGTTTGGGGTTGGCCTGCAGTGGTTACTTATTCCCAAGGAAAGGAGAAAAGGAACTTTGTTTGTACTTTAATCATCTTGAGGAAGATCTCCAAGGGCTTGAAGCTCAGCTTGCCTCCTGTTCTGAAGTCTCAGGGACACAAAGACTTCACCACCAGCTCCCCCTGAATTTCCTTGCTGGGAATTCTACCTGCAGAGAGGTGCCTGCTGTTGTTTTGGGCCCTCTAGAGACTGTGTGTCGCTGGAAGCTGGAAGCGTGACGCAACGAGGAAGAAGCATGTCGCCGCCGCTGTTGCCGTCGCATCGCCGAAGAAGCTTGCCGCCGCAGCTGGTTGCCACTGCACCCCGACGAAGCATGTCGCATCACCGGAGAAGCGTGCCGCCGCCGCAGAGGTTGCTGTCGCATCACCGGAGAAGCGCGTCGCAGGGCCAGTCGCGGCTCAAGAAACCATCGATTTCGCCGCACGGCCGCCGGGCATGCACGCATCGCATCCAAGTTGTCGCATTGCATCAAAGACGCTATTTTGTCGCATCACACCGGATCGTCGCATCGAGGCGCCATCTTGTCGCATCGCACCGTAGTAAGAAACAGACGCTTCGCCTCCTCTCCGGTAAGGAACAGACGCATCGCCTCCCCTCCGCTGCAGTAAGGAACAGGTGCGCCGCCTCCCCCGAAGCAAGGAACTGACGCCTTGCCTTCCCTGCGACCCTTTTGTTTGTATTGCGTTACGCATCCAAGGTACTTTGAGGGTAAAGTGTCACATTTACCATCTACATTGAACTAAGCTATTTCTACCATCTAAAAGTCATATTTTTGAATACTGTATTGTGGATTTTTGTCGTTTGGTCTTGTGTTAAATCTAGATAAAGATTACTTATTTTTATAAACTGGTGTGGTGTCCATTTGTAGTGTTTTCACTGTATTACTGTATGTGTTCACAAATGCTTTACACACTGCCTCTGAGATAAGCCTGCCTGCTCGTGCCAAGCTACCAAGGGGGTGAGCAGGGGTTATTTTAGAGTGTAGCCCCCTTACCCTGACTATAAGCAAGGGCCCCTACTTGGTCAAAGGTACCTACCTCTGCCAACTAGAGACCCCCATTTCTAACAGCCACCATAAGTCAGTTTTTTGGGAAATACACTGCAACCTGACACAAATCCTCAAAAACGCAATTATCTTCTCCAAACACGATTTACTTATATCACACCGACCATTAACTAAAGCCACAATCTGCACTTACCATGTTGTTCCCACAGTTATTTCCCATGCAATGCGAGTGCTACACCATATACATAGGCACCTTCCACGGGAGGGAGCAGCTATCCCAGGAAGGCCACCCACCTGCATGGCGACATCTGCCTACCTCCATTAGTTGACACACCGCCCGCAAACACGGTCCTCGACCACGAATATCAGGAGCATGCACACAGCACGCCACCGCTATTCCATATACTCCTATTTGAACCGGCAACACGCGCATGTATGTTTTCTACAGGGGACCCACATTACAAGCGCAGAACTGTAGCACCTAGAAAAGCACTGGTGGAGAACGATCTATGGCACAATTTACTCCACATATGCTTGTGGGCCTTTAATTTGGATTCGTCCTGGTATAACCTTCCAACCACTTCATACATTTGTGGATAGTGAGGGCAGGTACGCTGTAGGAGAGTAGGATCTGCCTCTTATGTTGCCCCCACTTTTTTTTCTGATGTTTACACTGGTTTCTGGCTATAGTCAGGCTGGGACCCTGCCAATCAGGGCCCCAGCCTCTCTGTTCTCTCTAAATGACTTGGAGTGCACTCTAGGTGCACTAGTGATTGGATACTGTGGTACCTTATGAGTCCCTAGTATATGGTACCTTAGGTGCCAAGGGCATAGGTACTTCACAGGCCTACCAGGGGCTGAAGCATGTATTATGCCACCCCTGGGAAGCAGACTAAATCTGACACCACAGGTCTGCTACTGCAGCCTGGGTAAGGTGGTGCATGCACCTCTTACTGTGATATAGGCTACCTATATCACTACATAGATACACACATATAAACCTATAAGTCACTCCTATGGCAGGCCTTAACAATCCTGAAGGCAGAGTGCTTGGTTCCTATGTGAGAGGGTGCCCCTGCATGAGCAGAGCCCCTCTGCAGCATTCGGAGACCCTTCTCTGATGCTGTTTGTAGTGCAGCCTGACCATATACTCTTAAGCGCATTATAACCTCGCGTTAAATGCTAACTTTGGGATGGCTGCACGGAAACATGTCGTGTTTGGTGTCAAACATCTTGGAATACTACCCCCCCGCCAGTTCTGGCGGCGGGGGTAGCATTCCACCCTCCTAGAGGGATAGACATGTACCTACTGTGGAAACGAGGTAGAATCCTGAAGAGCCCTGGCATCACAAAATGGATGCCACCAGTCACAGACACTGGGCTGCCCTCCTGCTGATGACCGAAACTTGCAGTGGAGGAGGCCCAACAATAGGTATCCTGTCACAGGAGGGTGTGACCACCTTCCAGACAGGGTTTAGTGTATTGGGGCTGGGTGGGTGCACTCCTAGAGTGCTTTGAAGTCCTGCACTGGGGGAGCAGAAGGCTCCTCTGTGCATATGCCAGTTCAAACCAGCTCAGGGGCTACCTGCCCCTGCTCTGGCGTGAAACTGGACAAAGGGAAGTGGGTGTAGCCACCCACTCCCCTGACCCTCCCATAGGTGGGGTCATAGAGCTAGTCCCTCCCTTCCTTTTAGTATAAGAGGGGGAACCTGTGCATTGCAAACTAGATACCCCTGGATGACGCTCTGAAGAAGAATCCTGGACCTTTGACGTTCCACTACCTCTGGAAGACTGAAGAATCTCCCTGGGAGTCAAGGAGTGACTCCCCTGCTTGGCAGGCACCAAAAACTGAAACGATGGTCGCAAACTATGCCGCTCCCGCCGGAGCCCGAGGTCCCTGTAGCCCAAGACAAGGATTTCCTGACTTCCCCAAGGCCATCGTGAGTCCCCAGCAAAGCTGAGGCCAGTGGACCCCACGAGTGACAAGGAACCACAGTCCCTGGGTACTGTGCACTATTGTCGGGTGCAACCCCTTCACGATGTTCTACGAACCTGTACTTTGGACCACGTATGGTCCCAGCCTCTAGCAGGAATCCCTCTGAAGATCAGAGGCCTACCCCATCTCGAGTGACCATGGGCCCCTGTTGAAGGAATCCTCCAGAGGCGTCTTCACGATCCCTTGCCAGCCGGCTTGTGGGTCCCCTGAAGACTTTTCTACAGAACCAAAGAGCTCCCCTGGTTGCTCTAGGGCTGCCCTCACTTACCCTCGCTGGGTGAGTTCCCCAGACCTTGCTGGTCTGCACCATTGACTTTTTACGCTTTTCACATGACTTGCTGCTACCAAGGCTTGTTGGCTCCAATCGGGTTGACGACACCGCAGTCAGCTGCAGACTTCATGGGACACGCTGAATCCAGCTCCTGGTCATCCTCGACACCTCCTGGACCTCGTGGCCGAAGAGTCAAGACACCCATGAATGACCTGAATCTGTCGACGACGGTGGGCATTCATCTTCCTTGCCCCGAGTCACTGCCCAGTGACTTTGAACACTGTCCCCTCTGCTTTCAGGTCTTCCTTCTTCCGAATCCAGGCTTGGATTCCACCGGACACTTCTTCGGACTTCACAAGCAGCAAGTCTTCATTGGCTCCCATTGAAAACGACGCCGCGACCCGACACCAAAGGACACCTATGCACCCGGCTTCCCTGGGTGAGGTAACTCCAGCACTACGGTGCTCCTGTGGGTGTTGGCCCTAGAACTACTTACCCTGTAAGTGACTTGCTTGTAGCTACTCCCGAAGTGCCCTTAAACTCTTAATTTCCAACCGCGACTTGCCCCATTGAAGTCTACGGCGATCCGCGCCTGTGTTCACGCACTGCACGCGTCCCCCGTGGGTCCTTTACTTACCTCCCTTGGGTGGTTTTGTGAGGTCCCAACACTTCTGAAGGCCCTGGGCCTTGTCCCTTTGCAAGTCGTTGTTCTTAAGTCTCTTTTTTAGTATATGGTCTGGAACGCCCTTAGGGCCCCAGCCATATTTGTGCTTAATTTATTGTGAAACATTGATTTGTGCATATGTTCCTGACTTCTAATCTCATAAAGAGATTAGTAGAGAGTTGTTTAGTAATAAATACATATATATTTGATATATATACCTGTGTGGTGTCTTTTCATTTGGTGATTCAAGAGATTGTGTGGTAAAACAAGCTGCTTTACATTCCTCCAAGACTTAGCCTGAAGGCTGCTCTCTACAGCTACCACTAGGATAGCTTTCTATAAAGGTTGCTTAACCTACCTACCATAAGAGTCGAATTGTACTAGTGCAAGGTGTCCACTTTAACTAGTGAACAGCATATACCAGGCCAACTTCTCACATTGGTGGCAGCGGTGGGATTCCAGCTTGCTATTGTTTTACCAGAAAATCTCTATTTGAATTACTAACTGAAAACCACTATAGGTACTCAAGGTACATATAAAGTCAAGCTTAGTATCAATAAGTTCTACTGAACTTAGAGCTGTGTGCCAAGGGATAGCACACCCTTTCTACAGCTCAAGCTAGGATCAGTAGGCCACAAACTAGTGTAGGTAGTACAACACTGCACAACACTAGAATGTCCTTAAAGGGTGGACCCAGTGGATCCACTCAGCCTCAGTATAAGGACATGGCTTTCTCTGAGTTGAGAACCATGTGTGCTACAAGGCACCTGAAGCTAGGACAGAGTCCCTCCACATTACACCTGATAGATCTGCTGACAGCAGATGATCTTAGATTAGCTCTAGGAGCTAATGGGTCTGAATCAGTGGGTTGGTCAATTACAGTGTCTGGGTCAGATGATGAACAAGACTCTGTGATTGTAGGGCCAGGTCCCAAGGGGTCTGAACAAGACAGAGGAATTCTCCCTAAGAGAACTGACATAGTGGAGGAGAGGCCCAGGTCCATTTCTAGGGAATCTGAACACTCCTATCACTCTGGCAGAGAATCTGTCTACCAGAGGAACTCCTACTTCTCAAGAAGAGAGACCTCCTCTGACAGAATGTACAAACTGCTGCAGTATGAGGAAGCAAGGTTTGCCCTCAAAACCAAGCAGTTGGCATTAGATAAGGAAGCCCTGGAGCTCCAGAGAGCTTCTAGAAAAGAGGGTTAGAACCCCCTGGTGGCAGCAACAGTGTCCCTAGAGGCAGAGAATATATTCCAGACCATAGGAACCTGAGCAAGGTTGTTCCTCCCTACCAGAGTGGGGATGATATCCATAAGTGGGTAACTGCTATGGAAAGGGCCTGTAGAGTACAACAGGTCCCCCAAAAGCAGTGGGCAGCAATCTTGTGGCTCTCCTTTTCAGATAAAGGTAGAGACAAGCTCCTCACTGTTAGAGAAGAGGATGCTGATGACTGAAGTCCTGAAGAGTGCACTGATAGATGGGTTTGGCTTAACCACTGAGCAGTACAGGTTGAAGTTCAGAGACACCCAGAAGGCACAGACTCAGGACTGGACTGACTTTGTAGATTGTGCAACCAAGGCTCTGGAGGGTTGGCTGGTTGGCAGTAGGGTTACTGATTTCAAGGGATTGTGTAATCTAATGATGAGAGTACAGATCCTTAATAATTGCCAGAACCAGTTGTTGCATCAATACCTGGTGGACTCAGATCTGACCTCTCCCCAAGAATTGGGAAAGAAGGCAGACAAGTGGGTCAGAACCAGGGTGAGGCAGAAAACCCAGAACCAAGGGGGTGACACAAAGAAGCAGGATTCTAAGGGCTCTGAGAAAAGTGGGGATAAGTCAAAAGACCAGAAGTCTTCACAAGGGACCCAAAAATCTGCATCTGGTGGGGAGTCACAATCCAACAAGGGAAAAGGCCAAAAGAAGCCCTGGTGCAAATTCTGTAACCAGAAAGGGCACTGGACTTCTGATTGTAACACGTCCAAAGACCAAACCACCACCACTCCTGCCCCTAAGGCAACTGTTCCCCCTAGTTCAGCTACTGGTGGAGGTGGTACTCAGAATAAGGGTGTAGTAGGGTTGACCCTGGGTTCTGAAGTGGACTCTGGCCTTGTCAGAGTACCCACTCAGTCAATGCTGATTTGTGATGGGGACATGGACATGTCCTTCCTTGTGAGCCCCAGTAATCTGGGCAAATACAAACAGCAGCCTGTAATAAATGGCAAACAGGCTTTGGCATTTAGGGACACAGGTGCTAGTGTCACCATGGTGGCAGAGGATCTTGTGGACCCTGGACAGATCATCCTGGGCGAAATGTACCAGGTGACCAATGCAAGCAATGTCAGGACCAACCATAGCCTGGCAGTTGTGAATTTCTCCTGGGGAGGGGTAACTGGCCTCAAGAAGGTTGTAGTCAGTGCAGACCTCCCTGTAGAATGTCTATTGGGCAATGATCTAGAAACTTCAGCCTGGTCTAAAGTAGAGTTATGGACTCATGCTGAGATGTTGGGCATCCCTGCAAAGGTATTTGCTGTGACCAGGTCACAGGCCAAAATGCATGACACTGAACCAGCTCTGGATCCTGAAACTATGGACCAGATGCTTCCCAAGAAGAGGAGCAGTAGGGTTAAGGCAGTGCCTTCCCCTCTGTCTCAGATCACTGATTCCCCTCTTAAGGGAGGAGGAGCAGATCCTGAAGAAGGAACTGCCCCAGAGGAACTTGAGCCTGATCAGGTTGAGTTCTTGGGGGCAGGGGGCCCTTCTAGGGATGATCTGAGTAAGGAGCAACAGTGCTGCCCCTCTCTTGAACCCCTCAGACAGCAGGCTGCTGCTGAGGCTGCTGGGAGTGCTAGTGGGTCCCATAAAGTTTATTGGGATGAGGGACTCCTATATTCTGAGGGTAGAGATCCAGCCCCTGGAGCCACCAGGAGGTTGGTAATACCTCAGAAGTTTAGGGGTTCCTCTTGACCCTAGCACATGATATCCCTTTAGCAGGTCACTTGGGCCAAAACAAGACCTGGGACAGGCTTGTTCCACATTTTCATTGGCCACATATGTCAGAGGACACAAATGAGTTTTGTTGCTCCTGTGTCACCTGCCAAGCCAGTGGCAAGGCAGGTGGCACCACAAAGGCTCCCCTGATACCACTACCTGTGGTGGGGGTACCCTTTGAAAGGGTAGGGATTGACATTGTTGGTCCCCTTGACCCTCAAACTGCATCTGGGCACAGATTTATCCTGGTGGTAGTGGATCATGCCACCAGGTACCCAGAGGCAATTCCCCTGAGGACCACCACAGCCCCTGTGGTGGCAAGAGCCCTCATTGGAGTTTTCTCCAGAGTGGGTTTCCCAAAGGAGGTCATCTCTGACAGAGGTGCAAACTTCATGTCAGGATATTTGAAAGCAATGTGGAAGGAGTGTGGTGTAACTTATAAGTTCACCACCCCCTATCACCCACAATGCAATGGGTTGGTTGAACGTTTCAACAAAACCCTGAAGGGAATGATTAAAGGACTCCCAGAGAAGCTTAGGCGGAAATGGGACCTTCTTCTTCCCTGCCTGTTGTTTGCATACAAAGAGGTTCCACAGAAGGGGGTTGGTTACAGCCCATTTGAGCTTCTGTTTGGGCATCCTGTAAGAGGTCCATTATGTTTGGTAAAAGAGGGCTGGGAGTTACCTCTCAAACCCCCAAACAGGATGTGATGGACTATGTACTTGGTCTCCGCTCCAGGATGGCCGAATACATGAAAAAGGCAACCAAAAGCCTGGAGGCCAGCCAAGAATTACAAAAAGCTTGGCATGACCAAAGGCTGTGCTGACTGTGTACCAGCCAGGACAGAAAGTGTGGGTGTTGGAGCCTGTGGCCCCAGCAGCCCTCCAAGACAAGTGGAGTGGCCCCCATACCATAGTTGAGCAAAAGGGAGAAGTCACCTATCTGGTGAATCTTGGAACTCCCAGGAGCCCCCTGAGAGTGCTCCATGTCAACAGATTAAAGCCATATGTTGACAGGGCTGACATGGGCTTGCTCATGGCAACTGATGAGGACCAGGAGGAGGAGAGTGACCCTCTCCCTGACCTGCTCTCACACAACCCTGATGATGGGTCAGTAGATGGTGTTGCTTTGGCAAGCAGCCTCACTGACCATCAGCAAACTGAGTGCAGACAAGTTCTGCAACAGTACAGACATATGTTTAGCCTGACCCCTAGTCAGACTACCTGGTGCACCCATGAGGTGGACACTGGAGACAGTCTGCCTGTCAAGAGTAAAATCTACTGGCAACCTGACCATGTCAGGGACTGTATCAGGACCGAAGTCCAGAAAATGTTGGAGTTAGGTGTGATTGAGCCTTCAGATAGCCCTTGGGCTAGCCCAGTAGTCCTAGTACCCAAGCCTCATACCCAGGGTGGTAAGAAAGAAATTAGGTTTTGTGTAGACTACACAGGCCTCAATGCAGTCACCAGGACTGATGCCTATCCCATACCAAGGGCAGATGAGCTGATTGATACTTTGGCCTCAACCAAGTATCTAAGTACATTTGACCTAACAGCTGGCTACTGGCAGATCAGGTTAGCTGATGATGCAAAAGCCAAAACAGCATTTTCGACTCCTGGTGGGCACTACCACTTTGTGGTGATGCCCTTTGGATTGAAAAATGCACCTGCCACTTTTCAGAGGTTGGTGAATAAAGTTCTGGCAGGGATGGAAACTTATTGCTCAGTTTATCTAGATGATATTGCTGTCTTTAGTTCCTCCTGGCAGGATCACCTGGTCCACCTCAGAAATGTTTTGGAGGCTCTGCAGAAAGCAGGCCTCACTATCAAGGCCACTAAGTACCAGATAGGGCAGAGTCAGGTTGTGTACCTGGGCCACCTTGTGGGTGGAGGCCAGGTTCAGCCTTTACAGAGTAAAATCCAAACCATAATGGAATGGATTGCTCCTACAACCCAGACACAGGTGAGAGCCTTCTTAGGCCTGACTGGGTACTATAGGAGGTTTGTGAAGGGATATGGATCTATAGTGACCCCCTTGAATGATCTGACCTCAAAGAAAATGCCAAAAAGGTTCAGTGGACAGCTAGCTGTCAGAAGGCATTTGAAGACCTAAAGCAGGCCATGTGCACTGCCCCCATCTTACAGAGTCCAGACTACACCAAAAAGTTCATTGTCCAAACAGATGCTTCTGAGCTGGGTGTGGGAGCTGTACTGTCTCAACTGAATGATGAAGGTCAAGACCAGCCAGTAGCTTTTATTAGCAGAAGGCTGACCCCTAGAAAGAAACGTTGGTCAGCTATAGAGAGGAGGCCTTTGCTGTGGTGTGGGCCCTGAAGAAGCTGAGGCCATACTTGTTTGGCACTCACTTCATAGTTCAGACTGACCACAAGCCCCTCCTATGGCTTAAACAGATGAAAGGTGAAAACCCAAAACTTTTGAGGTGGTCCATTTCCCTACAGGGGATGGACTATACAGTGGAACATAGGCCTGGGACCCAACATGCCAATGCAGATGGACTCTCAAGGTGTTTCCACTTAGAGCACGAAGACTCAACTGGTCAAGGTTAGTTTAGTGTCCCTGCGTTTGGGGGGGGGTTGTGTAGGAGAGTAGGATCTGTTCTCTCTAAACGACTTGGAGTGCACTCTAGGTGCACTAGTGATTGGATACTGTGGTACCTTATGAGTCCCTAGTATATGGTACCTTAGGTGCCAAGGGCATAGGTACTTCACAGGCCTACCAGGGGCTGAAGCATGTATTATGCCACCCCTGGGAAGCAGACTAAATCTGACACCACAGGTCTGCTACTGCAGCCTGGGTAAGGTGGTGCATGCACCCTTACTGTGATATAGGCTACCTATATCACTTCATAGATACACACATAAAAACCTATAAGTCACTCCTATGGCAGGCCTTAACAATCCTGAAGGCAGAGTGCTTGGTTCCTATGTGAGAGGGTGCCCCTGCATGAGCAGAGCCCCTCTGCAGCATTCGGAGACCCTTCTCTGATGCTGTTTGTAGTGCAGCCTGACCATATACTCTTATAACCTCGCGTTAAATGCTAACTTTGGGATGGCTGCACGGAAACATGTCGTGTTTGGTGTCAAACATCTTGGAATACTACCCCCCCACCAGTTCTGGCGGCGGGGGTAGCATTCCACCCTCCTAGAGGGATAGACATGTACCTACTGTGGAAACGCGGTAGAATCCTGAAGAGCCCTGGCATCACAAAATGGATGCCACCAGTCACAGACACTGGGCTGCCCTCCTGCTGATGACCGAAACTCGCAGTGCAGGAGGCCCAACAATAGGTATCCTGTCACAGGAGGGTGTGACCACCTTCCAGACAGGGTTTAGTGTATTGGGGCTGGGTGGGTGCACTCCTAGAGTGCTTTGAAGTCCTGCACTGGGGGAGCAGAAGGCTCCTCTGTGCATATGCCAGTTCAAACCAGCTCAGGGGCTACCTGCCCCTGCTCTGGCGCGAAACTGGACAAAGGGAAGTGGGTGTAGCCACCCACTCCCCTGACCCTTCCATAGTTGGGGTCATAGAGCTAGTCCCTCCCTTCCTTTTAGTATAAGAGGGGGAACCTGTGCATTGCAAACTAGATACCCCTGGACGATGCTCTGAAGAAGAATCCTGGACCTTCGACGTTCCACTACCTCTGGAAGACTGAAGAATCTCCCTTGGAGTCAAGGAGTGACTCCCCTGCTTGGCAGGCACCAAAAACTGAAACGACGGTCACAAACTAAGCCGCTCCCGCCGGAGCCCGAGGTCCCTGCAGCCCAAGACGAGGATTTCCTGACTTCTCCAAGGCCATCGTGAGTCCCCAGCGAAGCCGAGGCCAGTGGACCCCACGAGTGACGAGGAACCGCAGTCCCTGGGTACCATGCACTATTGTCGGGTGCAACCCCTTCACGACGTTCTACGAACCTGTGTGGTCCCAGCCTCCAGCAGGAATCTCTCCGAAGATCAGAGGCCTACCCCATCCCGAGTGACCATGGGCCCCTGTTGAAGGAATCCTCCCGAGGCGTCTTCTCGATCCCTTGCCAGCCGGCTTGTGGGTCCCCTGAAGACTTTTCTACAGAACCAAAGGGCTCCCCTGGTTGCTCCAGGCCTGCCCTCACTTACCCTCACTGGGTGAGTTCCCCAGACCTTGCTGGTCTGCACCATTGACTTTTTACGCTTTCCACAAGACTTGCTGCTACCAAGGCTTGTTGGCTCCAATCGGGTCGCCGACACCGCAGTCAGCTGCAGACTTCATGGGACACACTGAATCCAGCTCCTGGTCATCCTCGACGCCTCCTGGACCTCGTGGCCGAAGAGTCAAGACACCCGTGAACGACCTGAATCTGTCGACGACGGTGGGCATTCATCTTCCTTGCCCCGAGTCACTGCCCAGTGACTTTGAACACTGTCCCCTCTGCTTTCAGGTCTTCCTTCTTCCGAATCCAGGCTTGGATTCCACCGGACACTTCTTCGGACTTCACAAGCAGCAAGTCTTCATTGGCTCCCATTGAAAACGACGCCGCGACCCGACACCAAAGGACACCTATGCACCCGGCTTCCCTGGGTGAGGTAACTCCAGCACTATGGTGCTCCTGTGGGTGTTGGCCCTAGAACTACTTACCCTGTAAGTGACTTGCTTGTAGCTACTCCCGAAGTGCCCTTAAACTCTTAATTTCCAACCGCGACTTGCCCCATTGAAGTCTACAGCGATCCGCGCCTGTGTTCACGCACTGCACGCGTCCCCCGTGGGTCCTTTACTTACCTGCCTTGGGTGGTTTTGTGAGATCCCAACACTTCTGAAGGCCCTGGGCCTTGTCCCTTTGCAAGTCGTTGTTCTTAAGTCTCTTTTTTAGTGTATGGTCTGGTACGCCCCTAGGGCCCCAGCCATATTTGTTCTTAATTTATCGTGAAACGTTGATTTGTGCATATGTTCCTGACTTCTAATCTCATAAAGAGATTAGTAGAGAGTTGTTTAGTAATAAATACATATATATTTGATATATATATACCTGTGTGGTTTCTTTTCATTTGGTGATTCAAGAGATTGTGTGGTAAAACAAGCTGCTTTACATTCCTCCAAGACTTAGCCTGAAGGCTGCTCTCCACAGCTACCACTAGGATAGCTTTCTATAAAGGTTGTCTTAAACCTACCTACCATAAGAGTCGAATTGTACTGGTGCAAGGTGTCCACTTTAACTAGTGAACAGCATATACCAGGCCAACTTCTCACATACGCCTTTGCAGAGGGACTCCTTGATGGAATCCATGTACTCCTGGCAGCATATACGACCCGAATACAGACCAGGCTGGGTTCTGGGCCACATTGTGCAGCGTTTTTTTGGAGTGGCCCGACATCCCCTGGATCTTGGGTGGAGACAATAATAGTGTACTAGACGTCCACCTGGGTAGATCCCACCTGCCTCTCCCTCAGATGCCCACTCACGTCCATTCTGCAATCTTCTCACACTGGGCCTGACTTTGGTCGTTAACAGACAAATGTAGTGCCCACCACCCTACCCTCAAATTATTCTCACCCTACAACTTTTATGTCTGCATTGATCACTTCCTCTGCTCCTCCCCTAGCCTCCCACTGCTCAAATATTCCAATTATTTGGGAGGTATAATCTCTGATCATGCAGCACACATTATTGATATGGACTGTAGAGCACCACCTGCCCCAGTCCCAACATGGGTCATGGATTTACATTTACATAAACCGGGCAGTCTCCTGGCATGGCTAGTGCGGCAAGAGGTCGCAGTGCCTTCCATGAAGGAGATTCTCCCAGCTCACGGCTCACCCCTCCAAACACAGCTCAATATCCTCCAAGCCTTCCATACCTTTTATTCAACTCGGTACCGTGCAAGTCCAACAGACTGCTAGGCAGCAGCCAGCGCATTTCTGGCTGGTACCCCCCTTTTCAGTAAAACGGTGCTAGAGCGAGAGGAACTTGATGCTTCTGTCTTGGAGACCGAGGTGACGAAAGCCATCCACGATTTCGCCTGTAACAAATCACCGGGCATGAACGGCTTGCCTGTCGAGTACTATGACCATTTTTCAACTCACCTTGCTCTGAAGCTTATGGCCATGTACAGCATGGCACTCGAACTGGGAACACTGCCCCCTGCTCTGAGGGAACCTCTCATAACCTCCTTATTAAAATCAGGGTGAGACCCTACACAGTAATCATTCTACTACACTATGTCAATCCTAGGAGCTGATTATAAGATCTTAGGGAAAATTCTCACGGACCGCTACATCCAAGTGTTGCCTAACTTTGTACACCCGGATAAAAAACGCTTTGTACCCGGCCATAACACCTCTAACAATATTTGTCACTTCTTCCACGTGATGGATCGGGCGTCCTTACAGTTCCCTCATGCCACAGCCCTGATCCTTGACTTGGAGAAGGCATTGGATATGCTGTACTGGGAATACCTCTTCCAGACCCGTAAGAAGGTGGGCATAGGAAACCGGCTTCTTGCAGATACAAAACTTCTCTACACTAGCCCTGAATCCAGAGTGCTTATCGGATGCCTAAACTCCGTCCCCTTCCAAATAAGCAGGGGTACCCACCAGGATTGTCCTCTATCTCCCATTTTATTTGCCATGGCAATCGAACCTCTCGCCATTCGCCTTCAGGCGACCGATGGGGAATCCCAGTAGGGGTGAGAGTCTATGCGGTCTACCTATATGCTGGTTTATCTCTGTGACATTCACGACAGCACGGATCTCGTACACGCCACGCTCCTGGACTTGGAGAGGGCGTCTGACCTCGGGGTTAACTGGGCAAAATCTAATTTCTACCCCCTTCACCGAGACAAACCTCCATTGGTAATGCGGATGGCAGCGATTCCCTCAACTGGGCTGGGAGACCACTCAGGGATCCAGCTTTACTACTCGCAAACTGACGTTTATGAGGTAAACCTAAAACAAGCTCTTACTTCCCTCAAATCCCAGACCTAGTTCTGGAAGTGGCTTCCCTTAGCGATCACTGGAAAAATTGTCCTTTCCAAGATGATAATCCTACCCCGCCTGTTATACTACTGCATGATCATCCCGGTATACCCACCAGGTCATTTTTCCATGAACTGGATATCCTGTTGGGGGAATTGTTGTGGGATGACAAGCGTCATTGAGTTTCCCTCACAAAACTCCAATTGACGGTGGGACAGGACGGCTTGGGTGCTCCCTCATTCAAGTCTTGCTACCTGCGGCACAACTCCAGTGGGTATCACACTGGCTAGCCGGAAAGAAACAATATGAAACTACCATGGCGGACGGTCCCCTGCCAGAGGCTGTCCTTCATCCACTCCTACTCTTCTCAGTTAAGCTTCATCTCTCCTGGATACTGCTCATGTGCGTAGCCCATAAGTGCCTGACACGGCTGGTCTAGTTTATGCACCACGTCCTACCCTATGCCCCCTAGATTCCCTCTTAGGACTCCCCCTCTTTCCAGGGACGTTTACATAGAAGACCTAACCCAATGGGTCAGCAGGATGCTGCTCATAACGATTACAAAAGGATGAGCGTGAGCACACCATTGGAAAATTGCGTGATGGATTATAATAATGCTGAAAGGAGTTGCAATGGAGTACTGGTTTGTGTATAGGCAGATCAGCACGTCGCAATACCCCTGACGAAGGGAACATCCCCCGAAATGCATTGGGTGATTTTAAATAAAATATTGACATGAGGAAGCATGCAATTCTCCTGTGTTTTTGTGAAAAACCACAAATAAATATGAGAATGAGTAAAATGAATTGAAGAAAAATAATAAGGAGAAAAGATGAAGAATAATGGAGAAAAATATGGAATAATTGAGGAGTTAAACATGAATTTGATTTATTGGATTCATTCGCGATGGTCGTGGCTGTGCTGCTTGAATGGGGCTTTAATGTGGCTCCTTCGTGTACACATCCCTGTTTGCCATGCCTACAACCCTCTGCCCTGGCATAGGTCAGCCACCCCTCTAGCTGGGTGCATTATATCAGTGGTGAGGGTACAGGTGCATGAGCCCTGTACCCCTACAGTGTCTAAACCAATCCTTAGACATTGTAAGTGCAGCAATGCCATTAAGAGTATATTGTGCTGGGAGTTTGTCATTACGAACTCCACAGCACCATAATGGCTTTACTGAAAACTGGGAAGTTTGGTATCAAACTTCTCAGCACATTAAACCCACACTGATGCCAGTGTGGGATTTAATGAAAAATGCACTCAGAGGGCATCTTAGAGGTGCCCCCTGAAAAACGACCCAACTCTAGTGTCCATCTGAGTGGCTGCTCGCCAGCTGCCACCACGAGACATGTTTCTGGACCCCTGGGTCAAGAGCCTGCTGCTCTCGGGGGACTAGAACAATGCACATCCTGGGACGAGGTGCCAAGCCTCCGCCCTCAGGATGGGCAGGGTCCACGAAGGGGAAGCTTAAGCAACCACAGCCATTTGCTCCTTCCAGCAACTGGCCCCCACCGGTTCTGACCCCCACTTTGGGCGGGAGAATCGGTGGGAAAACCAAGAGAGGTGTTCCCACCTTTTGCCAACCCAACCCCTCAGGTGGGGGAAGCGAGGTGAAGCACAACTCTCAGCCCCGCCATCTTGCAGATGGGGGGACCCAGCCAACCAGAGAGAGGCATATGCCCCCCTCCCACTGGAGGGTGGCATAATAGGGGTGTACCCACCCCAAGGAAGGGACCCATTGGTCCTGACCTTTACTTACCTGTAACACCCCTAAATCTAGTATTTAGGGGCAATCCTGAACCTTGCCTCCTCAGACATGAATCGACAAAAAAAGAGAAGAAGGACCGAAGAAGCCGTGCTGAAACTAAGAAGAGGAGGACGCCCACTGACTTGGCCCCAGCCCTACCGGCCTGTCCCCACCTCAAACCTGCTCCAGCGAAATCCCAGTGTGTCCTCCAGCCAGCAGCCTCAAGAACCCAAAGGACCTGTCCTGCCTTCCAAGCCCAAGACTTTGTCTCCAGTGAGCACCGGATTTGTTCACCCACAGACTCTGGCTCCGGCCAAATCCGTGAGTCTGCACCACTCTGCACCCGACGCCCACTGCCTGAGTTCGAGTGGCCCAACACCACGAGGATGTCTCCCCGGCGACCCTGACCTGAGATCTGGTGATCTCTGACCTGCCTCGACTAACCAATTGACGTCTGCAGCCTCTTTCTGGAGAATCCCCCCGACCGCGACCAGAGCTGGTAAGAAAACCCAACGCCTAAAGACACCCCTGCAACTGACATCCCACGGCCTTGGGTGGCCCAACCAACAGTTTCCCAGCATCCACAGGCATCCCGACTTACCTCTCCAACTGGTGGTCCTGCTCCAGAAGATCTTCGTCCCCGAGCCTGCAGTCTTTGTAGCAACCGGAGAATCCCCATTGAAATCAACAGGGCACCCAATGCCAAAACAGCCCCCTGCACCCAGCCGCCCCTGCGCCGCTGCATGTGTACTTTAGGTGCTAATTCGGATCCCCCTTTGCGCTGAGCCTAACATCAGGAGCTTTGCTCCCACAACCTTGTGGCTTGCTCGTGAGCAGCCACCAACCGGAGGCCCCCTATCCCCCATTGGATAACATTGGGCCTCAGCACTCTGCACTCCGCCGCCCTAGTGCCGCTGAGGGTGCTTTGAGAGTGCATCCTTGACCCTGGGGGAACCCTGGTTCTAAGACCAGAAAACCAACTTCCAAACCCAAGTACTTTCCTTGAAACCTATAACTTCATTTCCTCCCATAGGACTGCATTGACTTCTTTCTTGTGAAAATTGTTTTAAGTGTGGAGTTGATTTTGGATGAGAACTTGAAAAACTGCAAATATCTAAAAACTGCTTTACTTTCCTTTCCTCTAGGAAATGTCCCAGTGTGATATTTAGGCATATCACACTGAGTAGAAAAAGTAATCCATAAAGTAATCTGAAAAGTAATCAAAAGTAATCTAACTGTAATTTCCACTGTATTCAAAGTATTTACAAACCTGTAACAAAGTCATTTTCATTCAGCTTGCTTGTATTGTTCAACCTGCCTTGAAAAATACCATTTACACTTACCTGTGCCAGGCTTGCTTGGTTCTAAAAAATAAATATAAGAAAATAATATTTTTATACTATCAAATTGGTCTGAGTTCAGTCTTTAAGTGTGTGACATCATTTCTTGCCTGAGTGTGTACAACACATGCTTAACACTACCCTCTGATAAAGCCTTACTGCTCGCCCACACTACCACAGATAGAGAGTAAGGTGCTATCTACTTTTACCTCTGCCTACCTTTGGGATTCCACTGGACTCTGTGCACACTATACCTCATTTTGGTATAGTATATACAGACCCAGCTTCCTACACCTATTCTAGGACCAACACCTGTTATCATTTGACCGACTGCATCATGATCATGGTATTTCCCCGTGCCAGTTCCTCCTACATGGCCAGCTATTGGCAATGTGCCACAGGTTGTGGCATAAGGTCGACGAAAAGCCCCCTATTCATGTAGTGGTCCAAACGATGTGCACTATTGTCGCTGGGCATCACCTGATTACCTGAATGTACAAAGCAGTTAGAGAACATACTGGGGTATCCCTGGCGTCCCTCCGGCAAAGTTGGGAGGATGACATAGGGAGGTCACTGCATGATGCACAGTGGGCAAATGCACCTTACTCCTCAATTTATTTCCATGAATGCACGATTCACTGAACTCACACACCTAAATTCATTGGAGGCGACAGCTCTAGGGATCTATGAAAGGGAGCCAAAACACGTAGTTCGGGTCGGCTTTGCTAACTTGGCCCTGCTTCTGGCCAAGAGAGCCTTACCCTACACTGGAGGGCATACCAGCTGCCACCCAAGATTGAGTAACAAAACGCCCTTCTCTGGTGGGGTGATGCTGAGAGCATGAATCCACATTTTGAGGTGCCAGCTGCCTCTGTAAACGGCCATAGCTGAAGCCTGGGACACCATGCTAGCACAATTCTGTGAGAAGATGCACACGGCGACACCCCTACTATATCCCCGAGCAACCCTGCTGGGACCTTCCCCTGCGAGGGTCAAGCAGCGCGCACATGATGCTCCCCCACACTTGTTGAGTAAATCCACCATCATCCTCCTAGGTCATGGTCCCTGATACTGCCATTTCTGCCACCCCTCCAGAGGTCATGCCCCTCATGCTACACACTCAGATGCCCCCTGATGTTGCCCTTCCTCCCCAGACATACTGATCCCCTTACCCCCCACCCCACAAGTTACTGTTTTTTGAGGTGTCCATACTTACCATTGGCATGGGGGAACAACACGCCCGATTAAACACATAGCTCAAACTGCATGATTAGCTCGCATTCCTTCTCCTCAAGTGGAGGTTCGTCTATAGCTTCACCCCCACTTCGTTCCCACTCTGCATCCAGTGGCGAATTCACTTTCAGTTTGATATTTGTTAGATTTGGGGGTCTCTAGTTGGCAATGGTTTGCACCTTTGTCCAAATAGGGACCCTTGCGTCTAGTCAGGGAAAGGGGCTACACTCCTAAATAACCCCTGCTCACCCCCTTGGTAGCTTGGCACGAGCAGGCAGGCTTATCTCAGAGGCAGTGTGTAAAGCATTTGTGAACACATACAGTAATACAGTGAAAACACTACAAATGGACACTACACCAGTTTAGAAAAATAAGTAATCTTTACTAGACTTAACACAAGGTCAAACGACAAAAATCCACAATACTGTAATCAAAAATGAGTCTTTAAAATGGTAGAAATAGCTTAGTTCAATGTAGATGATAAATGCAACACTTTATCTCAGAGTACCTTGGATGCGTCACGCAATACAAACAAAAGGGTCGCAGGGAAGGTGATGCGCCGTTCCTTACACTCAGGGGAGTGGATGTGTTGGTTCCTTACTGCTGCGCAGGGGAGTTGAGGCTCGCCTCCTTACTGTGTGGGGAGTTGATGCGTCGGTTTCTTACTGTGATCCGGTGCGATGCGACAAGATGGCGCCTCGATGCGATGACGATCCGGTGCGATGCGACAAAATGGCGTCTTGGTTACGGTGCGACAACGTAGATGCGATGCGTGCACGCCCGATGGCCGTTCGGCGACTCAGTGAACTTCTGAGCCGCGACAGGCCCTGCGACACGCTTCTCCGGTGATGCGACGGCGACCTCTGCGGCGGCGACACGCTTCTCCGGTGATGCGACACGCTTCGCCGGTGATGCGACGGCGAACAGTGGCGGCACGCTTCTTCGGCAATGCGACGGCAACTGCTGCGGCGGCGACACGCTTCTCCTTGTTGCATCGCGCTTCCAGCTCTCAGCGACACGCAGTCTTCAAAAGGGCCCAACACAACAGCAGGCACCTCTTTGCAGGTAGAATTCCAAGCAAGGGAATTCAGGGGAGCTGGTTGGTGAAGTCTTGTATCCCTGAGACTTCAGGCAGGAGGCAAGCTCAATCTTCAAGCCCTTGGAGATCTTCTTCAAGATGATGAAAGTACACACAAAGTTCCTTTCTCCTTTCTTTGGCAATAAAGTAATCACTGCAGGCCAACCCCAACAGCACACAGCACAGGGGCAGTCTCCTCCTTCAGTTTCCTGGTTCTTCTCCTCAGCAAAGGTTCGTCTTGTTTCCCGGAAGTGATCTAAAGTCTTGAGGTCTGGGCCCCAATATTTATACTCAAAAAGTCTTTGTTCTCTGGAGGCAGAGAGTGTCTGTGCCTGACCAAAACCAGTTCTGTGCAGCTTCCTGGCAGGAGGTGGAGACAGCATTGTTTGAGAGCAGACCTGGCCCAGGTAGCTGAAAGGAAATCTCCTCCCCCTACTCTCTATTCTATGAGGTCTCAGGGGAGTGAAAGGAAATCCCCGCCCCCTACTCTCTATTCTATGAGGGCTCAGGTCAGTGAAAGGAAGTCTCCTCCCCCTACTCTCTATTCTATGTGGGTCCTATTCAGCCCAGCCCTGACCCATCAGACTGCTGGAGCCAAGACCCTCTCCAGTCCCCTTTCACTCACAAACCAGACAGTGAATACACAACCTTAGCAGAGGCACACTGGAAGGTTAGGCAAGAAAATACCTACTTTCTAAAAGTAGTATTTTCAAACACAGAATGTAAAAATCACCCACACTAAAAGATGTATTTTAACATTCTGAGTTCAGGCATACCAAACTCGAATTTCTACCTTGTTCCCTGGGTCAGTTGGGATTATAAGGTGTTATAATCAAACTGCCCATTCTGGCCTATGGGAGCAGGTAGCCTTGCAATAGTGAAAAACTAAATTGGCTGTAATTCACTATCAGGACATGCCACACACATCAGGGCATGTCCTACCTTTCACATACAATGCACCCTGCCCTAGGGCCTCCCTTAGGGGTGACTAACATGTAGAAAAGGGAAGGTTTGGGGACTGGCAAGTGGGTGCACCTGCCAAGTCGACATGGCAGTCCCATACTGCACACAGGCTCTGCAATGGCAGGCCTGAGCCATAGTTTACAAGCTGCTTCTGTGGGTGGCACAACCAGTGCTGCAAGCCCACCAGCAGCATTTGATTTACAGGCCCTGGGCACACACGGTGCACTGTACTAGGGTCTGACAAGTAAATCAAATAATCCAATCATGGAATCACTAATCCATACAACAATTTACAATAGGGAGCACTTGCACTTTGGCACTGAATAGCAGTGGCAAAGTGCCCAAAGCATCTAGACCAGCAAAAACATAGCAAAACACAGGAGGCAACAGCAAAAATGGAAGGGAGACCCACGCCAATGGTGCCAGGTCTAACAATATTCATATATTGTTTAGTGATGACCCTGATATCCATGGTATGTTGATATGATGCTGCCAAATCATGCTGTACATTTAAAAACCTCAGTAAAAAGAGTTTGCAAAAAAATAACGTCACAAACAAACAAGCAGTACATTGATAGAAAAAAACTTCCTCCTACTTACTGACTTCCCAGTCTGCTAATTATCCATCCTCTGAGCAGCACCATGGAAACAGCCCTGGGGTGAGCTCTGTTCTTCAAACATTTTGTCTACCTTTTTTAGCAACCAAGGTGAAAGCTTTGTGTAAATGTTTAAACTCACAAATCCTAATGTCAATATTTTTCATCTCTGTGGGCCCAAAATGTGCATAGTAGATATGTTTTGCTTTCTTAAGTCATAAATTATCCTAGCAAGATATAAAAATTTTAGAGCATTGCTTGAGTTCCTTAGATCATGTTAAATAAGGAAATGTCTTTTTTGCAGATACAAAGTTCCACTGTTTCCAACTGAACTTCCTCCTATGGTAGCAGTGAAGAGAGCTTGTGATCTGAAATGGAAACCAGCAATGCATGAATATCCTACAGGTAGTGAATTTAAAGATCTACTTTCTCCAAAAAGTTCTAATTTGAAAGAATTTTATCAACGTGGAATCAGACATGCAAATGAGAGTAGTAAAATGGATAATGTTCCGGTGGACATGATTACAATAAATAGAAACAGTGTAAAACGTCTCAAACCTCAAATAACAAAGCGTACTGAAGATGTCTTTGAAAACATTTGTAAAAACATCATAAAAGAGCTAAAGTACTCATTTTCCTTAGTCAGCGATTTTTCAGAAGACTGTTTTACTTTAATCAAAAAACATCAACGTAATGAGTCCACACCTGAAGTGAATTCACCCCTTCAAATGAGTGAAAAAGATATCTCAAAACTTGAAGTGTGTTACGTTGCTAAAGATGCAACTGAAAATATATTTGTTAAGCTGGAGTCTACCGTTGTGGACACAGGTACTGCTTCCACGTCACAGCAAGGCCACAAAAGCAAAGGGGCGTTTAACATTTCAGGCAGAGAACAAATCTGTAAACATCCAAAAGAATTGTTTCATTTTAACAGACAACAACCAACTGTTACGTTTGTATCACAAATTACGGAAGAACTAATCCACACCGTCTCGAACAAATTGGAAGCCTTTGCTGTTTCCAAGCAAACGTGTTTTAATATAACTCAAATGACTGACATTAGAAATCCACAAACATCAATTTTCAATGGACAAATTGGAAGCACAACTAGGAATATAGTCAGGGAAGTGACAAATATGATAGCATGTAAAAGAATAACACAGCGTGATGATCAATGGGTAACCTCGGAACTTGAGAGAGAGGGAATGAAACAAAATGCATTGAATACGAGTAGTGAAAGAGCTAATCTATTCAACTGTATAGCAGATATTTTGAAAAGTATATTAGGAAGCATTTTGAAAGAACTGGACCAGGACAATAATTCAAAAACAACTAAGCAGAAAATGTTCCCATTGCATGAAAGACAAATTCTGCTTGGACTAGTTACCACTATTTTAAATGACATAAATGCATTGGGCAGCGAAGGTGTTTTACAAACTGTGAACTCTGAGGCCGCAGAAAAGGAAATACTGTTGCAAGATTTCCCAAGTGACCATCCTGTCCCTGTCATGATTACATCAAAACAAAAACAAATAAGTTCCAAACAATCTGTCACTGATCAGTGTAATAAAATGGAAATTCCACCAGTTCATTTTGCTGGAACAGTAATTTCTTCAGACAGTGGACAAGAAGAATCATCCACATCCATTCACATCTCTTCTAGCTCAGAGACAGGTACATCACAGAACTCAGAAACGGAAATATCCGATAGCAAAAGTCTGTGCGAAAACACATTACACGACATAGAAGTGATTGCAAGCAAAAAGAAAATTCGACCTTTAATAAAAGCAGTCGAATATTTTGTAAATGACACATTAGCAACGATAATCGCAGATAAACAGTTTCCTTATTCATCATATTTTTCACCTGAAGATTGTCAAATTGCTTTGAGATGTACACCGGACTCCAGCCTGAGCAGCAAACACCCATTTGCCACAGTGGATGTGTTGGCGTTTGTTCTGCATAACGTAGAGTCTGTTATCAAGTTGCTCAGCTTGGCTTTTGACTATAACATCCATTCATGTACTGCAACTTTGCCTACTATGCATTGTGCGCCTTTTATGGGACTATGCGCCGATCTGAGGGTTTACAAAGAAGGCATAGTTGATAAAATCCACGAAGTTCCAAAAGAATGTGTATTACAGCTTATGAACATTCTAAAAAGATAGAAGATTGTCATAACAAAGACCCATTTGCCCATGACATTAAGGGTAAATCCCCACTTCAAGTTGTAACACAGGTAACTATTTTAAAAGATGTACATGAACTTATAGTACACATGATTTTAACTGATTTAATCCAGTTTCTGGAATTAAAATCTTTTGCAAACTATGAGGAAAACCAATGCAAAAATGTATCCAAAAATAAAATTCCACCAAAGCACGAAAGAAAACCTCAGGTTCCTGTTTCCAACAAACATTTCTCAAGGGCAGATGTATCAAGGGCATCACCAACGTCATCTGCAAAGCAAGATAAGTGTTCCTTATTAAACTCAAGTGACAATTCAGGTGCTACAATACAGAAGAAAGCTAACACATTATATTTGCGAACTAAGTTACGTAAATTTGCAATGGAGATTTTTAGTGCAATTTTAAATGCTATTCAAAAATCCGCAGTAGAGGAAACCCAAATAAAGGATTCAAATGTGATTTCATCCACTCCTGAGAATGATACTATTCGAATCATTTGTAATTCACTTTTAAAAGCATCATCTGCTAAATTAGAGTACAAAGCAAATGTTGGTGATTCTAGAGAGAAGTCTGCGAAACCGCCACCTAAACCTGTAAAAGGGAAACTTCGTCGATGTGTAGGTTTACCTTCTATTATTTCATCAGAGATGGAACAAGTTAAAAAAGAAAGCCAACATGTTTCTCCGAATACCAACGGCCTTGCCAAGATGTTAAAAAAAACGTCACAGATCCTGTCTGAGAATAAAATTAAAACTAAAAATCCTCGTCTCCTTTTGGAAAGGGTATCAAAACTAAGTGAGCATGATGGTGTTGTGTGTATAAACAAAATGTGCCCAATAATAAAGGCAGCCAAAGCAGTCGTATCAGACACCTTAGCCGCCATAATGGCAGATGTTGAGTGCATTTCCTTTCTAAACAATAAAGAGGTTGTGTCAGTTGTACCTAAGTATCAGCTAAAGACTCTCTTTCCCTTCTCAGAACCTAGTGTCACAAGATTTTCTATTGATATTACAGAAACTATGCTCAAGATGCTCAGTGTGGCCTTTGAACAAGCAGGAGTATTTCACGACACACCAAATGGTCATTTTATGGGGTTGTGTGCAGATCTGTGGTTACTAAAAGAAGATGTAGGTTGTTTGACGTCTCTTGTAGATGTTGACATGCCATTTGTAAACTTATTTTCCAAGCCACATCACAAGCAGGCCTCTCTCACATCAGAAAAACAATCAGCATTGGTGAATACAATCAGTCAACATTTGATACGGGTGATTTCAAAGAAGTTTGCCAGTTTTATACAGGTAGATTTCAAGTCTGACTTTATATATAGAAGAGACGAAAATCAATGTGCCGCTAACACACCTCTAGGAATGACTTTGGTGCTTAAATTGTATCCCTATGCACGGGGGGTTTCAGAGGCTATTTTTAACTTAATAAATGAAGCAATTGATGAAGAACAACAGAACAGCCTGTCAAGTGGAATTAAACAAACAGGAAATAAATGGTCTCTTAAAAGCACTTGTTATTCAGTAAAAGTAACTTCGTCTACTGAAGTAAGCAGTGTGGAAAATGTTGGTGCAGTAGAAATAATATGTTCCGGGGAACAAAAGAAAACTTCCAGTGAAATTGATATTCCCAATATGAGTCAGTCTAAAACAGGTATTTCATATAATTGGGAACAAAAGGCAAAAGAAGTAAACAAGAGGTCTGCACAAAAGCAACTTGACCCATGCTACTCTGCCTTCCAGAAATGCGATTCTAGCTCAGTTTTCAAGCAGCTTAAAAATATTGTGGAATTCGTTTTTGACAATGTTATAAAAAACAGCGAAGAAGAATCTAAAACTCCACAACGTTGTCAAACCATAAAAACAGTCAAGCAAATCGTAATCGAAATTTTCCAAAATTATTTCGGCGATCTGCTGTTGCATCACAGTGATAATTCATATGTAGACAGTCAGTCTTATGGGAGAGATGTTTCAGCTGCGGTTATAAGGCTATGCAATGAAAATGCTGACATGTTGGTTTCTCCAGCAGAAATGAAGTTTCTTGTCTATGATGTAATAAGAGTCGTGTTCCAGAAGCTGCACGTGGCATTTTTATCTGCGACACAATTAAACAATGGGCAGTGTTTGGAAGAATACAACCATCCTATTCATGGCACAGTGATTATAGAGCAGATAAGCAACCTATATGAGCAGTCAAACAAAGGAGCTAATCAACCTTCTGTTAAACACATGTGCAGAAAGGAAATCAATGATAAAATGGGAAATAATTCAAATAACAAATGCCCAATGGCATTTCAAAGTGATATAAACAGAAACTTAAGCAGAGAAGTAATCAACAGACAATATTTAGAAGAATTTTTACACCCCGTTCATGGAACAGTTATTATTGAGCAGTTAAACAGCCTTTGTGAACAAACATGCAAAGGAATAAAACAATCTCTAACTAAACCAAGGCTTAAATGGGAAATGAATACAAAAGTGGTAAATAACTCAAATAATACATTGAACCTGACATTTCAAAATTCTCAAAACAGAAAAGAGGAGCTAGAGCAACGTGTTTCTTCACCCCTCTTTAATTTTGTGACTGATGTGTTGGAAACAGTCATAAACAAACTGGAGACGTTTGCTGGGACAGAAATAGAATCCATTTTCTGTGTGGCTAACCAAAACGCAAATACTCGAACAAAAGCATCAGTTTTCAAAGGGAGTCAACAGGATTCTAATTTACTAAGCAAATATTGCGAACGAAATAATTCAGGATACTTTGTGGAGAAAGAAGCTAACTTTTCAGTGCCTCCATTTAAATTTGACAATTACACACCAGCTCAAAAAGGAAAATTAATGTCATGTCACCTGGCGCGCACGAAATTAAAAGCAAATGCAAAAGATGCAGTTAGAGCCTTATTTAAAAGAATCAGAAAAGAAATCCATATTATGCCACATATCAGGCTTCGTTCAAGGGAGAACACTGTTCTAGAGGCAATTGTAAATGCAATTTTGGAGCATGCTCAATACCAAGCTACAGATAAGTGTGCTAAATCGTTTAAGTCCAAAATTCAACAAAACCATTTGCTTGAGAATAGCTTTAGCGAGGTTCCTGCTTTCAAAGATAACTTTCGATTAAAACCTAACAACACTGCTCAGTGTGGTTCAAATTACATTTATCAAAGAACAATGCATGATGTAAAGAACTCTGAACGTCTCTATACTCACAATCTTGATCACAGTACATATCATGTGTCTGAATCACAGGATTTGGAGTCAAGTCATCGAAACTCAGATGCCTTTAAGCCAAATGCTTTCATTTCAAAATCCTGTGCTAAATGTGTTTCCTCTGAGATGGAACGGCGTGTGAAGGACAGCCCCCTTGGGTCAACGCGGATAGGTCTAGATACAAGGTCCTCTCAATTGTCAAAAATGGGTGGTTTGCCTATTGTCAAAGAAAAATGTTTCCATGATGCTTGTTGTCAAAATCAAGGCCTGGACGTTCCATCATCAACTGGCCAAGTACTAGCAGGTCTGAAGGTTTTACCGACGTCATGTGCTTCATATCAATTAAGAGGAAAGCCAAAGGACCTTACAACTGCTTTTTATGAACCTCTTAGTAAAAAAAGAGATTCAGTTCCCACGACTGACCACTCACGTTCACGTCTAAATATGTATGTGGGAAAAAGAGGAGGCTCAACATTGAAAGCCACAGGAAGAGACTTGAATCAGACAACACATCAGAAAGATTCGAAGAGGAACATATTTTGTGCACAGAGTATTGCTGCAAAAATAAATTAAACACGCTTTTAGAGATCATACCACCTTATAAAAACAGCAATAATATAAATGCTTCTAGGGGTGGATTCTGTCAGAAACTTCCCCAACATCAGCAAACTGCTGAGCAAAGTCAGGTCAACAAGAAAGGTTTAAGAGATGTAACTCATACTTCACAAATCATAAATGCAAAGTATAGATGATAGCTGTAACAATGTTGTAGCCACACAAAAATCTTTATTAGAGCTGGAAAATAAAATTGCCTATTCTAAAGAAAAAACATTGCAGCTGGAGCCTGAAACTTTTTTTAGATGTTTTTTCGGTAAAGTTGCAGCAGTGAATGAAATATTAATAATCTTATACACATACCAAAATGAATCGTGCAATACATGCTGGATCATACTAAAACTTCAAAAAAGCACCATAAACCCTGAGGTCGCTACGCGCTTTCACATCCTGTATCTGAATTTAAGCCACTGGGTAGAGCTGGGTGTTTAGGTTGACCTTGGAAAGAGTCCGATTGATAATCAAATCTAAAAGCCAACAGACGTTAGTTCTTTAGTTGTGTGCCTGGGCTTGTGTGTTTGTTTTGCCAACCAGTCTTTGGTGAAGACGGCAATTTATACTTAGATAGGCACCAATGATCTATTTGGGCAGTACCAATAGTATGACCTTGTCCAATGGTTAGGACCTCTAACATGGAAAAACCTGCTAACTAGCACTAGGATGATCAAAATGTTCTGATCTGAATAGGAAACCAGTTCAGGGAGCAGAATATCGAAGTGGCATGCTTGAATTTTGTTACCCCAACATTGTTCTGGGCATGCACCTTTGGATTAATTCATCCTGTGCATGCAAGAATATAGAGCCCTACCATGGGCAAAGTGAAAGCCAATAAATGTTCTTAGAATCGTCTTTCTAGCTTTGTTGTCCAATCGAGGCCAAGGGTTACTCAGAATATGAATATAATGTTTAAATATTTTGTGCTTGTATTGACTTCATCTTTTAAAGAGAGGAGTGAATCAAGAGTAAAGCCTAAGGTTTTTCGTTTTGTGATTCCTGGATTTCAATCCCTTGAATAGAGAAAGACTGATAGTTTGTGACAACGCTTCTATGTGTGTGATGGAAGATTATAGTCACTACCTCACTGTCCACCTCCTCTTTCCAGTCTATGCGGTGAGTCTGCCTCCTCAGCTAGGCACTATGCTGCCCTATCTTACTATAAACAGCCCCTCAAACACTTCCCTGCAGGCGGATAAAAGGACCAAAGTACCCAGATGACGTTCTGTTTTGATTGTCTTCTGGGCCGGCACTATTGATCGTTGTGTGGCAGGGCTGTTCTTTTACGTGGTCCTGCTATATTTCCTTTTGCTTTTGTTTCATGGATTTTGAATTTTGGTGTACTTAGGCTCAGAGTAGAGTACAGGTTTCTATATAGTTTGATTGGGTACTTGACTCCTGTGGGGCATGGGTCGAGTTTGGCGGCAGGCAGAAGGTGTGGCTTACTAGCAGGGGTTTGGTATTCCCTGCTGGCGCTTGCTGCTATGAGCTGTTTTCCCCTGCTGTAGGTTCTGCAAGGCTGTCTCGATAGGTTAGGCACGACTCACTGAAGATGCAGTGATGGATGTATATCAAGGAATTGATCTAGACATCAGAAGAGCATGCCTTCAGGTTGGAGCACAGAGAGTAGGGGTTAGGCATTGATGGTTATGATACTTCATACATGAAGCATGGACTCTCACTTCTGAAGGTTCGTCGTTAGTGTATTTCTGCATTGGAAGTGGTTCCTGGGGTTGGACAGGAGGATGACAGGGGTTGGGAACTGCATTGCTGGTATTGGCTTTCTGCAACACACCCTCCCCCCCTCCACTTTTGAGTACAGGCATACAGAGCAGGACATGCATTGCAATGAATCGATAACAAAAACGTAATCACTGTGGCTCATTGAGATGGAAGTGTCTCACCAATGAGTTTTGTCTTTTTGTACTGTCAGGGTCACATGATGTTTTTGGGAGCTCCATCCCTAACATTTTAGTGCCATTGTATGGCTGAATGGATGGGATGAGGTTGCCAAAAGAAAGCAAGTGGTGGCTAAATATTCTGATAAAGAGGCGGAAAGGAATGGTAGGTACAAGTCCAAGGGCTCTTCCTCTTGTTATGTCCCTCTGGTTCGTCCCTTGGGCAAAGACGTTTCTACAAATGTCCAGCATTTGGTGGAAGAGGCAATGGCCAAGACATTGGCAGCCAACGCTAAATAGAGGGGGTAGCGGCGTAGTGCTATGAAAGAGGAGAATGATGCGGAGTACCCTTCTTTGTACCAATCGTTTAAACTGGGGATCCAGGTCCTTCATTCACAGGCAAGTATGTTCAGCGGGAAGATGTAGGTCTAATTCTTGACCACTTGGAGAGTATGGGAGGCTTCCATTGAATGGGCTCAGAAGGATTCTTCCACTACTCTTTTTCCTCATTGTGACAGGCCTTTGGATCTTGTCCTCTCTCCGTGAGAAGATTAAGGCTCTGAGGGACTGGTGTGTCTTGGATTATACTGCTGTTCTCAGATTCATGCAGTGGATGTCTGCTCTTGGGGATGTAGAACATGTCCTGCCTCATCCATTATAGATAGACACTTTTTTGGATAGCCCGACAAACGTTTCTTCTGTACACCTTGAGGACTCTAATTGATACTAGGACCAAGACTGTTACTGGAGGCCCAGACAGCACTACTTTGGATATGAAAATTCATATGACATGACTAGATACCAGAAAATATTGGTTAACCAAGGCCTCGTTGTGGCAAAATGGGACAAAGCCTGAAGAGGGAGGAAGCCCAGAGCCACCCACAATAAAAGAATGGAAACATAATATGGACTTGTGCCTAGCAGCAGGGAGGTTTGTGAATATGAAATGGATGCTAAAAAAACAATTGATAAACAATAGGGTGCCTGGACATCAAACTGTGAGTTATCAAATGGGGTGACAATGTCATACAACCCAACCGTACAACAATATACATCAGAAATGCACACGCAAATTTGAAGCGGGAACTTGAGACCACTCTAGATAGGCTTTTTATTCTTTTGGACACACCAGTCAGGCAGTGTACACTCACACCAAACTGACCTAAAATGTTAATTATATGACAAATGTGTGTATATAAAATGATGACACTGTAGCAACTGTGATGGTGGTAGCCCTTCTATGTTTTAAGGTTATGCTCACAATAACAGCGTATGTAAAAAAAAATAAACCTTGAGGACTGCTCTGACTGGCACTGTGTGTTGGAGGATTGAGAGTGCTTTGAAGAAGCTACATGCATGCAACAAATCTTTCCCCTTTCTCCACTGCCTGATCCTCCCTCCCCCATTCTGGCCTCAAGGGCAGTTCAGGTGTCTTTTATGGCCTGTAGTATTGTTTCTGTCAACGAAGCAATGCCTCTTGCCTGTCCTGATATTTTAGGGTTTGCCACCTTTCCTTTTGTTTGGGATTCCATCACAGTGGCCATGTCTACATATTTATGAAGTTCCCATTGGTTAGAGTAGAGAGTTTTTTGTCATTCACCATTCCATAAGTGTTGGCTCCTTCCTAGTGTTTATTTGGGTTCTCCCTTCGCCAGCGAATTGTTATTGGGCGCTGAGTTACTCTTGTGGGATGGGTCCTCTGCAGAGCGATGGGCCCACGGTGGCTCTTTCAAGTTGTTTGCTGCCCCAGTTCTCTGATCAGTGCATCTTTTGTGTCCAGTTGAGTCCTCTCTTTTTTTCTCATGGTCTGCTTTCACTTTGTCCGCATGCATTTTTCCAGTCGGGGTCCTTTGATAGTTGACACATGTGGTTTATATTCTGGCCTCCTTTGTCCCTTTATAGGCTTTTTCTATTTATCCCCATCTGTGATACACTCGTGGTGTGTGCCCTCCCTGCTTTGTGTCATGAGCAATCAGCATTCCACTCCTTGCTTGTTTTCTGGCTTTAGAGCAATTTGTTGCTCTGATCATCTCCTATGGGCCCACAAGCCAGGCAGGGCCCTTCCTAATGTAGCATGCATCTACTGGGTCCGGAAGGTGCGGCTCACCTCAGTTTCTCTCGTCGGCTTCCCTTTTGTTGTCTGTCACTGCTTCTTCTGTGGTGGGTCGTTATCCATTGGTCTTGAGAGCGCTGCCAGTCTCCCGCTCCATCATCCATTCCAACTGAATTCAGCCCCAGCTAACTTCTTATGCTGGCCTTTGATCTTCGTCAGTGCCTGGTTGTCTCTGCTTTTCTTTCCAGTAGTGTTTGCGATGGATTGGTGGACTGCTCTCAGCCCACTCCAATCTAAGGCATTTAGAGAATGGCGTTGGACATTAAATGTGCGACATTTACTATTCTCACTTCAATCTAAATCACTTAGGTGAAGGTGTTGAACACTAAAAGGGTAACATTTACTGTTAGAAATGGGATTTCTGGTTGGCTAGGGCATGCGCCTAAGCCAGGCAGAAACCACCATTCTAGTCAGGGCAAGGGAGTTACACGCTGAAGATAACCCCTGCTCACCCCCTTGGTAGCTTGGCACGAGCAGTCAGGCTTATCCCAGAGGCAATGTGTAAAGCGTTTGCGCAACACACACACACAGCAGCAACACACTAGGCACACCACAAAAGAAACTCCACACAAGGTTATATCAAAAATAGCCTTTGTATTATCATAAACACATTAGAAACATAATCACATATTTACACTGTGCCAACTGGCACTAGGCAATATTCACAGGGGATTATATACAGGACCAGGCCAATCGGGCCACGGTCAGAACCTTTTAGAAAACACTAGTAACAAGTAGTAAATAACGCAACCAGTAACTACTGGTATAATAATGACCTCAGCATTATCACATTAGGCATAAAACACATTAGGCCCAAACCTCATTAGCATAAACACATTACGCAATAGGCCTTACCAGCATAAACACATTGTGCAGTAATCATCAGAGGCATAAATGCATTATGCATAAATCACCTTAGGGCCTGACACCCTACCAGAACACCATAGAAATGACCCCAGGCCAACTGGCCTCTCACTGGGGCGCAAATGCCAGGAATGTCAGGGCGTGAAGCTGCCACTTGCAGCTAAAGAAAAAGTGTGCAATGCGCCGGGGCGGGGGGGTGCATCTCACCCCCTTCTCCTCATTAAAAACAATGCCCCGAGGCTGATGGCGGCGGACGCGTGAGCTCGGAGCTCCACGCCGGCCCATTGATTTATCCGTAATAATTATGGCCCTGACCTCGGGAGCGCATCACGGAGACTCCCCGACGCAGAGAGAAGCCCTGGGGAGTCGATTGCAGCCCCTGCCTGTTCGAATAGGGGCGTACAACTGCAGCGGCGGACTCGGGAAGTTTCCGGCCGAAGCAATCAAGATGGCGCCGCGGGGAGAACCGAGTGCTAGCAGCTTGCCGCGCTGCTGAAAGCTCCAGAGTGAGAAGCCCTGCAGACCGATCGAAGGAGACCGAGTGGACAGAGCTGACACTGCGCTGCGGAGGGCACGCTTTGGAGTGCTAAGAGGACTCTGCGGCGCTGATATCCGTAGCGGGTCCCTGATAAGATCGGCGGGGGAGCTCAGACGCGATCAGGCCGTGTGACGCAGATTGTGGATACCGAGCGGAGTTGATCTTTGGCTCGGGTTGGGTCGGCCTGATCGCCATGCGGGAGGACCCTGAATGAGACCCTGGATTATTGTTGGCGCCTGCGGGTGAGTGCTGTCCCCCGCACACTGAAGGGAGTTGGACATTGGGGCCGGGGGGGACTTCCCTCCTTATAGCTCCTGTGGGCTGCCCGGTGGCGCTGGCTGCTTGGGGAATATATGCGGGCCCTGTGCTACTGCGACTGGCCTACCGGGAATCAGACCTAGACTGCCCAGATGACGTGCAGGGCGCCCTGCGGCCCCCGGGATCTTTAAGTTACGATCAGGGCGGCTGCCTGCTCTCTTGCCCGGGACAACCTGCGCGTTGGGACCACTGCTGGTGCTGTTGAGAGGAGTGTACCCCGGGAGTCCTTGCAGCCCGGATAACGCGGGCCCTACGGAGTCCTGCCGGATTTTTGCTGGACACTGGCTTGGTGCTTGACGCGGAGGGGAATGGTGCTGAGAGCAGTGTGTGGCCTGGCCTTGAAGGGGGTGTTTTAACCCTAAGCTGCGTAATGGGGAAGCCTAGAGGGAAGCAGATGCTGGCCCCGCCGGGTCAAGAAGATTTGGGGCAGGAGGAGTGGCGACCGTGTACAGCAATTTTCAGCAAGTGACCTTTGGAACCTAAACCCCAGTCAAACGGCCTTTAAAATTAGCATCAAGAAGCGCTCTCGCATGCTGTCCCATATTACAGACAAAGCTGTTCTCGCCAAACGTAAGCATGCATGGGCAGTAATTAATTCCTATCAGTTGGCTACACCGTCATCATATCTGCCCTGCACATATTCTTTGTACCTAAAATTGCGTTTCATGGCACTAAGACTGGGGGAATGGCATCTGCTGAAACATTTACCCATCTGGCGTCGCACGTCAGACAACCAACAGTGCAGGGGTTGTGGAGACTCGGTGGAATCTATGGAGCATGTTGTATGCCTCTGCCCTGCACTGCTGACTCAGCGCAGATCAAAATTGAGGCCAGAATGGAACAGATTGGGAGTTCGTTCCTGCAGACAGGCAATCATCGCGGCTTTGAACCCGGAGAACACAGCTCTAAATATAAGCTTCACTATTTTTATTCATTACGTATATCGCAAATTTAATCGGCAAATTGTAGGCCCGGTAGCAACTGTAAAAAGGGCCACAGGTGACTAAAACAAAACTGTAGATTTACAAAGCCCAACTTTGGTTTCTTCTGTGTTCCCCGTGCCTGTAACACTAGGGTATGTGAACCCGATGATCCTTTATGGACATTGACATTTGACAGTCATTTCTATGAATTGGTCACACTCTCCGCGTCCTCTTGTAACTCCCGGTCCCCTTTTCCTCAGATTTTGACAGTAACGCTGACTTTTTTCTTTGTTTGTTTACATTATTAATCCTTTTAAAAATACTTTGCTGTTGCCTAGTTTTAAAATTTCGTATCTTTATACCACTTTGGTCATTTTAATCATCTATTTTGTATATGTATGGCACGCATGTTCAGCTTTTATGATTATATTTTAATCAAATAAAGTTTCTTATCAGCAAGAGTGGCGACCGGCTTCACCTGACGTGCCCATCGAAGCAGGGGTGCAGCAGCAGCTGGCTCAAATACTCAAGGCTATTACAGACACAAGAGAGACTATTACAGACACCAGGACATTGCTGCCGTGTCGGTGGGACTGGGGCTGTTGCGGGCCGAACACACCAAGCTGGCGGATAGAGTGGAGCAGGTTGAAACATCATTGGCCAACCTGGAGCCAGCACAAAAATCCCTCGCTGAACAGGCGGGAGACGTCTCTCATAGACTCTTAGTGTTGGAGAAAAGGGCCGAGGACGCTGAGGGACGCAACCGGAGGAACAACATCCACGTTTTGGGTCTGCCAGAGGGGGTGGAAGGGACCAATATGGTCCAATATCTGGAGGACTGGCTCCGCGACACGGTGGCACCGGAGGGGCTGACACAGTTCTTCACGCTGGAAAGGGCTCACCGAGTTCCGGCCCGCCCGCTGGCGCCGGGCCGACCTCCGCAGCCGGTGGTGGCCAGACTCCTCCACTATAAGGACAGAGACCTTCTCCTGCAGACAGCAGGCATCTCTGGGCCCTATACGGTGGATAACAGTAAGGTTTCCATTTTCCCGGACTATACACTGGAGGTCCAACGACGCCGTGCGTCTTTCCTGGCCAAGAAGAGAGCCCTGAGGGACGAGGGTCTTCAATATTCCTTGATGTTTCCGGCCCGACTTCGGATTATTCTTGATGGCACAACGCACTTTTGTGAGGACCCGTCGGAAGCATGGGACTGGTTAGAAACCTACAAAACAGGTAGGAGGCCGGCTGGGGAGCCTGGGGCGCGTGCACCTTCGGAGCGGCTGCCTCAGCGCCACCGGAGGTCGCGGCGGCGCCCTGTCACTCTGAAGACACCCAGCTCTTCCCAGACGGAGAAGGAGAGAACTGAGGCGCTGCGGGCGGTGTCGGAACTACTCGGGATGGAGTGAAGAGGATTATTGCTTCCTAGCAGGTAGGAGAAGAGTACGGAGGAAACATGAGAGATGTTGTTTTAGATACAGAAAGGATGTTAACATCAGGAGGTTGGGCGAGAGGGGAAGCATGATGTGGGGAGGGGAAAAGAGAGACTCGGGTTTGTTGGTTTCAATTCACGGGGAATGTATGAATGAGCGGATGGGGGTCGCAAGATGGCAGGATTATAAAATGGTAATTAGCTACCGAGTTACAGGCAGCCACTTATGCTAACTTTTTTAAAAACGGGGTTCGAACGTGACTGATACACGAGGGGGACTACCAGTTGAATTAATGTTTGAGACTAACAAAAGAAGGCAACTTCAATCATGAAATGTTGTTGCATGCGCTTGTTTATACTGTCTGATGGAATATTAAAGTACGTGTAATTGTTATTTCTAGTTTTCCCTGACGAAGGGCCCTAGAGGCCCGAAATGCATTGGATTACAATAAACTGCTATGGATGAATTTGGCTTCAGTCGTGTTCTTGAAATGAGGTTCGGATGGCCCGGCAGGAGCACTAGAAATTTGAAAATGGCTTTTCCTTGCATGAAGACTCAATTATTTCAAAAAGAAAAAAACGGATTATTGATGGAATGATGCAACGTTTTGAATAATGGAAAACAGAAAAATGTTAAGAAAAATATTGCAATTGCAATTTTGGCTGTGCCGGTGGTTAGGGGCAGAAAGTGGCCCCAAATATGTTGTTGTTTAGTTTCATACGTGCTGTTTGGGCTGGGCACGACACCACGAAGCACGCAACGAAAAGCAGGAGGTTTAAAAGTTGGAGAAATGTGTTGAAAGCATGGTGTGCAACTCGCCCAATCATGATGGAACTACTCCGGGACCACGAGAAGACGTCGGGGGCTGGCACGGAGACGGATAAGACTCCTGAGGACACGGACACGGATGGGTCCCAGGCTAGTAGTGTACAGTTGCCACATGTCACACCAGGCACAGCGGACGAAATTGCTTGATGTCCTTAACTTATGTTTAATCGATCCGCTTTCTTTACAGGTCCGATGGACAGGATGTCCGCCATTATGTTATCTAGTGCTGTATGGTTTATTTTCTTACTGAGCTATAGTTTGCTAGTAGTGGTGGGGGGGGAGTTTATCTAATCCTAATGGTGAGATGCCTCCCGAGGTTGGGGCAGAATGTACTAAATGAGGCACGGGCGTGGTCGCTTCTATATTCTCTTGTTGAAGGTAACTGACAGGCTGCAGCCACTCTTCCCCATTGTTCCTCTGTAGTCACTAGAGGGAAGTAAGTTTTAGTGTAGTTTGGATGGGGGCTAGTTTTTTAGTACCTGTCCTGGGGTGGGGATGTTGGGTTTGTTCTTGTTGTAAGGGAATGTTTCAGGGATATTGGCGTAACTTTTTAAAACGAGTTGTTCATAACCAGTGTGGGGCAATGCCATGGGTTCGATATCTGACTTAAAATGTATATCTTGGAATGTCAGGGGTACGCATACCATGTTACATGCGTACTTAGTGCGTAGGGGAGTCCAACTGGCATTCCTTCAGGAAACTCACATAGCGCCAAAAGAGGATGTGGCATTGCAGCGCAGGTGGAGAGGGCAGGTTTTTTGCACGACTTATTCTGCCTTTGCACAGGGCGTCTTGATATGGGTCCGGGCGGGCGTCCCTTTTCAACCTATTAGTCAACTGAAAGATCCTGAGGGACGATATATCCTAGTGGCGGGCCGACTGAATGGCAGGGATGTGGTGCTGGGCAGTATATATGCTCCGAATACGGAACAAGCGGCCTTTTTTACACAATTGTCTGGGAAATTCGCTCCACTTTTGACCGGGTCCGTACTCCTGGGTGGGGATTTCAATTCTGTTACGGATGTACTAATGGATAGGTCTCATCCCCCTCTCCCTGATGCACCTATTCATAACCTCTCAAGGATCAGGCTAGATTGGCAGCATAGATGGGGACTGATAGACACCTGGAGGGCGCACCACCCGACCTCTCGGGATTATTCGTTTTTCTCTGCTGTACATGACCTCCATGTTCGGCTTGATGCGATGCTTTGCTCTCCTGACATACATGCTGAGGTACAACACAGCGAATATCTCACCAGAACGCTGTCAGATCATAACCCCTTGCTGTTATGTGTAAACTTGTTGCCAGGGTGCTCTAAAGTCCCGACATGGCGCTTAAGCCCAGAGCTCTTGGAGGATCAGGCATTTCGAGAGGTGGTGGGGACTGGCATCACTGATTATTTTCGGGACAACACTGGTACCGCCTCGTCCTTAGCGGTGGAGTGGGATGTTTTTAAGAGTGTAATAAGGGGGCATTGCATCGCGCATAAACTGGGAGTGCGTAAAGTATTACTACAAGATTTAGAGAGGGCGGATCAGAGGTTGCGGGACGTGGAAAGGGAGAGGCCTGAACATCCAGATCGCCAACAAGATTTAACAGCAGCGAGGGAGGAGGTTGCTGTGCAGGTCGAGCGGTTGCGCTGCTTTGACTATAAAAAATATGTTACGCGTGCACATGCAGAGCGCGATAAGTCTGGGGCGTTATTGGCATGGCTAGCTAACCCAGCGCGAAGGGGGACGGTCATTCTGGAACTTCATGCTCCAGATGGGGAAGCCCATTATATGCAGCGGGGGATAAATGAGCAGTTCTTTGATTATTATACTGATTTGTACCAGAGCCAGCTGGCGCCTAGCGAGGAGGCCATTCAAGATTTCCTGGAGGCGGCAGATCTTCCAGCACTAGATGGGGAGCGGGCTGAGTTGTTGGGACAGGATATCACATTGGGAGAGGTCCGCGGCGCGATTAAACACATGGCCCGGAAAAAGACCCCCGGGGTGGACGGCCTGCCGGTGGAATTCTATAGTACGTACATCGCCCTTTTGGCCCCTAGGCTGGTAGCATTATAAAATGCTGCAAGAAGGGTGCGTCTTCTGCCTGCTACCACTCGTGAGGCGGTAATTATACCATTGCTAAAGCCGGGGAAACCTCCCATGACAGGACGGCCTATCACCCGTTGTCAATGCTGACTACAGATTATAAGATTTTAAGCCGGATTTTGGCAACCCGACCGCTCCCATTTATGGTCCAACTGATACATACAGATCAAGCGGGGTTTATACCGACCCGGAATACGGCCCAGAATGTACGGCGCCTTCTTAGTATTTTAGATGCTGATACCTATCACAAAGCCTCTGCTGCTGTATTGGCAATAGATATTGAGAAGACCTTCGACAGTTTGGAGTGGCCCTATTTGTTTCAAGTTATGCGGCAGTTCGGTCTAGGGGAGGGCTTTGTGGATTGGACGGGTCTTTTGTATCGTCAGTCCACAGCGCGGGTGAAGACAGGAGGGATGATATCGGATGCCTGCACCGTGGGTCGGGGAACGAGACAGGGCTGCCCCCTTTCCCCACTGTTGTTCGCACTGGCCATGGAGCCGCTGGCGGCCGGGGCCAGGACGGGCCTGCATTATTCGGTATTACGGGTGCGCGAGCAAATTCATCATATCACACTATATGCCGATGATCTCCTTGTGTTTTTGGCCGACACGGAGGGCGCCCTTCTTGGCCCGAAGATTTTACTGGGGGACCTTAGCATGATTGCTGGCCTTAAGGTAAACTGGGCGAAGACTTGTTTGTTTCCTACTGCGCCGATGATCGAAGGCCCAATATCTACGCAGGGAATACGTTGGGAACGTCAATGCATGACGTACCTTGGCACTCGTATTTACCATACCCAAACTGACCTATTGGAGGGGAATGTGGGCAGGGCCATTAGAGGGCTTAAAGGCTGTATCGAGTTTTGGGGCACACTCCCACTCTCGGTAGCTGGACGGGTGGCCCTCCTTAAGATGATAGCACTCCCCAGACTGCTGTACTACTTTAGGACGCTACCTATTTGGATTCCAGCTTCTGTTTTTAAGCAACTTCAGTCGATGGTGGTTGGGTTCCTTTGGGCCCAGGAAAGACGGAGAGTGGCACTCAATACGTTGATGAGACCGAGATCGGAGGGTGGCTTAGCGGTCCCTGACTTCGAAACGTATTATTTGGCGGCGCAGTTGCAGTGGCTTACTCAGACAGTAGCGCGGACGTTCCGGGGCTCAGACGGAGTAGAGGGGAATCAGGTTGATAGGCAGACGCTCTCAAGATTACTATTGCAACTGCGGATCTCTGCCTCCACTCTCACTCGGGAGATGGGGACGTTTAAACTCTGCTGGAACAGAAGTCAGCGGCGAGCATAAATAGCGCGGCCGTATGCCCCTGAGATTCCGTTGACGGTGTGCACTGCTTTGCCGCACGGTGGTAATTGGGTGGCACTGACTGCCTGGGCGGAGAGGGGGTTGGCCACCATGGGAGATCTATATGAAGATGGCGCTGTAATTCCTTATGAGGTATTGCCGGACAGGTATGAGCTGGCTCGTGGAGACTACTTATTGGATTTGGCGCTTATAACGGCCATCCAAGCGCATTGGAAGGAGGGGCTCAGAGAACCACCAACCTCAATGGCTTGTCAATACGTATTTCTAGCAGCTGGCACCATCAAGGCGGTTACATGTCTGTATCGCCGAATGACGCACAAGAGACTAGCTCCACTGATATCGCTCCGACAAAAGTGGGAAGAGGACTTAGGCGAAGAAATTCCTGAGAAAGCGTGGGCGGGACTGGTGGAGCGCGCATGGAAAAGCACCAGGAATGCGCGCTTCCAATTGGTGCATTTTTTTATTCTCCACGGGACTTATCTTACACCAGCAAAAATTAATAAATATTTTAATGTGAATTCAGCAATGTGTCCGCGCTGTAACACGGTGGGAGCAGATTTTTGTCACATGATGTGGAGTTGCCCTCAACTTGGGACATATTGGGAGGAGGTGGTAACGCTTTTGCACGATGTCACGGACAGAGATATAGAATCCACTATAGGCCTCTGTTTGCTGCACTGGTTCCCTCACACTTCTAAGAATAAGGTAACGAGTAAGTTTATAGATTTGGGGCTTTTGCTGGCGAAGAGGGAGAGTACAGCCCACTGGAAGGCCAAGAAAGGTCCTAGTTTTCGGAGATGGCGAATCGAGCTTATTAAATGGGCGGAATGTGAGGGGTCCACGAGATTGCAGTTGGCGACCCGTGCTAATAGCGACAAGGCGCTAGAGATGGCGAGAGCTTGGGAGGCGCTAGTACAGTTATTAAAAATCCCGGATACGAACTCCGATGAGGAATCGGGTGCGTCAGATTTAAATGTGCCGCCCTGAGGGGCTACATCTCTCTAGGGGGACGAACACACTTGTTTTTCACATGGGAGTTACCTCTGACAGCAGAGAATTGCATTCTTCTTTAATGTTTTGTATTTATTTATTATCGACACAGCTGTGACTTGTTACCACCAATACTCACATATAGCTGTTACGCCAATGGGGAGAGGGGCGGGTTAAGAGGGATGGAAGGGGGATTGCATTTCGTAATGTCAGGTTCATGGCAAGAGGATGGATATTTTTTTTGTATGACACTGGCAGGACTGCCTATTGCAAATGGGTTCCATTTAGCATTACAACGATCCATGCTTGGCAACTCCTATGAAGCGTGGTTTCTTTAGTTATAAATGACTGTCAGATATGTGCGATATTCCTCAATTATAGTTCAACCTCATAACATGCTACTCTGAATGTAATTATATTCTGATATTGAATGCAATTGTGTTGTGTGATTTAAAACAATAAAAATATATAAAAAATGTTTTTTTTTTTAAACAATGCCCCCTCGTTGCAGCTGCCGGCACTCTCGCGGTGCAGCTGTGGCGAACAAAATTAGCACTGGCACCTGTGGTGCCTCTGGGGCCCCACTCCGGGACTCCTATCAACAAATTGCCCCCAAAACGGAATTCAGCCTTGGCACTTCAGTGCCATCCGAGCCCCTTTCTCCGGGACTCCAAAGATCCAAAATGCCCCCAATAGGCACTCGCAGTGCCCAGCACCAACAGTGCTGTGTGACCCCCCTTTCCCGGGGGCTCGTCCGGTGCCACTACCCGGCGCCAACGGAAACGGCTCGATTCTAGCCCCACTCACCGGGGCTCTTCTCTTCTCGCCCTCTTCACCGAGGGGAGGTCACCGCCGGGAGCCCGCGAGGCTCCGATCAATTCCTCCGACGTCAGGGCAACCGGCGAGACTCCGTCTCAGGCAGAAGGCGCCTGACTTCCGCTTTAGAAGGGAGAGACCGCAAGGCTCCGTCTCTGGTGCAGAAGCTCCTCCCTCAATCAGGCGGACTTGCCTGACTTCCGGCCCGGGCCTCGGCGGCGATTTCACCGGCAGATGCGGGGTGGGCTCCTGCTTTTAAATAAAGGCAATCGCGGGGTGGGCTCCCGCAAAAGCAGCAATGAGGGGTGGGCTCCCGCTAAACAGGAGCATAAAACAGCGGGGTAGGCTCCCGCTTCGAATCCACACAAATGCGGGGTGGGCTCCCGCCGATAACCACACAATGCGGGGTGGGCTCCTGCCGATAACCACCAAATGCTGGGTGGGCTCCCGCCGTCTCCCAGCAGCTCGGGGGAATCCCTACGCTGGGATTCCCTCTACATCATCACGCAGCACAGCGCTGCAGGCCACCCACGCTCCTGGAAAGGTGAATAGAGCACCCACGAGGCGCTAAGGCCCCCACAGGTCCAGGGCAAAGTCCTAGGGGCACAAGGCTGGGCCCAGGCAGGCCAGCACACAGGGCCCTCCAGCAGGGAGGCAGTCCCTCGTGGCGGTTCCTCCTGGGGCCCAGCAGAAGCAAGCCCCAGCACAAGAACAAGCACAACAGCACAACCTTTTCATGGGGTCACAGCCCCTATATTTATATTACAAATTCCCTTTGTTTGTCTGCCCTGGCACAGGGCTTGGGGGATGCTCAAAAACTGTGTGACGCGCGCTATGCGAGTCACCTAGGGTTGCACAGCCTTTTGCACATTTGTGATCAACATTATTCACGTACTCAAAAGTATTCAAAAAGTTCAGTCTGTTTATTTCTGTTCATTTTTCAACATTTGTCCATCACATCAAAGGTACGAAATTCCACGGTTTTCTTCCATTTTATTTGCACAGGACTTGCCCATCCGGGCCTAATCACAGGCATGTTATGAAAATCGAATCCTCCGTTAAAACTTAACATCACCCAATGCATTTCGGTCCTTATGACCTTCCTCAGGGGTATCTACAATAGTAAATAAATATCTGTCAGACAAATGAAGATAATTCTTATGCAGCAACTGTAAATTAACCAACTTTTTCAACCCCTACCCCTTCAATGAAAATTTCAATGTTGTTAAAAATGATACTCGATTCCATCTCCTACTTGTGTGTTCAATACCATTCGCTCCCTATCCTCCATTGATTACCAGCCCCCACCCACCAAAGAGTGCTCTATAATCCTCCATACAAACATAACATAACATGACATATATAACAAAAAATAATATAACTCACAATGATTCCACTAATACAACTAATCATTAGCCCGTGATATCTCCTGCAAGAATCCTCCCCGGTTTACAACTTTCCAACTCTGCTATTTTAAATGGTTCAATCCCCGGTTCCTATCTACGGTGATCCTACCACGTCCGAACAGCGTGGCTCTACTCTCTTGCATTCGAAACATAATCAGATTTAAATCACCCCGCGCAACTGCTTAAAAAACCGTACATGGCTTCCCCAGCTGTCAACAATTCGTGTCACCTGACCATAATCTCCGCCCTCCAGGATTCTCCTACAACCCAACTACCATACCCACAATCCATCTGACGTGAACTCCGCATAATCATACACCCTGCATTTTTCAACTTATACCAAACGACCCCATAACCTCCCTCGTTGCAGCTGCCCGCACCCTCACGGTGCAGCTGTGGCGAACAAAATTAGCACTGGCACCTGTGGTGCCTCTGGGGCCCCACTCCGGGGCTCCTATCAACAAATTGCCCCCAAAACGGAATTCAGCCTTGGCACTTCAGTGCCATCCGAGCCCCTTTCTCCGGGACTCCAAAGATCCAAAATGCCCCCAATAGGCACTCGAAGTGCCCAGCACCAACAGTGCTGTGTGAGCCCCCCTTTCCCGGGGCCTCGTCCGGTGCCACTACCCGGCGCCAACGGAAACGGCTCGATTCTAGCCCCACTCACCGGGGCTCTTCTCTTCTCGCCGTCTTCACCGAGGGGAGGTCACCGCCGGGAGCCCGCGAGGCTCCGATCAATTCCTCCGACGTCAGGGCAACCGGCGAGACTCCGTCTCAGGCAGAAGGCGCCTGACTTCCGCTTTAGAAGGGAGAGACCGCGCGGCTCCGTCTCTGGTGCGGAAGCTCCTCCCTCAATCAGGCGGACTTGCCTGACTTCCGGCCCGGGCCTCGGCGGCTATTTCACCGGCAGATGCGGGGTGGGCTCCCGCTTTTAAATAAAGGCAATCGCGGGGTGGGCTCCCGCAAAAGCAGCAATGAGGGGTGGGCTCCCGCTAAACAGGAGCATAAAACAGCGGGGTAGGCTCCCGCTTCAAATCCACACAAATGCGGGGTGTGCTCCCGCCGATAACCACACAATGCGGTGTGGGCTCCCGCCGATAACCACCAAATGCGGGGTGGGCTCCCGCCGTCTCCCAGCAGCTCGGGGGAATCCCTACGCCGGGATTCCCTCTACATCATCACGCAGCACAGCGCTGTAGGCCACCCACTCTCCTGGAAAGGTGAATAGAGCGCCCACGAGGTGCTAAGGCCCCCACAGGTCCAGGGCAAAGTCCTAGGGGCACAAGGCTGGGCCCAGGCAGGCCAGCACACAGGGCCCTCCAGCAGGGAGGCAGTCCCTCGTGGCGGTTCCTCCTGGGGCCCAGCAGCAGCAAGCCCCAGCACAAGAACAAGCACAACAGCACAACCTTTTCATGGGGACACAGCCCCAATATTTATATTACAAATTCCCTTTGTTTGTCTGCCCTGGCACAGGGCTTGGGGGAACCAGCCTAAACTGGTTCTGGAGCACTTTGTTGACAAGGCTCCTCTTCCCCTTTGTCAGGTGGGGGCTCGTCATCAGACACACCACAGGGGGGCGGAGCCAGCATTCACATAGGCAGGCACAATGCTATTCAGGGTCAGGGGACTACTCCTCCCACTACTCCAAATGCAGTTGCCCTATTCAGCCTAGTGCTGACTCACCCTGCCCCTCCTGGAGCCACACACACCTCACCAGCCCCTATCACTCAAAAGCCAGACATGCAATCCACATCAGGCAGGCAGACACATAGCACACAGAAATGCCCACTTCTAAAAGTGGCACTTCTAAAATAGTTATAATAAATCTGCGCACACCATTGTGTAGCATTTATTATCACTATTCCAAACACACCAAACTTGACCACGCTGCTTCTCTTATATCAGGATTTACCACTGAAACACCTATCAGGGAATCCCCAATGCATTCCTATGGGAGGGTAGCCTCACAGTAGTGAGAAATCAAAATGGCTGTTTGTCACTACCAGGACATGTCACACACTTAAGGTACATGTCCTACCTTTTACCTACAATGCACCCTGCCCATAGGGCTAGCTAGGGCCTACCTTAGGGGTGACTGACATGCAGTAAAAGGGAGGTCACCGACATGGCACACACTTTAGGTGCCACGTCACAGCAGCAGTAACACTGCGCGCACAGGCCCTGCAATGGCAGAGGCCTGAGACAGGTTTGAAAGGCTACTTTGATGGGTGGCGCAATCATCGCTGCAAGCCCACCAGTAGCATTTAATTTACCAGCCCTGGGTATATGAGATACCACTTTACAAGGGACTGACAGGTAAATTAAATAGGCCAAACAGGTGTAGACCAATCTTACCATGTTTACCACAGAGAGCACACGCACTTTACACTGAACAGGAGTGCTAAAGTGCCCAGATTCCTAAAACCACCAACACCATGTCAGAAAAAAGGCTAGGGGAAAGGCAAAAAGTTCAGGGATGACCCTGCAAAAAGGGCCAAGTCCAACATTTACCATTCCCACTCCAATCTAAACCATTTACTATTCCCACTCCAATCTAAACTACTTAGGGGAAGGTGTTGGACACTAAGGGCCAGATTACGGATCTGGCTGTCCTAGGACCGCCAGACTCGTCCTGGCAGATCCAGCTACCGCCGCACCCGCTGTCCAACCGCCCGATTACGACTCGGGCAGTAGAACCGAACTAGAACCGCCGGCTCCGCCAGGGAACCATTGTTCCCTGGCATAGGAGCGGCGGTCGGCGGTCAGAGGTCAATATGCGGTCCCGCCAAGCATATTGCGAGTTTCCTCTCAGCCAGGCTTTTCATGCCAGTTCCACTGCCATGAAAAGCCTGGCGGAGAGGAAACAAAGTGGGCCCTAAAGGCCCCCCCTGTGCCTCAGACATATGTGGATACACACAGGGGTGCATTTCATGTGCCCTCCTGTGTGCATGCACATATTCCTGCACTTCATGGACTTACGAGTCCATACCGTGCAGGAACCTTGTGAGGCGTTCCCATTGCGGTGCGCCTTTTAAAGGGCACCGCAGGGGGAGCCGCCACACCGCCCGCCTTCCAGACTACGAATAAGTCATAATCTGCCCGGCGGGCAGTGCAAGCTTTGCTGGAGCAGTGGAGTGGCGATTTGTACCGCCCCAACTCCGCTCCACCAAAATCTCGTAATTTGGCCCTAAAGGGGTAGGATTTACTATTCTCACTCTAATCTAAACCAATTAGGGGAAGGTGTTACACACTAAAGGGTTGACAGACTCTCGAGGGGTGACATTTACTATTTCCACTCCAAGCTAAACCACTTAGAGGAAAGAGTTGAACACTAAAGGGGTAAAATGTACTATTCCCACTTCAATCTAAGCCATTTAGGGGACGGCATTGAACTAAACAAAATGATTTAGATTGGCATTATAATAGTAAATGTTACTATTATAACTTTAATCTAAACCATTTTGTGAAGGTGTTGGACACTAAAGGAGTGCCACTGACTATCCCGAACTCATTCTAAGCCATTTTAGAGAAGGTGTTTAAGAGTAAAGGGGTAAAACTAACTCTACCCACTTCTACCTAATACATTTTTTAAATATAATTAACAGTAAAAAATATGAAAACATCTACATTAAGAAACAAATTGTTATGTTAAAAATTAAAAATATTGATATTTATAATAAATTATTAGCAAATATTTCAACTACATGACATATCACATTAACATAAACTAATAAAATGACTAACCAACATACATTTATAATAAGTTATATATTTAAAATAAAATAATAATTATAATACATATAAAATATATAATCATTCTGAATGACACACATAAATAATGTTATTGTAAAAGTGTACTTAAATAAGTATAATACAAAGCAAGATGTAAAAAATTAAAAACATATAGTTAATATCAATAACTATAGTACTATACATTATTTAAATTAATTAAACACAAATGTCATTTTATACAAAATAATTACATAAAAAATCAATAAAGTAATTGTATCACAAATGTTAACTTAAAATACATTATATCAAATTTATATTTCCAAATTAAAAAATATGTAAATTATTTCAATGAATAATTAAAAAAATCAATTATTTTCTACAACTCAAGCATACATTTAATTATACTATTTTATTTAACAAATTAATTTTTATGTAGATTTAAAAAAATGCAAACAAAATTATAAATTATCATATAAATACATTTCATTAAATCTTTTATTTGTAAAACATAACATTCAACTGATATTAAGAATTTAAAAAATATTTATTTTGTTAAACCATAAATAAAACGCTAAATTAAAAAAAACTACATAAATATTAAATGTATTATACATTAATAGACATAATTTAAAACAAAATATAACAATTAAAATAAATATTACAATTTTAGTACAAATTTATACAGCAAATAAAACAAACATTTAAAAACATAATATTTAAATAAATTGTAGTTTAAAAAAAATACATTTACAAACAAATTATTAACATATTTTAATAATCTCCTCCCCTATAGACCTAACATCCCACTCCTAAAATATAGCATATGAATTATTTATTAAATTATTAAAAAATAATAATTACCTTTTCTATTTATAATTTTTCAAAATAGCAAATTAACACTAAATATTAACATTAAAATCAACATACTACACTAATAAAATAGTCCAAAAAGGAATAAATAACTCATAAAAACGGTATTATATACGATATTTCACAAAACAATATTTTTACAATCTTGAAAACAAGACTTAAACCGATATTCTTACCCTTGATATTCCTACTCACAATAGTTTTGATAGCACAATATTATTGACACAATATTTATGTATCACAAAAATTTTAATTCCATATTTGTCCAAACATCGCAAAATTCTCCCATGCGGATGGTTTTCTTACGATCTGAGAGAAAGGAAGTGATGTAATTCCCCCACTTCTGCCAGCCGCCCTAACAAGATGGTATGAGAAATGAGAAACAGCCATTACAACGCGGCTGTTTCCCCGCATGTTATTACATCGCATGTGTTACAACGCATGCGGTGTAACAACGCGTAGCCATTACTACGCATACCATTACATCGCATGCGCTTTTACAACGCATGCGATGTAATGGCGATCCACATCGTTGTGAGGAAACTGAGGCTCTTCCGTTTCCTCACAACGAGGTGCACCGTGCACCGCCCATCAGACGATGCAGGAACCAGGAGAGAGTAACCATGAGGAGAGAGACGTAAGGGGGATTGGGCCAGGGGTGCGGGTTACTTTTTTAGGGTTTAGGGTAGTGTCGGGTTAGTGTTGTGGTGTTTGTGTAGTGTACGGTAGTGTTTTAGGGTTTAGGGTAGTGTCGGGTGGTCGTGCAAGGTAGTGTTTGAGTGTAGGGACCAGACTGGGGGAAGGGGGAGGGTCGTGCAGGGGGTAGTGTTTTAGGGTTTAGGGTAGTGTTGTGGTGTTTGTGTAGTGTTTTGGGGTTTAGGGTAGTGTTGGGTGGTCATGCAGGGTAGTGTTTGAGTGTAGGGACCAGACTGGGGGAAGGGGAGGGTCGTGCAGGGGGTAGTGTTTTAGGGTTTAGGGTAGTGTTGTGGTGTTTGTGTAGTATAGGGTAGTGTTTCAGGGTTTAGGGTAGTGTCGGGGTGTCGTGCTGGGTGTTGTGTTGTGGTGTTTGTGTAGTGTAGGGTAGTGTTTTAGGGTTTAGGGTAGTGTCGGGGTGTCGTGCTGGGTAGTGTAAATGTAGGGAGAGGACTGGGGGTCGGGGGAGGGTCGTGCTGGGGTACTACATTAGGGTTTAGGGTAGGGCAGGGTAGAGTCACTTATCTTTCAAACTTTTACCACGAGTATACCTTTACCACGCATGCCTTTGCGTTGTAATGGCATGTGTGGTAAAGGCATAGTCGTGGTAAAGATTTGCCATGTAATGGCATGTTGTGGTCATTGACATCGCGTAGTAATACCCGCGTTGTAATGGCACGCGTGGTATTGGTATGCGATGTAATGAGACATATTCATGAGAATTGGTGTTACAGGTCGCTGACAAGCCAAGGACCGCCAACCAGAGTTGCTGTGCCTCCTGCATCCAAGATCTTGCAGGTGTCAGTGGTGGCTTTCATAAGTGTAGCCTCTGACCTCAGGCTCTTTCTAAAACCAATATGAAACGAGTGGAGCAGTTGATTGACCGCCAAAAAAGCATATAATTTACTATTTACCCCTGCTTCAGTCATTTTGCCTAATGTGAGAAGCAGTAAAATTCTATGATAATTGGCTAGAATAAGGGGATTTTTTCAGGTGGCATGACCAGACAGGACTCCAGTCCCTTTCTGTAGGGAAGAGTTGAGAGTTCTGTGAACACATTTGGATTTTTGTATTTGCAACTATCATTCAGTATGATACTGGACAGGAATCTGCTGGAAAGAATAACAGATTTTGGACCAGATAGGCCGAATTTGATCTTCAGTGGCATTTGAAAATATAGTCTACAAAGGTTCTGGCTGATCTTTAGGGTCCTTATTAGTCAAGATTTGTCCCTTGCCTAAATTATTCAATATCTTTTTGATCTTTCCCTGAAAAAAGTTTGCTATGTTACTACACAATTCTTGTGATGGAGGAGTGTTTGTGGCTGCTTCCTGATTTTGGCTAGGCTTTTATATATTTTATAAACTTCTTTAGTTGGATTTTTTGCTTCCGAGATTTGGAGGTGATAATAGGTTGCTTTTTACGTTTTTATTTACTTTTTATATTGCTTTAATTGAGCTTAATAGAACTGGGAGCTTTCTTCCTTCTTTTGCTTTTTGCCATTTTCTGCCAAGTTTTTTACAAAACTGTTTTCTCACTCTTAAACTTTCCTTATTGCAAGGTGGCTGAGACTTTTTTCTGTTAATGCCAATGTTCTTTGCAGAGACGAGACAAGCTAATCTAAGGCTGTTGCAAGCCTACCGTTCATAGTTTGAGTACCCTGAGTTGGGTTTGAAATATTGAGATCAGGAGTGGAACTTTGTAGGATTGAGTCCCATTGCTCAACATTTAATTTGTTCAAGGCTGTAGCTTTTATCTGTAAATTAGGTTTCTCTAGATTTTGAAGAGGAGATAAGGTACATATTGAACATAACATCATTTTATGGTCTGCCCAAATTACAGGACTAACTGTTGAACGTACAACGAGTTGTGGTGAGCCAAAAAGCTTGCCTAACGTGTCCAGCCTTATGGGTGTTAGTAGTATTCATAGGCTGGAGGTTTAAGGCCATCAGAGCTTCCTTGGTGGCTCTGGCATTAAAGGTTATCAAAATGGTGAATAAAGCCTCCAAGCACTATCGGTTGATCTCTATTTAGTAAACAGGAAGCAACTGTATCTGTCAAAGAGCTGATGAAGTGGCCTATAAATCAATATAAGGAGAGAGGATGTGGCCTAGTGGCTAGGGCAGTCAACCTCAAATCTGAGGAATCGGGTTCGAGTTTCGGCAACGACCCTCAACATCCTGTGATTCTGGGCAAATCACTGAATCTCCCTGTGCCTAACAAAAATGAATGTGTCCTTATGTAACGCAACTGGTGCTCATGTAAAGAGCTCTAATACCTGATGCCATTGGGTCAAGTTTGCGCTATATAAATCTCCGAAAAAAAAATGCATTTCCAAGCTGTTAGTTTGGATGTCAAGATGGTAAATGCTGTATATTCTTCATTTAAGATAGCTGGGATTGTGTAATGTGTAGTTTCAGTGTTCTTTGAATACGCAGTCCAATCCGTCTCCTTTTTAGGTCGAGCCTAGAGCCAGCGCGCATGCGCTGCTCTGCGAGACTTGTAGTGGAGTATGGAAAATAAGCCCCGCCCATTCCCCGCCCATATTTGCTATTGGCTTGTGTCATTGTCCTTCGTAAATGCTGGCTTCTGATTCGTAAATAGGCTTGTTAGTCCCTCCTTAGTACCGCCTTGTCTTCATTTGTAACCTCCCATGGCGACTGGCCCTTTTACTTCGGTTGTTATACGGTACGTGTTATTTAGTCTGTAAGCACTATTTTCTTGTCCGTGGTGCCTTCTTTACCCCCGCCCTCCCTCCTGTTGTCCGTGGTGCTTTCTTTATCCCTCCCTCCCTCCCGTTGTCAGTGGTGCCTTCTTTACCCCCGTCCCCTCTCCCGTTGTCCTTGGTGCCTTCTTTACCCCCGCCCCTCTCCCGTTGTCCTTGGTGCCTTCTTTACCCCCGCCCTCCGTCCCGTTGTCAGTGGTGCCTTCTTTACCCCCGCCCCCTCTCCCGTTGTCCTTGGAGCCTTCTTTACCCCTGCACCCCCCTCCTGTTGTCCGTGGTGCCTTCTTTACCCCTGTTGTCCGTGGTGCCTTGTTTACCCCTGCCCCCACCCGTTGTCCGTGCCTTGTTTACCACCGCCCCCCCCACCGGTTGTCCGTGCCTTGTTTACCCCCAACCGTTTGTCCGTGCCTTGTTTACCCCCCCACCCGTTGTCCGTGCCTTGTTTACCCCAGTATTTGTTGTAACTAGATGGCAGTCGAAATTATTAACCCAAATATAAAGTGGCAGACAATATGCTTGTAACTTTGTAAAGGTTGGAACGTGATGTGTTCATTGTTTTTCCCTCATCTTGCTTTTAATGGTAGAGTGATATTGCAAAGCGTTTCTTATTCTATATTAATGATGCTGTGCATCATGAAAGTTATTGTATAAAGAATTTGTATGCAACCTGCAAATAAAGAAACGATCGTAAGGGAACTCTGCCAGTGCTCAGCTCTGGATATGCTCCCAGTGTAGAATATGTGTTTATTTGTACAGGGACTGCCAGTGACGTAGGAAGGAAAGAATGGCAGTGATCGGTGCCAGTGTTTCGCGGTATGAATGCTATCACTTTACCACCACGTTATGTAACGATTGCGTACTTTCAGGCGGTGCAGTTAGGGTGTAGTGTAGCTCCTATTTCCCTAATAGGCTCTGCGCATTGGAATAATATATCATATAGGTTTGACATAGGACTAAGGTCAGTATGTCCCTATCGAGTATATTAAACTTAATTACTTGTGCCAGCTAGCTCAGAGGCCACTAGAAACTCCTTGACAACAAGAAGGGAGTAGTTTCTGGCAGCCGCAAAACATGACCACTATGTTTCCCTTTAGAATCAGAACATGTCCCAGAGTCGTGGAAACAATAGATAACTATTTCACTCAGCTCAGTCGTGCATGCTTAGTTTTCTCCAAGTTACACAGAAAGAAATAGATGGGCGTTTCAATAAAAGATTTATTAAACAGTCTTGTTTCTGGTGTAAGTAAAATGTGCTGTTACGATCACAAGACAGTATGCGAGATAAATAATGTACAGTGTGAGCAGTAGAAATAAATAATACTGCGAGAGCATTATCTTTTAGTACATATGCTTTTACATAAATAACACAGACTAAAAATGCGAGTACTCATACGATGCGTTTCTAATCTAGTTCTACCCCAATGTACCTAACCTAACCTACGTATAGGACGAGGTATGAAGTAGGTGAAGTATTCCTTACTATGGTATACTAAGAGTACGTTAACCCCAGTATGCCTAGTATGCCAAGAGTCCCTCTAGGTTCTAGTCTGCTCCATACCTGAAGAATGAGAGAGGTAGGAATCTCTTTGCCAGACTCGAACTCCAACACCCCGCAAGGGAAGTCAGATCACTGGAAGCTGGACTCTCTGCGTGCAGGGATGACAGCGTCTTCTCAGTGCGTCAGGCCGGGAAACGGGCTCCTCTGAAGTCGAGGTCTCCTCTGATTTACAGGGGCTAGGGAAGGTATATTTATACCTGAGAAGCACCTAAGAATGTTAGTATTGACGTGAGTCGGACAGCGGAAGACGTCATGAATGAACCCCTAAGGAATAATGGTTCATGCATAATATATGAGTCCTTGAAGAAATCAATAGTCCTGGACTAGGGAAACTCCGGCAGCCTAAGGGTCTGTTCTTCAAGAACTCGTTGTGACGTTAGGGTGGACGGATGTCAGAGACCATGCCTGTATTTGGAGTGCACGGTTTAATGCCTAAATAAGGGCTGGGATTTTATGCCTATATAAGGACATGATACTGGAAAGCCCGTTTATGGACACCCTAAGAGGAATACAACACCCACTCCACTTTCGTATGTACGATAATACTAAAATGCTAAACATTTAAAATGCTAAATATAAAATGGAGTACCGCATATTTAAAAATATTTCTTAAAAGCATTAAAAAACATAGTAAAAAATGCAAAAGGTACTGTACATTTGAAGCATTGCTTTTCATTACAGGCATATGTTTAAAATAAAATGCAATATGAATGAAAGAAGCAGTAATATTTACATGTGACAAAAAAATGATCGATAAGTATTTTTTAAAAATCAAAGTCATTTCATGTCATGAAAATTAATGAACTGTTTTAGACACACAAGATGACTAAGTGTCCGTGGAAGTACCGCGAAGTCTGTACTATAAGGCTAGTTCTACTTTAAGCAGATTGAAGTGCCATTTTCATTTGAAAAATGGGAAAAAAAGTTCAATTTTGGTAGAGTTCCAAGTTGTTTTGAAAATGAAGGCCAAATTGTTGCTGCATCTCTGGAACACTGGATATTGAATCAGAGTCAGTTTACGGGTCTGGTGTAAACATGAGATCATCTATTTCTATAGACAAAACATCATCCACTGTAGTTGGTGTCAGTTGGAACACCTCGTGTAGCAGATTAATTGCACAGAGATGTGAAGCTTCGCTTCCAGCATAGGGTGCCGCAGCAAAGTTCGCGTCCGTTGTTACCTGTGTGCCTGTAGATCTTTCTCGTACCTCAGCAGCAGCCGGAAGCGTCTGTGAGACCTCAATGAATGCTGACATCAGGATTGGAAGCCTCTGGGGACAACACAGAGCATGGGCCTTTATCGGGACCAGCAGAGTATCGACATCCGTTGGCGTAGTTGATGGAAATGTTAGGCAGGTGTCCAACACGCATTCTTCACCGCATAGCAGGCATCGTAGAACAGGTAAGATGCAATCTTGCCAGATTGGTCTGAATGACAGGAACCACGTTGTATTAAGGTCCCGTAGACGAGTCATGCCCAATAGCTGTACTATTCGCTCACGGCACTTTCGTTCAAGGAGAGCTTCCTCCATTTCGCTCGGAGTGATGTCTGCGAATAGGCTGGCCATAGCGCAATAGCAGGAAGAGAAATAGAATTCCGGCAACAAGTGCTAGAATTAATGGTATGCCACCAAACACCGAATGTGCAAAGTTCGGGATGATTCCGAGTATTGCCTGGAAAGGTGCTAACAGACCGGTATAGATGCTCTTAAATACATGTATAATCCCACTTGTATCAGACATGTGAAGATACGTGTTATCATTTCTACGAAATGTATAGGGCAGTTTGTACGCATTAAAGTCTGTATCTCAGCCGAAGTCCTTGCTACTTGTAGATCATAGGTTTCTTTGGCCGAGGTCAAAGGCACTGTTTGCTGTAAAAGCTTGGCTTTCATTCTGCTCAAAGTATCAAATCTTATAAAAGAGACGTTCAGCGAAGGCCATAGAGGCGACTCCCTGACTGTGTCTATTGGAGCAAACAATACTTTCATACAGCAAGTGACCCTGGAGTTGACCGTTACTAGATATGGGATGCCTGGCAGCATGCCGCAGCAACTCTGATCATTCAACATGAGGTAACTCCCATTAGAAAGTTGTCCAAACGTTGGATTAATCACAGCAGCTGGTGTACCCTGCTGATGGCAAGACAAATTTGCCACAGAACCATTACATGCCCCGTGTAAAGAAATGTCCTGACATATAAGCGAACCGCTCAGTGCAAGTTTACAGTGTGTACCGCTTAAAAACACTTCACGATCCCCACTCCAACATCTATATGTATACGGTAAATTCCAAGATGTCTTAATGTATTCCTTACCCAACCTTTCATATTTGCCTGCTTGCATTTGTCTGAGGCAATACTGAAACTGAAAAGTACTCACAGGTAATGTTATTTTGCCATGAATGAGCCATTCTGTAGCTGGTTTTTCTGCCACTGTGAATGGTAACTTTTCCAGTTTTTCAATGCTCAGCACTGTATACTTTGCGCCTCTTTGTGCCAGTTCGATCTGTTTATCAGTTAGACTGTATTCTGCAAACAGAGCCGATGTGTTGATGAAACGCCAAGGCACATAGCCCGCTCGCAAAGATTGCAGCGTCCAGCTTAATAACATAATAGAACGTAATTGAGACTGGCCTTGCTGTAACATCGCCAAATCTTGTTCTAGTATGTCGATAGCAGAGGATACAATGCCATCCAATGAATATATTCTGGAGGACAAAGTTGTTAACCCATTGTCGACCACAGAGAGCGTTTTCTCTAAATTAATACGATCAAGTTCACGTATTCGTTCTGCGGCCTCCATCTGTGATACTTTCCATGCTTCATTATAGGCAGCATAAATGCCGGCATATATGAAACGTTTTTGACGCGGTTTTCTTGGTCCAAGCAAGAATTCCCTAAGGTCTGCGTCCTTTTTAAGTAAGGTTAAGTGTTGTTTCACATCCTGTAGTGTAGACTTATGCAGCCAATCAAGGCATAATTTTCCTACACTGTATGTTGTTACTACCCCGGATGTTGTCTTTGGACGTATCTTGGGTCTGGCCTATTAATAGTAAAGCCCTGAGTTTTATTCAGGAATCTTTCATGACTGTTATTCGTGTCTGTGGGCCACATCAACCATTTTTTCCAATCAGGATTAGATCTGTTGAGTTGTAGTACATTGTCACCTGTCACCACTGCCTTTGTATTATTATCACAGGCAGGTGCTGATACAGAAGGTGTGTTCATTTCTTTGATCTTGGCTAATCCAAGACAAGATGTTTGTTGGATGGTTTCATTCAAAAACATTATTTGTTCAGGGATGATGCAGGCTCTAAACAAAGCTTCTATCCCCTGCACTTGCCATTCTTTAGTACCCCAGACTGTTTTGGTGTCTATTGTGTCTTTCCAAAAGTCGAAACCCTGTCTAGACAGTTGGGCATTAAATAATTCAGAGTAAATCTGTTTTGTATTTGTTAACATAATTTTCAGCCCTGTCTTGTTTACATTTTTATAGTAAAACATTTCTGGTTCAGATGTATTGTATCCTGAAAAATATGGAAACTTACTAGCAAATGTTTTTGAACTACCTTTAGGTGGTGTAGGACAATGTTCCCATTGGTTAAACATAAACACATTTCTTGGATATGCAGATTTATGCAAATAATGATGACCATAGTGGTTATAACAATACATTTGTTCATAGTCTGATGAACCCTCTAAATATTCATGTTTAGAAAATGCAGCAGATTTTTCTAGGTCAAACATTATGTCATTCACAGTCTCAAAGTCCCAATCATCTGAATAGGTACTGGACGTAATTAGATCACTTAGTGAAATTTTAAACAAATGTGGAATGTTCAATTGTTCCGTCGGACCGAAGATTTCAAAATCTGTTTTGTCCCACACTATACCATCCTGTATAGGAACAGCTGTGATGTTCACTGATGATAAGTCTCTTGCTTCACGATGGGAAGATTTATGAGGTTTCAAAAGTACGTTCACGCCTTTTCCTTCAGTATTCACATGGATGTATCTGCCACTTATAAGCACGCTCACACTTGTTATCAAAGCTTGCCAGCGCAGGAAAACAAAAAGTCCAGATGTAATCCAGAGTTCAATCCATGGAGAAACCAAATAAGTTTTTTTCACAAAATGAAGAAAGTCTTGTACTTGCTGCTTGAATTTGAATGATGCTGGCGTCGTTTCAGGTTCACTCGGATCTTCTGAGAACGTATCAAAGTTAATGAAATAGCCAGAAGCAGTTCTATCAATTGTTGGAATTGCATCAGGATTTGTAGAAATCACTGCAACCAGTTCATCACTTGCTACATTGGTGTAGACAGGTGTATTTGGACGAACTGTTACTTGGTTGTCAAGAGGGATGAGTTCCATAGCGTTGTTGCTTAGTCCTCCATCAGTTACAGCTGAATTCTCGATTGTTATCAGTCTTTCAGTCTGAACCTCTTGGATAGTAGCGAGAGGAGTGCGTCTGCTATTAGGTCGGAGTCCACAAGGCCTACTATTTAGTATTGGCCACATACTGTGGTTTGATGAGGTCAATGGACACAAATCTTTTCTCCTTTCTTCCAGCAAGGGGCGGCAGAAGTACTGTTCTTGTTCCTTGAACTGCTAGGGCAGGTACTGGTTGTCTGTAAGAAGGTCCAAATTCCTTCTTGTCTGCAATCTTTTCTCTGACTAGATCCCCAACTTTTGGAATCCAGACAGGCCTTGCTGGGACCGCCGATTTTTCCCCAGTGGTGGTTGGCTGTAGGAATACGTTGCTTTGTTGCGTTCTTAATTTATTGAGTTCCTGTAAAACAGCCAAACGATCTTTGATATCAAACGGTTTATTTTCCACCACTGTGCCTACGTGTTCAAGGTCTGGTACCCACATTCTTGTCCCAAATAGGACCTCATATGGAGTGACCCCCCTAGAGAACTTCTTGGCAGATTATTCAAAGAGCGTTGAACCCCACTAAGGTGTTTGACCCACCCATCACCCGAACCTAATACCCTAGCTGTTATAGACTGCTTTATGTCCCGGTTTTTCCTTTCCACAACAGAATTTCCCTCAGGATGGAATGGAGAGGAGTACCGCAATGCAACGCCCAGACTGGCCATGGCTTCTTTGTAAGCCCGAGAGCTAAACGCAGGACCCTGGTCAGAATGTAGCGTGCCTATTGCGTATGTGCCGATAAAGACTCGCAAATCTTTTATAACAGTTCGAGCGTCAGCCGAGCGCTGAGAGCCATAACCATAGGAACCTAGATTCAGTATTTGTGAGAATGCCTTTGTCCAGTAGGACGCAGGTGCGTAGATAGTCGAATGCTGTCTAACAATGGTGTCTGTACTGGGTTGCCGCATTCGCAGCATGGTGTCTGGTGGCTCTCTCGCTGTAATTTACAGTCTAAGCAGTTGTTGATGAATATGTGAATTTCTGTATTCATTCCAGGCCACCAGTACATCTCTTTTAACGTCAAAATTGTTTTAGAGATCCCTTGATGTGACAGACCCTCCCCCAAATGTGTTTCATAAATCAAGGCTGCTCTACGTTCCATGTTTGGAATTACCCTATCCCCCACTCCAGGGATTCGAGCAAAAGGAACGTTGTTCGCATCAATTACATAAGAGTACTTGAGTGGAAACTTTTTTGGTAACGCTGCACTGCTGCCTTTGCTTGATGCATTGACAGCCAACATTATCTCACCGTCTATTTTTGTTTTTGAACGAGTGATCGCAGCTACGGAAGCCGTCTGAACAGCCCCCTTTGCGGCTTCGTCAGCCAATGAATTCCTGCAACGTGAACGCCATCACGTTGATGACTCAGTGTGTGGATCACGTGAGCCTTTGGTAGTTCGTTTTTCAACTGAACTACTTGTTCCCAAAGCATTTTGTGCTTTATTGTGCCACCTTTCGCATCTTTGAAACTATTTTCAAGCCAGTTTTGTATATAGTCAATATACGACTGAACACAGTAAAAGGAATCGCACACTATTAGTGTGGGGAATTCTCGATCTGTACTTTCAAGTGCCAGTTTGAATGCTTGTAGTTCAGCTCGCTGAGCTGTACAATCTCCTAGAGACTGGGTTTTTGTGACCATAGGTCTGAAGATGCCATTTCGCATGCGACCTTTAACGATTGCACACGCTGCACTGTAGCTTGCTTACTCCCTGTTGCGGGTTGTGCGGATCCGTCAGTGTAAATTATGAATTCGTACTGATCGAGAGGCAGAATTTCAGTAGGCAGAGGACATTCATGTTCATATTGCAGGAATGCTTGTGTTTTTAAATCTGGATCAAAAACATATTCAACATCTGTTGCAGCAAGAGAATTAACCCATTGTATCCATCTTGGATGTAATGCTTTAGCATTTGGAATGCTAGCTTTTGTTACCGCTTCTAAAGCTGGTACCGGGTTACGACAATAATGCGTTTCCCTTGGGCTAAGGCTCTTTCTTTTGCTACAGCGGTTTGAACTGCTGTTAGACTTTTTCAGTTGAACTGAAGCGCATTTCCGCTTGTGTGTACAAATGAGATTTGTATGCTATTGGTATTTTCTCACCCTCATTGAAGGTTAAGTAGGTGAATCCGTATTGACCCGAAATTATTCGGATCACCAAATTGCGTTGACTTACGCGTGTTTGTAAGTGATTTGTTGCTAACATGTTAGCCTGGAGTGAACGGAAGATTTCTGTGTGTTCCTGTGTCCAATTCTTGATTGAAAAATCAGGTTTGATTAATGCGTAAAGAGGTTTAACCCTTTCTGCGTAATTTAGAATGTATGTTCTTCCAAAATTTAGGAAACCCAGGATGGATTGTAAGTTTTTTGCGTTTTTGGAGGTTGGAGCAGCGCACACTTTTCTAAAAAGTTAGCTGCCAAGCTCTTGCTTTCACTTGAAAGCTCATATCCTAGAAATAGGACATTGAGATGGGCAATTCTGGACTTTTTAAAGTTGAACTTGTAGCCCTCAGAGGCAAAACCCAGTATAATGGTGCTCACCCTGTTCAAGTGTTTTTCCAGGTCATCGTCTGTCAGATAGATGTCATCGACATAGGACAATGCCTCATTGTCATAAATTTGTAGTAACTCCGTTACCCTCGCTGAGAATAAACCTGGGCTGTTCTTGAACCCTTGTGGGAGTCGACAAAAGTGACGCTGGGTCCCCATTATGGAGAATGCTGTTAAGTACCTGCTTTCAGGTGCTATGTTTTGACAAAAGAAACCATTTGAGATGTCTAATGTTGTTTTATATTTTTACGCACAATGTTATTCATTAATGCTGTGCTATGTGCATTTTGCACTGCAAAAGTTTTAGAACAAGTGTTTAGGTGTCTGTAGTCCAAAACTAGACGATATGTATTGTCTGGTTTGGAGGCAGGAAACAAAGGATTGTTCATTGAGGAGGTGCATGTTTCAATCACCCCTTGATATTCAAGTTGATCTAAGATCTCCCTGACCTGTTTTTTAGCTTCTTGCTTTATTGGGTACTGCCGTTGTGCAGTTGGTTCATGTTTCAGATGTATTTTATGGTGAGGTGAGTCCTCATCCCATCCTACATGATTTTTATATAATGCTGGGGCCTGGGCCACTGCCCATTTCCTGGCACATGTATATTTTAGGTGAATTGGAATATGGTTGGAGAAGGCAGGCATAATAATGTCCTCACCATGTGGGCACTCCCTGACAAATTGTGGTGGCCAGTCTTTTTCTGCTAGAAGTATGTCATAGCCCCTTGATAGTCTTTCCCAAAAAAGTGCTTTCACCTGTCTAGGTTTGTCTCCCTCCATCCGGAGTGTTATTTCATATAACTTTTGTGGAGTACTAACCCTGGTGTCTACAGTCTCAACTGTGATGTACTCATTCAAGTCCACTATCTCCAGAAGTTCCTTCAGGTTCTGGCGAACTATTGTGACATCTGCTGCACTGTCCAGCATTGTCTGAGCCCATTCTCCGTTCTTGAGTTGTGTTCTCAGTATTCTCGGCATGTCTGATCTTTAGACCTGCTACTTTTTTTGGAGAATTGAGGTTTTGCTTTAGTTTTTGGAGCGTGTTTGTCGTCTTTCGATTTCACGCGTTCTTCTCTATGTTCCGATCGTCCTCTTCTTTCCGAAGTCTGTGGTGAGATCTGAAAGGGACGAGAGGAACGTGTATCAGTATCTTGATACCTGTCAGGTTTTCTCAAATTATCCCTATTCCTGAGGTTATACCTCCTTTCAGAGGGCTCCTTTTGAGGAGACCTACCTCGGGATTGAGAACGTTTCTCGTTTGATTTTGTTTAGTAGACTCCCACTTCTTTTTAGAAGATGTAGGAGTTTGTTTAATTGAGTCCTTCTCAGGACTTTCAGATAGCTTCGGCTTCACTGGTCTTCCACCCAAACTATCTCTGCCTAATTCTGCATAAGATTGTTCAATTATTCTGGGTAGCTCAGTTTGATGTTCTGTAACATCAAATTCCCTTAATTTTGGCGGATCGCCACTGCTGCTGCCTCCCCTTTAATATTAGATAATATTATTGTTGAGACCTGGTCGAAATTTTTCAGTAATTTCATACCTAAATTTAGAGCAGGCTCTGCCCCGTATTCGTTTTGAATTTGTTTCAGGACATCAGGTATTACCGCAATTGACGGAATGCCATGTGTTTTGGTATAGATGGCAGCAAAGACTGAGCCCCAAGTGGTGCAGTCTTCCAGTTGTGGTGTGATCTCCATTGGTAAACTGATTGTCAGTATTCTGTGTTTCTCATACGGGCTAGTATTTGGAAATACTGCTTCGATTTGAGTAATTTTTTGAGCTATCCAGAATGGAATTTGCTCTCGTTTTGTGGGCATTTTACCCATGACTGCGTATAGAGTCTGTGGTGTAATTTTTAGTGTATTCCCCTGTTGGGGAGTTGGATTTGGAAGTGTTAATGGTTGCTGGACTGTAAAAGTCCGCATGACATATTGGACCAATTGTCTGTAAATTTTTATTAATTCTTGTATTTGAACAAGTAAGTCCTCATCTGACATTATATCCAGTTCAGGATGAGGTGTGTAGCCGGCTAGAATCGGCCATGTTGCTCCTGGTCTACCTAGTGGACCGAGCCTGGTAATGTTTCTGTGATGTTTTAGGGCGCCTTTAAACCAGAGCTGATGCTCCTGGTATGTTAATGGAATTTCTATATCCTCGAAAGGAATGTATTCCTCTGGTGGATCATCTTCTTTGTAGAAGTGAAACATGTGTGTTATTGGATTGGATTCAGGAAATATTACCCATGAATAGAATACCTCTGTCTGAAAGGATTCGTGTGCCTCTATCACGAAAACTGCTCTACCGCCTCTTGGTGGTAGGCCATGTTTTATAAGTTTTAGAGTGATGGCTCTTCTTAAGTTTGGAGTGATGTCTATAACACCCTCCTCGGTTTCATTTAAACCTGTAATGTTAAAGGCTGCTGCTTGGGCTGGATCAGCCGCAGCTACACCGTTTCCGGCGTCTTCAGTCATTTTGTTTTTGAAAAATGTAGAACAAGTTTCAAGGAAACAAAGATAAGGTGCACAATATTTTGGAACACTGTATCCTTCAACGTTGAGCAAACCAAACAGCTAATATATAGGGTACTGCCCTATGTAGCCGTGGCGTATACTAAACCCTGCCCACGCCAGACGTCTTTTGGAGTATATGGGTAGGGGTCTCTTGAGAGAAAAAGCACGGCTGAGTTACTCAGTATCTAACGTTGAATTACCGCCTTACCAAACCGTTGGGCGCCATGTAGTGTAGCTCCTATTTCCCTAATAGGCTCTGCGCATTGGAATAATATATCCTATAGGTTTGACATAGGACTAAGGTCAGTATGTCCCTATCGAGTATATTAAACTTAATTACTTGTGCCAGCTAGCTCAGAGGCCACTAGAAACTCCTTGACAACAAGAAGGGAGTAGTTTCTGGCAGCCGCAAAACATGACCACTATATTTCCCTTTAGAATCAGAACGTGTCCCAGAGTCGTGGAAACAATAGATAACTATTTCACTCAGCTCAGTCGTGCATGCTTAGTTTTCTCCAAGTTACACAGAAAGAAATAGACGGGCGTTTCAATAAAAGATTTATTGAACAGTCTTGTTTCTGGTGTAAGTAAAATGTGCTGTTACGATCACAAGACAGTATGCGAGATAAATAATGTACAGTGTGAGCAGTAGAAATAAATAATACTGCGAGAGCATTATCTTTTAGTACATATGCTTTTACATAAATAACACAGACTAAAAATGTGAGTACTCATACGATGCGTTTCTAATCTAGTTCTACCCCAATGTACCTAACCTAACCTAGGTATAGGACGAGGTATGAAGTAGGTGAAGTATTCCTTACTATGGTATACTAAGAGTACGCTGACCCCAGTATGCCTAGTATGCCAAGAGTCCCTCTAGGTTCTAGTCTGCTCCATACCTGAAGAATGAGAGAGGTAGGAATCTCTTTGCCAGACTCGAACTCCAACACCCCGCAATGGAAGTCAGATCACTGGAAGCTGGACTCTCTGCGTGCAGGGATGACAGCATCTTCTCATTGCGTCAGGCCGGGAAACGGGCTCCTCTGAAGTCGAGGTCTCGTCTGATTTACAGGGGCTAGGGAAGGTATATTTATACCTGAGAAGCACCTAAGAATGTTAGTATTGACGTGAGTCGGACAGCGGAAGACGTCATGAATGAACCCCTAAGGAATAATGGTTCATGCATAATATATGAGTCCTTGAAGAAATCAATAGTCCTGGACTAGGGAAACTCCCGCAGCCTAAGGGTCTGTTCTTCAAGAACTCGTTGTGACGTTAGGGTGGACGGATGTCAGAGACCATGCCTGTATTTGGAGTGCACGGATTAATGCCTAAATAAGGGCTGGGATTTTATGCCTATATAAGGACATGATACTGGAAAGCCCGTTTATGGACACCCTAAGAGGAATACAACAAGGGGCCAGTATAATACGTCCTGTGTCATCTTCGCAGTGCACGGAAGGTTAAGGTGACCCAAGATAAAGTTGTATACCTCATAAGGCTAGAGACAGGTTATCGGACTTGACGTTTCTGACATTAGAAGCAGCTGCTTCTACCACTTCTCACTAAGCACTCTTGCTGCCTCTGCTAAAATTGTGTGTGACCGATTAAGCAGCAGATGTGACCAGTCCCTTGCTCCACTAAGATCTTGTCCACTCTCTAGAGCTGGATGTCTCTGCCTCTCCCGCCCACACTGCAAGAGGTCAGATGTTGATGTCACTGGCTCTTTTTCTGGCTTTCCTCAGCCGCATTGACCCTTCATGGTATTAACTGTACCCATGAGAGTCAGCCGCTGAAGCACCATTATCAAATGCTTTTATAAATCAATAGATATAAATGTAGGTGCTCAAATTTTTTCTTATGAGCCTGCCTCGACCGGTACTGCCGCACTGGTATGCTGGCTCCTCACACTTCCAAAATTCTCACCACCTGCTGCCTGCATATATAGTGCCCAAAGTTGAAGTGCAGAAAATGAGTGAAGCGAGCAAGCCTGCCTTCCTTAAAGTGGGATTCAGGTGGGGGTTGTCCCTTCAAGAACATTTTTTTGAAAAAAATAAGTACATTTGGCCTTTTTACACCATGTTTTTATTTGTTGCAAAATGAGAGACTACATCCTATAACAATATACATATTTTGAATTACCATGCTATCACGGTCAGGAGAAGACTGCAATCAAATAACAAAATAAACACAACAGTGGGATATAAAAACATGACACTGAATGTAGTCAGTGCTTTAAGTGGGATAAAAAAGGTGAAGGCCTCTCTAAAAGGGCCATGCCCAAAGATTCATAACTATGAATATTTCCAAAAAGGCATGGGCTATGTGACTAGGGACATGGATTTAACATACTTGAATTCTGAAAATATAAGATTGCAAATTAGACATTACTGAGGACTGTGGAAGGGGTAGTGGTCTTTGGTTTGTCTGTCACTTCTACTTCCCCCTTCACATCACTCTCCTCTGCAATCCCTGCTAGATGGTTGTGTCTTTATTTCCATACAACGTTGTTCGTGTTGTCTTACTACCACCCCCACCCGTTGTCCGTGTTGTCTTTACTCCCGCCCCCCCACTTGTTGTCTGTGTTGTCTTTACTCCTGCACCCCCACCCGTTGTCTGTGTTGTCTTTACTCCTGCACCCCCGCCCGTTGTCTGTGTTGTCTTTACTCTCGCCCCCACCTGTTGTCAGTGTTGTCTTTACTCCCGCCCCCCACCCATTTTCCGTGTTGTCTTTACTCCCGCCCCCCACCCGTTTTCAGTGTTGTCTTTACTCCCGTCCCCCCAGCCGTTTTCCGTGTTGTCTTTACTCCCGTCCCCCACCCGTTGTCCGTGTTGTCTTTACTCGGGCCCCCACCCGTTGTCCGTGTTGTCTTTGCTCCGGCTCCCCACCCGTTGTCAGTGTTCTCTTTACTCCGGCCCCCACCCATTGTCCGTGTTCTCTTTACTCCCGCCCTCCACCCGTTGTCCGTGTTCTCTTTACTCCCGCCCCCACCCGTTGTCCGTGTTCTCTTTACTCCCGCCCCCCGCCCGTTGTCCATGTTCTCTTTCCTCCCCGCCCCCACCCGTTGTCCGTGTTATCTTTACTCCCGCCCCCACCCGATGTCCGTGTTCTCTTTACTCCCGCCCCCACCCGATGTCCGTGTTCTCTCTACTCCCGCCCCCACCGAATGTCCGTGTTCTCTTTACTCCCGCCCCACCCGTTGTCCGTGTTCTCTTTAATCCCGCCCCACCCGTTGTCCATGTACTCTTTAATCCGGCACCCCCACCCGTTGTCCGTGTTCTCTTGAATCCCGCCCCCACCCGCTGTCCATGTTCTCTTTACTCCCGCCCCCAGCCATTGTTCGTGTTGTCTTTGCAATTGTCCGTGTTGTCTTTACTCCTCCCACACCCGTTGTCCGTGTTGTCTTTACTCCTGCCCCCACCCGTTGTCCATGTTGTCTTTACTCCTGCCCCCCACCGTTGTCTGTGTTGTCTTTATCCCTGCCCCCCACCCGTTGTCTGTGTTGTCTTTACTCCCCCCACACCCGTTGTCCATGTTGTCTTTACTCCCGCCCCTCCAACCGTTGTCCGTGCCATCTTTACTCCTGCCCCACCACCCATTGTCCGTGCCATCTTTAGTCCCGCCCCCCACCCTTTGTCCATGCCTTCTTTACAGTTGTCCGTGCCGTCTTTACTCCCGCCCCTCCTGTTGTCCATGCTCTCTTTACTCCCGCCCCCCTCCCGTTGTTCCTGCTGTCTTTACTCCCGCCCCCTTCCTCACTTACTGGATTTGCAAGCTAAACGGCACACCGGAAATGATGCAGGTAGCGCCGGACCCCGAGGGGGTCCAAACATTAGACCTGTCGGGTTTGTGCCCTCATGTGGCACTACGGTGGTCGCCCTCCTATGGAGGCCCCCTGCGTGGGCCACGGGCAGCCTCATGTGCAAGCCTGAAGCGGCTGCCTTTATTTGGAACTATGTTTTCTGGTTATACTCAGTGCTTTAAATGGGCCGGTACTGCCCGGTACGGAGTACCAGCACTTTTTTATTTTGAAAGGGAGAGTCCCGGCACTTCTCGAGAGTGACGTAATACTTTTAATTGGAGAGTACCGGCACTTCTCAGAAACAAGCAGGTACTCTGCTACAGAGTACCTGCACTTCTATTTTTTCATTTCAAGCACTGGTTATACTTGTTTCATCTTTACAAACCCTTGCCTTCCCCTTAAAATATCCGTGTCCGCCATCCCTCCCCCTTGGTTGTGACACATACTAAAAAATTCAAAGCTTGCACTAAAAGGTTTATTATCCTTATCGGATCCCTTCAGGGCACAATTACATGCCAGCCTGCGCCTCCGTTTGTAGAAACATTGCCAATTCTTGTTTATTTTTCGATTTAAAACCGGAATTAAATCTATCTCAACTATCACAGCTTTCCTGATGAGGCTGTGGTGTATTTTATTCCACCCTCACCTAAAACTGCCCCTTTGTGCCGTGACTTCCACTAAACCCCACCATTCAACAGGGAGAACGGCTGCTGCACTTTATTAAGTGCAATCCCCAGTGAATTAGGAGCTCATTCTTGTTAAAATTCAAAGATTGATGCTGCCAAAGGCGCATAAAGACCATGCCCTTTTGTACTGCCTCAAGCATTCTAGACAGCAGCCACACTGGTCTATAACATACCTTTAACACATTGGCAAACCCAGTAGCTCTAGAAACATTTAAAAGGTCCCAAAGGCAAGACCTATTGACTATGCCAATGCTTGTTTATAAGGGCAGTCTTTGTGAATGATCCAATAGCTTGCGGGGGTAGCTTGTTCAATATTATGGAACATTCCCGAATCCAGGTTTCAGTCAAGAAAAAGTAGTCAAAGTGAGCGTCAAGGATAATGTTATTAATTTCAACACTATGGGGCCGATTCCGATGTCGGACAGACCAGAGTCCGTCCGACATCGGTTGGGAACTGGAACCGAACGACCTCCTGTCGTAGGTTCCAGCCCAGGAATTAGGATGCGACCAGAGCCTGTTTGGTCGCTGTCCTATAGTTTACAATGGGAGCATGCATTCCGAACGGAATGCATGCTCTCATTGTAAAGAGCAGGGGTGCAGTTCATCCCTGCACCCAGTGGAAGGCACCTCAAGGTGCCTGCCACCGGATGCAGGGATCAACAGGGGGGCACCATAGGTACCCCCTAGGCCGCTGCACCCATGGGGGCCCTGCTGCGGGCCCCCAAAGACAGATTCCCAATGCCTTTCTTTGTCGGAAAGGCCTGCACAGAAAGGCAGTGGGAATATGCCATTGTAATCCCTCGGACAGAAAGAGCCGGCCAAGGGATTACTGCCGGTTTTCTGAATGGCGGACGGGCTCTCCGAGCCCGTCAGAGGCCATTCGGAAAACTGATTTGGATTCCCTTCCGACCGACCCCATTGAAATGGGTCGGTCGGAAAGGAATCCGACCAGCCTATTACGATGCGGGCTGGAGGGCTCCGACCAACAGTCGGAGCTGTTCCAACCAGCATCGTAATCGGGCCCTATGTTTAACCAGTGACCATGCATTTAGAAGGGCGTAGGTAAGCTTAAACCATTTAGCACCTTTTACTTTATCTCAGTGTTTGTATTAAGTAACTCAGATAACGGGGGCGTGGTCAACAAGATGGCCGAGCGGCAGCACTAAACGCGTGCTCTGGCCCAGAAATTACGATCCTACTACATCCTGCCACCCCGAGCCCCCACGACACCTGAAATCAGGTCAACTGGTCATGGTGTATAGGCAGAGAGTGGAGACACCAGATCCCCAAGGCGGTTGAGGGCTGTGCCCAAGATGCTGCTGTGATGTGCAGGCCACCTGTTCCTGACCATTAGACATTTGAGGCCTTGCTTTGCTCAGAGCACTGAGGCGAGAAGCAGTGGGCTGGAGGTGAGTGGTGACGGCGAGCCCGGACAGTCGGGAGTGAGGCGCTGCCACCGGCTGGCAGTGAACGCCAAAGGAGCTGAGGGAGCGGACACCGGTGCGGGCTGCATGGTACTGGGTGCAGGGGAGACGGAGGCCCTGCACTGTGCTGCTGGAACCAGCTGGCAGAGATTGGGCCGGTCCAGCGGGGGCAGTGAGTGGCGTGGCGTCTGGTAGTTTTCAATCCCTGCTCCCCCCCCCTTGCAGCGTGAGTGAAGGAGTGGACACGGCCAGGTCAAGATACCGGAGCTGGGCAGCATGGGAGCTGCGCGTCTGCACGACCTGGCTGGCTAATGATCCTGAGGGCTTGGGGTGGGCCGAACCAGCACGAGTGGAGTTGCGGACAGCCAGAGCTGCACTAGATGGCGAGTAGGTAGTTATTGAGGGGGGCCCCCAGGGACGATTGAAAGGCATGGGTGCCCCCTCTGTATGCCTTGCTTGTAATAGAAGCCTTGATACTGCCAGAATTATGCCACAGCTTATCTGGGCCCCATATAGTGGGGGCTTGCAACCTGGGTAATCCGGGTGAGAACCCAACCTGGCTGTTGGGGAGTGGCAGTGCTGTGGCCCACGGTGCCTGATCCCTGCATGGCTGACTGCAAATGACTATCCATTTGGCTGTATACTGAAATGCCAGGTACAGGCCCATAACACGGCTAACATTGGAAACTGTATTAACGCCATTAAAGACTTCCTGGCCGACCAAGCCCTTACCCAAGCCTGCTCTCTCCCCACTCACGTGAAAGGCGCCATCCTAGAATGGATCATCGCTAAGGAGTCAGCGGTCAAACTTATCTCTATTGACCCATGTGATTGGTCTGACCACCACGCTATCACCTTCCTCCTGCCTAGCACCCACAAGACATGGACACCACAACCCGTGATTCCCAAACGATGGGTTAGAGACACCAAGAACCTTGATCTCGGGAAGCGGGCTGCCTGCTGTGAGACCGACCTCCCCCTCAGTGCACTTCGGTTAACAACCTCGCGGATCATTATTCCTCAACTATATCCGACATTCTCGATGACCTTGCTCCGCTAAAACTAAAAAGAACCCAGATCAAAGACAGGAATCCCTGGTTCAACGGGTCCCTCAACAAGGAGAGGAGATCCCTTCGACAGACTGAACGAAACTGGAAACAGCACCCGTCAGCAACCCATCTAAAACTTCTCCGCCAGGCCAGAAATGCCTACAATAGGAAAATCCTCAACTCTAAAAAAGATTTCTTCAGAACAGAACTAGAGAACGCCAAGAACAGACCTCGCAAGTTATTTGATTTGGTCAAACACCAATCCAACAAACTAGCAAAAACCTCCAAAGAAACGCCTAAACCCCTAATATCATGCAAGGAATTTTCATCCTTCTTCTGCAACAAAATCTCTGCCCTAGGAAACGAACTTATGTCCGCAACTCACCACCAAAATACATCGGGTCTATCTCTTCTCTCCGCGCTGCCCTCCCAAACCGCACCCAAAAACCAAGCGCACTGGTCCAACTTCAAAGTCTATGACGAACACTCTATCTCGAAAATTCTAGCCTCCTTAAACCCGAACAATCACTTCAATGATCCTCTCCCCTCTAACTGCCTAGCTGCCGCCTCTCAGGCTATCATCCCTTCCTGGACTGCAATAATCAATGCCTCTCTCCTACAGGGCTCGATACCTGACTCTCTTAAAGCCGGCCAAGTCATACCTATTTTAAAAAAACCTACGCTGGATCCTGCCTCCGCCGACAACTATAGACCCATATCAAACATCCCACTCCTAGCCAAAGTTCTGGAGAAATGTGTGCAACAGCAGCTGAGCCTACACATCACCAACTTCCACCTTCTAGATGACCTGGACACAGCACTGAAACCACCCTCCTCCACATCGTGGATGACGCTCTCCAAGCCCTCGACCAAGGCAAAACCTGTCTCCTAATCCTCCTAGACCTATCCTCAGCATTCGATGCGGTTAACCACGAAACACTCCTTGAACGCCTCAAACTCAGGATGGGTTTGGATGGCACCGTCCTTGAATGGTTTAGATCCTTCCTCCAAAATCGCTCACAGAGAGTCCTCATCAACGGTAACCTATCTGCTCCCTCTCCAATCACAGTTGGAGTCCCCCAAGGATCAACCCTTTCCCCCACCCTCTTCAATCTTTACCTTGAACCGCTCACAGAGGTGCTACGCACCGCCAGTATCTCCTACCTCATGTACGCTGACGACACACAGATCTACATTAAAATCTCTTCCCCTGAAGACATTCTCTCCCTGAATGAGGCCTTGAAGCTGACTGTTCACTGGCTCACCACCAACCAGCTCAAACTTAACGCAAATAAAACTGAGTTTCTTCTAATCTCCCCACCCAAAACAAATCCAGACATCAAGGAATGAATCAAGGCTATCACAGCGCTAAACTGCCCTCCTACCATTGTGGACTCTGCGAAATCCCTTGGAATAACCCTTGACGGCAGCTTGAACATGCGGGGCCACATCAACTCGATGGCCAAAACTGCCAGATTTCACCTGAGTTACCTAAGAAACCTGAAACCCTTCCTCGACACGTCCGACCTAAAAACGGCAATCCAGGCACTAGTCATTTCCAGACTAGAATATGGATGCTCTACTCTCGCAGGGCTACCCAAGAACTCGCTGGCCCCTTTGAAAGCCTGCCTCAACGCCGCCGCCAGACTCCTAACTGGCTCAAAGAAATTCGACCACATCTCTCCCCACCTTAAAGCTCTGAACTGGCTTCCCCTTAGGCCAGAATCCAACTTAAACTGGCCTGCATTACTCACAAGGCTCTTTACTCCAATTCCCCTGCATTTCTCGCCCAGAAACTCGTGTTATCCGGAGGAGCCAGAAACTCCCGATCTGTCAGAGACCTTTTGCTCCAACCAGCACGCTTCCAGAGAAAAAAAACCTACAATCGGGCCTTCTCGGGGGCCGCTCCAAGAATTTGGAACTCTCTCCCGCCCGCCATCAGAAGACTTCCGTCTTTGGCTCGCTTTAAAAAGGAGACCAAAACTTTCCTAATGGGCAAATTCCTCGCATAACGATCATATTACAATTACATCAGCGACCTGTTCCACCCTCCACCTCGGCATTATCCATGCTTTTACGGATGATACCGACCTTGCACCCCTGGGCATCCCACCCAAGAGTTGAGACTGTGTGCCTTCTTCTATAATGTATCTACCTGTCGTTTTTATCCCAAGGGTATCCAGGACTTTGTACTGCTTGTTTTCCTTGTTTATTGTATCTACCTATTTTTACCCCACTGTTACCCTCCCCTCCTAAATCTTTTGTATACCACCCTTCAATCTTGTAAAGCGCTCTGATACCCTCACGAATCTGGTTCGCGCTCTATAAAACTTTAAAATAAATAAAGTATTGTCAGTAGTGAGGCGTTGTCTGGGAGAGCCCCCCTGGTGAGATGTGATCTGTTCAAAACCTGGAAGTGGACATTCTTCCCCTCCTCTGCACCCACTCGGGGGCGAATCTGACCTGACGGGTGCCTGAAATGTCAGCCCTGCTCGTTTCTTCTGTGCATGGTGCATGTTCCTTTGCTGCTGGACTGGAAGGTCTTGGAGAGACGGTGGCTGAAGGTGTACAGGCCTCCTGGTTCTGTAGCTGGAGTTGGTGATCTGCTCTGCCTCCTCCCCCTGGAAAACTGTTGGTCAGGATCAGCATCCAAAGAGCCGCAGTTCCGCTGGTGGATGGCCCCTGGCCTTCTTTCTGGCCTGCGCTGTACTACTCTGTTGCTAGCTAGAGGTCCTGGTCAGAGAGGGGTGGTCGAAGGGTAAGAATTGCACCTGCAGTGTCCACAACAAGCATACCCCCAGGCGTAGGATAGGCAAAGATAGGCAGACGAGGGTCACCCAACAAATGAAAATGGATCAATTTACTGCCCTGGGTGCATGCGGAGGTCTGCTGGCCAGGGAAAATGAGGCCCCACAGGGTGCTACGGAACCATCAGGAGCTCAGATCCTGGCAGCTATTGAAGCTTCGGGCCTTGCAGTAGAGGCAAAAATTGAAGCTATGGCGCTCTATGTGAATCTAGTACGCACCTGCCTACGCAAAGTGGCCGAAAGATCTGTGGAAACAGAGAATGAAGTCACAGACATGAGAGGGGAACACTTTCACCTGAAGTCTGTGGGAACTGCGCTCAAGGCTTGCTCAAACACAATGGAAGCCCGGCTGGAGGATGCAGAGGGACTCTCTCGTATGTGTTATCTCAGATTCGTGGGGTTTTCTGAGGGTGCTGAGGGAAGTAAACCAGAGGTCTTCCTTGAGGAATGGATCGTTACAGCGCTCCCAGATGCAAATCTGTCAAACAAAATTGCAGTGGAGAGGGCACACAGGTCCTTGGCCTCACTGCCACAGGCCCCTCCCCCCAGACTGTCATTGCTAAATTCCTCAGCTACAGAGACCACGACAACGTCCTGCAGACGGTTCGGAAGAAGGGAGACCCGAGGTTCGAGAAACATGTTATCTGTATTTTCCCAGATTATACCAGGGCTGTTTTTACTGCAGCTGCAGTCCTGCAGCAGCATCAAACAAAAGCTTACAGCAATGGGATTAAAATATATGCTGCTGTATCTCTCCAAATTGAAAGTGATCCTGAATGGCCGGTCACACTTTTTTACTACACAGAGGAGACATGGCATTGGCTAGAGATCTGTAGTGGTGATCACATTCCTGCAGCAACATCGAGCTGAGAGCATGATTCCCTCAGACAAGGGGGTGAGTGGAGGACCTACCCCCCAAAAGAGAAGCAGACACCGACGTCGTTCGAGGTCCGGAATGAGGGTGGTAGTGTGGCCAGATGGAGCATTGGATTTGAGACGCAGCTCCAGGAGAGGTAGGAGGCAAGGGCACTGGTCAAGACTGTCACCTCAGCTGCATCATCCGGTTCAGATTTGTTGACCACGCTGTTGAAGATGCAGGGACAGCTTAAGAGGATTGATGGTAAGGCTTTGGGACTTGCTGGGTGCACCCCGGCCACAGATTTCTGAAAGAAATGCTGACCTGACCTGTGTAGATGAGAATGATGGACCTTGTACTGTGAAAGGAATGAGACACATGCCACATGCGGAGCAGGATGTTCAGCTGGATGGTAGGAGTTCTGGGGGTTGCTTGCCCTCAGTTGAGACCCGCAAACAGAGATAGTACGGGACTCGGGCAGCATCATCCAAGGGGTCTGGAAGCCCACACTGGGTGGCCCGACCTCTTCCTTTTTCCCACCCCTTCTCTGTCATTCTGACTTCTGTTTATTTTATTTTTCTACATCCATTTTGTGTGGTGAGAGAGTGACGGTGAGCATAGGGCACATAGGAGCAGAAAAACATACGATACCATTGTGGGCAGTGGCTAGACTGTCCTTACTCCTTAGTGACAATACAAGTTTAAATCCCTATACTATCGTACACACTCTGAAATCTTACGGAGTCTGTTAGGTTGGGAGGGAGGGATAGATTCCTAGTTTGAGAAGACAATAGTTCTGTTCTGGGGTGTTTACCCAGGGAGGATGATGGGGAATTATTTAGAGGTTACAGTTACAGTTTTATACAGCAGCTATTGCATGTCACAAACTGTGGGGGCTGGTGGTGGGTAGGTGGGGTGGGGGGCTATGAGGGGATAGGCCCGGGGCTGGAAACACACTTGAGATTACTGATTTGGTACGCATGCTCACATGGAATGTGAGAGGATTGAATTCTTGCGCCAAACGATATAGGTCCCACACATATCTTAGCAGGATCGGGACAAATATTGCGTTCCTCCACGACACCCATCTATTGGAGGCAGAGGCCCAGAAACTTCATAAGAAGTGTCGGGGGCAATTATCCTCCTCCACCTATTCCTTCTGTGCCAGAGGGGTGTCCATATGGGTGGCCCCAGGTGGCCTGTTTCAGTTGAGAGGGCAGGTGGCTAACGTGGCTGGCAGGTATGTGCTGCTTCATGGTATCTTATATGGATGAGAGATCTGCATGCTTCATGTATATGCCCCTAATAGGGAAGATGAAGAGTTCTTCGGGACCTAGAAATTGAGTTGCTACCTTATGTTGGTCTGCCTATTATTTAGGCAGGGGATTTCAACTGTGTGTTAGTCGGGCATCTAGACTGCCACTAACTCCAGATGGGGTACAAAACCTTGTATGGTGACTAGATTGCTCCAAACCAAGACTAGACTTCAACTTATGGACATATGGAGGGAATTTCATCCTATGGTGAAGGAGTATTCTTGTTATTCACCCACTCATGGGGCACATAATAGGTTGGATCAATTTCTCCTTACTTATGAAGCGGCTCTTAATGTATTAAAGGTTGACTATCAGCTGAGGTTCCTATCCGACCACGCCCCCTTGTTACTGGAATGCGGTTTAAGGGAACACAGGCCGAATATCCCTTTATGGAGGTTTAGACCCAAAGCACTAGGAGACGCAGAATACACTGTTGATATGGTGGAGGCCCTCCAAGGCTTCTTTGCTACTAATTGGAATACTGCCCACACGCATGGTGCGGAATGGGGAGCGTTATCAGAGGTGTGAGCCTTCGCAAGACTTATGGCATTAGGAAAAGGTTGGAGAGAGAGTTGGAAGACAATGAGGAGAACCTTGCGATACTGCAGTGACGGGTCCTGGGAAGGGAAATGAGGGATGAAGTGCTGGTAGAGAGAAACGCATAGAAAGGTGGCAGCCGTCTGGGATAGGCTGGACTGCAATGTTCGGCGAGACTATAGAAATCGCCTACATAGCGAGGGTGATCAATCAGGCTGCATGTTGGTATGGCTGCTAAAAAAAGAGAACGACCCCCAGCACTTATCTTTGCACCATATAGGCCCAATGGCTCAGTAGTTATGGGTCTGGTGGCGATTACTCAATTATTGCGTGACCATCTCGCTCAGGTGTATACAGCTCGAGCACTCGAGGAGGCCCCCGTAATCGAGGAGTTCTTGTCACAGGTAGCCGTGCCCTGGCTGACAGAGGATCAGGCAGAGGGACTTGGGGAAATCATAATGCTGGAGAAACTGGGGGAAGCCCTCTGAGATATGGCCAGAGGAAAATCTCCGGGACCGGATGGTCTCACGGTTGAATATTATTGAGCAAATTCTGCTGCCTTACTCCCGGTGTTGCTCGAGACTTTGTTGGAGGCCCGAGAGACTGGAAAACTCTCATCACATATTCTGGAAGCTATTATAATTATGCTCCCTAAACCGGGCAGAAACCCTACTGATCTGGGAGCATACAGACCACTATCAATGCTCAACGTTGATATAAAACTACTTGCCAAGGTCCTGGCTCTGCGGTTGAGACAGGTTGTTACATACTTAATTTGATCAGTGTGGTTTTATGCCGGGAAGGGGTACCATATGAATTTACGTCACCTGTCACACGCAATGCTAGAAACTAGAACCACAGACGTCCATGCAGCCATTATAGCCTTTGATGTAGAGAAGGCATTTGATACGTTGTCCTGGACGTTTCTCTGGGAGGTCCTCAAACAAATGGGATCCAATCAAAACTCGAGTGTCCTAAGAACAATATGAAAAATACAAATAGGTATTCTCTCACTGTCTACACATAACCTTTTGAGAAATTACTACAATCAGAAGTGAACAATAAAGAAAAAAAAAAAGTTGTGTTAATTATCAAAGCTCCATAGCAATTACTAATGTCTCATCCCACTAAACAGTCTAACCTCACATGCGGGTTTTAACATGGGCTGCAAATGCATACATAGTAAGTATCCAATAGTTCAAAACAAGCCTCATCTCAAACTGGAATGTAGCTGCATAGTTGATATTTACTCCTCATTACAATACATCAGTATTTTAGTGGCTCTAATTGTGTAGCTCGTGTAGATGCAAAAACAGTTTTGTCCGTAGTACACCTAGCCCGAAATGCTCTCGACATCTCTTATGTTTGTAATATTCTGCTTTGTCTAAAGTGATTGTTTATATGTTTTATAACCGCCCTGAAGGAAGTCTCTATGCTTAGGGACGAAACACGTTGACTGTCTCCTTGCCCCAGCTTTTAATGCAAGAAAATAAATAAAAGATACATTTTTGTAAAAAGAATCTAACAGTTTTGTGATGTCTATCTCCTTTGTTGTAACATTGATATAACTCTGCTTCTTTACTTACATTTTTGGGTATTTTTCCCGTATGATTTTTTTTGGACTCATACAGGTGTGTTTCTCTTGCTTTGCCTTGCACATTGATTTATGTGCGGGACCCGGAGCACTCGGTACCCCTCCTTGTGAAGCTGATTACATACTTTGGTGAAGTGTCAGGGCTTTGTGTTAACCGACATAAAACAATACTGTTCCCTCTGGCAGCACTGGCAGATCAGGATGAATCAGCCCTCCCAATGGTGGGCCTCCTTTGGGAGACCCGGAGTTTCAGATATTTGGACCTGAAGATAACCCACGATCGCCGTCTGCAATACGAGTTAAATATGGGAAGAGTAATGGAAGGTTTAACAACCTTGGTACGTTTCTGTACCACACTGCCCCTGTCAGCAATGGGAAGGGTGGCTTTAAGTAAAATTGTCCAGTTGCCTCGCTGTCTTTACGTGATGCAGAACTCGTTCTGTGTGCTGCCATCCGCACTGTTTCGACTGTTAGACATGTTGTTGGTCAGTTTGATCTTGGCAGGTAAGAGGAGTAGAGTCTGACTGGAGATACTGAAATTAGATCTCAGCTCCCGAATCTTCAACTCTGTTATTTAACAGATCTTTAACAATACGCAATGTGGTACAACGACTAACCCAATTGGGAGAAGGAATTACTGTCAGGATCCGCTGAGGTATTCGACCTCCCCAAGTTACTGTGCGCGGCGGAAGACTGCCAGGCGGGACAGTATTCAACATTCATCAGGTGGCCCAGGCATTGGAAAGAGCAGTTAAAACAGTTCTGAAGCTTGCACCCTATGCTAGGCTTCTTCTGATCTGGTGGCTACAGCCCTTCAAACACATCCATGACTCCATGGACGTCACGGGATGGCTTGATGGAGGTTGCCGGAATGCAGGTGATCTATTTCTCAAAAATACATTAATGTTTGCAGATGAGGTTGAAACACACTATGGCATCGATCAGAGTCAATTTCTACAATCTGCGAGCATATCCCACACTGCCCGTGAAATATGGACCTCCTTCCCAGAGGAACTGGAGCAGTCGCACGTACTGCAGGAGATTTTAGATCCCAGCTCCTTCAAGGGCATCGTCTCCCGGCTAAATACAGCCTTAAACAAGCATTGGCATAGCCAATAGGTCTCGCCTTTGGGACCTTATAAGTATTTAGTTATGCAGCACAATATCTTTACTGCAACAACATTAACTGTTGCATGGCTAAACACTTATAAGGTCCCAAAGGCGAGACCTATTGGCTATGCCAATGCTTGTTTATGAATGAGAGGGGGAAGCTGTGAATGGAGCTGGCGGATTCACGCGGTGATTGGCTGCGACGCAGCCCGCCCAGGCGAGCCCTACGCTCCCATTGGCTCAGGCGTCCTGCACAGGGGTTTCCATTCACAAAGTCTATTCAGACAAAGGACGGGGGCAGAGGGGGAAAGAGAAACAAACAGACCAATCCCGGCAGGCTCAGCTCTCCCGGGCCAAGAAGTGGCTGAAGGAGCGAGAAAAACAAGTCCGGCCGCCGAGAGCTCTTCCAGCCTGCAGAGGGATCCAGGTGAGGTGGGGGCCAGAGCGGGAGCTTCAGTGTGCGCTACAGACGTTGGGGAGCAAGAGGGTACCCCGCATGGTTAATGTTGCTTCTACGTGGCCAGCCCCGTCCGACCCGCGCCTGGTCCCCCCTTAGCTGCACTGGAAGTTGGTGCGACTGTGCTGGGCTCACACAGGCCCCGGGCAGCGCAGGCTGCAACAGTGGGGAGAGAGTTCGGGGCGCGCGCGTGGCTCAGAAATCGGGAAAGGAGCACAGTGCATTGCAAATTAAGCACAGCTGCGACGTTCCCAGGAGATGGTGCATTTGAAATTAGAGGCGTGGAGGGGGTGCGAGAAACCTCGGAGGTCATGCAAGATGGGGTATCTAAGAATCGGGGGTACTTTAGCATGAGTGGAGCATGTAATTCGTAATGTAAAGAAAGTAGTCGAGAAGCTTGATAAGTAGCTGAGAATACACTTTGGGTGGTGGTGCTTATGAACTTTAGAAGGGCGCTTACGAAGGAAATGGAAGCGAGTGATCCAAGTGTTGTGCACGTTGGGGCAAGTGAACATCAGAGGGGCCCAATGCAGTTTTCGAGGACGTAATGGGGCTACACTCGGGCTCGGTGCAATTCTATGAAATAAGGGCACTCAGCAGTCAAAATCTGAGGTAGAGTCGCGTTTGGTGTACGCCAAGAGCATGAAGAACGCGCACAAAATGTGCCCCAACCCACCAAACAAGCATTTGAAGGCACGCGCGGGGAAGAGGGGTGGCGACGCGAGTGGTGCGCGCGCCTCGCGCTGAAAGTTAAATAAAAAAATTAAAAAATGAAGCTGACGTCGCGCGCGCTTGTGCGCTTGCGAGCAGCAGGCGTGACCACACGCTCGTGCACCATGGCCTTTTGCTCGCGCCTAACCGCCCGAAAAAGGCCACGACGCACGAGCGTGTGGTCAGCTTCTGAAACCCCCTTACATAAAGTCTCGCCAGAGCAGCGCTTGCGCGCTACTCGAGGCTCGACCTAAAAATGATAGGTAGGCGAATACAGTGCGGATGCGTGCCACCTGGAACGGGGGGCTGGCGTCCCCGCTTACAGATGGAGAGTTAAATAGAGCTCTTGCACAGGTGTGGGAAGTTGCCAGCAATGCCCGATTTAAATGGGTGCAATTTAATTTTCTTCATAGGCCATTTATGAATCCAAATCGCTTACACAGGGCCTACCCTTCATGCCCAGCGAGTTGTGTCAGGTGTGGTGAGGCCCAGCGGACTTCGCTCATGTTGTGTGGAAATGTGTGCAATTGCTAGCGTTTTAAGATGGTATACATCAGGAGGATGGTCAAGTAACAAAAGTGGCGATGGAACTTAACCTCTGACATCGTCTGTTAGGGCTCTCGCCACTTCCCAAAAAAAGGAATAAAATGAGATACAGGTTTGCACAATTGGGATAGCCCTAGCATGGCGACGTATTGCCATTCACTGGGCCAGCCCCAATCCACCGACTTTATGCAAATGGAGGGCAGACTTTATGGAATGGGCGGCTGCGGAGGAGTGCAGACTCCAGAAGGTATGAACAGACAAGCATGCAGAAAGGGATTTGGAGTACTGAGCTACCATGCTGGTTGCACTGGGTGGACAAGACGCAGCCCTGGGCGGGATCTGGGCTTGGCCGTGGCTGGGAGTGGGGACGCAGTTTTAAATAGCCAACTCTGGGGCTGGGTCACCTTTTTCGCAAACACACTCGCTTGGCCCCTCCGACTCAAGTGGGGGGGGACTTCTGGAGAGCGACTTGATTAGGCCTGTGTGAGTCACCCCCATGAGATGTGTGTGGGAGAGTCAACGTTCGAGTAATGATTGTTTCCCAGCTCACCCCCTGTTTGCCTGCTCCTGCCTGAGAGTCCCTACTCATGGACCGATCACACCCACAGTGTATATTTAATTGATAATGCATTGCTGCACTAGCTGTTGATGTGTTGTCTTGAAACCTGAATAAACAAATATTTTTTTTTTTTAAGTAGCTCAGTTAGCGAGATAAACTTGGTATCTAAAAATGGGCATTAACTTAAACATTTAAAAAGGCATCCAGGTTTTATGTTTGATAGTGTTGAATCCCTTAACGAAGAAACATGCTATTTCTGCTTAACCTCTAATGCTTCAGATGTAGGGATTCTGGCCCTGGTCCAAGCGTGGACGTATGCAGACTGCTTGCCTTTGGTGCACCTTTGGTACATTTGCCATGTGGACACTCTGTGTCCACCTTTAAATACCTATAGATGGCCAACGACGGACTGTAAGCTGCGTAAATGTCTATTTCCCTCACCCAATATGGAGTCTGGGAGGGATCTTCTGTAAGAAAGTTGATAGGCCCAGGAAACAACAGATCCATCTGACTGTCAGCGTGAATACGACGAAGGTCAAGTGCCTCTACCTCGTTAAAAGCCAAGCTCTAAAATTACCAAAAATAAAAATTTGCAAATTGATGTCCTGCCTTGCAATGTTTAAGTGGTTAAGAGTAGTGAATATAAAAACGTCTTTCCATTTCCAGGGGGCTTCTGCTCCAAGCCTATCACTGTAGTATAACTGCAAAGGCCTCCATCAACAAGCAGGGAGGTACTAAATCCAGGGGCCTGTTGGACATTGTCATATTGATTCTGTAGTGGGCTGAGAACCATTTGTTGTCTCTCAGCGCAGTTCACATCAGAGGACTGGACAATTTGGCATGGGTTTTCGTTCTTCTGACGGTTGCCTTTTGGACCAGTGTGCAAGAGATGGGATGTTTGCAGATCGGTGGAATAGCCCCACTTCTCGATTCTGTTCATGGTCTTGGATTGAGAAAGCTTGGGGAATCCTATGCCCCTACCATGTCCTTGGCTGACAGACCTGCTTTATGTTTTTTTCTTCATTTTTTCCTCTCATGGTCATTTTTAGCTACTGGAATCAGTGAGATCAAGTTTTTGACTTTGAAGGTGTTCTTCCTGGTGCAATCACTATGGCCCAGACTTACCTTCCTTGGGTTTTTTCCTGATCAACTACTGGCCCCTTTACTTCGAGTGTTACACAGTACGGTACGTGTTATTTAGACTGTGAGCCCTATTTTTTTCCGTGCCTTCTCACCCCTGCCCGCACTTCCGTTGACTGCCTTCTCTCCCCCTACTACCCCCGCCCGCACTCCTGTTGTCCGCCTTCTCCCCCCTCCTGCACTCCCGTTGCCCGTGCCTTCTTGCCCCCTTCTCCCCCCTCCCCCGCCCTTCTCCCATTGTCCGTGCCTTCTCCGCCCTCCCCCCTCCCGCACTCCCATTGTCCGTGCCCCCCCCCCCCCCGTTGTCGGCAATGCAATAGGTCTCGCGTAAATGCGAGGCCTATTGTATTGCAAATGCTTGTTTTCTTTTCGTGCTCCTACTGCTGATCTCAGGCTGCCGCGAAGAGCATCGTGCAGGAACACATGACAGAGGTCCTGTGTATTTAAAAACAGAGAAGATGTTGATTTTTTTTTTTTATTTACCGTGGCGGCCGCCATGTGCATACGTTTTATGCACACAGGCGCGCCGGGCTTTATATTTCAGCACAGCGCCCGGTGTTTGGGATGTTGTGGAGGCCGGGCACTGGGGCTTCTCCCGTGCCATTACTGCTGGCGGCAAATACATAAATCCGTGATTGGTTATTCACACCTGTGAGTTGAGCATCGTGCAGGAACACATGGCAGATGTCCTCTGTATTTAAAAACAGAGAAGGTGTTGCTTTTTTTTATTATTTACCATGGTGGATGTGCACAGGTGCGCGTGCTTTATATTTCAGCACAGTGCCTGGTGTTGGGGATGTGGTGGAGGCCGGGCACTGGGGCTTCTCCGGTGCCATTACTGCTGGTGTGCAGCATTTTATCGGCAAAAATAAGTACATAAATTGGTGATTGCTTATTCACAACTGTGAGTTGAGCATCGTGCAGGAACACATGGCAGAGGTCCTGTGTATTTAAAAAAACAGAGAAGGTGTTGCTTTTTTTAAATTAATTTTTTTATTTACCATGGCGGCCGCCATGGGTATAAGTTTTATGTACACAGGCGCGCCGTGGTTAATACTTCAACACAGCGCCCACACTGAGTGCTTACAGAATGGAAAACAAGCCCACTTCTCTCCAACTTATCATAGGAGCCTGTCAGCTCTTCGGTGCAGATAACTTCAGGGGGGATAATGTGGCTGTCCTGTCTGGCGACAATCTGGCCAACTTGCAGATCATTGACTGGTTTAAAAAAAATCTGTTCCTTGAAGCCCTACCCGTGAAGGTGGCTTTAGTGAGATGTTCGACAGAAGCCCCAATGACTCAGCTTTTTAACAACCAGGCTCTCGCCTTCACGCCCTTCACTTCACAAGATGGAGCATTACAAATTCTATGATCAGCCTCTGCTTGCCAACTGTTCCTTCCTTTCAAAATGGAAGGAGGGGTCTTCTGTACTGTGAAGCGAGAAAAGGGGCAGGCAGCAGAAGAAGAAACCATCTTCTGCAGGGTGCCTGCTATCTAAAAGGAACGTAAATATATGTATAAACAGCTAATCTAAAGGCTGCTTTGGAGCCAGTACAAACTTTAATTCACAGACTCCTAGGAAGTTCTGGGGTTACAGACTTTTTCTTTATTTGAGAGTTACTGTGATGTTACCAGTCCAGCAAAGGTGTGCACAGTGTGGGTGAGTATTACTAAAAACATACCTTTTAAAAACGCTGTAAGCACTAGAGTGTCTGTTTTGCACTTTTTGTGGCAGCCTTACAGTGTTTTCATGATAGATTTTTTTAACTGACC